>OY787663.1:27110400-27824394 GCA_963678985.1 Spisula subtruncata | reverse complement strand
CCACACATTAGTACTTTCAGTGCTTTGATTGTATAAAAAGTAGACCTTCACCCTTGATTGTGGCTTGGTGGTTTTCTATTGTTTGAATTATTCTAATATCTGTTGATATAATTATTTCCCGTTAAGATTATACATAACATGACATGACAAAATACGCAGGTAATTCTGTCATTGGTTAAATGACATTATACATATTTAAATATAGTACAAATAAGTCACCCAATAATTTCCATCAACAAATGTTCACATACTTACACGCACACAGGGCAACACGAGGAAGCTCTATTTTTATATTTTATCGTTGAAAAATTCTTTCAAACTGTCAATTATGTTTCGCCTGTTAGTAACCCTTGGCTTTCCGTTCACTTTTTCTGCCAATATATATCCAAGTCCATTCACACTGTCTCGTTTATGGGCTAGTTTTAGATTATCGAACGTTATACAACTTGCCACGATTTTTTCCGCTATTCTTTCAGTTATTGCACTTTTCCCGTTATGTGATAACTGCATACGAAGGTGTGCGACGCTGTTGCGGACTGCCATTCTCTTTAAACTTCTACTTGAGCATGATGAAAATAGTTCTGCCTCCGCATAAAAGTGTTTGCGAGGGAGAGACGTGACAATTTTCATCAATGCCATAGCATCTTCAGTAGCATTGTGTGCATCGAACGGGCATGTAAATATGTGTTGATATAGTGCAGTTAGACTGTATGATGGACAGTCCTTAACATGCTTACGTGTTACCGGGAGTGAATCAATAACACAATATATGCCTTCTTTTGCAGTGTTCATCATGTTAGTTACATTTAAATGACGAGATAAAATCGGAAAGTCAAATCGGTTACCGTTATGTGCAACCAGACATATCTGTCCCGGAATCGCTCTCAGCCAGTCTAGGAAGTCCGAAAGAGCGTTACGTAACGGGACTGTGTCCAACATGGCACCATTTCGTAGTAAGTGGCGTTCTCCGTTTATTGCAGAAACGACAAGACCTGTCTTTTCTGTTGCTGTTTTTAAAATGTCCCGTGTTGGCACGATGAACCGGTTGAATGAACCGCCCTCACAACAAGCCGCGAGTTGTACCATTTCAGCGTTATAACCCAGTCTGTCAGTCTCTAAATCAATAAATACCAATGTAATATTATTCATCGACTCTATTGTAGGTTTCTCGAATACGACAGGGGCGTCTGGTATGGCAGCAGTGTCTAAATCATCTACATTCTCGTTTAGCAAGCAGTCCTTTTCGTATGCAATCCCTAGTTTTATATCACTTATGGTATCGATCGTTTTTCTTTCTTTCTTCAGTTCAATTCTTCGTAGTTTTTGTTTACGGTCAGACTTGTATTGTTTTTGGTATTTCCGTTTTTTATCAGTTCTGGTGAGAAATTCATCAGTTTCCTTTCTAGGTGACATGTCCATATCTTGTACCACTGTACTGACGTAAGAAACTCCATCGTTATATTGCAACACCGCAGCTGCGCATCGGAAATCAAATGATTCACTAGAACCATAATTTCGAATTTTTGGCGCTTTCGACCATGCCACACTGTTCAAACATTCGTTTGGTTGCGTTGTGCCCGAAGTCATCAACGTCTTAGGGTTTCTAATAAACGGTGACAACATTTCTTCTAAGGCAACTTTCAAGCTCATATCTGAGAGATCCTTTCCATAAGGCAAGTTAGAATGTTTGTAATTTTCTTTTTCCGCTTCGTATCTACACCACGGACCGCATATGGTATGATCACCAAACATGTGTTTTGAAATAGACCGTAATGCTTTCTTCATGTCTTCTTCTGTTGTTGAATTATTCTGATGAACAGCATATGTAAAATTCCTGATAAAGTCATTCTGGACCTTTTCTGTCAATTGTTTGTTTGATTTATGTAGATCTCTTAACTTCCTGGAAATCGATCGCTTGATATGGTGAATGTCGGAAAACTTTTCAATATCGCTGTTGACTTGATCTCTAATATGTTTTATTGAAGAGGAATCTTCGTCACCTATGACGTTTGCATAGCGGACACCCTCGTCTATAGCTTTCATATGTAATTCGACCTGGATACTAGGTTCCATGGCCTTTGCAGACTTTCCCCAGTTCCGCCTACAGTCATGAACTGGAACGCTCTTCCCAAGCTTATTACTGGTGGAACACGCCTTACATGTTTTGTTCCGCGTGCCAAAATTCAAACACTTTTTTGTTTGTGTTCCTATGATATTAGCCCATCCTGAAATTTCAAATAAAGCTACGTGAGCTGAATATGATTACGGTATATGTAATGTAATCGTAGTGTCGATTCAATAAATAATACTAATGAGGGAATTATCACATTCGAAAAAAAAGCGTTAACTGAGATATACGTATAAATTAGATAAACATAGTTTACCTCACTGCCAAGCTAATGTTTACAACTGTTATCTATTCACTTTGAACGGACTGTACATATAATCATTTATAATTCAACATAATCACAACAGTAACGAAATATCGCTGCTGCTAATATCTTTAATCGATCGTTAAATATACCCAATGAAAAGTGCGGTATAATGTTATACCAAATTATATAGTACGGCAATCAGGAGTACAGTGTTAATATTTTACATGTGCTTTCAGTAACAATAAATGATTAACGTTGAATTTTATAGTAATCCGATAAGGCATACAGTGATCTGGTGTATATGCTGTGAGAATAGAAACACACATTGGTAAATGTAGCTGCTATCGACCTCATTATGTGTCGTTTATGAACCCTCGTGAGATGGATCTTATTCCAATCCACTACTCCGACCACGAGCAATACATGTATATGGTACTGAAGTGACTACAAGCATACCGACTGTATCACCGTAATACATCCATCATATATTCCCATTGGTTTATTTCGTTCTCCCTGTAGAACAAACTGTAGGCTAAATTTACCTGATAAACTGTTCATTCCTTTGCCACGTTTCGGCCAGGCTGCATCTTGACTTATGGAAATATCAACAGGTGTAGTATGTGTGTCGCTATGTTCTTATGTGTCATTATGATCAGTTGTACTCAGTTCTAAGTAAAGAAAACGAAAGCATAACTATATTAGTATGATCGAAACCACTATGTTCTGCCGACAAAAAGTCAGGCCTACTCATACAGATCGAGAGGTATGATGAAATATAGTCTGACAGGCATTATTCTATATTACAAAAATGTTTATATAGCTTGGCCACATTGACATGAGCCTGACCTATTGATTAGCATAATTTAACAGTCTACGTTTATAACACCGATTGTATGTTTTCATAATCGGGGAGTATCACGAAGACGATCGAGATGTAATACAAACACAAATATGAAATACCGATAGTGCACGATTTGCTTGCAGAAATTGATATATTCAAAGCAATAACCTTGTAATATATTATTGCATAAAGGTCATGTCCAGGTTAAAATAGCAAAGCTATACATACTTGGGTGTATAATTTTATACATATTTTTACATGTATTGGTCGCATGCTGATTCTATAACATTGGTTGCAATTTACAAATTCAGAAAGTGAACATGTTGCGAAAAGTAATGTGTTTAATTATTGTTAAATTAAAAGGACCAAAGAAATGGTGACCAAAAGATTTAAAGATGTCGGTACGAAAAATAAAAAAAATGTTAGTTGAAATTGTTAGTCCAGCAAAATAACGAGGATATGTGATGTATATACCGGCAGTATGTGGTATGGTAGATTCAACTGTTGTAGTGCAGGAATCGTCTTGTATGGTTAACACTGGTGAATTATCATCATCTAAGTGCTCGCCTCTTACATCGGTTCGTGTTGGTAGAGCTAAATGAAAATACATTTATTTTAGGTTTGAATGGTGATTGATTCCACAAATACTTCTGTGTTCCCATTCAATTAAATATGAACTGGTTGGAAGTTTAAGGAGACAAGACTATATTCGGAAAGAGCTTGGACAGCACGTCCCGACCCATTGTACAATGTCATGTTTTACACAAACTATACTGTAAAAGGTCTCTTCCCTAGAAAATCGCGACCTATTTGAAAACATTTTATACTTAATTTAATGGTCTTTTTAGAATATACTTTATTACACAATAAGCTGATATGCTAAATTTCAATATATTCATACGTTTTTGTCCATATTTATTTCGTCTAAAACATCCTGTAATTGTCAGCACATCAACGGCAAGATTTATCATATTGATTCTGAACACAACACTTACTTTTATAACTGACTGGTCTCTCTGTCTCTATCTCTTGCATTGATTGAGTCCCAGAAGTACTGGCATAACACATAGAATTTCGTGCCCTTTCAACATACATAATGGTGGATTCTTCGGCACCGACTTCATGTTGATTGTTATCATCACCTATAATACGCCGAAAAAATATTGTGTATATCGATGGCTTAGAATGAGAAGGTCGTAACTACTACTTACGACTCCACCATGGTGTAAAATGGTACCTGCGAGGGCAGTGTCTATTCCTGGGCGACGCAGATCGATCTTGGCTGCCAAACCCACAGGAGAGAAATGGTCTCCCCAGGGAGACACGATTGTAGGTTTCCATATGTAGCCCAATGACCAGGGGAGTTTAAACGTCAAAGTGTGCTTGAGCGGCCTAACAGCTGAAAAGAGCCCTAGAAAATTGGTAACTTAATTTTTTTTAACTTAACTGTTACAAATGATAATGTTATACGAGAGTTGTACCATGCATAGGTTGCACTGCGTATAACTATATGGTTGCGTTTGCGTCGGTTTTAGTTAATTGCTTGAAACATGTCTTTGTTGTATATTTTCATTGAATTTTAATCTTAATGTGTACTAATATATAATTTTTATGATAAAATTATATTACATATTCTATTTACCTTCAATTCCTTCCAAGATTGATAATGCTTCATCGAATGTCAAATTGTCTTTGCTATTCTCACCAAACTCTTGGGGCATCTCGGGTACATGTGGTGGCTGAGAGATGGACGGCTGATTGTCACCACTACATGTCATCAATACTTCCTCTACTGTCGCTCTACTACATGATCTCTTTGCAGAACGTTCAATGACAGGACCTACATCTCGCTCTCTCATCTTTAGAGATGAACCTGATATTGTAGGTAATCCCATTGTAGAAAAGATGGCGTTTATGTGTGTTTGTCCGACTCCGGCATGTATCATTGCTGTATAAAAGAAATAATTTCCGCTGCTATATGTTTAAATGACATGCTTGGAACTACCCGGTACTTGAGACTGTAGGCAAATCGTGTTAATTCCCATGTACCTGGTGATCTGTTCATGTGATAGAAAGTGTTCGTATCAGTCAGGTTCATGCACTGAAACCACATTTTCGATTATCTATTATTCGACTGTGGTCGCTTGATTTGGGCGTTTGCATTGGAAGAGACAGGTCGATTGTTATGGTAGGTGCATCTCTGTTAGGTGCCCGGCAATACGAGCAGGGGTATTGTACGCATGAAAGATACGTGTCAAAAATGACGTACCATTGCAATAGGAATAATAATATAGTTGAATTCACTTTACCGTTGTCATCCATTTTGACAATACATGTACAAAATGACCATATATTAGTAGTATTCATTAATTGTACGCTCATTCACCTACCTACTACAAATACATCCATGTAAAACGACAATTCTAAGCAAATATATTTTACGTTGAATATATACAAACATATACATCTAACATAATATATAAAACAATATTTTTCCTGTTATAGATATTCTGAAGCCGGGATGTGCTTTTTATTATTTATTTCTAGACTTACCTAAAGCAGCTTTCACGTTAACAGCATAAGGTTTCCTCGTCCGATTTGAATCACCGTGTGTTGATGAAGTAGAAATTCTGGATATGATGCTGCATTTTTTACATGTAAAATGAAAAATGGAACAATACCCCATTTTTATTTCATTTGTCATATCACCAAAACTAAATTTATTTTTACAATTCGTACAGCCTTCATCAAACCGGTCACCAAAGTACGAAACATCAATAATTCTTCTGCCGAAAGTAAGTTTTTCAACGGGCTTACTTAGACCTGTTTTTAGCGATTTTGTGCGTTTTTCATGAACTTCAAGTTTCTTTTTATTACAGAATCGACCGCCGGACCGGGGCCGCTCCATTTTGAATATAGACGTTTGTTTTCCGCTTCCGGTTCGTAATGACGTCATTTCCGCTCAAATGAATGATATCTTCCCGCGATAATGTTACCACCATTGTTATTAAGTTTGAGATGTTGGAATCAAAGTACCGACAATGCTCTCAACAAAAATGTAGAAACACACTTACTGATAGATAATACATGCGTACAGAAAATGAAATACTTTTGTGATAGATAAGAGGATAACGCTTTAAATAATCGTTCGAAAACCAGTGAACAGTTAAAATACTACAATTTAAGAGAAATATATGTTTTAAACTCTAATAGATCGCTTGAAGATAAGCAAAAAACTAACGCATTGGTATATGCGTCATTTCACGTCGCCATTGGTATAGGTTAACGTCTTGTGAAAAAAGTTTCCTGAGATGAATTTTCCTTTTTTTTGTATATTTTGTAGGTAAGATATATTAGTTAAACATATAAAAAAAATTATCATTTTTTGACGGGCAGATATTTTTTAAATTGTAGAAACGTTCGTTATTTTTGCACAACAAAAAATTTAAACGGCGCCATTTTAAGGATTTCATTGACGCGTTTTGACATTAATGTGTAACAGTTATGTATGCACGGATGCGCATTCATCACACGAATCGAATGCCGTAAGTTTGACATAGCTGGTGTAAGTATAACGATTTTCACGGCCGTAATACTATGTAAAGGGTTGATCGCGCCGTAACGTAAAAACACGCGTTACATGGCAACTTAACGACGTCATAGCAACGTCAATATAAAAAATACGGAAGTGTATAGTTCAAATTTAAATCGGAAATAACTTCAATTTTACAATGATACCAAATTTGTATATTAATTCTCACAGTTTTTAATCCACTGGTTACACCTTAATGACATTATGCAATAAGATTTAGAAAAATGTCTAAAATGAGAAAAAATGGTCTCCTTTGATTACATATTTAAGTAATTGGATAGTAAAGTACAATCCGTTAGCTTCAAGTTTTCTTTAAAATTGTGGTAAAATAACTTCTGTTGTTGCTATGGTGATTGGTTTCTGAAAAGTACTCATATGAAGGAAAACAAGGATTAAGTGACTAAAAACACTTGCTATTTTTCCCTGGAAGTAAAAACTCTCAAACTGGACACGTTTTATTAAAATAAGAATATGATTCTAAAATGTGCCACAATTTTAAAAGTTTTCGTAAAGAATTTATCAGATACTGGATCGTTGAAATGCCAGTTTACGTTACGTGAAAAACGTAGAGAATGATGTTCTCGACGTCACTCATCAAGAAGGCGGTACAGTGATTGGTTTTAAAAGTCTATAACATTGTAAGTTTATGGAATAATTAGTTTAAATTTTCAGAAACTGTTCACAGGAGTCTCCTCTTTCTAACCATATCATTATCAACATTTTCACATTTTTGTCAATAAGCCCGGTTTTCCTGGAGAACGGCTCATTTACATGTAAGTCTCCGGTTCATGTTTAGGTTTTTAGGTTTTTTTTAACTTTTTTATATAACACGAACCTGTGATTTGTGGGCTCGGTGTGTACCTTTAGGGCTCTGCTGTTTGTGTTGAACGCTGCTTTCCATGTCTGATTTGTTATGATTTTAATGTCAGGCATTTTCCCGCATATTGTTTTGATGTATAGTCTTCAGTGGGTATGAGCAGCACAGGAAATGTCGAACTAAGTATGGGAAGAATGCAATATAAGTAGGGACAGAATGATGACAACACATAATGAGAATTGAAAAGGGGCATTTATTTAATGCCATAAAACGAGAACAAGCGTGTAGCATAACACGTTTGTGTAAACAAGAATAAAAGCATGAATGACTATATCTTGGCGAAAGACACGCCACCGAGGGAGGGAAACCATATGCCCCGTCACATTGTTCCTCAACGCCCAGTATATATGATCTTTGCAATTTCGAGCGCACTCCTTCATCTTTTCCCATACTTGTTTTACCGTCAGCGCAGCTCCAATATAATTAACTACAGACAATAAGCAGCTGTATGTTAATATGCGACACTCTATTATACTCCAAGTAACAATTTGTATGTATACGTGACTGATGAAGACTTAAGTTAAAGTCAAACAGTTTGATCAGCTAGACTGGAGTTTTTGCTGTATTGTATTATATTTGATACTCAATTTATTAAATTTAATTATACATGTTTTGTCAATTGACTGTTCGTGCCGCCGAATCAACTGGAACATACAAAATACAGCTCCATTCAATTATTCAGACATGAGCTAATTAATGACTTCTTCACTTTTAGAAATTTCATCGAGTTAATTACTTCCGTGTACACACAAAAGCTAAAGAAATCACGTAGCTATTCCTAATCCATAATTAATACAATATTGTTAAAAACACAATGCGTTAAGAATTAATGCCAGCAAATGAAATAAGATTCATGTACTGATTATCATAGCTATTCAATGTAAGACAAATTTGTTAAAATGTCGGAAAAACTGTTGTCACTGAATATTATAGACACAAACAAAATTCTGCAAAACACTGTATGTAGTCTTTAATATTCGTTGACAAAATAACACCTGTCACATATAAACTGATTCTAATTACGGGAAGTGATAAAAAATGATAGGCCTACAATGTGTAGATCGAAAGAATAAAAATTGATAGTATAAGAAAACAAGAAAACCCAACCCGAAAATTAAATGCTTTAAGGTCAGCCATATAGATATATTGTTATCATATCCAATCATCGTCCATTATTTGAGCAATATAATTGTGAGCTTGTTCTGATGATATAGAAGTACATTGGTCCTCTGTTACAAAACATCAGTAACAAAGGTGAACTTTGTGTCAATGAGCCATTGGGCCAATGTTTATGTAAGGCGTTGTAAATATAATGTAAATGAATATTTAAATGGATAATATTTTTGTAGTAATGATAACTATCGTTATCCTGCCAGTTGAATATTTTCATACTCTGAAGCAAAATAGTATCATTATTGTTAAAACGATATGTACAAAGAAATCTATATGGAAAAAAATACAATGTTACTTAGTTACTTATTTAAAAGTAGTCATTTTATTAACGCTATAGTTATATAGTTAGGTAAGGGAACATATTATTGTAGATGTTTAGTGTTTTTCCACAGTGCAGCAGCATGTGGTGACTGCGATATATCAACGAAAAACGTCTAGACTAGTAACACTGTTATTTCAGCTTGGTAATTGATTTTTTTCATGTTCCGATTGATTTATTACGAGAAACAATCAGCAAGATAAAACTACCACCGTCAAACAATAAAAAAATGTATTACGTGAACACCTTTCTCCAATCGGAACACTTCGGTGTTTATCTAACGAAAAGTGCCTAGGACATAATAGGGAAGCCGCCATTAGCACGGACTACTTTACAACATGGCTCAGGGGAATCACACGATGGAATCGAAAATAACTAAAAGGTTACTTACTCATGGGAAGGTATCAACTCATGAATTAAGACCGGTGTTAAAGGGTTTCTAGATAGCATTGAAAAACTGATGATTGGTCGTTACCGGACAACACATAACCAAAAAAAAAAGTTAAAAAAAGTTAAGTTACCAATTTTCTATGGCTCTTTTCAGCTGTTAGGCCGCTCAAGCACCCTTTGACATTTTAACTCCCCTGGTCATTGGGCTACATATGGAAACCTACACTCGTGTCTCCCTGGGGAGACTATTTCTCTCCTGTGGTGTGGCAGCCAACATCGATCTGCGGAGCCCAGGAATAGACACTGCCCTCACAGGTACCATTTTACACCATGGTGGAGTGGAGCTGTGGGTCTTGCTCAGAGATTTTAACCATTGGTCCAGAGGGGATCGAACCCGGGACCTCTCGATCCCGAAGCGCGCGCCCTACCTCTAGGCCACCGCTTCCCACTAAAATGTGTAACCGATGCGTATTTCTCAGTTACGGATATACCCGAGTAGGTACGACTGACCTTTCTCATGCATTCTCACAATCTAGTACAACTCTTCTATTCATACCTTATGTAAAAATAACGCAAACACAGGGGTTACTTACTGTTTCGGTATATTGTTTTACAAATACATGTATGGCAATTGAGTTAGTGTCAGTTATAATTTAGGTATACGTGTATATGTTGCTTTATATCTTATAGTTGTGATGTAACGAGGTAGATCGGATTGTTAGTTTTCAGAATTATGAAAAAGACTGAACGTTTACACGATACTAATGCTAAATACTTTGGTGGTGTCCTAATCGACTCAATGATAATGACTTGTACAATAGTAACTGAATATAACCTACGCATATATTTTGTACCAGATAAAACTTGATGATTTCACTAATGATTTCTTGGAAATATTTTCTGCTGAATTGCAGTATCAATTGACAAATGAAATGCTCCATTTATCCTCTTGACCGGTCAGTGCCATCCTCAATTACAATATCGAGTTTGATGAACTTCTGTTATATGACTGGCAAAAGATGACCTCGCCACATCTGATTGATACGAAACTCACTTGATGATGTATTATGTAGTACCAGACGAAATTCAAAACAGACAATTTCACCCAATACGTTGTGCCAGACTTATCTTGTCGTTAAATTGTCGCAAACTACTGACACATTGACGTTGTATATATAATAAATGACAAACGAAACAGTGATACTAGATCCAGCTTATATTACCCTACAAAGAAATGGCTGGTTATTTCTGGCTTTGTGGTACATTGATTAAAGAATTGCCCATTCTGTTGCCCTAAAATAAGTGCATTTAGCCAACATTAACATTTGTAAGTCACTTGAATTAGTAATGAAAATTATATTATGTGTTTAAAAATGTACGAGTGGTAGAAGACGTAATTCACTACATCTGCTTAATATAAAACACAATTGACAATGTGTAACAATTTCTGAATTTATGTTCATGAACAGGACTATCAAATTTTACGTACAAGCCTGTTTATAAATTTAGTATGCATGTTCACACCATTTTGAAAAACACGTATACAGTAATATGAACTAAGGCACCGCCTAAACGGGGATTAAATAGATGTTGGGTAATTGCTAAGCTATATTTCAGATATATGGTATAGAATTTTTTTAGGTAAAATACTTAAATAATGTTTCACAAGTTATATTTATACCAGTGTGCTTATTTATGGGATATACAGGCATCTATGCCAAATATAGTAAATATTTAACAATTTTATTTGATTTTTGCCATACGCTAAAACGTGACGCAGTCCCTTTAAGACTGCATTCGCAGTATATTCATTTCATATTTGATACAAAAAAAAAGTTAACCGCATACATGTTACACATTTGTCAGAGAGAATATTTTCTGTGAGGGTACGCAGACTTTTCAATTAGCCGTCCAATGAATTGAACAATTTCAGTTTCTGTCCTGGGTACGTTTTTTCCTGGGTACATTATCGCATGTATTTTTTTCAGGTTTTCCAACGAAAAATCCCGCTTTTTCATGAAATGCTATGTTTTGTGCTGGCATATTCATGCTTTCTACACTTATTTACCAGGCTTCAGAATCATTCGTTATTATATTTGGGTATAGCCACAAATATGTGGGCAGGCAGCGTAAGCAATTAATTCTGTGCTCAACTCCTATGTTTCTCAAGAATTTTCAACCATCATTAGGCGGACACCCGTACAGAAAGACTGGTTTTGCGACAATGCGGTGTCTTGTGTAAGACATATTTTGATTGGTCGACTCGATAATAAATTCTTAGGCCAATCGCAAAGCTGAAACATTTTTCTAACTTGGTGTTTTTGTACTCTTTTTCTGAAGTCTCGATGATTTCGCGAGGGAAAAGGGGAAACTTTGTGCATTAAAACGATTGAATTATTGGTAAATGACAACCGGAAAACAAAGTCTTACACTGAGATCATGATAAAAGGACTTGGAAACAAGGAAAACCTTTTAATGTGTAAACGCCGCCTTAAAAGGGAATAACTGCATTTGTTGATTTTAGCAGAAAAAAGTCCATCTGACAGTCAGACCGACTTTTTTTAGTCCGCCAGATCGTCAGTCCCACAGGTTATCAGCGATCATCGGGAAGTCGGGTAGCCAAAAAATCAGGGACCCCGATCCGGAAGACCTATAATTGAACTTGACCTAGATTATAATGAAATAATTTATTCTGTAGAAATTTCATCAAGAAAAGACCAACATTTTTATCTCTATTGTCTACCGTGACAAGAAATTTCTAGGACTTGACCTAGTGACACATTTTTTGACCCCGTATGTCACAATATTGAACTTGATTTTCAAAAGAATATCCTTCTGATTAAAGGCTTTGGAATATAAGGCCAAATTTGTGACCTAGTGACTACATAAAGCATTTGACCTACTGACCCAAGCGAATAGAGTTAAATTATTTTACTTTAGGCTTTGCGGCTGCAGAGATGCATGTGAAATTTTTGTTTGACCCTGACCGCAGATATGTACGATTTTAGGCAAACATTGCGTGAGATGCACAGTAGTCACGCTATCGAGCGCTATGCATAGAAACAGCTTCTTAAAATAAGCGCTACTGTATATCGGAAAAAGTGAAAAATATATTATTATTTCGGCATGGGTTTGTGGCTAGCTGACTGTTACGAGTACAAAGCGCTGAAAAGGGCAACCAAATCACCCCGTTTCTAACGAAATCACTTGGTAGCGCTTGCCTAGCAGTACAATGTAAATATCTTTTTGTACACAACACATTTAAAATGAAATTGTCATAATTTGATTCAAAATGAGTAAAATCAATGGCATACCTTTATTGTACTTTGTAGGCCTAACTTTATTCTTGAGAGCAGTTTCAATTAGTCCAGGGGAAATTTCTATACCTACTGTAACCATATTTCGTCCAGTCCATAGTATCGGATCAGCTTCAAGCCTTGAAAAATTGAAGATATAGCAAAAGCGACACCGTATGACGTTAATTGGGGGCCTAGTCAATCATACAAGACCACAACAAACATCACACAATTGTGCTCCGCAGTTTCATACTCCCACGAACCGAACTCCAGCTACCGATGGTGATCAATCTGGAATCAATCCATTGAAATAGATATGCGATAGTTAAATAAGTTATTTGTTTTGGATAATTAACGTCTGAAGTAGGCTTAAGTAAACTTTATCGAAGATATTACATAAGCGACAACGTATGGACCCTGCTAGTACACAAGTTTGTCCACCACAAATAATTAATGCACCAGTCAGTTGCATCCACAGTTCCTCCCGACCACAGGGATCCATGGCAGATAGGCCATGTTTTTACCATCCAGCTACCCCCCAAGGCTGGGGAAATTTAAGATTTTTTCTGCGAATACCAATAGCCTAGAGACAATATTTACCGGTAGATGTCATGGGAAATGCGGGAGATTTTACCATCAGCTTCCCCTGTAGGCCGTGGAAGGCTGAAGGGCTGTTGATTTTGACAACTCAAAATCCCGGAGCGCCCCTTCACCCGGGGCTGGGGTGCTGTGGTTGAAACTAACTGGTACATAAGTATTATACACACTGACAGTAACAAAATAATCTCATAAACATTGCTTTGACAAGCTATACATTGAGACATAGAATTGTTGATTTGCATTGTTGACATGGAACGAATTGTAGCCTACTGTACTTACGTTCAAGCATCTGGTATGATCTGAGTGTTGATATCATTGTAAAACTACGTAAAAATGTCTATTAAAGCCCAATTTCCTCGGAGATCGAGTACTGTCATGATAAATCGGCTATTTAAATGAAAATTTCACCTTTATTTTTTGACGATTCTTAAAACATCTTCCGTGTGAATTGGGCGCATGAAAATCTCGCAAAAGCTTTGGCTAGTGACACGTAAAGCGGAGTAACTACAGCCAGTAGCGTATTTCTTACTTCCCTTTGTTTTTTTAAAAATATTTTTTTTATTTATTACACATTTTTTAAAAATGATATTTAATCGAAAGAGAACGATAGGCTCAACCGTTTACAGCTTACTATTTTTTTTATAATCCAAGGACTATTCACCTCGGAAAACTGCCTGAATTTTTTGACCGGAAATAACTTTTTTTGAAAGCATTAGTACCGGCAGAAACTCAAGGAAGATATGCACGTTCGCCTGTTAACGGTCTGGGTATTTTCAATGGCTATTTAAATCCCCTAATAATATCAATGGCATGTTCTTACCAACAAGCTCGTGTGTATCCCTAATTGACGACCACATATTTTCCTCTCGTTCGTACCAAGGTTGTGTTGTTCCATACTGATGAATTCCATCCACTTATGTATGGCTCACCCTAGTATGTACCAACATTTTGTTATTCTACAAAAAAAAACATCTTGAAGATTGGAAGAATTGCTGTATGTCAATCATAAAACATCTAGACTTATTCCATCTTGTTAAATTAATTATGTATTATAAAATTGTAGAATTATGTTGACAACATATTGGATGACAGATAAGAGGTGTAAAGATTACAACCAATATCCGATTCTAAAATATTTGCTCCGAGACAATCCCCAAACCAATCAGACAACAAGTCGTATATTTTGGTGTCATCATATTCCAACATATTGGATGCTGGGTCAGGAGGCGTATGTAATTAATTAAAACCTTTCGGTCAAGGATAACCCATGAGAGTGCAAACATTTATTTCCAATGGGATCCTGTATTTTGCTGAAGAGACAGCAGGTGGAAGAGACAGTAATGTGATACAAGGTATCAAGGTGGGATGCCTTAGCTCTTTCCAAAGAGACACCTTGGTTCTTTAACGTGCCCGGTGTAAAGCACCGATACACGCAATACTACCTTTGGGTTGCTAACCAGTTCATCTCTAGCTATGTGAGAAACAAAGAAAAGCGTTTCATAAACGATCGAGTGCCCCGGCCGAGGATCGAACTCGGGACATCTTGATTAGCAAGCAGCCTTTCCGCTAGACCACCATGCCACCTTAAGCATAAAGATAACAACCAGCAGCCAACGGTCATTAACATATTATATAACAATATCGGGTTTAAATAACTTCTGTGAATTGCCTAAAAGTAAATACTCGATCCCGCTTCCTTCTCTTAGTATATCTTAACAAATAATGTTGCATCAAACACGCGACCGACTTTATCCAGCGAAGGCAATGTTCTACATTTTATAAAAGAGCCTGTTCGTTGTAGTACTTTAAAGTGGAATTCATTGAGACAATTGTTCTGGATTCTGTTGACAAGGTGGAAAACATCTTAAGAGTTTTCAGGTGTTTTGTTTCTATTTAAAACATGAGCAAGGTTAGAAAAAGTGATATAAATGGAGCTCTGTGTTGTATATCAAGTATATCACTATATCAAGTGTATAGCTTAACGTACAATCAAACAAAACTCTAGATCTATAGGCAATTAGTATAAATATAATAATTGTCTCTATCGTACGAGGCATTTAGAATGGGCGAATAACGTACTGACATAAATAGATTACAAAAGCCGTCTAATCTAACATTCAGTCTTATTTATAATATTCAGCAAATGCGCTCCTTTTCTAGCAAGGTCTGTTAAATAGTTGTAACTCAGATTCATGATGCTTTCATATCAGGAAGATAAGTTATTGGTATTACGTTTGTCTATCAACATACAGTATCAACAGCAATTTGCATAATATTATTGCGAAGTAATGTAGATCGAATGTGTTCATGATATTTCAGTTGCTAATGTCTTGTGATGTTTGTTGATGAGCCATAAGTTTGATGGCATAATGCTCATACATGTTTGTCAAACTGTTTACCAAAATGTTCATCCTTTTATCTATATGACCCATATTCTGTATATTGTCTCATGTCGATTCAAATACACAAAGAAACGTGTACTCCATTGAATATAATACATATACGAAAATGCCATCGCTAGACAGCCTCCCTGCACAATAAATGCTCTTCGATTCAATTGTTTCTGGTAATTTCAATCCACATTAATATTCCATGATAATGCAAGTAAACTATAATAAAATGTCAGACTTGAAAAGCAGTAAGAGTGACTAATGCGAATAACAAAAAAATAAAAAACAACAACGGAATTGATACCCAATGTGAATTCAAGGCATGTTTGGGGTTGCTTCACGTGTGCTTAGTAATTAAGATATTCTATATTTGCAAGGGACACAATTTAACAAGATTACAGCTAAAAGAAAGTACACTACTTGTAATATGAAGCGTCGATATTAAAACGATTCCATTTCTTAAGTAAGTATATTGTTTATTAAAGTGGCATGTGTAAATATGTGCAACAAAAGTATAAAACATATAATGGATACACCCGGCCCAATGGACCTATAAGTCACTATCAAACTAAAAAATTTAACATGCTATCGCATGAACAAAACATCATGGAAAATAAATATAAATACATTATAATACATAAAGAAAATAAATACTTATATATAGGTAGAGTTTCTTCTCTGTACATAGGCACTAACTAAATATTTGGCAACCTTTCTAGGATATTGATTAAGCAAGTGTCTTAATTTGTTTGCATCAGTCATACTGTAATAAGTTTCATTGAGAACACCTGGAAATATCATATATTTCGTAATTGGTTATAAAACGGACATACAATTAAAAAGTGTATTTCGTTTTCTACTAAAAACCTTGTGCAATATCTGCACAGCCTTTGATCGGGTGCTTCACCCACAAATCGTCCGGTCTCTACTCTAAGCGAGAGAATCCCGCATCTAAATTGAGCTATGATTGACCGTTCATATTTGAGAAGGTTTAGTTTCACATATTGTTCGGCACATAATGAATCTTTAAAAATAACATAGGTTCTCAATTTGGAAACATTATGGATACTTTTTTTCCACATATTTAAATAAAATTGTCTCACACTGTCCTTAACTAAGCCCATACTTATAACGGTTTTGTTTTCATAATAGTTCGATAGTCTAAGCTTAGCCAATATTGACTTTACATCACTGCACCAATTGTTTGTACACCTTTCATATATATTATGGATCGCTTCATGTGTATGTGATTTGAACGTGTAGCAAGTGATTGTAGCCTGTTTTTTGTTTGTTCTGTTTGTGTGCATTTCGTTCTCTGCTGTTGCTTTTGAATGCTGCCTTTACAGTCCGATGTCATGTATTGTTTTTGCAATCACAAGCACGTGGCTTAGAATATTTGTTAAGAGTATTTTGTCGTCGGCACTTCTAGTATTCAAATAACTACAGACTATTAGCAGCTGTATGTTAATATTTTATACGCAATAAATTAAATCTAATTATATATGTTTTATCAAGTAACCGTATTTCATGCCGCCAGATCAACTGTGATACAAACTACAACTCCTTTTAATTATTCAGACATGAGCTAAATAATTAGTACAGACTTCTTCACTTTTATTAATTTCCTCGAGTACATTTCTTCCGTGTAAAAGCTAAAAGAACACTACGATGCGATTTCTAATGACTGACATAAGCAAAATTGTCTAATACATAATACACTAAGAAATTAAAATTTAAATGGGTTAAACTATGGTATCACGTAGTTTGACTTAAATAAAAAGTAAATAAATTAATGATGTGATGATCTTGAACTGAAATTCAATTTATAGTCCTCACTACTTCTATAAATATAATGTTAATTTTAGGATTCATTTGTACAAATGTTTTGCCCTGTTACAAGAAATCGAGCTTTCAGCAAGTGTTGGGTTCTCTCTATTTTGAAAAGTTAATGTAAACATTCCCTGATGAAGTTATATAACATGTACAAAAAAAACAGTCCAGTATGTAATTATCCGTCTATAAAATGACATGTTCATTTTCTAACATCCATTGAGAAAATGAAGTCTAATTGAACGATCATATCATATTCCCTGACTACGTGGGAGGTGATGTTTGCCTGAAAATTGCAGACACCTTGTAACCAAATAATACCTTTCACTAATAAAATGATTCAAATTTCGGAAGGTTTAGCCAAGGCCATACCAAATCGTTTCTTCGTTTAGCGTCCGAGAACGGAGAGGTTTGGGCATCTTGGGAAAGATAACTGATCTTCAAAATCCATTGAGATATTGCTTTCATACTTATCATACTTATTCACCACAATGTAACCAACCCATACACAGCAGTAGCTTTCACACGAACAAGTTTTAAGTTATTTCCGTAAAAAATATGAGGAAATCGAACATGGAAGGCAGCGATCAACACATGCAGCAAAGTATGTTTAATAGCTGTAACTCCGATAGATGATGTCGGGAAGACTTATCAGTATGACCATGTCCATTACCTGTGTCTATTAAATGATAGTATCAACAATTACCGGCATAATGTCCACAGCAGCAATTTGCATGACATGTTTGGAAAGTATTTATGACGTCTCATTTCCTAATGTGATTTGTTATGGTGAGCCTTACGTTTATATGTTTTTATACGTCTTTGACATGCAAAAACATTCTTTGTTCAATTAAATAATTAAAGCTTTAATTTCTATAGTGTTGCATGTAAAATGCCAATTAAAATGCACAACCTAAACGTACATGTACATATACATGTATGTCTCCGGTTCATGTTTAGGTTTTAAGGTTTTTGAACTTTGTCATGTGACACGAACCTATGATTTGTGGGCTCGGTGTGTGCCTTTAGGGCTTGTGTTTCTGTTGAACGCTGCTTTCCATGTCAGATTTGTTATTATTGTAATGTCAGGCATTTCCTCACATATTTTATTCATGTATAGTCTTCAGTGGGTATGAGCAGCACAGGAAATGTCGAACTAAGTATGGGAAGAATGCAATATAAGTAGGGACAGAATGATGACAACACATAATGAGAATTGAAAAGGGGCATTTATTTAATGCCATAAAACGAGAACAAGCGTGTAGCATAACACGTTTGTGTAAACAAGAAGAATAGCATCAATGACTATATCTTGGCGAAAGACACGGCACCGAGGGGAATCATGTGCCCCGGCACATCGTTCCTCAACGCCCAGCATATATGATCTTCGCAATTTCGAGCGCACTCCTTAATCTTTCCCCATTCTAGTTTTACCGTCAGCGCAGCTCCAATATAATTAACTACAGACATTTAGCAGCTGTTTGTTAGTATTTTATACTCTTTTATACTCCTAGTAACAATTTCTATGTATCAGTGACTGATGAAGACTTAAGCTAAAGTCAAACAGTTGGATCAGCTGAAATGGAGTTTTTGCTGTATTGTATTATATTTGATACTAAATTTATCAAATCTTATCATTAATTGACTATACAATATTGGCCGAGTTTTCCCTCTAAATCCAGGGCCAATATGAACGATACCTCGACATTATAGAGACAAAACTCAGCCATTATGGGAAAATCGCAGCCATTATGAGAAAATCGCGGCCATTATGAAAAAAACACGGCCATTATGAGATTCGAGCATTCTGATTGGCTGTCTAGCTCTGCCATTATGAAACCCGTAGTTTTCATGGGGAAAAATCTCGGTAAATTTACGATATAAACGATTTTTGAAGTCAAGGACCGATTTAGCGATTACTTGGCCCCCATTTATACAAAGGGAAGTAAACGCGAAATGTAATACGGGTTTGACGGCATACATACCGTACAGTAATTCTGCGCTATCCAACAACAGCGGACAAGAGCCATCAACGGACGACTCGAATCACAATAATATAAAATGAACGAATGGGAGCATTTGCCGAAGGAGTCGGATAACGATTGGCCCCTTTATTGTATTTAGACAACATTATCATCAATTAATCTGACCTACTGTGTTTTAAATGTATTGGATGATGAATAATTTAGTGACCAACGAAAACTGCTGAGATTCGGATACGCAAAGTTTCGAAAACGGTAAAGCTATAATAAAATTAAAAGCTTGTGTTCGCTGGTTTTCTAAACCTTTGTTTGTTTTTATTCGTTATTTATTATCTATTTAGTGTGATATCACACGAAGTGTATAGTAAATTAATAAAATGGTCAATAATTAAGTGTTTTCATAATGGCCTTGTTATTGGGCTTCAGACTGATATTAACCTTCGGTCTTCGACCTCAGGCTAATATGTAAGTCTTCAGCCCAATAACAAGGCCATTATGAAAACACTTAATTATTAACATTATATTATACATGTTTTGTCAATTGACTGTTCGTGCCGCCGAATCAACTGGGACATAAAAACTACAGCAGCTCCATTCAATTATTCAGACATGTGCTAATTAATGACTTCTTCACTTTTAGAAATTTCCTCGAGTTAATTACTTCCGTGTACATATAAAAGCTTAAAAAAATCACGAATCGATTCCTAATCAACAACTAATACAATATTGTTAAAAACACAATGCGTTAATAATTCATGCCAGCAAAACATACAAGATTCCTGTACTAATTATCATAGCTATTTAAAGTAAGACAACTTCGTTAAAATGTCGGAAAAACTGTTGACACTGAATATTGTAGACAAAGACAAAATTCTGCAAACCACTGTATGTATTCTTTAATTTTCGTTGACAGAATAGCACCTATCACATAAAAACTGATTCTAAGTACGGGAAGTTTAGCCAAAGCGGTCAACGTGATAAAAAATTATTGGCCTACAATGTAGAGGTCAAAAGTACAAAATTGATAGCATAAGAAAACAAGAAAAACCAACATGAAAATTAAATTTTGAACTTCAGTTTGCTGAACATGACAAGTTCCAGATTTATGTTTTTATGAGATCGTTAGTAGAACTTACGTCATTCTCCCTCTAAGCCAGTGAATGAATGGATTTATGTAATATTTAAGATGAGTATAGTCTTTCGAATATGTTGTCATTACAGACCAAAAAGTGTTTCATGTTTGTGAACCAGACACAAAACTGTACGTAGAGTGACATTAGTCTAGCAAGCATAAACACCGAAACGTACCTAATGTTGGCGAACAAGACAAAATACAGCAAGTAGAGTATAAAGGTATATAGTCCGATTTTCTTATAGCATTTGTTATAACAAGGGGTTAGTGTAGCGATTGTTTGCGACGCAATAATCTCTAGTACATCATCAATGTATCGCCGTACAGCAATTATATTGCTCGAATATTGCGAGGTTCAATTCAATGATAGCGATGTTATTATGTTGCCTGTGATATTTTACAATGCTCTAAGGTCAGCCATATAGATATATTGTTAGCATATCCAATTCATCGTCCATTATTTGAGCAATATAATTGTGAGCTAGTTCTGATGATGATTTAGAAGTACATTGGTCCTCTGTTACAAAACATCAGTAACAAAGGTGAACTTTGTATCTATGAGCTATTGGGCCAATGTTTATGTAAGGCGTTGTTAATATAACGTAAATGAATTTTTTAAATGCATAATATTTTTCTAGTAATGATAACTATCGTTATCCTGCCAGTTGAATATTTTCATATATAGCAAAATAGTATCATTATTGTAAAAACGATACTGTACAATGAAAACTGTATGGAAAAATAATACATTGATACTTATACTTGAGTTACTTATTTAAAGTAGTCATTCTATTAACCGTATAGGTACAGGGTGTCCAAAAAGAAAGTATACAGTTTCGGGGTATTTTTATCAACTCCTAATGTTCTGCTATCGCAAAGAAATTTTGCACATGGTAAGAAAAAAGATGTAAGTTTTTTTTGGTACCAGTTTGAAAATTGTAACTCGAATAATTTTTAAACAATGCAAATTTCCAAAAAATACCTTATTTTGACCGCGACGTCATTTTGACGTAATTTACGACTTTTCACAATTTCTGTCTGTCGAATGTTTCCCGGTTTGCACCCATTCTTTAAAAGTGTTGGTTACATTTACACAGATTTCTACCAACTGGTCTGCTTAAATTTTATCTTGATGTTGATCAGAAGAAAACTTGTGTATATTCGTATTTGATTGTACATAAGCGATCTCGGATTGCCCAAAAGAAAAAAATCCACATGAATTAAGGCCCGGGCTGTAGGCGGGCAAATCCACTCTGCAGTGGAATTTGCTAGAAATTATTTTGACACCAAATGTTTCTTGTAATTCATCCAACACCGCGCATTGCCATGTGTGACTCTTGATCCACTTGCATTAACCATACAACAATCAAAACAAAGGATTCGCTGCGGAGTTCCGATAGAACTTGCTTAACAAAGGAAAGTAACACAAGGGGATTACTTCTTTCTATTTTGTTGTCGAAATCGCAAGTGAATAGCATATTAAAAGCCAACAAACATGCTCATGCCCGTGAGACACATCATATATATAATCTCAGTTTAGACAGTTGTGAAATACAAAGCAATTTTTCCAAGAATGCATGCAAGGCAGGAAACACCAGAAATACAGAAATTGTGAAAACGTCGTAAATAACGTCAAAATGACGCCACAGACAGAATACGGTAATTTTAGAAAATTAACATTTTTTAAAAAAATATCCAAGTTGCAAGTTTAAAACTGATGCCAGATAAAAATTTCATCTTTCAACTAACAATGTGCTGAATTTCTTAGCGATAGCAAAACGTTAAGATTTTATTAAAATGCACTGAAACTGTATACTTTCTTTTTGGACACCCTGTATATATTTAGGTGAGGAAACATATTATTGTAGACGGTTAGTGTTTTTCCACAGTGCAGCAGCATGTGGCGACTGCGAGATATCAATGAAAATACGTCTAGACTAGTAACACTGTTATTTCAAGCTTGGTAATTGATTTTGTTCATTTCCCGTTTGATTAATTATGAGAAACAATCAACAAGATAAAACCACCACCACCAAACCATAAAAAGTGTATTATTAAAAAAAAGAAATTACGTGAACACCTTTCTCCAATCGGAACACTTCTGCGTTTATCTAACGAAAGTCCCTAGGACATAATAGGGGAGCCGCCATTAGCACGGACTACTTTACAACATGGCTCATGGGAATCAAACGATTGAATCGAAAATAACTAAAAGGTTACTCATTTCTAAAATGAGACCGGTGATTGAAGAGCTTCCACATAACCAAAATGTGTAACCCTACACTTATGTACGAGGCGTATTTCTAAGTTACGGAAATACCCGAGTAAGTACGATGGACCTTTCTCATGCATTCTCACAATCTAGTACAACTATTTTATTCATACCATACCTTATGTAAAAATAACGCAAACACAGGGGTTACTTACTGTTTCGGTATATTGTTTTACAAATACATGTATGGCTATTGAGTTAGTGTCAGTTATAATTTAGGTATACGTGTATATGTTGCTTTATATCTTATAGTTGTGATGTAACGAGGTAGATCGGATTGTTAGTTTCCGGAATTATGAAAAAGACTGAACGTTTACACGATACTTATGCTAAATACTGTGGTGGTGTCCTAATCGACCCAATGATAATGACGTGTACAATAGTAAATGAATAAAACCTACGAATATATTTTGTACCAGATAAGACTTGTTGATTTCACTAGTCATGGCTGGGAAATATTTTCTGCAGAATTGCAGTATCCATTGACAAATGAAATGCTCCAGTGTCACCCTCAACTACAATATCGAGTTTGATGAACTTTGGTTATACGACTGGCAGAAGACGACCTCGCCACATCTGATTGATACGAAACTCACTTGATGATGTATTATGTAGTACCAGACGAAATTCAAAACAGACAATTTCACCCAATACGTTGTGCCAGACTTATCTTGTCGTTCAATTGTTGCAAACTACTGACACATTGACGTAGTATATATAATAAATAACAAACGAAACAGTGATACTAGATCCAACTTAATTAACATATTACCCTAAAAAGAAATGGTTGGTTATTTCTGGCTTTGTGGTACATTGATTAAAGAATTGCCCATTCTGTTGTCATAAAATAAGTTCAATTAGGCTAACATCTTCATTGGTAAGTCACGCACAAGCCTGTTTATACTTTTAGTATACCTGTACACATCATTTTGAAAATCACGTTTACAGTTACAATATCAATGGCATGTTTTTACCGACAAGCTCGTGTGTATCCCTAATTGACGACCATATATTTTCCTCTCGTTCGTACCAAGGTTGTGTTGTTCCATACTGATGGATTCCATCCACTAATGTATGGCTCACCCTAGTATGTACCAACATTTTGTTATTCTACAAAAAAAACATCTTGAAGATTGGAAGAATTGCTGTATGTCAATCATAAAACATCTAGACTTATTCCATCTTGTTAAATTAATTATGTATTATTAAATTGCAGAATTATGTTGACAACATATCGGATGACAGATAGGAGGCGTAAAGATAAAAACCACTATCCAACCCTAAAATATTTGCACCGAGACAATCCCCAAACCAATCAGACAACAAGCCCTATATTTTGGTGTCACCATATTTCAACGTGTTGGATGATAGGTCAGGAGGCGTATGTAATTAAAATAAACCTTTCGGTCAGGGATGACCAAGCACTTATTTCCAATGCGGTCCTGTGTTTTTCTGAAGGGACCGCATGTGGAAGAGACAGTAATATGACACAAGGTATCCGGGCGCGATGTCCGAAGAGACACCTTGGTTATTTAACGTGCCCAGTGTAAAGCACCGATACACGCGATATTACCTCTGGGTTGCTAACCAGTTCATCTCTAGTTGTATTGGGTGGGAAACACATAAAAGCGTTTCATAAATGATCGAGTGCCCCGGCTGAGGATCGAACCCGGGACATCTTGCTGCAATTAGTCCTAAATGGCATTTTGATGCCACATTGTGAACTAATAATTTAGTGTACGTATTTCTGATTGTTTTTATAAATTTTCTTACTTACACCTTTCAATAACGATGTACTGTTTGACCAAGAGGACGTTTTGCTGACTGTGGTGTTTTATTCATAAAATTGACTTTGGCCTAACAATATTCAAGAATACATTAATTCCGCATGTAATTATTTCACGATGTAAATGATTCGTCCTTTTTGCATCATCCATTGACAAAAATGTGTAGGTGTAATAGTTTAATTGAACGGTCATTAACATATTTTATAATAATATCGGGTTTAAATAACTTCTGTGAATGGCCTAAAAGTAAATACTCGATCCCGCTTCCTTCTCTTAGTATATCTTAACAAATAATGTTGCCTCAAACACGCCACCGACTTTATCCAGAGAAGGCAATGTTCTACATTTTATAACAAGTAGTACTTTAAAGTGGAATTCATTGAGACAATTGTTCTGCATTCTGTTGGCAAGGTGGAAAACATCTTGAAAGTTTTCAGGTGTTTTGTTTCTATTTAACACATAAGCAAGTTTAGAACTAGTGATATAAATGGAGCTCTGTGTTGTTACTTTAGATATTCACAATATCAAGTTTAGAGCTTAACGTGCGATCAAACAAAACTCTAGATCTATAGACAATTACTATAAATATAATTGTTGACTCTGTCGTACGAGGCATTTAGAATGGGTGAATAACGTACTGACATAAATCTATTACAAAAGCCGTCAAATCTAACATTCAGTCTTAATTGTAATATTCATCAAATGCGCTCCTTTTCCAGGAATGTCTGTTAAATAGTTGTAACTAAGATTCATGATGCTTTCATATCAGGAAGATGAATTATTATGTCCATCAACATATAGTATCAACAGCAATTTGCATGAGATTATTGCAAAGTAATTTAGATCGAATGTGTTCATGATATTTCAGTTGCTAATGACTTGTGATTTTTGTTGATGAGCCATAAGTTTGACAAGCATAATGCTCATACATGTTTGTCAAACTGTTTACCAAAGTGTTCATCCTTTTATTTATATCACCCATATTATGTATATTGTCTCATGGCGATTCAAATACACAACGAAACGTGTACTCCATTGAATATAATACATATACAGAAATGCCACCGCTAGACTGCCTCCCTGCTCAATAAATGCTCTTTGATACAATTGTTTGTGGTAATTTCAATCCACATTAATATTCCATGATAATACAAGCAAACTATAATACAATATCAGACTGGAAAAGCAGTAAGAGTGACTAATGCGAATAACAAAAAATATAAAACAGCAACGGAAATGATACCCAATGTGAATTCATTGCATGTTTTGGGGTTGCTTCACGTATGCTATAATATGAAGCGTCGATATTGAAACGATTCCATTTCATATAAATTATGGTCCGCTTCATGTGTATGTAATTTGAACGTGTAACAAGTGACTGTAGCCTGTTATTTGTTTGTTCTGTTGGTGTGCATTTCGTTCTCTACTGTTGCTTTTGAATGCTGCCTTCACTGTCCGATGTCATGTATTGTTTTTAGCAATCACAAGCACATGGCTTAGAATCTTTGTTAAGAGTATTTTGTCGTCGGCACTTCTAGTATTTAATTGACTACAGACTATTAGCAGCTGTATGTTAATATTTTATACGCAATTAATTAAATCTAGTTATATATGTTTTATCAAGTAACCGTATTTCATGCCGCCAGATCAACTGTGATACAAACTACAACTCCTTTTAATTATTCAGACATGAGCTAATTAATTAGTACAGACTTTTTCACTTCTATTAATTTCCTCGAGTACATCTCTTCCTTGTAAAAGCTAAAAAACACCACGATGTGATTTATAATGACTGACAAATGCAAAATTGTCTAATA
The DNA here is from genome assembly GCA_963678985.1 of Spisula subtruncata. Classification (NCBI taxonomy): domain Eukaryota; kingdom Metazoa; phylum Mollusca; class Bivalvia; order Venerida; family Mactridae; genus Spisula; species Spisula subtruncata. Next base: position 27,797,721 of record OY787663.1, on the reverse strand, counting down.
CATAAAACACTAAGAAATTAAAATTCAAATGGGTTAAACTATGGTATCACGTAGTTTGACTTAAATAAAAAGTAAATAAATGAATGATGTGATGATCTTGAACTGAAATTCAATTTAAAGTCTTCACTACTTCTATAAATATTATGTTAATTTTAGGATTCATTTGTACAAATGTTTTGCCCTGTTACAAGAAATCGAGCTTTCAGCAAGTGTTGGATTCTCTCTATTTTGAAAAGTTAATGTAAACAGTCCCTGATGAAGTTATATAACATGTACAAAAAGACAGTCCAGTGTGTAATTATCTGTCTATATTGTTCATCCATTGAGAAAATGAATTCTAATTCAACGATCATATCATATTCCCTGACTACGTGGGAGGTGATGTTTGCCTGAAAATTGCAGACTCCTTTTAAACAAATAATACCTTTCACTAATAAAATGATTCAAATGACGGAAGGTTTAGCCAAGGCCATACCAAATCGTTTCTTCGTTTAGCGTCCGAGGACGGATAGGTTTGAGTATCTTGGGAAAAAAATAAATTTGTAACCTGTTATATCTTCAAAATCCATTGAGATATTGCTTTAATACTTATCATACTTATTCACCACAATGTAACCAACCCATACACAGCAGTAGCTTTCACACAAACAAGTTTTAAGTTGTTTCAGTAAGTTAGTATGATTGACAATGCTTTAAAGCTACGTTTGCTAACCATAGGCCTACATGTATAACGATGAAGACAGAAGTCATTATGACTTGTTTTTTTCGAGTATTTTGTTTTTTTGTCTCAGGATAGCTAGATAGGTTTTCGAACTTAGGGTTGACGCTAAACGAAAATCCGATTTGGTATGGCACAATGTGGCAGATGTACTGTAGTCAAATAATGATGATTAATAAATTTGTATAAAATTCCAGATGGACATAGTTTGCGATCATGTGTCATTAAATATCAAAAAGAATTCCATGAATGTGACCCTGAAACAAAAGTACACGAAGAGTGACTTTTACATAGTCTACATGTAGCAAGTACATGTCAATTAACAGCAAAATGTACTTAACGCGTGCAAGTAAGAAACAGTACTACAAACATAGTACCCTCAAATAGGAATTACTGTAGTAAAGTGATTGTTTGCGACACAATGATCTGTATCTCCGTTCATCAAATATATTGTACTTAGCTCGAATAATGTAAGATTCCATAAATGATAGCGATATAATGATATTTTTGTGATGTATAACGTTGTAAAGTTAGAAATATAAATAGTGTAATCATATCCATTACATCGGCCATTTTGCCTACAACATCAATCTGCTTTGATTTTGATGATTCAGAACTTCATTTGTCCTCTACTATAAAGTATCAATTACAAAGGTGAACTTTATTGTCAATGAGCCATTAGGCCAGTGTCTATGTAGGGCACAGTAAATATAACGTAAATGAATATTTTAATGCATACTATTTTTGTAGTAATAATAACTATCGTTTTCCTGCGAGTTGAATGTTTTCATAGGAAAAATCTGGAGCCAAACAGTTTCATAATTGTAAACACAATACTGTACAAAGATAAATATATAGAAAAACAATACATAGCTGAAGTAGTCGTTAAAGGTACATATATCTAGGTTACGGTATACGTTTTGTGTTTTCTTGGTATATGTACTACCGTATAGCTATACCCTGTCATTTCGCCTTGGTAAATTAATTGTTTATTTCCCGTTTTATTAATTATATTAGCACGAAGGACAATAAGCAAGATCAAACTATGAATTATTAACAAAAACTTGCATTCTCACAATCTAGATTAATTATTTTGCCAATTGGTAGTATGACATACGATGCGTCAAGATGAAACGACCACCATCATACCATGCACAATATTCGTTATTATCAATTATGCAAAAACAGTAAGACATATAACTAGCACATGCCATACCATGCCTTATGTCCTTTACTCTTCACTTATGCAAAAACAAGCCTTTTAAACTACAATTTGATCAACATGACAAATACTGATTTTCCTGAAAATAGGCCCATAAGAAGCGCTCTATGATAAACGTGTAGATGTTAACTATGGATCCGTCATATAAGGTCGTATGTAGTACTTACGATATTCTCAGTATAATCTAGTGAAATTACCTACTCGTACACTTGAATAGAAGTAATTAGTAATAATGTGGAAGGTAGTTTTTAATAAGCAGCTCATACTTTTGTATGTAAGTCATTACAAATGTATATATGGAAGTCATTTCTAAGCAGTATTAGCATCGTCATGGAGATTATGATTTCAATGGAACTTTTTTTATCTCTTCAACTATTCATCGTATGTATGTGACGTTTGAGGACATATGCGACTTAATACATAAATGAACTTTTGACTTCCTGTGGAATATAATAATTTTCGCTAGAATATATACTAAATAATACTGACATATCCTTAACATACGTAAATATGGAAGCAACATCATTATTCTTGAACACTTAATATGACTTAAACTTATACTACAATCGAATTCTTAGGGAGTCCCCCAATAAAATCATAACGTAATGAGTTAATCTCACTTGTCATTACACTTAGCGGCACTTTTAACGCTGCTACTAAATTATTCTTGATAACTTGAAAACCGTTTGAGATAACTATATCAAACTTTCACCAGTTTTAGTTTAAGGAAAGTCCCTATTGCTGCACTTGTTAATTCAGTAATGGGTGTGTATGACAATTCGTGGTAAAAGCGTATTTACGTAATCCGAAATTACAAAGTCACAAAATTAACAGCGTGTTTATTAGGGATCAATTGAGAATTTCTTTACAGCTTCAGGTGATATGTAACAAGTGAACACAATAAATATATTAATAAATTTTATCTACGTTACAATTTCCTAGGTAACCAAATAGCAGTTGGTAAGCTTAGACCGCCTTAAAATCAGCTCATAATCTGAATATAAAACCGACACGTCTAAAACAAACCTTTAACCTAAAATAAGGCTACTTGAATGGTACATTTCACATTTCTTCTGGATAACGAAGAATGTTAATAGCACACAGTAGAGTTGAATTAATTCAGTTGGATATAATAATTGGTGACCCTTATATTAATTTAAATTTCAAGTTGAGCGCAACCCGCGTTACTCGCAGGAATCGTATCTTCTCAACAGACACGCTATGGGTATGGAAAACACTATATTTTGCAGCAAAACCAACACTTTTCTGCTAAGAACACTAGTCGGTCATTCTGTTTTACAATCGAAATTCAGTGCAGAAAATTTTGACTTGACGTTTGACATTGCTAGTTCCTGTCCTTAACGTCTAGATAGTGCGTAACAAATCCACTAAGGAGGTCGTGTTTCCTGTGTTGTGATTGAAAAGCTTATGCATAGTGACTTTTAAACTCGATTACGACTTAGTAATGTTGTACGTTAAATTAAATTTATAAATTTTCGTGTTTTTAATTGTCGCAAACGACTTAAGTTTGTCCAATACAGTGACTTTGCAGACATAATAAATGGCAAAGGAAACAAGAATACATGTTCATTGTCCAACTTGTTTTACCGAAACACGTATCTGCTGACAATCAATGATTATCTGGAGTGGTGATTTAAGAGTTGCCTATTGAGTTAAATTTATTTCCCCTCACTTTTTTCGTAATGTTAATTTCCCATAGACACAAACAGGTAGTATTCTTACTGTTACGATCAAGCGGGTCAATACACCACGTGGTTGAACATTGTTTTACTGTCAGCAGGGTGACAGTTCTTTACATGTCACGTAGTAAATTTGTAGAAAAACAAACATGGCGGCGTTTTTCACCTGCACAGACATGTTTTAGTTCAAGTTCTCTATATCCACCCTAGTAGTTGGTGCCGACAAATATTCCAAGAGTTAGGTGTATCAAACACATTCACACCTTTCGCTAAAAAGTTTCCTTTGGGTTGATCGGAGCTGTCTATTTTCCGGTCGACGAGCGTGCATGATGAGAGTTCAATCCGTTAAATAATCAGGTAATTAACTTATTACACACGATTTGAGTATTTGAAACAAGGAACATTGTGTTCATTCGTACCCGTAACAATTCGTACCCTGTAAATATATCTACCAAAAATAGATTGTGGAAGTTAATAAAAAGGTAATACAATAAATAACACATAGCTTTGAGGGTGACAGTAAAAATGTCAGCCCTCGGGAAGTAATGTTACCCGCGGGCTTCGTCCTTGGGTAACAGTACTGTCCTCAGGCTGACATTTTAACTGTCATCCTCAAAGCTATGTGTTATTTATACAATGTCATTTTACATGGGAAAACAAATAAAACATCCAATTATTTTGGTATCTAAAAATCCCGCAAATGTAAATGTGGGGAAAATTTTACGAATGTTATACTTACCATTGTATTCGACAAAATGCCTTCCGTATATTATCTATTATTTTGATGTACATAGAGAAATTGTCCCGTTTGCACGTTCGATCATTTTCCCAAGGCACTGGGATGATCTTAATTTTCGAAACGGTTAATGTTAAATCACAATTTCCATTTGTACGAGTCGAAACTCTAAAACTCATTTCAAATATGCACATGCCAATATATGTGGTACATGCAGTTTATTGTATATTTATATACATTATTTTGCGTGCCTTTGGACAAATTTTAAATGTCACCTACAGATTTATTGACTACTTCTCTTACATGAATGAACCAACATTTTGTTATTCTCCTAAATGTCATTTTCAGACACCATAATACCACACTTTGAAATACTAATTGTGTTTCTTGTGAACAACTAATTATTATAATTACAACTTTCAATTACGGTGTTGTAGATATAATAAGTGTACGTACATACCATATGGACGTTTTTCTGACTGTCGTTTTTATTCATAAATATACCTGCCAATGAACAAGAGTAAAACACAGCATTTAATTGAAGTAAATAATATGTCCAATTACCAGCATCCATTGACAATATGTCTAGATTTTATAGACTTATTGAACGGTCATTTAAATCTTTTATTTCAAGAACAGGTTTAATTAACTGCTTCGAATGGCAAAATAAATAAAAACGCCCCATCCCCGTACGCATTCCAATTAGTTAATGCCCAGTATTTACATAATATTTTGCCGCCAAGCTCGATTGTCGTCATCGAAAAAAGTGTTCTATATTGTATTTGAAGTGGAATATCGTTCTATATTCAGCTGACAAGGTTGAAGAAAATATGTGACATCGTAGAGTTTGCAAGTGATATATTCTGAGCTCTGGATGTATCCTTTAGGTACATTTATTCACAATATCAAGTTTATAGCTACAATGGCCACGTAAGCATCCTTTTTGTTCTATAGACAATTAGTCTGAATTTTAGTGTTGTCTCTATCGTACGAGGCATTGACAATGGACAAATAACACACGGATATAAATCAATACAAAAGTCGTCAAATCTAACAATAAGTCTCAAAATTCGACAAATGTGCTCCTTTTCTGACAAAAAGATGAGAGGAAATCGGACTGGGAAGGCAGCACTCAATACACTCATCACTTCTGACAATGTCTGTTTAATGGTTGTATTTCCGATTGCAGATGCGTTATTGTCAGGAAGGAAACTTATCGGAATGATCATGTCCATTACATGTGCACCAATAAATGACATTATGTCCACAGCAGCAATTTGCATAAGATATTCGGAAAGTAATTTAATGTTTTCATGACGTTTCATTAGCTAATGCAATTTGTTGATGTGCCATAAGTTGTATGTTTTGACACTTGTTGGAGATGCATAATATTTTTACAACTGTTGTTAAATTCTCAACCAAAGAGTTAAAGTTTTATCATCAATGCCAATTAAATTTTAGATCTTTATCGTCGCATGCAAAATTCCAATTCAAATGTACAAAGGAACGTGTCCGCCATTGTATACTAAAATATATGAAATAACAAGCATTAGACTTAAATGTATCCCATGACACATGTCGATTCGATTCGATGATTGTGCCGTCTTTACCCTTCAACCAAGTGTTTTGCTGTCATGTTATCAACAGTTATATCACATAATAATTGATAATATACATGATGAAACTATATCCTACAGGAATATTAACATTACGAGGAACAGCAGCAGTGCACACAAATACATGAAAAAAAAAATAATATCCAATCAAACCGGATGTTTCGCGATGATAAGTAAATGGGATACCTGTACTCTGTCTCATTTTGGTAAGGGAAATTATTTAGACAATGAAATTTAATCTATCATTGAACTATTTTAGTATGATACATTTGTACATCGATATTGTAGCTATGTCGTTTCATGCATGTATCCATTTAGATCATTTTGAACTTTTAGCAAGTGACTTGGGCCTGTTATTTGTTTGTTCTCTTTGTGCGCATTTCTTGTTCTGTTGTTTCTGTTGCATGCTTACTTCAATGTCCAATGTGATAGCATTTTTGAAATTCCAAGCACACGGCTTAAAATTCATCTTCGATATTATTTTGAAATCAGCACGTCTAGAATCCAATTTTCTACAAACAATTAACAACTGTCTGTTAATATTTTATACGCAATTAATTATATCTAATTATATGTTTTGTCAATTAACTGTCTTTCATGCCGTCGAATCAACTTGGACATAGAAACGACAGTTCACATCAATTATTCAGACATGAGCTAATTAATGAGTACAGGCTTATTCGTTTTTAGACATTTCCTCGAGTTAATTACTTCCTTGTAAAAGCTAAAGAAATCACCAAGCGATTCCTAATCAACAATTAATACAGCATTGTTAAATAAACAATGTGTTAAGAAATTACATTTTAACATAGGTCATGCTATGGTATCACTTTGGGGACAAAGTGTAACACTATAGTTGCACGATTACCGAACGTAGAATCAATGAAAAGCAATATCATAATATGAAATTAATATGAAACAGAGAGGATTTGGGTTGTTTCGTAAACTTATTTTCACTTTAGAACTATCTAAACAACTTAATGATATTATGATATTGAACTGTACCCATGTCGTATATATAAGTAAGTAAGAACGTAAAGTATTTATTTAAGTGACATGTGCAATATTACAAATATATACAAGATATTATATCACAAGATTACAGCACCAAGACCAATGAGCCTACAAGTCACTGACAATTAAACATAATTACATATTGATACAAGTAATGGTATGAATGCAACATAAATGATGTAAATGATAAATAAAATACATTATGTATTAACACTTTACAAATTTGATATACATATACATAAACATTTAAATTTACAATATACAGGAACCAAATTCATTGGATTTAATAATTCATGCATTTTTAATTTTTTACTAATAATATTAAATCAATGGTAATTACTATTATTTGTATACATTCGTATATGTGGTGCTCAATAATTCTTTAAATAGTAGGTCACTTTTGGAACTGGTTTGAACCACAGGTGGCAGTATCAGTGTTTGGTCCGCAAACGATTAAATAAAATAAAAAATATAAAAAAATGTCCGTACTGAACTAATATACTACATTGTAACGTTATCAAGGTATAAAGCGTACTATATGTCTATATGCCAAAGATTGTGGAACATTTCATCTCGTTGTTTCAACATAAAATACGGGCGCTGAAGAAAAATTGCTTTACAAGTCATTCAAATAAACTATAAGATATTCATTCTTACCGAAAATCTCGTTCAATTGTATCTTATAACTGCGAAACAGCAAAACAGTGTTACTTTAGTTATTTAACTTCGCTCAAGGTCATTTTATTTATGCACTGGTTACCCGCTGCGCTCGCAGTATCATAATAATTGTTGGGAATCAAGCCTATTGTAAGACGCAATGTTCCACAATCTTTGGACATAGACATATACTACGCTTTATACCTTGATAGTGTACAGGGAGTTAGATAGACAATCGATATATATACGGTCCATGTAATGTATTAGCTCAGTGACGGATTTGTTCTTTTTCTTTTCCAAACACTAATACTGCCACCTATGGTTTGAACAGATGTATTGCCCCGTTACGAGAAATCGACCGTTCAGTAACCTTTGTATATGCTCTTGTTTAGAAAAATGTTCATCGCCTGATAAAATTATAGCATATACAAGGAGTCAGCTCAGCATGCAAATATCTCACCATAGAAAGTGGTATGTTCAATTTCCAACATCTATTAACAAAAAAAGTCTTTTACAAAAGCTGTAGTCTCCTAATTAACGGTCATTACTATATCAACTAACTACGTGGGATATATAAAACGCCTGTATTATGAATCACACAAGCAAAACAAACACGATTCATGTACTGATTAGCATAGCTATTTAAAGTAATACACCGTTTAAATGGTAAACTTTCGGAAGAATATTGACACTGAATATTCCAGACACAAACAAAATTCTGTAACAAACTGTACTGGTTGGCGAACAGTTTCCGACATTTTTTGCATGTTATTTCGTAATTTCTTGAAAACCAGACGGTTTTAAACACAATAACTTACATTTTTGTAATCCTGAGCTCAAGGCCGAAATCAAAGTAATAATTTGACATTTGGGACGTCATACAGCAGATGGAATTCGGGGCGCAAAAGGAGTCACTATTTTAGTGCATAAATTAGATGTAGAGCACCAGTAGCCAATATTTCACATTTAATAACATATCATTCCATATTTTCCCCGCTTTGACCCTCTCAAGTCAATGGGAATTATCTCCCGTTGGATAAACTAAAATTCTTAGAATTGTCTGTTTTTGTTTGGATATTCACTGAGGACATAATTGAGACATATTAGTCGGTGCGTTTTCCAATTAATAAAAATCTCTGACGTCATTTAAAATGACGTCAATGATGACGTTTTTGTCACTATTTATCTTACACCGAGTTTCGTGTGGATTGCCAATACAAATCATACCTGTTGTTGAGCGACACCTAGATTTATCAAAGACTCTGGCAAGCCCGTGGCTATTAATAGATGAACTTGTTTGTTTCATGGTGCATGAATGATTTTCGTAAATAGATGATCCCCCAAGGGAAAGAGGTGACGATTATCATTTGATTGTGTGTATTTCTTGATATTTTCTTTTTACCTCCGTGAATTGTAGATTTTCTGACACACAATTGTTGCCTTGGTGAAGTTCTTTGAATATACCAAATATCTTAATTTTAGAGCTACGCTAAATATGAAAAAATATCAAATGTTGGATACTGATAGCCATCGGGAACTGATCGCCGACCAGTATGTGGCCGTGAAATTATCGTTTATAGATAATAATTGTCACATATAAAATGATTCTAATAATGGGAAGTTTAGCCAATGCGGTCAACGTTGTGAAACAATGATAATTCGAAGTTTTGAAATGAGTAGTTCGTAAGTGCAATATCGATAGTTTAAGAAATAAGAAACAAACAATCCGAAAATTGTTCATTACTCATTGAAAACTAACATTGTGGACTTCAGTTTGGTCAACATGACAAGTTCAAATACTCATGAAAATAGGCTAACAGGAAGCGCATTGTAACGCGGATTTACATTACTCGTATTTAACTAATCATTTCTTATATTTTTTTGGCTGATTTGCAGTATCAATTGACAAAAAAAGTGCTCTAGTTATCCTCTTGATCGGTCAGTGTCGTCCTCAATTACAATATCGAGTTTGATGAACTTCAGATATGCGACTTGCAGAAGACATCGACCCGATACAGTGACATTACAGAGATAGTAAATAAGAAAGGAAACATTGTTATTTGGTCTGACTTTTTATCAGTAACAAGAATATGCTTGTAGTAATATTTTCCCATTCAGTCATCTTGCAATAAGTGCATTTGGGCAAACATCTTGACCACATGTGTGTTGTAAACTCCATGGACTAATGAGTTATAATGGCGGGGACTCTGGAGGGTACAAAACAACTTGAAATAAAATCAAGTCGAAATCGACACCCGCTATACCCCGGATCGGAACCGGAGAGTTAAACACAACGAAAAGAATTCATTATTATGTGTATAAGATACACTCAACATGAGAACAAAATTATAACACAACTTGATTTGTTAAATTAGTAATGGACACTGCAAGTTTTCTCATTAATATTTGGGCCGTTCTCCAGGAAAACCGGGCTTATTGACATTTTAAAGTTATTGTGTAATAATATATAGAAATAGGTTTCAAAGGAGAAAAAAGTAATGTTCATCGATTTAATTTTAAGTAGTTGGATAATATAGTACTATCTTTAAGATTTTAATTTTCTCATAGATTATGATAAATTAATTTCCGTCGTTGCCATGGTGACCAATTTCCGAACATAACTCGAATTGAGAAAAACAAGGGGTTAGTGGTTAATACTAGCAGTTTCTATTCTCTTTTAGAAAGCACTCGCCATTTTGTCGTGTTTATCAAAATAAGAAGACTATTCTAAAATGTGAAAAACGTTTGAACGATAACGTCAATAATTTTACAAATACTGGATTGATAAAATGCTTGTTAACGTGACGCCAATTAACGTCCGAATGACGTTTGCGACGTCACTCAAAAACTTGGCGGTAATGGTTACTTAAAAAAGTCTATAACTTTGTTAATTTTTGTAATAATTCGTTCAAATTTACAGAAACTGTTCATAACACTCAAGTCTTTTAGTGATATAATAGCACGATTTTCGTAATTTTGTCACTAAGCCCGGTTTTCCTGGAGAACGGCTCCTTGGTCGTTTGATGTCATTTTGAAGGCCAAACAACAAGTATTTCCGGATAATAACATGTACCATAAAAGCCGGAGCTTATGTCCTCATGTATAAAAATGAGCGTAGGGGCTTATGTCCGTAGGGGCTTTTATCCTACACTCCATAAAAACGAATGTACCATAATATGATTAAGTCAAAAACATGTGAGAATAATACCGATATAAGAAAATGAGTTAAAGCCTCTTAGAATTGATAAATGATATGTCTCTGAGGACGTATTGATTTGACGTTTGACGTTGCTATTTCGTGTACTTTACGTCTAGATATTGTTTAACAAATCCTCTAAGGGAATCATGATTTTTGTGTTGTGATTGTTAAGCTCATGGACAGTGACTTTGAAACTCGATCAGAGCTTGGTGATATTGGACGTTTCTTGAATTTCGCTTCCGTAATTAAATCCTCTTTTTTCATAGCGATAGGATTGACGTTTATTTCACATAATGTTCAATCCAGCCCAGTATTCAAGGAAGAATGGAATTTTCGAGGCGTTTCGTATAAGAAATCAATAGCAGAGTGGGTACCGGGGACAATTATGAAAATTGTTGCTAAATTTACAAACGACTAACGTTTGTCCAATACAGTGACTTTGAATACATAATAAATGACAAAGGAGAAAGCTTAACATGTATATTGTCCAACTTGTTTTGTCGTAACAGGTATCTGATCATCTGCACATAGATGATGAAAATAGTGCAATATCAAACTTTCGTAATTCTCTTTATGCAATGGGCTTGGAACAACATGTAGACTGAAGTACTCGTACAAAAGGTCACATTCTTGATTTAGCAATAACGGAAGTAGATGACATTGATGTACTGAAGTGTCAGAATGGACCTTTCGTATCTGACAATTGTGTTATCAAGGTCGTACTAGATGTAAAAAAGAAACACTTGTGTCCTTTCGAAACCTAAAACGCATCAATACGGCAGACATATCTAATGACTTGAATTCTTGACATATTGAAGCTGACAACATTGACTTATTCGTGAATGAATTTGAATGCTATATAGCAGATATACAAGACAAACATGCTCCTCTAAAGAAGAAATATAAGTGTGTAGACCACCAAAACAACTGTTTAGTGAAGATTTACATAAACTTAAACATTCGTTGCGTAAATCAGAGCAAGTACGGAAAAACACTGCGAAGTACACCAACATGAACTATACAAGACGCTCCGAAATAAGTATGTAAACGAGATTCATAAGATAAAAAAGAATGCAATCAGTGAAAAGGTAGTCGATTCAAGGAGATTCAAAAACTCTGTATGACGTTGTATCTAAACCTACGGTCACTAAGTCCGATAACACGTTTCCTGTTGGTGAGTCAAAAGAAACCCTTGCTGACTTTTTTATGGAGAAAATATCAAAAGTCCGTGTTTCACTTAGTGAATATGAACATTTCGAACCAAGATCAAAAGATGTTCCACGTTTTGACCGCTTTATAACATTGCATGAAAGTGAAATAAAGAAACTAGCCAGCGATGTTAACACTACATCATCAGAACTGGATGTATTACCAACGTCTCTTCTCAACTGTCATGCAGATGCATTGTTGCCAAACCTTACTCAGCTAGTAAATTTATCACTAGAGCAAGGCATCTTCCCTACGAAATATAAACAAGCAATTGTTAGACCCCTACTTAAGAAAGCTGGCCTTGAACTTGCATTGTCAAACTATCGCCTAGTGAGCAATTTGTCTTTTCTATCATAGCTTATTGAAACAGCCGTGCTATACAGACTAAATAGCAATGTTGATACCTATAGCATGTTGCCTTAAAGCCAATATGCATACAGGAAGTCTCCATTCATGTAAGGCTGCACTTCTTCGGCTGGTAAATGACTTACTTTCAGGAATGGAAAACAAGAACGTCACAGCACTTATCGCTATCGTCTTAAGTGCTGCATTCGATACCATCGACCACATCATTTTGCTGGATGTTCTGACCAAACAATATGGTATTTGTGATAGAGCACTTAAGCGCGTTGATTCTTACTTGAATTGTGTGAATTCTGCTGTATCAGTAGATCGTCAACTGGTATGTAGTGTACCTCAAGGAAGTTGTCTTGGTCACTAGTTATTCTTACTTAAAATACGCTGGTACCCAATTTGATGTTATACTACAATCAATATCAGTATATGGATTTGTTGATGACCTCATTGCTAATAAACGACATCTGATACGACAGAGGTGAAAGCAATCCACCAAAAAAGCAATGTGTGTTGATTATAAATGACTGGATGAATCAAAATTAAATCAAATGAATTCTTCAAAGACTGAATTTATTCCATTCGGTAGTAACTCTCTATTGAAAAAGTGTTCCACAAAATATGTGAACGTTGCTGGTGACAATATTAAACGTGAGCCTTCTATCAGATACATTGGTGCTTTCCTGGACGAATCATTGAACTTGAAAGAACATGTTAAGCACAAGTGTAGTACAGCCATGTTTAATTCTTTGAGGATAAAGAATATCAGAAATTACTTAACTAGAGTTGCAACTGAGATGTAGTATTATCTTTGGTCATTTCTCACCTTGATTATTGCAATTTGGTTCTATATGGAACAGCTGAAAGTGAAATTCAAAAGATGCAGCGTATTCAAAATGTGTGTGCCAAACTTGTTCTCTTTTGGAATAAATATGACAGCTCAAAACAGGCACTGTTTGAACTGCATTGGTTGCCGGTGAAAGCCAGGATTAAATTCAATGTATTATGCTTCATGTACAACTGTCATGTAGGGAACGCGCCATCGTATCTGTCAGAGCTTTTGAATCAACACGTTCCAGGAAGGCAGGAGTTGGGATCGTCTGTTGTGTCCGACTGTAGTTATGCTATTTCTTTCAATAAATATAAGACTTTTAACGATAGAAGCTTTGGTACAATTGGTGCAAAGTTGTGGAACATTTTACCTATAGAAATTAGAAAATCTGAGTCTATTGCCATGTTCAAGAAAAAGCTGAAAACTCACTATGACCATGCTTTATTCCAATTTTATTATTGTCAATAGTAGTTATTTTAGTACCTTTGTATATGTGATTGTTATAAAATGTTACATTATATTGTACAACACCATTGAATATACACTCATCAAATGTTACACCAACACAGAACATAGCGATACGTGCAAATAGTGCCTGTAATCTTGCTTCTAGCTTGAACAATATGACAAAATATAAAACTGTGATATTACCTTCATGACGTATTATGTTGAAATAAGTAATTAAGTTTTATGTCTGGGATATCGTACGTACATGTATAGACGAGATGTTATGTACATCGCATGCTTGCCGATTGGTCGGTCGATATGCCGAATGGTTTCCCTTCAATAACTCCAGAACGGGTGGACCTAGGATTCTAAAATTTTAGATGGAGACTGTTCATCCTCCACAGATGGCCTCGACTAAACTTTAATGTCATTTGGTCCAAAGATCAAAATCACTGTGACCTGTGAATGCGCAACATTATGCAGTCCGCAATACCAGAACTATAGGTCTAAAATCGTATAACTTTACATATAGATTGCTGATCATCAGCAGTGAAATCCTACGACATTTGAGGTTAATAGGTCTTAGGTCAAGGCCGTGGTGACATAAATAACACTAGACTATTTTACTGTCATGAGGCGTGTATGTTTCACAAAACTTTTTTGTACTTTTTGTTATCGGAATTCATCAGGTGTTTTTTTGTTGTGTGTATTGATGAACAATGTGTAGGTAACATTGTGCGACTCCGAGCGCAAAAAAAAATTGTTTTGCATGTGCATTGTGTATAGTAACATAATAGCATGCCTGTATAATAAAACAGATATACGGATTACAAGTTGGTGTACTTATAACATTTAACAAGTGTATATTTATGTATAAAAATAGGCGCTCTATCAAATCAAATAAACTTAAACTCTGATAGTAATGCATGATTATCGCTAAATGGCACCCACACATTTATTGATCACCCCTCGTATGTTCATGTACAAATATCTTATTAGTCTACAGAGAAACAGCAGGTACAATGGGTGAATTGTTATATGTTTATTATAAAACGTCTAGACTTACTTTGTCATTTCACTATGGTAAATTAATTGTCTCATATTAATAATGTTTACAACATATTTGATAACAAGTCAGGAGGCGTACAGTAAACGACCAGCATTCAACCTTAGAAAAATAATGGCGTTCGTATTGAGAAAATCACCAAATGAACCAGACAACCTTCTTTGTCTTCCTCATTATCCCAAAACAAGTATTTAATCCGTACGATACAAACTTGCAAAACTCCTAAATGTCAGTTCAATGGACCATTATGCCCACACTGTGTTATATTAATAGTGTTTCTTCTTACATTACGATGTCGTACATATGATTTGTAATGTCAAATCATGTCGGCGTTTTACTGACTGCCATTTTTTATTCATAAAAATTACCATCGCTAGACAAATTACCAGAGGACAACTCAGAATGCAATCATCTTGTGAAATAAATGATCTGTCCAATTTGCAACATCTACTTGCACATGCAATGTAATAATTATTTAATATAAAGACACATTCTACGATCAGAGTTTGGTGAACTTCTGTTAAAGTACTACATCATAAAATCATTCAGATGTATCAGACAAAGCCGGTCAAAAGCCGACAATCTTGTAATGTATCTGGTTGTTAATGTACTGAAACTCAGAGGAAATCGATTTAATTATTTAATTTGGTCTTTTTTTACATCGAGTGAATAATTGATTTGATATATTTATTGATGTTTTCAATTTATTTTTCTTTATGTTTCCTAGAAACGATATTGGAAGAATAAAGAGTGATAACAAATGCATCAGTCTCACATTAACGGGTAGTTTTAACAAATTTCTGACACTGGTTCGTGTGGTTAGTGGTCAAGTCCTTATTAAATGCCAAACTTTTCATGGAATGTTCGTTTAATCGTGTTTACTCATAACTACAATGCAACATAAAGAACCAGTAGGATCAAGTCCATTACGTTTGACGATTAACATATAGTATATATATCAATAACTGTTAGCAGAGATACATGTACTCGGAAAGTAAGTGAATTTAATTGTGACATTTCAGCTGCTAATATGATTTTTGTCTACGAGTCATTACTGTCAACCTAGAAAAATCGGGCGAAATAGTTTCTAGGTTTACAGTAGTTGGATGTTTCAGACGGGTTTGATATTGGTAGTATCAATACATACTTTGGTATTACTGCTTACCAAAGAGTTGTAGCTATCATTTTTTTAACCAGGTTTCGACACCATGTTTGAGCATTTCAAGTATAGTGATGCAAGCCAGATGTGCAGTCACTTCGAATGCACGAAGACACGCGTCCTCCATTATTTAAATACATATGTGAAATAACCAGAACTTACATGTATCCCATGGTGCATGTCGATTTGATTCTTTGATTTGACCCTACCATCAAGTTGTCAAGTTGTACCAGCGGTCAAGTCATCCACATGATATTACAAATTAAAAGATGAAAATATGTCGGACAGGAAAGGCAACATGACCAGAAACAGTATGACACAAAAAGGAAAACAGGAAAAAGAAAACTAATATCCCTGGAAACCGATGATAAGTCAATGCCGGTTTCTGATAGTTTCAAGTATGCTTAGTAAATATGATACTCTTCTTCGAGAGAAATATTTGGACAATGAAATATCATCTGAAATTAATATGGTGCATCAATATTGTAGCTACATTTATCCAGTTCATATATATGTGTTTTAAACTTTTAGAAAGGGACTTAAACCTTTTATCCTGCGATCTTTTTGTGTACATTTCGTGCTATGAATGTCCGATGTAATATCGTTTGGTTGCAATCACAAGCTCAAGGTTTAGAATCTTTTCTACGAGATTATTTTGACGTCAGCACTTCTAGAATCCAATTAACTACAGATAGTTAACGGTTATCTGATAATAGTTTATATGCGATTAAATCAAATTGAATCTACTATGGTATGTATGTTAATCAACTGTATTACATGCGTCCGTATCAACTGGGACATAAGATATACAGCTCTTTTCAATTATTCAGACATGAGCTAACTAATGAATACAGACTTATTCCTTACTAGTCATTTCACCAAGTGTATTACTTCCTCGTGAAAGCTAAAGAAATTGCACAGCGATTATTGATCAACAACAAACCCAGCATGCTAAATATATCATTCCCTAAGAAATTAATATTTAACATGGGTTGAACTATGGTATCACACAGGCGTGACACAATATAGGTACATGTACCTGTATGCAATGTATATAAATGTTGCATGAACATTCTGCACCGTGCGGAGAATAACTAAATAAAATACCAGAATATGAAATGAATATTTAGACGATAAGCGGATTGTTTCGTAAGTTTACGTATTATAATTTAAACCATTGTTGATATATTTTGTAACTTAATGGTGTACTAGTATTGGTTTTGAACTGTACTTCTGTAAGATATTGACCCCAATGTATAGTCTTCAATAGTTCTATATAAATATTAGGTTAATTTGAGAGTTATTTGTACCGACGTTTTGTCCGGTTACGAGAAACCGAGAGTTCATCACCCGTGCTATGCGTGTTCTTGTTTAGACATATTAATGTAAACATCGTTTGATAAAGTTATTATCTGTACAGAAGACAGTTCAGCATGAATTTGTCTCTCAAAAGTAAACAATATTTTCAATTTGCTGTTTCCACTGACAACTTAAGTCTTCGAGTAGTCTAATTGAACGGTCATTTCTATATTAACTAACTACGTGGGATGTTTTTACTAACGCCAGTTTGAATGATCACAGAAGTAAAACAGAGATTCATATAGTACGAGAGGTGCCCCACTTATATTTGAACAGTGTTGAACATCCGATATTTTCAACATGACATTGTACAGTTGAAAAGTCTTTATTCAATCGTATACATCAATGTGTCAATTAACATATACATTCATTGTTTTTTGAATTTGTAATTAAGTTAGAACCAAAAATGCACAATTTTGTACGGGCATCTTTTGGAGCTTTTTTAGGACTGAAAAAATCCAACTAATGTTGTAAACATGTATCGAGTGTAATCAATGTTGCTCTATCCTTAACATTCCAATTCTTTGGATGCAGCGTTGTTTGACTTTGGACTTTACTATTCTCGTGCAATAAACATGAAATACGTGTTCTTAAGGTACTGGATGGTGCGATTGTGTTGGTGTATGGTGCTGTGTCTTGACCAAAACACCATAATTCGGAAATTGTCGCCAGGAAATCCATTCGGGATACATTTTGTCCAAAACCTTTTTGAACATAAATGGCATACTATCGTGCCCTAATTTGACCGTTTATAGAATAAATATAAGTAATATTTTATTAGTTATAACAAACAACAGCACATGTAATGAAACAGGCTGCTAACCCATGTAGCTTAACGAAGGTCAACTTCTTTGTAGGATCGTAGATATTTCTCGTAAAGCAATCTGGTCGTGTAGCGTAAATATCTCAATGGAAATGTCTTATCAGAGGTGACACAGTTATCGATTTGACCGGTCCGTTGTAGAATATATGGTGGTTAAAGACTATTGTCTCCCTTTAATATTTTTTTTGCGCTTGTGAACACCGATATTTTTGGAGTTTGGCATGTAATATTTGCGAAATTTCTGTTTTGATAGTTATAATAGATACCTCTTACTCCGTTGAAAACCACATTTTACTTATTTGGCTGGTCCTAGTCATCATACACACAATGAGTACAATTATCAACCAAATAGTCACTTTTTGGCATTTTTTTAATATCTTGTGTTATTATATTTATGGGCTCAATATGACAAAAACCATCCTTCTAGTGACGAGTTCTACTGATTATCTTCACAAAAACGGCACAACAATGATTTTTCAACTTCTTCTTGGCGATTCGTTGGTGTGTTTGGGCTTCAAACAGCCAAAAGCAACATCCTTAACAGAATTGACAATTTCGGTTGGAACCATAATGCAAATATCCGAAACAATTATTGTATATGATGTCTGACACATTACTTTTCACTGTTCAAAAGATATACTTCATTAATATCGGGTTAGATGAAATATATCGGACATTAAACACTGTTCAAATATAAGTGGGGCACCTCTCGTATACCATAGATATACACGTATATGACCTATAAATATTCCTACATTCGGCAGAACTTTGACCTGAACATTGCAGACACTTTGTAAGCCAATTTTTACAAAGCACTGTATGTGGTCGTCACATTATCGTTGACAGATAATACGGGAAGTTTAGTCAATATGGACTCGTCGGTCAAGCAATAATAATTAATGAACTCAATATATAAAATTTCAGAAGATCATAGTCTTGCGAAAAAGGTGTCATTACAGACCTAAACGTGTTTCAATGACTAGGTAAACTAGAAACCGAATTTCGCATATAGTGACCTTAGTCTAGCAAGCATATAATGTCATTTAATTAACATTAAAATGTACATAATGATGGCGAACCAGGCGCAATACAGCAAGTACATGTAGAGTGCCATCAAATAGGAGTAAGTATAGCAATTATTTGGGACACAATGATCTGTATCTCCGTACATCAGCAATCATATAGCTCGAATAATGTGAGATTCCAATTAATGATAGAGACATAATGATATTAACTGTGATGTATAACGTTGAAGGGTCAGCAATATAAATATTGTCATCATCTACCATTATGTCTACAACATCAATTAATGCTCAGTCAGGTTATTATGATGTTCATTGGTCCTCTGGTATAAAATATCAGTAACAAAGTTTAATTTTTGTGTCAATAAGCCATTGTTTCAATGTGCAGAAACAAACTGCACGTAGAGTGACGTTAGTCTAGCAAGCAAATGTCATTTAGCACTAAAATGTATCTAATGTTGCTGAAGCAGAAACAATACAGCCAGTAGGGTACCTTATATTGAGAACTGCCTTCACTCTCTGTATTCCTTTTACCTTTTTATGTCTAGGTGTTAGTGTAGCGATTTTCTACCCAATGATATCTAGTACATCATCAATTTATCTTCGTACAGCCATTATATTGCTCGAATATTGTGAGATCCCATTTAATGATACTTACTATAGTTTATAACGTTATAAGGTCTGTAATATAAATAGTGTTATCATATCCATTACATCGTCCATTATGCCTACAACATCAATTTTCTCTGGTCTTGATGAATTCTATTGCTTTTGTTATAAAATATCAGGTACAAAGGTAAACTTTTTGCCATAAGTCCAGTGTTTATGTAACACGTGGAGAATATAATGTCAAAGGAATATTTATACTATTTTTGTAGTAATGATAACTATCGTTGTCCTGCGAGTTAAATATTTTCATAGAAATAATCTGGAGCCAAATAACTTCATATTGTTATAACGATACTGTATAAAGACGAATATAAGGAAAAATAATACTTTGCTACTTAGTTACTAAAGTACTCACTAGATAAACGCTATATGTACATATCGCTGGCTTAGAATAAGAAGGTCGTACCTAAAAAAACAACAGTTTGAGAAAATCTGACAATCACTATCTACTTATGGTAAAACAAGCTGTTTCAACTTCAGTTTGGTCAACACGATAAGTTCGGATTTTCATAAAAATAGGCTAATAAGAAGCGTCTCATGATGTAGATTACAAATATGCATTTGTCTAATAAGGACTTACGACATCCTCATTCTAAGCCAGAGAGATCTAGGGTAGGGAACATATCATTGTAGACGATTTATATATTTCCTGGTATATGTACTAAATGGTACTAAGATATTTGCAATCCGCAGTGCAGCAGCAAGTGACGAATGCGGGATATCAATGCCAATACCGTTAGACCAAACTATATCATTCCGCCTTGGTACATTAATTGTTCATTTCCAGTTTGAGTAATTATCTTGCCAATCGGTAGTATGACAGACATTGCGACAACATGAAACGACCACAATCAAACCATATACAATTATCGTTATTATCAATTATACAAACATCAGTACGCCATATTGCAACCAGCAAACTCTTTTATTCATTTGTGTTGTTATTTCATGAAATCAAGAAGAGTTAGCAGCCTCAGAAAGGATAGAAAACGTAAGGCTGGACAGTCACACAATAATTAATGCATAATACTGCAGCAGTGACCTAAACAACACAATGATAATGTACAATAGTAAAATTAATGAAATTAGAAATGCGTTCTGCTTATTTGCAGTATCCATTGGCAAATCAAGTGCTCCAGTTATGCTCTTAACCGGTCAGTGTCATCCTCAATAACACTATCGAGTTTGTTGAACTTCTGTTATACGACTGACAGAGGACATTTTTATCCATCCTTGCTTAATACGGAACTCAATTGGTGATGTATTTAAGTCGGTTATTTATATAGTAGCAGACGAACTTACTGCAGACATTTTAAATCAAGATCTAGCGTTAATTTAATCATTTCGTTAACTTGTCGAAAACAACTGACATCGATTTGATACAGTGACATTGCAGAGATAGTAAATGACAAACGAAATGGTCATATGTTGTCCAACTTATTTTACCGTAACAGGAATCAGCTGGTAATCACTGAGTTTGGAGTGCATTGAAATAAACACAATTCCACTCAGTCTTGAAATTTTTAAACTACATGTATGTGTATTTAGTTTCTGCATTTGCTAAGTTTTCATAAACCTTGAAGTAACACATATAGGCTACACCTAGGTCATTCAACGTCAATGTCACTTATCATCATTTTCTAAACATTTTCAAAATACTCTCAAACAAGTACCACCCATTTATGATGCCGCTGAATCTAATTATTATACGTGTATTGCTATAAAAAAAACGTGTATATCTTTTAAAAGTACAAGGTATATGAGCATCTCATTGAATTTATTGGAATCATCGTTAAAAGACAGCAAATTCCATCAGAGCGGGACATGGACGTAATGGAATGTTATCGTTAAAGGACAGACAGAACATAAACACTCGCCACATCGGCTCTTACACTAGTCACTCATTATGTTGCACTCTCGTAATTCAGTGCAGACAATTTATATCAAGATCTTACGTTAGACTAATCATGTCGTTAACTTGTCGACATTGACTGACATCGAGCTGATATAGTGACATTGCAGAGATAGTAAATGACAAAGGAAACATTGTTATATGGTCTGACTTTTTATCCGTAACCAGAATATGCCGGTTATCCCTGAGCTAGTGGTACATTGACCAAATATTTGTCCATTTAGTATTCTTACAATAGGTGCATTTTGCAAACATCTCAGCCATTTGTGTGTAGTAAACTCCCTGGACTAATTATGTTATGATCTCGGTGACTCCGATGGGAACAAACATACGCGAACTTCTTAAAATAAAATCAAGTAGAAATCGACTACCACTGTACCCTAGAAGGAACTCGGGAGTTAAATTATCAAGAACATGCTAAATGTAAAATGTCACTTTCTTTTAGTTTTAAAGGATTCATTATTATGTGTGCAAATACACTCAATGCAATACATTATAACATATCTTTATCTCAAATTTAGTATGATCATTGCAACTTTTCTCATTAATAATTGTTTGATCACAGTCCTTTTGAAGTCGTAACGACACTAATTTCCGGATCAGTAACTTGCACCACGAAAACGATTGTCCCCTATGATAAAGTGGAAACATACTTGTATAAGCAAATGTGTTAAAGTCTCTTAGAATTGATAAATGATATGTCTCAAAGGATATTTTGATTTGACGTTTGACGTTGCTACATCCTGTACTTTACGTCTAGATATTGTATAAAAATCCTCTAAGGGAGTCGTGTTTCCTGAGATGTGATTGGAAAGCTGATAGTGACTTCGAAATTCGATTACGGCTTAGTAATGTTGGACGTTTCTTGATACGTCTCTTGATAGCGAAGGGATTAACTTTATTTAACATATTACATGTAATTTTCAATCACGCTCTGCGCGCAAGGAAGAATACCGTGATTTCCACAAGGACAAACCTCGTAAAATAATCTTTTCTACTAATGACTACATTCAGCGTCATAAAAGAGACAAGTTAATACACATTCAGTTTCTTGCAAATGACGACAGTGTAATAGGATAACATGTACATTTATTATAATGGATCATTGTAACTAGTAACTGAGATAATATTGGCCATTATTCTATTGTTATATTTCCTTTTGATACTTCTCGATATGTGACCTTCTTGATCAACACTTTTATACAATGTCGTCGTTTATTAAATATTCTATGAAGAACGTGTGTATTTATTTGATGTCGGAGGATAAATGTAATATAGTAACGTTATATCTGTATAATGGTATTCAGATGCAAATCATCTAGACTAAATGTATACTTAGACAATTTGTGCGTATATGGTCAACGCATTGAATGGCTTTATTCAGTACAAATCATACAAATGTACATTCATAAACGACAAACTGCAAGTGTTTTACATGTTTCGTTTAGAACACTGTACAAACAAAATGTAGAACTGAATCAGACAGCAACGTTATAAAAACTTGCTGTTACATGTACATGCATAGGGTTATCAAACTGACATAATTCTGGTAATTGTGGTTTTCTAATGTATTCAGAGTCTTTGACCTAATAAGTACTTTATAACTACCTATTCTAGAAGTCTTTGACATTAGTAGGTACCTAAATATAGTATGCGAATAAGTATTAAATTAGCTGTTATGTACATGTAGAGTATTCACCTTCGAGGCAAGTTAATTCAAGTACCCGGCTGTGCTTATTCAGCCAATTCGTACCTACATATACTGTAAGGAACACCATCAAGGTGCACTGTAAGTATAGTTTGTTTATGGAATTGTTGTCGTTTTCGCATGCGGGAGACTTAGCAGAAACTAAACTCATCGATCAAAAGCAAATATTCGTAGTAGATGTAGAATATACGAAGTCTGTTGAGACATATATTTTGTCTTTGTTACATATTATAGACTTAAGATGACACCTAACTATGGTCACCCGTACAAACAACTGGACTATTTATATTTCATTATAGTAATTCTAACATATTAAATTAACACGATATCTAAAATCATAACAACCTTATTTACAATGTGATAAAAATTGGTCCGCTGTTCTAGTTTCAAGTTAATAGTATAATGTTGAGCGTACCGTTTGATAAAAAGCTGGTATATCAATTATTTCAAATTCAATGTCAGTATCGTAATATGGGTAATCTTATGAAGCTGCCAATAAAAGCCTGCCCCATTAATGCCGTTATATCTAAGGCTTAGAATGAAAAGGCCTACTAAATGTTATTTTGAGAAACAAAAACACACTACCCAAAAGTGCTAACCCGTCACTTATATATTTCAGTCCTGCAGTGTTAAAAATTGATATATTCATATGAAAGTTCGCATACTTATACATGTGTAGTAGATGCAGCTGATCATAAGTTTATTGTGGTGGTATTGTGGCAAAACTCTGTGCATTCGGCGTATTGCATAATAAGATATTTTTGCACGTGCGTTGCATGTGCAACAAAGTTTGTGTGTACGCGAACGAATTCGGCATTATTGATGACTGTTTATCATTTTACATCCGATATTGACGCGAGGGGAACATTCACGGGATTTGGAAAAATCACCGGAACAAAATTCTTCGGTGTCAATGTTTAATTTTTTTTAAATACTTTTTTGATAATGCATTTATTGGCATGAATATTCACATACAGACGTATAAAAATGTATTAAAGTCAATTATGTGTTGATTTCTGTCCAACTTGCGTTTGAATGTACCATGATACAGTTGTTACGTAATACAGCATGTTTACATGCTTAAGAAAAGCGCAACGAAAATCACATGTTCATGAACAGTTTGATGAAAATGTTGAATTTACTACGCGAAAAAATCTTACATTCTGAGTTTGGCACACAAAGGACACGACAAACCAGTTCGAATGTTGTGCGATCGGGTAGAGTTGCGGCCCTTGTTTTGTTAATTTCACAAAATATTATTTTACGTTTTTGTTTGTTATTGCAGTTTTAGTGGTTATCTACTTTTTTTAACTTCGGTTTGTGAATATTGACATACAAGCGTGATGTTTCAAAATCAACATTTTTGACAAAACCTTTTTCTTATTTTGTTCAAAGAGTTCGTCTGGAGTAAATCACGGCTCGTAACGAGTTTTTCGTATAAGGCAGGGATCAGTTTTGTCGAATTGTTTAAGGCAACGTGCTTTCCATGCACTGATTAATGCACGATTTCATAAACAGATGTGGTATTTTTGTGAACTGGTAAAACATACCTCATTACGTAACACTTCTGTGACAACGAACATATTTTTTTCATGTCCAAAATAAATTCATTATTAGTTGCAGCTTGTTTTCAAGTGTTGGTGTGCAAAATTTCATGCGGGTACATACCTTAATAAAAAAAGTTATGGCGAAAAATGTAAGGTGGCAGGTTAGAACTTGTGGGTAGTGTAAACCTGTCTGAAAAGTTCGATTTACTTATGGAAAACAATCTGTTTCAACTTCAGTGTGGTTATCACTACAAGTTCCGATTGTAATAAAAATACGATCACGAGTCTAATAAGGTCGTAATTAGAACTTTCCATTCTAAGCCAGCGATATATCTAAGGCGTTAAAAAGATCCAGTCTCGGTTAACTTATAATAAATATGCATAGATCAGTATTGAGGCACTCAGCAGATGTGTTCAATTTAAGCATTGGATAGCCCAGTTATAAGTATATTGAAATACTATGTCTAGGAAATCTCCAGTTGTTTGTCAAAAAGCTGTCGGCGAAACGCTATAACCATTGCCATGGCAAAATAATTTCACCAGGAGTAATGCTAATAAGACTTTTCTTGCATTTCTGTCTGATAAATTCTAAACGAAACCAACAGTTGTGTCTATTGGTATGAAAATACTGCACGCAATATACTCATTTCTACTATAGGTCAATGTGAAATGAGCGATCTTTTTGCAGCATAATATACAGCACCAAAACAGGCACGGTTTGAGCGCATCAGGCAACTTATTAGCAACAGATCTGTTTCTTCTAGAGTCACGTTTTCTTACTTTTCTATAGCTGCTGTAATATCTATACTACTGTTCCTTATGAACCAAAGGAACAATCTTTTCATAGGAATATTCTAAACGCTACATTGTATTGTAAAGGGATTGTACTTATGTCCGTCATCGAGAGTCATTTTTCCTGCTACACTTTTCAACTCGGCCGTAAGAGAGTAAGTACACGATACAGTTATGTCTAAAGGTAAATGCATGTAAATTACCTATTTGAACTTCGCAAAGCACCATGGTAAATTTCCTTGCGATCATAGTAGAATCACTTGATGGAAGTTTCGTTGTGTTTTCGTAACGTTTAGTAACTGGTACGAAAAGTCGCGAAAACGTTACGAACAATCCATCACGTGATTTTACCTTGAACACAGGGCTGATATTATATTGTTAACGTTTGCTATGTTTATATCAGAATTCAGTACATTGAATAAACGAGACTTAGTCATGAGATATTCTTTTTTATACGATATTCATATTAATAGATATTTCTTTCCGACAAACATTCCAAACCAAGACTAACACGTCCTCAGGAAAAATGTCCGTCTTTTATTTTTTTTTCTTCTCATAAATTCCCTCTAGTCGTAATTTATACGATGCCCTTTATTGCGTCTCGAGAGACAATTACGAGTAAGTATCGATGTTCTTTCCTAGAGCTTTTAGTTTCCCAAAGCGCTTTACGACAGTTTTCAGCCATATTTATGTTCAAGGAATTAACCGTCAGAACTTATATTCTACCTTTTGTCTACCTTTTGTCATCTGGGGAACTTGTTGGTCTCTTAGCAGACTGTTACATTGTCTTCAACGTATGTTGGATTCAGTGATATCTATCTCAAGTTTGAGTATGGTCACATGAGGTCAAAACTATGTCAATAATTCAAATATATGAACGTTTTGACACAATTGAAGCTTGTTCTTTTAGAAACTATAAAAAAGAACAGGATCACCAGACCCACCCTTAGAAATCCTTTTTACACTCGAGAGATCAAATTTGCAGTAAAACTTGTTCAAAATTGTTGTCTTGTTGATATCTCGGTTTTAGTTTGAATGCCCGTGACCTTTTGTATTTCTTAGCTGAAACTTGTGGTTGCTATGCTTATGAAAAGAGTCCATTTTCTGTCAAAACATATGTCACCTGGTGGCCCAAACTGGTAGGGGTACACGTGGAAACTAAGTAAATGATTCCCTGATTATGATACTGTCGACAAACTATTTGCTTTATACACTGTCATTGGAACACTGTCGGTATGAACTTTGTTTCTTCGATGAAGTCATGCAAGCAGTTATAGACAAAGAATGCAAATAAGAATGCAAATGCAATATTGTCATATTTTTTCGAGGGCGTGACCCGAGACTGAATGAGGCAACCGAGCATTAAGTGTTGTTTAGAATTTATGTCATTGGCTGTCGCAATGTACTGGTGGTGGCTAAATATTACATAACCGGACATTCTGTGTGTGGACCGAACACAAAGTCAATAACATGATGTGATATTAAAGTTGTATACCCCGATACAGCTCCAGCATGACAAAATGACTAATGTAACAATGTAAGTAGGAACAATGGTTTATGATTGCAATTATAGTGCAAGATGATATTATCCTGCACTGTAATATTTGCACATATTCCTTTGAAAATCAAGACACACCATATCCAGTAATAAATGATTAAGCTCCACCTCTGCAATTATAAACAATGTAATTTACCGTAGCCATTATAAAAATCGTCATCTTACGCGCTAGGACATTGAATTATTTATGAACATTGTGATTGTTTTCTTATTAATGAATGTTTGATTACACTGTCCTGACTTGATTTGTGGCGGCACAATCTACACTGAGCGGCTATGAAAACGCAATTACGTTTTTAAATTTGAATATTTCCGTAGTCCGTTATCTTTCACACTTGAAATTTTGTTTGCTCTGTTCGATATAATTTATTATATATATCTACAAATTTCAGCTTGTTCCGTGAAAATGCTTTAGGAATCACTCGTCCTTAGTGGAATAGCATTAAAGCGCATTTTCCCGCGAGATGATGGGTGGCAAGCGATTTGCTCGCATATTGCGCGAACATTTTGAAGAATATGGATGGATTATTCGACACAACAAAATAACTAGTCGAAATCAAGGTGTGTATGACAAAGAGATACTCCGAAAATGGATCGGTATGATCAAATGTGGGGTATGCGTACGATAAATCAACGTTTCGTTGATTTAAATCACAGAAGTAATTATTTAATTAATTTAACACGAGTTTGAATACATAGGCACCTGTTAAGAAATATAAAAAGTGCATTGGAAATCGCAGGTTGTACGAAAACTGTATAGTGCAAGTGCGATAACTCTTGGATATTATCGATATTTCATATGTGGTGCGTTTTTTTAGCGGTTGAGTGTATGTAAATGTTTCGTTTTCAATGCCGCTCAGTGAATATTTGAGAATTACTAGCTTGCAAAATAAAATCTGCTATTTAAATGAATCTGCCATTTAAATGTTTTGTATGTTCGCCACCGTGTATTTGTGCTCTGTTGAATATTTCTGTAACGGAGGCCAACGGAAATGGGTTCAACATGAACACTATGGGTACACAAATAGACAGTGTTTGTAAAACGTTCTTTCAAGTTAACAATTTAAAAAAAAAGAATTTTTCATTCGTTTGCGAAACTTTTGACGCTCAGTATATATTGCTTTTTGGTGCAACTCATACTTACACGATTTGCACTAGTCAGGTGGTATAGTCATTGGTACAGCATACCATGTGCAATCAATGTATTATATAATTGTGGCTCTACATAATTCATAGAAAAGGGGCTCCGTGCATGTAGCCATTTGCGTCTGTCTAATGTTCTATTTCTCAAACAAACAGCACAAAAATAAAATACATTTTACACAAAATGCAAAAATGCTATAATTATTCAGATATATGCATGGCTTTGCCTCCCCTGTCCTAGTATATATTTTCACATTAGAGCAAGGTATACATGAGGAAACCACCGTCAAAAAATTACTCTTCGAAGCTGTCTGCTCCACTTCCGATTTGCATGTAATGTAGTTCATAAGAAGCGTCTTGTGTTGCACATTTCAAATATTGTAATACAAGTATTACAATGATATTATGCACCAAGCTACGTGTCCTATAAACGTATTTGCTGCAAATTTATAAGGATGGCATATTAGGCATAGTTAGATTTACTGGCACATAGGCGGTTATTGTGTAAATGGTTAACCTTTTCCAAGTGAAAGTCTGTGTATTTTAACTATCGTTTCTTTCGTACGATAATCATAGCAATTGAACTAATTTCCTAAAAGCTTTCACAACCAAACAGTTTCGCTGGAGGAGTTGTTCTTCATTTATTGTTTTAAGCTCTGATTTCCCACTTGTTATATTATGCCATTGGTTGCATTTCGTGTAACAAATACGTATTGATCTATCTTTCATCTATTGAGCTATAACTTTCCACTTGAGTTTTACGACCATTTCGCTTCAGGCTGTCCATTGACCTCACCAGTTTCATGTTAATTGAACTATCGGTCATAAATGTCTTTTCTACATACATCCGCCACTTAATATCTCTCGAAATACCACTACTTACTAGAAATACATACATGTACGTATTCTTTTTGCGTATCATAAATAACTGTGTTATACAATTGAACAAGGAATGCTGCATTTTGGAGAAACAAAGCACGAAATGAACAAATGGGGACAAAATAAATCTCTGATCACATAACAACAAAGTAATAAGGAAATCGGACAGGGAAGGCAGCACTCCAATTAACCAGCCGAGCACAGAACACAATAAGACCACAACACAATTACACGGAGCAATGCCCACACACAACCTAACGAAATGATTAAAACCCGAGTCCCCGCCACAAAAATATAGAATAACATAATTTCACAAAGAAATTGAAAAATAAAACGGTAGTCCCAAGAGTCCGAACGAAACGCAGATAAGACCCGACACAAAACTGAACAAGAACTTATGAAACCGAGCAACTACACATTCCTAGTTGAAGTATCAATTTCCCCCAATAAAAATGTATGCAGAAATTCTACAGCTGCATAGATGGTTTATAATGAGTGCAAACCAAAGGATAATTACACGACGGGCGAACTTTGACAAATGAGTGCAAGAAAACATAAAACTTATAGATACACGTACATTGTCTCAATGTCAGGTGCTGAAACTAAATGGCTTCACAGCCGTAAGTTACTTTAAGAGTTTGACATCAAGTGTGCAGCTGTTCATCTTTTATTCTTTTTTACACCACAAGAGGACTAATCTGAAATAAAAACATGTTTCGTCAGTCTGATAATTTAGTTAAAGGTCCCGTTCCAAAACGTGATAAAAATAACACCAGTCTTAAAAATGTAAGTTTATCAAATCAAAGAGACGTTTTGGTACCTCGGGAGAACACGGTTGAAATATAATCAGATTATCTGCCGTGATTATTTGGTGCGACAAGTAGATTGTCATCAATCAAGTACGGCACTGCTAGGTCCATCGAGAAAGCAATGGTCTTAAACAACCATTAACAATAGCAATACTACTACCGACGGACGACTGCAACTAATACAAGGTTTCCATAGTTTGGTTCTACCTTTCCTGTCCGATTGCACCATATATGTTTTACATTGTAAAATGAAAATACTCAATTTCAATTATCTGATTTTCCGACGTGTGCTGTTCTAGAGTAAATAACAGAACTACATGAAGTAAAAGTGCGCAGTGATGATTGTTTCAACTTTCCTGTTATATAAAACGGTAGTTTATTTCCGCTATTTGTGAACATGTATCTGGACCATGTTGGGGAACACGAAATCCAAGATTATTATAAGATAGATTTGACACTGTTCCCTTTCAATTGTTTATTCGAATTAAATAAATTGAACTCATTTCGTCATTCCACGGCGTAGTCAATTCGGCCCCACTTTTGAAGACTGGCGACGTGAAAATACATTTATATATCGATAGATAGGGATATATGACAAAAGTAAATTTGTATCATCGACGCAAACACAAGAACATGTCTCAAATTGACCACCACGCTATATTGAGACGGCAATATTTGCAGTCAAACGTGAATTATGAGTCAACTGGCTACTGTTTTAAAATACATTACAACTTCAGTTAATAATTCGTAAAAAAATACTTAGTGTTGTAAAGTGATCTGCAATATCAACTTTAATTCAGTTAAATGGACTGCTAACATATGTCTTCTTCATGTAGTTGGACGTGTTTTACGAGGACTTTAGATTAGAACAAAAGATAAAAGTTTCTGTAAGTGCTTTGATATTATGTTACAAAATGATTATGACAAATGTCGCCATATTTTGATACCAGTAATCTGAAGCCTAAAGGTCAACTTTCACTGTCTTAGGGCGACGAGGATTTAACAAGTTGCTAATAAGCACTTATCATCGTAAAATGAGTCTACTGTATCAAGTGACACACAGGTCACATTTGGCAACAAATCACGTTCCGAAACACGAGAACCTCATTTATAACTAGTATCTTGGGAGTCGTGAACAAATGTAAAAATGAGTATCAATTTCATACAGATAATTTCAGTAAAACTAGTTATAAGAAATGTTTAACCAGAGATAGCTAGTCTCTGGACGTGTTTTATATACATCAATTCAAAGACAGATACATACATAACATGAGGTAACCAACACGTTCGACGCAGTTGTTGTTTTATTGGTTGTTGTTCGACTGACACATTGATAAGTGGACAATAAGCAGTTTTCAACTAAAATGAGAATACTTTTTCATGTAAAACACTGGTCGACATAAGCAACATATCTCGTTCCGAAAAAGGCTAACATCATTTATCACTATTCTACGGTGTCCCATGAGGGCCAGCTCGGCATATATGTAAACCAGAGCACGAAAGTCGATCGTACGATAGTGAAAGGCGATGATACGATGATGAAAACACGGTAGTACGATACTGAAAAATCGAAATGTCGATAGTTACAGATAAAGTCGATATTATATCGAGTTTTCACTATTGCACTATTGACTTTCACCATCGTATTTCACCGTACTATCAAGAGATTCACTATCGTACTACATGTATTAAGTTTCAATATCGTACTATTGACTTTTAACTATTGTACTATCGAGGTTCGAGTCTTGAAAAGCGATAGTACGATGGTGAAAACTCAATATTACGATAGTGAAAAGTCGATGGTAAGATGATGAAAAGTCGATTTTACGAAAGTGAATACTCGATAGGAAAACGTCGATAGCACGCTAGTGAAAACTCGATAACGCGATTTGAAAAGTCGATGATACGATAATGAAAACTCGTTAGAACGATAACGAAAAGTCTATAGTACGAAGCAACGAAACGACTTTTAACCATCGTATTATCGTTGTTTCGTACTATCGACTTGTCACTATCATGCTATCGACTTTTATCTATCGTGCTATTGACTTTTCACCATCGTACTATCGAGTTTTCACTATCGTACTATTGACTTTTTATATCTATGCCGCGATGGCCCTAACGGGACACCGCACTATTCTCTTGCGATTCATAAACAAATGTAAAAATTACTATTATTGTGATAGATATTATTTACATTTACATTTATGAGAATGCTCAACCAGAGATAACTATTCTCAAAGGTGTTTTGTAAAAAAACAAATTTAAGAAATATAAATAAGCACCATGAGGTAACCGATGTGTTGGATGCAATTGTTGTTTTTGTTGGATGTAGTTCTACTGAGACTTTTGTAAGTCGGCAATTAAGAATTTTAGCAAAATGACCCATGGCCTCAGTCTTCGAGGATAGAGTTTATGTATGTGTATGATACAAGAAATCATGAGCACTTCCCTAGCTAGTTTGGAATAAATCCTTCATTTTTAACACTGGTACACGTGAGACAATCGCAGTGTGCGCAACTAATTACCAAGTAGAGCAGACTGAAAATCTTTTGAAACTTCTAGCAGTTGACGGAGCGTCGAAACACACTTTACCATCAAAGTAACGTTTCCGTTTCATGTCCATAACAATTATACATGTCTTAAAGTACATGTATCATCATAAAAACAAGGTTTACAATATGGATTGGTTTAGTATTGGAATTTGATAAAAAAATATTCATGCATAGATTACGTTGTTCAATCCGATATAAGCAATTCTTAACATTTTAAAATTGGTTGAAAAAAGAACTCGCATATATGTGTAAAATGCCTTGTATATTTGAGAATTTGTATAAAAATGCGTATTTGTGTGAATGCATGTGCTTTTATCCAATCAAATTTATTTATTCGGTAATACATGTATGTAGCAAACGTAAGCAATAACAATCTGACAGACTAGGTAGCCCTTCTGTGACCCCATCACCGTCCATCATACATAAAGCGTGATCTCGTGAGAGTGACGTCATTAATATGAGACTAAATAATCGCGGGACCATCTCAAAACGCAGCAGGTGAAGATGTAATATTTTTTGTTATGGTTTTACGCCAAATTTACTTCCCCCGTCTTTCTCTATTTCGAAATTGAAACCTGCTGCCATTGCGATGAGATCAAACCTTCAAGTATTCTGTTGCATGAGAAGAAATTATTCCGCGACAAAAAAGTAATTATAACACTGGACCGATCGATAGTTGATGTGGCTTTCTGTATAATCGGACATCGGCTCCTGTGAAGATATTAAATCGAAATATAATAGAGCAATTCAGATCTCTAAACATCTGAGAACTTCGTAATGACGTTACAGGTTTTATTTTGGCGAACTGTTGTATATTTGACGAATTCCCAGGCGTAATTCATACGGTCGCAGATTACAGTTCCCGTAGGAAATGCTGAGTGTGTTCATTCGTTTGATGTGTTGCATTACTTGATGCTAGTGTAAAAACACCAGAATTACTGAAAAAACAATCTTTACAAGTTCTACGTTTATTCCATACTCGTGTTTTAGGCATGACTATTCTGACTATCATGTTGCTGCATGCACACACCTACATGGATGACCAACGAAACCGTCTGCCATCGTAGTTGAGCGCGCAAATAATGACTCGTAGAAAACCAATTGCAACCAACTTACCCCAGACTCATTCGAAAATTATCGGGACGTATTTGACTACATTACCCGAGGTGTGTTTAGCACAGTTGTACGAGAGGTGTTCAACTTATTCATGAACAGAAAATGAACATCAATATTGTGTTACTCTAACAATTAAATTGAATAAAAACTTTTATATTGTATAAAGAAGTGTATGAAGAAGTATATATAATAATTGTAAATTACCAATACGTTACGGTTAAATAATAATCAACATTAGGGTAGAGGGTGTTGTTATTTTCGTTTTGAAGGTCCGAAACTCGCAATAATTACGTTTACATTTTCCTTCTTTAATCGTTGTTTTAGTATCAACCAGATGGAAAATTATATTGTTTAAGCATGAGAAGACTTCGACATCCACTGTTTGGTTATGATATATCAAAGTTATATTCTTAAGTTTTTTTTATTTGGCGTTGTATATGGTGACTTGAAGCTGAATCTGGACGAAACACTATGTTCTTGGAACAGTCACTAGGAACGATACGTGACACTTTTGTGTTGAAAACCTGATTTGAAACGGTTCGTACATAGACCACAGCCTTCAATTTCGTCAATTTGACATTGATTTTGGTGTGCGTATTTCCATAACACCAAACCCAATGCCTTTCCATGAAAACGGCCGCGAACACCCAAAGCTGGACAAACATGAACTTCTCCCTATCCTTGTGACCTTTTCTAAAATAGCATACCATAATCATTCATAACATATTTTAAGATTTAACATTGCCTCCCTATAATGAATTTTTTTTCCACAGAATGTTGTTTATTTCGCATTTCTAGATTCCAAGACTTTTGACTGAGAGGCATGTTTTTCTTGATTTTCAGCGTAGGGACTTCGCATTTTCCTAGAACTATACATTAAACTGTTTCGGAGAAATGTCACTGATTGTTTCTATGGACACTCCCATCTGTGGTACTATTCCACGTTTGGCTAATGGATTCATCATAGATATCATAAAACCAATTTAACTTTATATTGTAGGTTTTGGCAATGTTGGGCAATTTTCCATTTTTGGTACCATTTCACAATTACTGGAAACAGAACTTTAATAACGCGTCTTACGACAAATATTACTGATGTTATCATTAAAAATGCAAAATAAAAATTTAACAACACTTTCTTGATGCTTATAAAAGGGCCATTTTGCCTTAAAAATAGGAAAAACAACATCAACTACTAAATTGTTGTTTTAAGCTTTAACCAAATGAAATATACAATGTATGATGATCATATGTTCAACTTGTTCAATATGTTCGCATAGTTTAAAAAAGATATTTCATTTATTTTCGTTCAATATTGCACAAGCGGTGTTCATGTTTTGTTCATAAATAAGTTAAACACCTCTCGTATAACAGCGTAGTTTGACAAGGTCGAACGTTGGACTATCTTAGAATATATTCCTGGGACATAGACGATATGATCTACATACCTACATGTTGTCTTTTATCACAGTGGCAAACGTAATGCACAAAGAACGAACACTTGTTTGATGTGACATGCAGCTGATAACATAGACGTTACTAGCGCCATTTTCCCATTTGCGACTAGAAATAATTACCTTTCTTATTGTTTTGTGCAGTCTAAAAACATTAGGTGTAATTCCATGTCTAGTTGTCTGATGAATGATGTAGGAAAGCAAGTTGATATTCGGGGAATGTCATGAAGGAACACCACTTTCCTTTTGCCAAGGACAAACATGCATTTGTATTATAACTGTACACGTGTGCATTATTGTCTCGATAAAAAAATAAAGAACCATGACATTACATATTACAATTTGATAAATAATTACACTGCATAAATTGTAGAATTTTTATTTCTAACACGACATCACCGAACAAACTGTGATACATTTTTTTGTAAATTATACTATTGTCAATGATTTTAAATAACTATATTTACATCCAAAAAGAAGCATCTCGATACAAATCTTACAACAAAGATTCAACTCTCAGACAGTAAAATCAACATATGACCTAAATATATATGTTGGAGAACAACACTTTCCAGCAAAATTATAAATACGGTAAAGTATTTTGTCATAATTGACAGGTCATTCTCCGACAAAGAAACTTGGTAGCAGCAATAGGTGTCAGTGGCCATTAGGTGGGGGAATAAAATAGACAAAAAGAAATAAAACTCAGCAAATACAAACATGGAGAAAAAGTTTGTGTTTACAAATCATGTTTTTCATATGTCTCAAAAGTCACTGGACTTCGAACCACTTTCACCAATTCATTCGATGTCTTTATTATTTTGTCTGTAAATGATATTTCAATGTACACTAGATACGACAAGCAAAGATTCAATAAGCTCAATCAGATGACCATTAGTTGTAGGTTAAGGAATCTATATTGAACTGAATATTCCGCTAATAAATAGTCAACAATACTACCTTTTTATGGTTAAAAACTGTACAGAAAATCAATGTAAACATTATCCCAATACCAAAACAATGGACACGGTGTATCCTGCTACCGGACTTTATTAAGGCTGATGTCCCAATGTGGGATTCCAGTGAAAGCTTTCGATAAGTAACACGATTAGAAGGAAGAACGATAACACACTGTACATACCTTCACAAACACATTCACCATAATGTTTGTACATACCTCCACAAACACATTCACCATAATGTTTGTACATACCTCCACAAACACATTCACCATAATGTTTGTACATACCTCCATAAAACACATTCACCATAATATTTGTACATACCTTCACAAACACATTCACCATAATGTTTAATAAAACCAACATAACATCAATAAAACACGACACAATAAAAGCCAAAAGTATTCATAACCGTATCAAATTTCCGCAGGAGAATCAGGAGTAATATCATTCTTATATCAACTTTGCGCAAAGTTTGTACAAGGAGATTTTCATTTCTATATTAAAACCACTACGATATACGAGGGTCAGTCAAGAAAACTGAGAGTTGTTAAATAAAGCCTTCAAAATGTATATACCATTATAGTTTCTACCATCTGTCGTCAAATATTATCCATTGTGGATATTATGATGAATTCCGTGATCGGAAATAGGCTTATAAATACAGTTGCCAAGCAACCAAAGAACATCACTAAAGGGTATGCGTTCGCGCAAGCGACTAGGAGACTGATTTTGTTATCAATTCGAACGTTTATTTCAACTTTATATAGCGTAATTTAGCACAACTAACATGTGTATCTTGTAGAATCGTATATATCAAATAATAATGGGCGTTTGTTACAGAATGGTCACTAATGCTCTATTGTTTAGTTGCCTAGCAACAATTTTATTCGTATTTTATCGATTTTCTCGACATGTGTTCTTTTCGTTGCCATGGTATTCTAAAACTTATCACTGAATTCACAATTTCTGCTCGGGAGGATTAGGAATGTATTTAATGGATTTTAGTGACCATAATAGAAATAAGAAATATAACTTCGCTTTTGAAAAACATCATGCGTTCTTTTGGGTGGGGTAAAATTGTGGTCTCAATACCAACAAATAAAGGGATAATTAATAGTTCCATCAAGTATATTTTCTATACTGGAGGAACAAAGCAACCATAAGTATATCTATCTGACATATTAATGTATAACAAAATAAAAAATAAGTTTGAAAATGTTCGATATAACTTTATGTTCCCATAGCAACGCACAATTGTGTTCTACAGACAGCGCGAACGCATACTTTCGAGTTGCCTTCTTCGGTTGCCTGGCAACAAGAATCAAATTTTCATACCAAAAATTGTTATTCGCCATAACATCGATGAGATACCATGTTTAACGATAATGTATAGATAATATACGTACACTTATTCTCCTGATCTCTATTCACCAACTCTCAGTTTTTCTTGACCGACCCTCGTAAGTTTCATTTCAGGAGAATCATAAAACAATTATCTTCGGATTGACGAAACTTCACAGCCCCATTTTTCATTCAGAAGTTACTTATTTGATCGTTTTTAGATTAAATTATAAAGACAATAATAAGATAATGTTCTAAAATAGAAAATATGACGTACAGCTATTTGCAATTTGTAATATACTGAGTGATATGAATCATAACACCACGCGGATCTTCCATGAAACACATAAATCAAATGTTTGCGGTGTTTGATAAATGGAAGCTTTATCAATTACGTCGTCCAGATATTTTCAAAAGGTAAAAATTAGAAAAGGTACTTTTAAAAGCATAGTTTGAATAGTCTGTTACACACTTCCAAGGGTGCAGCATATACAAACAAGCGTAATCTTGAAACAAGACCAATACAATGCATTCAGCAATCGAGGTTGACATACCAAATTGCAAAATATTCTTTCGACGAAAAGGGGACATAAGGAGTTTAGAAGATATATTTGCAGTGTGACATGGTGTGTGTTTTAATATTCAGTTTAAAGTGTATTGAGCTATATCTGACGACATTTTAAAACAAAAATCAAAACCTGAGAAACAATGATTTTTTCATATCCATTAGATTATTGTTCGCTTCAGCTTAAACAGAAACTCTCTCTGTGATTTATTGGACATGCGAATTGTCCGTTTTCATACGGAAGTGTTCTAGAACACCGTCAGATGACGGTCGAAATTATAAGAATACTATTTCGACGATAGCATCAACAACAAGGGAACCCATTCAAAGTTTTAATTTGCAATTAAGGTAGTCTAGTATCTTACAAAAATGATGCAAGTAATTATTTTGTCATTATATGACCGTTAGATATAGCCCATTTTAGGGATGTAACGGTACGCTCACCTCACGATATGATTCGTACCGTCAATATTTTTAACGCTTCGGTATATTTAGGTATGATACAATATTCTCTTACATCAGATTAAAAACTACAATTTTCAAGTGACAATGAATTTGTTGATTCTATAAAAGCAATTATTGTCTTGCTATCAACTATTTTAAATGAATTTGGACAATATGAGGCGCATATTAATACAATTTAAAGGAGTTGAGCATGGTAATTATACATAATCAGAGGACTATCGGACATTTTTGGTCTCTCAATATTATTTTGCTCATGAACAAGCTTATACCGAAACGTACCGAAATTCCCAACTCTTGTACTGTGAACTGTGTGGAACTGAAGTCCGCAGTCTTTCGTGTACCGCGGTATACCGCTAGCCAGTTTCACTTTAATATTAAGCTGACCTAATTCTTATGAAATGTATCGACATGACAGATCACCTTTGCATTCAGTGTTAATTGCTCGAGAAGCGAGACGTAGTTGTTGGTTAAGGTTTATTAGAATATTGGATCATTTAGTAATTCACAAAACGTATCTATAATATGATCTATCTGACTTTACTGTATAGACAATTGATTAATGGATGGTTTGGTGCACATAGCTGTAAGTGTTCCATAATGGAATGATAAATCACACAGACGGAAATAAAATGATGGTTGTTTAACTGGTAAGGAAACACCAATATTAGTCCTGACGTGTATGCTTTTGTACTGATAGTTTTGCAAACGACGAAAGGATGATCGATTTGTGCATTGGCTGTATCACATAATGCATAACATTGACGCTAAGCTCATGCTTACTAGTATGAGGCAGTCAATAGAAATGTGCAAACATTGGCAGAAAGATACAAAATTTACTTCAAATCTCTACCTCTGCACGAAAGTGCATGACCCCAAGTAAAATAACAGAATTAAATGCAGCTGTTTTTGCTATTGCATTTTGTGTCAATAAAACGTCGTTGTTTCGTACAAGTGTGTTTTGGTTCGGTAAATGGTGAGTTCTATTTATGTAACCCAAAACAAACAAAGTAACGATTATTACGTTGCAGTAGCGAGTGAACCATTAATTGAAGAATGTTACACAATTTGGAAAAAGCCAGACAGTAAATAAATGCCTCGTTTGTGAATAAGTAAAATTGATGTTATAGTTTTATCAAATAACTCAATGTCTGCATTAGCTTCCCGGTTCATACAATCATGTGATGCGCTGTAAATGAGAAAAACAAACGATCGCATGTCTGGAATACATTCCAT
This sequence comes from Spisula subtruncata, assembly GCA_963678985.1. Classification (NCBI taxonomy): domain Eukaryota; kingdom Metazoa; phylum Mollusca; class Bivalvia; order Venerida; family Mactridae; genus Spisula; species Spisula subtruncata. The sequence goes on along the minus strand of OY787663.1, from coordinate 27,757,877 downwards.
CAGAAACATAACAGGAATGTGTTGTCATTTGTTGATCACCTTTTATATATCAATCAATTTCATTTCAATATGATTGTCTGAATTAAAGGCAACACTAACTTCCGCAGACGAATACGTAATTTCCATTTTCTTCTTCCGAGTTCGATTATAACTAAATTGTTGTTATTTATTTCTGCCAATATGTAATTTTCTTAACTTTGCAGCGTGATACATAGTTATTGCCAACATGCCGTTTTGTATATTTTGACATGGTTGTTTCTAACTTTCTACACAGTTGAGAGCTGATCAAGTTAATCTAGAAGTCAGTGATACATTAATATAATAATACAGGGTGTCCAAAAAGAAAGTATACAGTTTCGGGGCATTGTTTTCAATTCTTAATGCTCTGCAATTATTTGCGTATGGTTAGACAAGAGATGTAAGTTTTATCCGGTACAAGTTTGAAAATTGTAACTAATTATTTCATATTAAACACTCAGTATTATTCTTAATATTCGATTATACAATTAAAGGTGTACTAACTCAAACTGCCCGGGTCTATCAAGTAAATTGTATAACCAAAATATCAAGCATGCGAAGTACACAAAAAGGAAAGTACCATCAAAATCATAAGTCATTCTTTAATGCATCCGACAACAGGTTTGAAAGTTCGGGAATTATTGTTATTTTTTTTGAGTTTCTATTTTTGTTTCTTTCTTTCTTATCAAGGCTCGTATTGCGCTTACTTCGCTGTACATAGCCCTCATCCATCTTTTAAAGCTGTGTTGTCGTTTATTGTTTCCTCGTTTTAAAATGTAATTTATTATGCATTCTCAAATTGTTCAACTATTTCAATGTTTGTTTATTTCACATTAAACGTTCAGTACAAATATTTGAATATGCTTCCAATTAAAGTGTTTGGGTCTATAAAAAATCAATTCTCCATTGCAATTATCAAGCATGTGTAGTTATTAAACATACACAAATACGTGAGTGCCATCCAACAAATAAGCCCTTCGCTAATAACACACAAAGCCATTGCAATACATGCATGCCATATTCAAGGGCATCGTGAAAATGGGATTATTTAACATTGAACAGTTATGTTAGGTATAGCTGAACCATTCCTTGTAAACTGTCGTATAAATACGATAAACCCAAAACTAACAGTCAGACTGAAGGCAAAATATTTTTATAATCTCCATAATTTGGACATATGTACCTGTTAAATAATACTTACACTACATATCGAATTTCACACAACACCTTTCAGCAACACTAAAGTACATTTCTCTCAACAAAAAATGCTGAACGAACAGTGTAGCAATCAACAGCTATATTAGCAATTCAATGATTAAGTCCAATGTCAATTTTCACATAACAAAATGACCATGATTGATTACTTGATAAATTATGCATCTCCTACCACATTAGAACATGCCCAATCGTCTGTGAGTCTATCTGATGTCAACACCATTACAAGAATAGCTGTCCGTGGTAGTATTCACAAAGCTTCGTAAGAGAAAATTCCGAACTTTTCAAAGAAGACATCGGATGTACTAACTAGCTTTTTGGGAAACAGGGCACTGTTTTACTAACAATGCGTAAATGTCGCGTAAATTTACGCATAGATATCTCCAATACGCAAACTCGTAAGTGTGTTTTAATAAACGATCGCAAGTACTTGCATACATTTACGCAAAAATATTGAAGATTGAACGTAACTCGGGACACAATATAACCAATATAACAAATATAACGGGTACCAGAATGAATAAATATACGTCAAGATTTGATGATTAATCACGGCCTAAAACAACAAGTGACGGTCTAAAACAACAAATGACGGTCTTAAATAACATGCGAGGGTCAAAAATCATCAGTGCGTGTTAAAAACTCTTCACTTACGTTCATATTTGCCATTTAGGGTTGCCCAGCATTGGTGTAGAAATAAGCTAAAACTTACGACAGAATGTGAACTAAAATATCTTTGTAAAACGCATTTACGCAAATATTATCGACGTACACAATATTTTTGGAAAACTTAGGTTTACGCTAGCGTAAATGCTTTGATAAAACAGTGCCTTGATGCAGAACAAGGTTTTACCTTTGATGTACAAAACAAGTTGGAAATTTGTGTGTGTTTGGCTGTTTCTAATTTCTTTGCCGATTGATAATTACATATTAACCGGCTCTAAAATGCGAATGGAACGACATAAATTAGTACCCGAATAAAACGTGTAACACACGGGATCGTAATTGATTTGTTTCAATGCACGGAAATATACGTCTGACAGTTTTGCACCATTGGGATCAGTAAATTATAATACACTACACATGCTGACCTTTAAATGCCTATTTGTAACGTCCGGTACAGTCATTCTGAAAAAACACACAACCGACGTTGTAAGAACGACACCAGCCCAAAAGCAGCAAGGGATCCAATATTGACAAAACAATAATTATAAACTATCCAATCTGAACATATATTTCATTTCAAAATTCGTTAATCCTTATTCCCTTGAAATTGGCTAAACATCCACCATTCGAACCGTTATTGTAGATATGCAGATGGATAGTTATCTCATGATACCGTCTTATTACGTAACACTTCGATTGAAATACCATATTTATTTTCATCTGAATTGTTATTTCATGGTATTATTACTGATTGGTTCATATTTAGTCAGGTACCAATGAGGCATAATTGCATTTGTAGAACTGTAACAATGATTACAATTAAGAAAGTATTAGCCAATGTGGCAACAAAACGAGATTCAAGTAGTATAAGTTTAAAAAGGGGGAATGACATAAAATATCTTAAGTTTAATACGTATTTTGCAACAATCTTTGAAAAGCTCTACTTTAAACATATATGACATTTCGTCCTTCAAGCAATTGTTGCGCTTTTTTTAACCAGTGTTAATCTCTCAAGAGACGAGATTTGGTTGTTATATACAAGAATCTTGAATAATGATTACTTCATTTAGTAATTCCCCAAACATTTCTTTACTAGTAATAGGATCTATCTGACTCTAATACAGACAATTGATTAATGGATGGTTTGCTGCACATAGCTGTTGTAAGTGTTCCATAATGGAATGATAAATCATACAGACGGGAATACAAGTATGGTAGGGTAACTGGTAAGGAAACACTTATATTTTCCCTGATGTGTATCATTTTGTACTGGTAGATTTGCTGACGACGATAGGATGATGGTTGTTTGCAAAGGTTGTGTTATATAACGTATGGAACGATATAGCTGTCTTAACATCAGCAGAATTATTTGTTATGGTATCATACCGTGATTTGGTGTGCTAATTTGAATAAAAACGTGCCCATGTGTAATACTATAAACCATGGTTTGACATAATATGATGTCCGCTTGTCATTATATGGTAGCCATTGTTCATTATATGATGATTGTTATTCAATATATGATAATCATTTGTCATTATATGAAGTCCGTTTGTCCTTCGGCCACGCATTCAATTCGCTATTCGAATAAGCTTCCAATTAAATGTGTACTAACTCAAAGTGCCCGGGTGCAATTAAAACAATTATCCAATGCAATTATCAAGCATGTGAAGTTAATTGAACTTACACAAAGACATAAGTGTCAGCCGACAAATAAGACATACGTTAATGCATCTGACTTACATTTTAAACTGATGGAAAATAACGAGAGAAAAACTAGTGCGCTGTAGAATGATGATTTTCAATTGAGAATCGTAAGTGAATTTTGAAACGAGTGGAGTGTCGTGATAAATCACTGTTCAAAGTGTTTTTTAAAACAATGAAGATTGACTACATTGTATGTTGCGATAATTAAATGTTTGTTATTTCAGGAAAATTGTACAAGTACGAATTTGGTAATTTTCAGAAGCAGAAAACAATTTCAAATAATTTAGATCAAAGAAGCTTGGTCATATCAGCTCACACATATATAAACAACGATAGTGTCGCACTGAATGCGATACTTTACAAGATGTAGTTGCTTCCACCCGTCCTTCAGTATAAATTCGACAAACTGAAATGCATTGGTTTCGTAATGAAAGATGATCTCTTAATGAGGATGACCAGGTATAGGAACAAATGCTCACAAAAATTGATAAATGAGACAAATATCATTCATTTTATAAATTTCGACAAGACCGTATGTGTAAGCTCCATTATGCAAACACTCGTTTAGTCACTAGTCAGACGACGTATATTATGTTTTAAGCAGTGCCAATCATCATGTCACTATTATATAATTGAAGTTGGAAAGAAAAACAATCCATTAATCAACGGTCTGTGCATCATATGTGACATCAGTTGAATAATAATGCAGACACTCCTGTGGATTAACTAAAGAAAGGAAATACTATACTAAGTTCAATATATATTGACTAGATAACCTTAGGTATCATAGTTTAGCTAGAGACTACAAACACTTCAGAGGAGAATAAACAATTGTCCAGCCAAAGAAAGTTCGCTTTTTTATATCTGAGTCAGCATGAAAACAGGCTTAATTAAATATGGTCTGTGTGTCTGTAGAAACCAACCATGCGTAAATAAACACACCTCTTGATATGCTAACAGGTTTTTGTGGCGGCCATCTTGGCGGCTATATTGAATATCTCCAAATGTTGAATGATGACAAAGTAGCATAACCTTAATCATTGGTATATTGGTATGGATATTGTATAGTACCGTTAAGTAAGAAACATTCCCTACGCTTTTTGGTTTTGTTTTCACCCAACAGAAGACATTGTAATCTATCATATTCAAAGCATCGTGGAAACGTGACAATTGAAATGGAACATGGCAAAATTCCGTTGATTATAGGAGAACTGCCCCTTGTAAACTATTCAGAGAAAATATGATACGCAGCCAATACTGGATCAAGTTCCACAAGGTCCCGCTACACGGCGACCTAACCACACAGACCCGTGCCAAAACCGACAAAGCCATTGCAGTACATAAATGTCATATTCAAAGCATCGTGCAACAGGGATTATTGAACATTTAACGGTTCTGTTATGCATAGCTGAACCATTACTTGTAAACTGTTCAGAGAAAATGTCATATGGGGGTATTGTCACGCAAATACACTTTCTATTGACCAAATATAAAAGATGATAAATCCACATTAAATGTAATACTTAAGACAAGAACGTTTTATAATCACGATTATTTGGACATATTTTGAAGAACATTTACTATACTGATCCAACTTATTTGAGGACACTAAAATTTGGTGCTCTCATCAGAAACTGCTAAACGAATAGTGTAGAAATTAACACCTTTTATAACAATTCAATCATTAGTTCAAGGGCCAATTTACACATAAAAAATGAGCATGATTGATTAGTTGATAAATTATGCATCTCCCTACCACATTTCAGCATGCCCAATCATGTATCTGTATAAGATGTTGACATCGATACTAGAATAGATATCCAGTGGCGATAATCACAAAGCTTATTGAGGGGAATTTTACAAGTTTTCCAAAGAAAACACGATTGTGTTATTCTTAATAACTTTTGCAGCCCAAGGTTTTAACTTTATTCAAATGTATCAAGTTCTTCATAAAGAAGTTCCATAAAAATATCATTATTTACGTGCAATACATATTACAAATTGTATTTTTGCTGACTAGATAAAGCGTTTATAGTAAAGTTTAATGTCCTCAAAGTAACGAAACAAGGGCGTATTTCTTGTTTGTTTAGCTGTTTCTGTTTTACATTCCTTGGCCGATTGGTAATTACATTGTTACCAGCACCAAACTGCATATGACTTTAATGTGATCCTAAATAATATATGTATGATGAAAACAACGTGCAATACACACAGAACCATAATGGTTTTGTACCAATGCACAGAAATAAAATCCTGATAGTTTCGCACCTTTAAGAACTGCATATTGTAATACACAACATATTCTGACCTTCCAATGCCCGTAACATGTCTGGAAGTGTTTGTTCTGAAATACCACCGTCAAGAAACCATCTTCGTATCAAAAGCAGTAAATGTCGCCATAAAACAAAGGTAACAAATTAGTATCATATACCAGTATACAAATGTAAATAAATATTAACTATTCCGTAGGTTCCACTGAACATATGTCTCTCGGCGACATACTCCCGGTGAAAATGAATGTTATTCGATATTACTATGGTTTTCAAACGCATAGCAAAATTATAAAATGGACGTGGAAATAATGAATTTGATTGTGATGTTGTATTTTTGTTATGTGATAGTGTTATATGAGTTTTAACATTATACTATACTGTAAGTTATGGGAAACGTCAAATGTGTTGTATAATATATGTGAATGAATATGATTGGTTTCTTTTCAACTTGCTGGAATTATGGAACATGGTTATGGTATTCCCGTAAGACTAATCTAAAAGACAATTTCCTTTGATGTCACAAGCCGACCAGGAGATTGACCAGTACTTAGTTAACACATCATATCTTATTTCCATCTCCAATTACAACTTCAGCGTGGCGCTGAGTATAATTATGATAAAATGCTGAAGCCACATGCTAAAAGTTAAGGGATTGGTCCATTTGTTATAAGCAATATAAATACTTTTTGATATGAATAGCATTTATTGCGTTCTACGATGCTAATAATAACATCTTATTACCCAGTATGTAACTGCTGTCGCTTTGTAATGATTCCAATTTATAAAAGTTCAAAATCCTCTAAGTCGTTGTTTTTTTCATTCGTAAGTACATGAAACACCAATCATTTAGAGGCGTGTGTGTTTGAAATAGTGTGGGACTACTGTATTTCCACAAAAGTACACCATGCAATCGTTGTGCTCATCATCCTCGTCTGTTGTAAGTTAACCTTGTTGGGAGTCGTTTAAGTCGTTAACAGAAAAGATACAAATAACGCAGAATTCTATCGATTGTGTCATTCTACCGATTTTACAGTTTTCAATTGTCTGATTTATTTATCAATTCTAGAAACAAAAGTTAACGTTAACAAGACATTACATATGGTATGGGCTGCATCTTTTAAAAGAAACACTCGAAATGCAAAATAAGTGCAAATTATAATTACAACCATAATAAGAACTTTGACTAGACTGTCATAGAGGGTGCAATTTAGTGTTGCTTACCTGTTGCGTGCCAAGTTTGTTTGTTGATGGGGTATGTTACCTGCGGGTTTTGTAAAGCACTGCTGCTTGATTACTTTGCAGGAATTTGCATTATAGTATAGGGGCAAGCTTCCAGATAAATACACAACTCTAGGATCTTGTGTGTGCACGAATTCGTTTTTGTTAAGGTGGCATGAGTGTCTTTTATCTAATGATCTAATTTTCATTAAAACGCCTTAAAATGACAGTAAAATTATTGATGTTTAAAAACATATGTTACCTGTCTCGTTTTTTAAATACACCTGGTCTAGTTTCAAATGACCTATCCTTGTATTTGTTCATTCTATTTATCGCGTATAATTATGCCGCCATCATAAACATTTGAATATTTTGATAATATCACTCAATTTTTAAGCAGTCCATGATATTGTATGTGTACATTGTTCTGTCCATCTTACATCAAGAATAATTTTGGCTTCCTGGTGAACACATCCCGTACTCTTTGTCATGTATTTAAATTGAATTCGAACCTTGCACCTCCTTGAATGAGTGAGCATTTTACCCCTGTTTGTACAGCTCATAATTACCGTACAAGATTCAGGGTAAAGGCCAGACAAACCTCAGGTGATATTTCCCTGTCAGACAGCAAAAGATTTGCAGTTCCAAAGGCCAACGGCTTTAGACTTTCAGCTCAAGCACCTTTTGACATTTCAACTTCCCCTGGTCATTGGGCTACATATGGAAACCTACCCTAGTGTCTCCCTGGGGAGACTATTTCTCTCCTGTGGTGTGGCAGCCAACATCGATCTGCGGCGCCCAGGAATAAACACTGCCCTCACAGGTACCATTTTACATCATGGTGGAGTGGAGCTGTGGGTCTTGCTCAGAGAAATTAACCAGTGGTCCAGAGGGGATCGAACCCGTGACCTCTCGATCTCAAAGCGCGCGCCCTACCTCTAGGCCACCGCTCCCCACAATTGTAACTTGAGACATTATAGGTCACAGTGGCTGGTCGTGACTATCCTGCATAACACAGTTGAGTATTCTTAAGCCGCACCATTCTTTAGTTATGGACCAGAAACTGTTTACTGTTCAAACTTACCATGACAACATTGATGTTTGATCTACCCACACCGACCTTAATATCAATACAACAATAGTGTAAGAAGCTCTGGACACAAGCAATCAGATAAACTAGTCTGAGGAGCTTTGGCCAAACCAAATCCAAGGTCTTACTGTTCTTCGGTCACTCACTGCATACTATTTAGTCTACCAACCAAAAGACGATTGGATCAACATACTAACAGACATTTGCCAGGGGGGGGGGGACATAAATATTGCTCATACTAGTATTTGAGTGACTTATAAAAGAAATAGAAGACATTAAACATATACTAGTAGATCAGGACACTAGCATAAAGAGCATAGTTTTACTTTAAACTGCAAACTCTGCATAAAGTGATGGCCACTCTGAAAATGACTCTAATATCATAAGTAAATACAATGTATAATATTTTGTTAATTTTTAAAGTTACCATTAGTGATAGTTTTAGTGTTTAAACTCGAATAATCTAGTAATTTGTGAAATTTAAAAATCAGAAATCTTATTTTTTCGGACACACATTACTTTTGTTTATATAGATTTGTTGCAGTTAATTTGATTTTCTGTGGGTGTAAATAATACAAATAAACATTCTTTCTTCTCCAATAAGTAGAGAATAATAGGTTAGTGCCGTGGATTGGTAGGTTGATCTGGCAATGCGGAGCAATATATCAGATGAGCAGAAAATTCCACACGCGAGCCGGATAAACTGTTACTCACGCCACGGCACTTACCTATTAGTCTATTCATCCAGTCATTACGTCTGCTTTAAAAAAGGTATGAGAAAATCCGACAGAGAAGATAGCACGTTCGTTCAATGTCGTCACGACAAAACAACAACGTCGGACATCTTGATAACGTCATGTACACGCAGGTAAGTTGTAGAACAATTATTGATCGACCCAGGCTTATTTTAAATAGGAAAACCTCATCCTCGGGTACAGAATTTCAACCGACTACTCCCCTTTAACAAGAAACATCAGATCACGTGGCCTATTGGGGGATAATACAAATGTTTTCCGATTTTGTCAGATGTGACTTTATAATTATAGAATAATACATGGCTGAGCAGTGCCTTTGAGTGATAATCGCCCCGGTAGGCTGATAATTGCCCGAGGGCTTTAGCCCGAGGGCAATTATCACAGACCTACCAGGGCGATTATCACTCAAAGGCACTGCTAAGCCATCTATTGTTTTGTATAATATTTATGTTGCAGCTTTTCATTAAAACAATACATTAAAAAAACTTAACGTGTTCAGTAATTGGTAGATCATTTGCTAATGTAGAGAGTTATTGTTGTCAAACTTGGATCTAAGCGCGCAATGCACATCTACAAGAGCTGTAGATCTAACACTAAAATGCTCGTAACTTTTTTATTATTGAACGGAAACCTATCATGTTGGTATTCATTTTCTTAATTAGATAATTTGCTACACGCTGGTGTTCAGTTTAATGCAAAATCCTGAAAAAAAGTGTTTTTCGCATTTTCGGAGGAATATCAAAATATTGATCTCGTCTAGGAAACTTGCTGTTTTGATAATAAATTAAAGGTCTAGTAAATAGGTCATGCATATTTCATCGAAGGTTGGCACAAAATATATTTTAAATGTGCTATTCTGCTTCTCCGAAGCCATCAACCGTGTTTGTAAGTGATTCTGGTAGAAATAGGCCTACGCTCAGCGGCCGACGCTAAAATGACGCAACGTTGCGCGTGAACGTTTTCCAAGGGCGATTATTTTTGATAATCGCCCCGGGGGCGCGTGGCGGCGGGGCAAAAAGCTGATAATACTTTTGAAAGGCCGATAATAGTAACATAAGTATTATACTCGTGTATTGCATAACATCGATTTGCAGAATGTACTAGCTCTTTTAACTTTTGCAATTTGTATCCATTAAACCATTACGCCGTTGTTTTGTACAATAACAATTGTGTTTTGGTTGGTTTAAAGCTTTGTTATGTTCAAAAATGTATGTGCAATAAAACAAACCAAGTAACGATTAAAGCATTGCATTAGAGAGGCAATCATTTATTCAGGATTGTACCACAATTTGGAAAAAGCCAGACAGTTAATATACCCTCGTTTGTAAATAATGAAAATTAGGGATGGCAACGGACTAAAATTGGCACTCGAGTACTCGGTCATTCTTCCGATCAAATACTCTTCAGAAACTGCTGAGCGAACAGTGTAGAAATCATCAGTTTTATTCGTAACTCAATTATTAGTTACAATGCCAATTTACAAATAACAAAACGTTCATGATTGATTACTTGATAAATTATTCATCTACTGCCACATAAGAAACTGCCTAATCGTGTGTGAAGTCATTGGATATATTTAATTACTTATGGGAAACATATGCAAAACAAAGTTTTAACTTTAATGCACTGAAAGGAACGAAACAAGTTTGGGGTTCAAGGAACGAAACAAGTTTGGGGTTCAAGGAACGAAACAAGTTTGGGGTTCAAGGAACGAAACAAGTTTGGGGTTCAAGGAACGAAACAAGTTTGGGGTTCAAGGAACGAAACAAGTTTGGGGTTCAAGGAACGAAACAAGTTTGGGGTTCAAGGAACGAAACAAATGCGTAGTTATTGTGTGTTTAGCTGTTTCTGTTGTGTTTGCATTCCTTGGCAGATTAGTAATTACATGTTTACCGGCACTAAACTGCAAATGAAACGGCTTTAATAAGAACCTTATTTACATCTATATGATAAAACGTGTAATACACACAGAACCATATTTTTTTTGTTTCAATGCACGGAAATATACGTCTGATAGTTATGCACCTTTGGAGTCGGTAAATTATTATACACTACGCTTTCTGACCTTAAATGCTCGTATGTAACGTCTGGCGCAGTCGTTCTGAAATGCTGCCGTTATTATTTTTTTCGGGCTCCAGAAGGGTAGCCATATTTATTTTCCCCGTCCAATGGTTTTATGGGGGTCGGAGAATCATCCCCCACAAACCTTACAACCTTGCATATTATATATATATAACGAACAGATCAAATAGCAATCATACTATAAATGAATATACTTATCTACATAAATTTGATATTTTGGGGTAATAAAAGGGATTGGGACCTTTTTCGTCAAAGAGTGACGAGTAGAGAGAAGAAAAAAAATGTTATCAGAGATGTTGATTGTTTTGTTTTGTTATTATTTGTATGTCACAGAAGTCGTCAGGTGTTCATAAATTGTTCTCATGTTTTATTAAAATTGTCTAGGTTTCCTTGATCTAGGCAAGGGGTATAACCTAAAGCATGGAGATTGGTGGTTTAAGTAAGACTTTCCATGGAGATTGGTGCCAATGGCCGATATTTTGATGTTTTTTTGTCACTTGACGGACACATTTCCACCAAAGTAAGTTCATAGTCTTGTTTTATATGCGGCGTGTATGCGATAACCACCTAGCCATAAGTTTAAGCCACCTATCGGTGGTCTGTTTTAGTCCGTCAGTGCAGCGATAAACGCCTGAAAGAAGGGATGGTGACATCGGGTATCCGTAGTCCGCATCTATTTTTATTAATTCTGAGGTATCCGGAGCATTCTGGCTGGTTTTATTGTGCTTGCTAGGTACTTCATGCATGTTTTTATGGTTAAATACTGTTTCTGCTTATTTAGGAGGCTCCATGTGTATATGTTTAATGTTTAAGACGATTTCATGGAGATTCGTCAACTTTAAGACCCTCTCCATGGAGACTTGTTATTACTTTGTAAACAATATTTGATGGTATTATAATCATGGAAGTAATCTCTATTTTGTACCAATTTCAGGGCAACTGTCTTACAGAGGGTCTTGACTTGGCGAGTAACATATTATTGGAACCAAATAGTATACAGTGACAACACCACCTGGCTGCAATAATTGTTGTGATTTTCGTATTTGTACTTCAAAGATATGCATATAATAATAAAGGATGATTTTTTTATAATTGTGTGCTCTGTTTTTTATGCACCAGTCAAATCAAACCCTGACTCCCCAACCCCGGCTTATAGACACGAGTTTTTAACTTTTGGTGTCCCCTCACTGGTGAATGAGAGCAGAACTTTTGCTCCGCACCTAAATACGTAAACCGGGAATATGTTTCACTGATAAGGGTGGTATTTTTACCTTTTTTAAGGTTCTCGGGCAGGGATTTTACCATAGTTTAAAAAGTCAACCCCTCCTTTCCCCATGCTAAGGGTTTCAATGGACTGGTGCATTGTGTATCTGTAATGATATTCAGTTGAACTGACAAAAGGCCTAGTAGTAGCCGTCTTCTCTACTAGATGGATATTATCCTTTTCGGAAATGTGTGCTACAGGCAACATCAATTTGGTAGATTGTGGTTTCAAATATACATGTATTTGAAACACCCACCGTTTTCTGCATCGCATTTGTGATATAGAGGATTTGGAATCAGTTTTCGGATCAGTATTCTTTCAAGCACTTACGTACAATCCACAAGGAACCAACAACTTCTCAACATGTGGAGTAAAACCAGCATTGACAAATTGAAGCAACTAGGAATCAAACCAATATTGGTGGCTACAAACACTGCGCGTTAACCATCGCAGCAGTTTATAAGTGGCATGTCAATGTTCAAAACATCACAATGAAACCTCACTTATCCGACCACCCTTATTTATTTTAAAACATACTTATCATCGCTGTTTATATATTAGTAAAGGCTTATCATACTTGAAACTGTCATATTTTAGAGTTTGTTGTATTATAAATTAAGAGTACAAAATGTAATCATTGGAACTGACTTCGAACTGGAGGTTTTAATTTTAAGGTGGTCTTTAAGTGAAGTTTTATTGTTTGCTACATTCATAAGAGTGAAATTCAATATTCGCTCTCATCTCTATAATGCATTCATCTTGTGAAATGCATTGTACCTTTGACACTTATTTCAAATGGGTCATTTGTTTTTGCTTAAGAGGCAGCAAGTAGAGAACACAGTATGGTGTTACCATGTATATGGGCGCACTGCCCTTCAGACATTGGTTCTTTAACGTATCTGGGCACTGTTTTATCAAAGCATTTACGGTAAAGGTAAACTTACGGTCAAATTTGAGTACTTTATAACTCTTTATTTGCTACGATTTCTGGTAAAGTGATGTTTAATAACAATAATTAATTAATTTAGTTAATGGTTCCAAACAAAATATTTCCTCCATTTGTCGATGCAAAAGTAATATAAGAAATTTAAATTTAGGCGTAAGTTTAAGATTGTCGTAAGTACTTTGACAAATAGATCATGTCTAGTTGGGTGGGAAACACGGAAAAGCGTTCCATGAATAACCAAGTGCATCGGCCGAGGTTCGAACCAGGGACCTATTGATCAGCAGTCAAGCGGGCTATCCGCTCGACCACAGTGCCACCCTAGTAAATACTTTGTATACTACATTTGTATTTATAAAGGGGTCATTGCCGAGAGGTCATAGTAGACCGATGGTCACTTTTTGTGCAACCAATATAGTAATAATTACGTAAATTTGTTTGATATTTTTATTTACAAATTGTAGTTTTAAAGGCTCATTAGCGCAGATGATCAATATTATAAAGGCAGTTTGATCTGATGCTTTGTGAACGAAAATGTTCCAGGCAGTATCTTAACATATTCAGCAAGCATTGTTGAACAATAACATTAATTTTAAAGTAAACAAAAACAAAGAATACAACCAAAATCTGTACTATTGGATCTTTCCAACAAAACAAAATAGACATATTAGTTCATGTTCTTTTATAATTTTATAGAATCATAACCTTGAACATGTATTCAATTACGTGAATAAAGTGTTTTCATGAGTCTTTACTCTATATTTATTTTCTGGCTTTTCACTGGGGTTCTTCGTGCCGATACAAATGACAAGGTGATGCTGAAGTTAATCGTTTTCTTTTTGATGACGAATATCTAAATGGTGACGGCGTATTTAATTTGCGACACAAAGCTTTTTAGTTACACTTTCATTAGGCAAAGATATTTCATTAAAATTTATCTTTCGTTTTCTTTTCTGCCACTTCCTCCTTGAATGAAGTAACGTCTTTTTGGTACGCATTCTTCAAACCAGGAGTCTGAAGAATAAATAAAAACTATATTTTTGATCAATGAAGATAACACACTATGGTGCAAAACATTTTAGAACAGAATACTTACATTGATTTAATTCTCCACAGTTTGGGTCTTAAAGTTGACGAATCTCCATGAAATCGTCTTAAACGTTAAAAATATGCACATGGAGCCTCCTAAATAAGCAGAAACAGTATTTTAACCATAAAATCATGCATGAAGTACCTAGCAAACACAATAAAACCAGCCAGAATGCCCCGGATACCTCAGAATTAATAAAAATAGATGCGGACTACGGACACCCGATGTCACAATCCCTTCTTTCAGGCTTTTATCGCTGCACTGACGGACTAAAACAGACCACTGATAGGTGGCTTAAACTTATGGCTAGGTGGTTATCGCATACACACCGCATATAAAACAAGACAATGAACTTACTTTGGTGGAAATGTGTCCGTCAAGTGACAAAAAACATCAAAATATCGGCCATTGGCACCAATCTCCATGGAAAGTCTTACTTAAACCACCAATCATCATGCTTTAGGTTATACCCCTTGCTTGGGCTAGTTTCCGTTGTAGTTCTAATCTACTCTCAACTTTTATTTTGAAAGAGGTAAATGAAGGTAATTCTTTTTTATATTTACTTGTAAAGATAAATTGTTTTCCATATAGATAGATGTGTGATAAGATAGGATTTCTTGAAATACACATGAAAACGTTGGTTTTATTCATCTCACCATTTATGTGCTTTGTATTGCAGTATTTTTTTATTTTGTTCCAGAAAATTTGTGTATAATGGCATTCCCACAAAAGATGATTCATTGTTTCTATCGATGCATTGCAGAAGTTGCACAGGCTAGATTCAATCATCTTACATTTGAATAAATATGCATTTGTAGCTACGTTTCTATGAATAAATTTATATTGAAAGTTTTGAATTTTGCTGTCCTTCGTCAATTTAAACGGAGTTATATTAATCTGTTCCCAATCAAAGTTATTTTCGGGATTAAGATTTTCTGCCCACTTTATTTGGTTTTTCTCGTTATGGCAAGGTATATGTTTTATTTGGGTTTTGGATAGAATTTTGGTTATGCTTCTTCCTTTTATATTGTTTATTTAGTGATGTAATGTATAATTATCAGCATTTATTATTCTGTACTGTCTATTAATTACGTCTTTTATAAAGTATTTTACTTTTTGATGATAAATCAAATCGTTTGCAGTCAGCTTATGTCTTATTTTGAGTGTTGTAAACGTTATAAATTTTCTATTTTCTTTATCGTATAATTCAGAGAGTGTCATAATTCCGTTATTCATCCATGTATTATTGTTTAGAATTACATTTTTAAATTTTAGGTGACTGTTATTCCAGATGCGGTTATGATACCATCTTGGTACAACTTGCAACAAATGACATCACATAAATATTAGTTCATATAGAAGTAAAGTTAAACTAAGATTTCTTAATGAAAGAATATGTAAAAGAAATAGTGCAATTTGTAAGTAAGTGCTAAATACCATCTGAACTGGAATGTTGAAATGTTAATATCGTCATAGCCAGTACACTTCCTTCGATAAAACTACAACTGCATTACGAGTGTTTGTGTGCGAAATACTACAAAGTGTATGTCAATCCTCAAATCATACACGTCAAACACGAAGAAAACGATGTACCACGACCAAAGCACAAACAACGAAGAGTGTTAATACAACGACGACCAAGCGATGATACTGAACAGGACGTTAAAGCACATATCACACATCAAGGGGTCTAATCACGTGAAGAGATCATGTGGTAGCAGGCCAATTCACAAGCATATATAGAACGGGGTTTAATTACCTCCCTTTATGGCTAATTATGCACAAAATTCGAAGTCAACAGTGTGTCATGCAGTACGGAGTGAGCATATAAGGCTCGATTGAAGCATCCATTTTGGGGGATGTGGATGGCTTGAATTATGTCTAACTGTTGTGCGTGTGGCTAGACGCTGCCACTGTGTGGCTTTGGTTCGTGGCCTACTATTTACATGACAAGAGTACTTACATACAAACAAGATTTAACATAGCCGAACATAATGCGGGAACTAATATACTATACACAAAGATATATACTTCAAAGGTTTTGTATTTATGCCACAAGGACATTAACCACGACAAAATAATCATACATACAGTAACAAGGGTTTTCCATGCTATGAAGGATGCTAAACCCAAACGCACAGAACAAAGAGTGTGTGCAGCATGGCAATAGCACATACAGAAAAGGATGCTTTCTATGCAAATATTCAAATGTGCTAATTCCAAGAACAATACAAATTAGTCCAATATATAATTAAAAAAATACCTGCATGTACAACGAAACTTGTAGCTACGACTAAAGAACATACAACCGATTTTGTAATAACGACACTGGCCAACAAGCAGCAAGGGATCCAATGTACATATGACATTTTGTCCTTCAAGAAAGTGTTGCACTTTCTATCAACCAGTGTATATCTCTCGAGAGAGAGACGAGATAATATGAGCTGTGTGATTGTAATGTACAGACAAATGATTAAAGGCTTGCTGCACGTGGCTACCATTTTACCATATCATATCATAAACTATAAACTGGATTACACCATATCTCTCACACAGGTCACAGAAAGGATGTGATTCTCGACAGCTGTCAAATGCAGCTGACATTTTGTCAGGGGTACCCCAAGGTTCAGTCCTGGGACCTCTTCTCTTTCTCATTTACATAAATGATCTCCCAATGACAGTACAATTCTTATCAACAGATATGTTTGCTAATGACACAACACTCACCGCATCAGGCGATACAGTAGAAGAAATATTCAATAATCTACAAACTGACCTAGACAATGTAAATAATTGGTGCTCCCAAATTTCCATGATGCTAAATGCGCAAAAACAAAAAAAATGTTTATATATACAAACAATTCAAACCCAATTACACCATCAACACCCCATCTGAAACTACAAAATAAAAAAATCTCATATTCCGAAAAGGAAAAATTATTAGGCATTACTGTTGACAATAGACTTAAATGGAAAAAACAAGTTGAACAAACTATCAAAAGATGCAATTCGCAATTACATCCTCTTTTAAGAATAGAAAAATACCTTAATTTACATACACGAAAGTTGTTCTTCAATGCAATATGGCGGACAGGTAGTCGGACGTGAATTCACACCGCTTATAATTTCGATCAATATTTCATTCCGTAGTATTGTGTTACTAAATCATATTTGGATATGACATATTTGAATAATGAGGATAGTGATCGGACCGTTTCCCAGTTACTAAATAATTCTCAGGACATGGAAAACGAAGATTTGTTTACGCCTGATGATAGTGATCGGGTGGGGTGTGATGATAATAGTGCGGGAAATGAACAATGGATTTCAATGGAGAATAAAAGTAAGCGTAAACGGACGAATACAGGTAGTGTGGACTTTCATTCTTATGAAGCAATGTCTCCTGATGAGAAGCTGAATGTACTATTTAACAAAATACAGAATATTGAAAGTGGCCATGAATCATTTAAATCCAAAATGGCTGAAACGCAGAACCAGGTGAAGGGATTGAGTAATGTAATTAATCATCATGATATTCATATACGAGCTCTAACTTACAAAGTGATCGATTTGGAAACTAGGTACAGGAGAAATAATGTAGTCATATACGGACTTGAAGAGGGCAGAAATGGTCTGCCGGACGACGTACATTATTTTTTCAACGATATATTGAATGTCAATTGTGATCAATTGTGTATTGAAACAGCTGAGCGTCTTGGTGCTTTGAACCGTGGGCGTAATAACAGCACACGGTATAAACGGACAGTAATAGTCACATTCCGATCTCCACGCAATGTTGATTTGGTCATGCAGAATGCGAAAAATCTAGCTGGTACCCACTACGCAATTGATCGTGACTACCCCATAGAAGTTCGTTTTGCCAGAAAAAAGTTATGGCCTACGTATAAAGAACTTAGAAAAGACCGGAACAATCGCGTTCATTTAAGATACCCGGCAGCGATAATTGTGAATGACAAAGTTGTAGAAGATGAGTTTCCATTCTGGGAGGAAATAATGCATCCCGAAACGGTTCCCAGAAAATTCAGACATACTACATCAGGAAATCCAACTGTGTCTACAAATAATTTACCCGAAAACGCTCGCATGTACACGAGTCCTAATTTCGATCAGAATGGCATCCAAAGCGTAAGCGTTACATCGAATATGCGAGCAAGGGACACGACAAACTTACCTGTTAATTCAACAACTAGTCAACAAGCACCAAGTGCACAGGATCGTAGCACCCAACCTAGTACGCAATCTAGCATAAACTCTCAATCCCAGTCAATACTGAATCCATTGAATGTACCAACCAACATTGATCAATCAACACGTGGGAACTCCGCAGAACGTAAACAAAACACACGTAGTAGGGCAAAATCTAGATCGCAATCGACAGCCAATCAGCGAAGAGTACGATCTGTAAGCGTTCGTCCGAGGAAAAATACGTCATCCAAACCTATGGCCCCGCCGCAAGATGGAAGGTCAATGGGCGGTGACTAGGGGGGTTCAAGCGGTGTCCACATAAACAGTGTTAATGTGAGATTCGCGATACTAAATGTACAAGGGCTGATAACTAAACGTTTAAATAAATTAAATTGCCCTGAAATAGCTGATATATTCGACAGAAATGACATTGTTTGTTTTACAGAGACATGGGGCGGTGTTGAACATGACTTTCACGTGGACAATTTCCAATATTTTGTTTTAAATAGAGATGAAAAATTGATAGGTACAACAAGACATTCGGGTGGTTTATTGATTTATATTAGGGACAAACTTGTTAGCAAAGATATGTTTCTATTTGATCACTCTGACTCACATTAATGGATTAAATTAGACGCTAAGCACTTTAACTTTGACACTGATTTGTATGTGTGTTTGTGTTATGTTGTACCATCAAACTCAAGCAGAAATGTGTTAGTTGATGATAATATATTTGACATTTATATTGACAATATGCTTTATATACAAGATAAATATGGTGATGATAACTGTTCATTTATGTTTGTAGGTGACTTTAATTCCAGGGTTGGTATATTACCTGATTATGTTGTTGATGATACAGATTCGTTATTTAGCAACGATTTGCTTCCTGATGACTATCGTATAGATGATGTTTTACCTAGATTATCACAAGATTCATGTACTAATAGCAATGGTTATTTGATGTTAGATTTCTTGAAGCAAACTGGTCTTAGGATTGCCAACGGTAGGGTCGGTAAACCTGAACAGTCGGGTTCATTTACATTTGTTGGTAGTAATGGTTCTAGTGTTGTTGATTATTGTATTGTGAATACAAATATTTTGCCACATTTTGATTCATTTGTAATTCATGAACCAAATATTTTATCTGACCATTGTTTAATGGAATTCACATTGAAAAGCAAATTTATTTGTAACGACAACGTTAATAACGAGCGTTCAAGCGTGACCGATAGAGTAAGTAGTTCGTATAGATAGAATAATGACTTAAAACATCTTTATACTGAAAATCTGAAAAGTAACTCCGTAACCTCGAAATTAAATGAATTAAATCAATGTCTCCATAGCGCTGTATCGTCTGATGACATAGATTGTAATATATATAACTTCATGTCGTGTTTAGACGAAGCGTGTACACCTCTGTTTAAGAAAACAACTGTGAATAACACATCTGTTAATTCGTGTAGTAAGAAAACAGAATCGAAACCACTGTATGAAAATATTTGTAATGATAGCAAACGTGAATTTTACAATAAATTAAATTCGTTTAGACGCAATAAGAGCGATGAGAACAGAAAAGAAATGATTGAAGCCAGGAGTAATTACAAGAAAACTGTTCGGAATTTTAATTTTATTCAAGAAAACAAAATACTGACAAGTTAATTTCGGCAAAATATAAAAATGTTAAACTTTATTGGCGAATGCTTAAGGAATCTGCGGCATCGAAAGGGCCAAAAAATATTTCACTTGATACTTTTACACACTACTTTAAGGCTATAAATAACCCTAATGATGTATTTTTTCAACCAGATGATGATGTTGTTTATTTTAATGAACAGGTTCGAAATGATGTCAACGATATGTTCTCGGAATTAGATTTAACTTTCCAACGTATTGATATTTTTAATGCTATTTCACAGTTAAATATGAACAAAAGCGCAGGACCGGATGGTATGTTGAATGAATTTATTATCCATGGTAGAGATGTATTGGCGGATTATCTGCTTAATTTATTTAATCGACTTTTATACTTAGGGTACTTTCCTGAAAAATGGAGTGATGGTTTTATTGTCCCAATTCATAAAAAGGGTAGTTTGTCGGAAGTAGGACATTTTAGGGGTATTACTTTACTTAGTATTATAGGTAAATTATTCACACGATTGATAAATACTAGGCTTACACACTGGGCTGAGGAATATTACATTTATGTTGAATCGCAATCTGGATTTAGAACAAAAATGGGTACCATTGATAATATTTTTGTTTTACATGGCCTGATTAACCATATTATAAACAACAATAAACAATTGTATTGTGCTTTTGTAGATTATTCCAAAGCTTTTGACTATTTGATTAGAGAAAATATTTGGTATAAGCTTTATAAATTGGGGTTGCGTGGTAAATTATACAGTGTTATCAAATCAATGTACAGTCAAATTAAATCCAGAGTAAAATTAAACAACGAATTTGGGGAAATTTTCGAAAGCAATTTAGGGGTGAGACAAGGGGAAAGCTTATCACCATTTCTATTTTCTATCTATTTAAATGACCTTGAAGACGAATTTCATCTAAAAGGATCAAAAGGTATCGATATAGGTCTGCTGAAAATATTCTTATTAATGTATGCAGATGATATTGTAATTTTTGCTGACTCACCGGAAGAACTTCAAAATAATCTAAATATACTATTTAATTATTGCAAACGTTGGAAACTTATTGTCAATATAAACAAGACTAAGGTTATTGTATTTAGAAAGGGGGGACGATTACCAAATAATCTTAATTTCATTTTTGATGGGAGTGAATTAGAAATAGTATCTAGCTTCTCTTACCTTGGAATAATTTTCACTTCGGGGGGTTCTTTCACCGAAACACATAAAACATTAGCAGGTCAGTCTTTAAAAGCAATCTTTAAATGGAGAAAATATTTATACAGATTTAATGATATAACTATTGAGCACTCACTAGAATTATTTGACAAATTAGTTAAACCAATTCTGTTCTATGGTTCCGAAGTATGGGGATTTAGTAAGGCACTTCCTATAGAAAGAATTCATACTATGTATTGTAAGTCCGTTCTACGAGTCAAAAGTAATACACAAAATGATTTTATTTATGGAGAATTGGGTCGAACAGATTTTCATTCTCTTAGAATTTTAAGAATAATTAAATTTTGGTTAAAAATTGTAAATTGTACAGACAGGAAATATATTAAAATAATTTATTCACTTTTGTTAAATGATATAGAAACCAAACCAAGATTAACTAATTGGGCTTCACAAGTCAGGGATTCTCTAAGCAGGTTAGGTTTTTATGAAGTTTGGCTGGCTCAGGGCGTAGGCAATCAAACTATATTTTTATCATTGTTAAAACAAAGATTAACTGATACTTTTATGCAAGAATGGTCGGGTCGTTTAGATCTTTCATCACGTGCTAGGTTCTTTAGAGTATTCTCAAGTTTTAAGTATAGTTCGTATCTTGAGCATATTAATATTAAGAAATACCGCGTCGCTTTGACTAGGTTTAGACTATCAGCACATAGACTTAAAATCGAAACAGGTCGCTGGAATAACACCCCTTTGAATAACAGATTATGTCCCTCTTGTCAGAAACTAGAAGACGAATTTCATTTATTATTTGAATGTAACTTATATAACACAATAAGGAAAACATACATTGGACAATATTATTACCAGAACCCGAACATGTTAAAAACAGAACAACTTTTGAATTCGGAGAACGTGAAAATCGTCAGAAATTTAGCCATGTACATCTATAACGCATTTGAAATTAGAACCCTGTTTACAAGCAGAACTGAAAAGCTTCAACACTATTCATTACTATTTTACAAGCATTGACTCTTTGCACGCATTTATAAATGTGTTAGTGTCTAAGTCTAAAACTCTTGAAAATAAGTGTCTCATTATAGCTAAATTAGATGTTACTTCGTATTGAACTACCGTCATATACGTAGTATAAAATTGTATGTTATTTCAATTTAAGTATGATTATAGTTCAGTTAAGTTTGTTATCTCATTGAAATGTCATTATAGTATAGATTCGTAAGCCTTAGCATAGTACATTATAAAATAAGTAGTATGTCACGTGTTAAAGCTTATTTCATGTCGAAATGTCGTATACACTTTATGTCTTTTGTATTACATATGTCGTTTACAAGTTAATTCGTTTATACTTCATGTATATAAAAATTATGTATTTATTTGTTTACATGTTTAGACGTATTATGATACTGAAATGTCGTTTACAAAATATATTGATTGATTATATATGTATATTTATTTGATGATGTATTATTGCGATTTATAACTTAGAAACATAATAAGATTGAACAATTGCATATTACATGTATTAATGTCACGTGTATTAATTAAAACTGCTGTTTAAAACCTCAAGCATTATTGACATGTTGAACATTTAGATGCCACGTTAATTATTTATTAATCGTTAATTACCATGTATTTCATTTTAGAGCTATTCTATAAAATTATATTGTAGTAATATTAACAAGAACGTAACTATATTATGACTTTACTATGAATATTTAGATGCAAATGGAATTGATCATTTTTGTAAACCATGTCCGCCAATATCTATGTACTATTATATTCATTGTCGGGTCATGGGCTTATTAGCTTACACCAGACTGTTGTAATTGTATATGTGGAATTAGAAATAAAATATATATATACATATGGTTTACCGCACACTGATTACTGTAACACAATATGGGGGAACTGTGACAAAGACTTAAAAACAGATATAATTAAAGTTCAAAAACGAGCAGCCAGGATAATTCTCTACAAAGACTATGACATACCTTCAGCCACACTCTTTAAGGATCTTAGCTGGATGAAATTTGATGCAAAAAATCACTTATTGTATACAAAAGTGTAAATGACCAATCATTCCCAAAATATATGACAGAAAAATTCTACTTTAAATCACAAAAATATTCACTCAGCCTCAGATCTGTTGTAAATACAGAGCTCTATGTTCCAAAGCCAAATCTCGAATCGTATAGGAAGTCACTAACTTACTCGGGAGCATATCTATGGAACAAAATCCCTTAAGCATAAGTACTTCTGAAACACTTTCAAAATTTCAAACATCCTACCTTAAATGGTACAACCACTAATGTGTTTAATGTATTCAATTTCATACTCATAAGTGAAATACCTTTAATTTTGTTCAGCTTAATTGCATTTTCATATAATTTAAATGGTGCTATGTATGTAACTTAAACATTTGTTATGTCAATATTACTCATTATGTTAATAATTTATGCATTATTGTCATATTTAATCACTTCTATTGTAATGTTCAATGGCCTTATTCATTGACAAGTACCTCGTACCTTTGTTTTTATCCGTTGTGCTGTCGATAACATACTCATGTTAATATGTATTAATGTATGTGTGTAAATGTATATATGTTGAGGCCCACATGGAAGATTGGGAAACCTCGTTAAATAAAGTCTTTACTTACTTACTTACTTACTTACTTACTGTAAGTGCTCCATAATATAATGATAAATTAAACGGACGGAAATACAATTATGGTTGTGTAACTGGTAATGAAACACTTATATTTGTCCTGATGTGTATGCTTTTGCACTGTTAGTTTTGCTGACTACGAACGGATGATCTATATTTGCATTGGTTGTATCACATAATGCATTGCGTCGATGCCAAACCCATGCTAAGCAGTTTTAGGCTCTAAATCAAAATGTTTTACCACTTCCCCGGACTGGAAAGGAAGCACTCAACAAAAATAGCACATCAGGACATAAGCAGAAAGATACGCACAATTTTTTGAATCAAGTAAGTGTTATTCCTAGTAATAAATTACGTTGAGAGGCGAAATTTAGAAATCAGAATGTATTTCGGAAACACATTTTGTTAATATAGATGTGTGGCAATTAGTTTGATTTTCAGTGGATGTAAATAATATAGAGTAAAGTTTTTAATCACATTTAAACTTCTGCAATGAACGCGTGTATTGTATAATGTCGATTAATAAGATATACCAGCTCAATTTACTCTTCTAGTTTGTGACATAAAACCATTACGACGTTGTTTCGTACTATAACAATGGTGTTTTACTGTGTTTAATGGCGGGTTTTGTTTATTTTCCACAAAACAAACCAAGGAAAAAAGCAAATATTACGTTGTAGTAGTGAGGGAACCATTAACTTAAGATCGAACCAAAATTTGGAAAAGCCAGACAGTAATTAAACGCCTCGTTGGTAATAATTAAAATGAATGTTTTTCGTTTACCATATAACTGGATGTCTGCATTAGCTTCCCGGCTCATGCAATGATGTTATGCACTTTAAATAAGAAAAACAAACGATCGCATGTCTGGAATTAATTCCATTAGAAACGTAACAGGAATTTGTTGACATTTGTTGATCACCTTTTTATGTTTCAATCAATTTTTTTTCACTATGATGGTCTGAATTAAAGATGACAAATAGTTCCGCAGACAAATGCGCAATTTCAAATTTCTTCTTCTGAGTTCGATTATGACTAAATTGGATGTATTTATTTCTGGCAATACTTCAGTCTTATCATTGTACGAGATACCTACACTGTAGCGTGTCACATAGCTATTGTCCACATGCCATGGTGTATTTTCTTGACTTGATTGTTTCTAACTTTCTACACGGTTGAGATTTGATCAGTTAATTTAGAATTCAATGGTACATTAATATATACTAAATGTATTATTCATTTCATTATAGAAGTGAGTACATGGACATGCATACGAAACATGATTAGTGTTGCTTGGTTCGTTTTCTCGACAAACTTACTACAAAAGGTTTGACAAAACCATATATACATTGATTGAGTAAGCCCACATCCTTGTATAACAAAAGTAATAAATGTCGACAGGTCCAAAAAAGCGATTGGAATCATTTACAATTGTTTCTCTTGCTTTTTCTTTCGTTTTACGGCTAACGTCGTACTTAATTCGCTGTAATTAGCTTTCAAACCTCGTTCGAAGCTGTATTGTCGTTAATCCTAATGCGCATGTGTAATGTATCATGCGTTCTCAAATAATTCATCTTTTTCAATGTTTTTTTTTTATTTCACATTAGACATTCAGTTTTATTCTAAATATTCGATTATTCTTCCAATTAAAGGTGTACAAACTCAAACTGTCCAGGTCTAACAAGTAAAATATATAATGCAATTATCAAGTGTGTTAAGATTACTGAACATACGCAAAAAAGGCAAGTGTCATCCGTTAAATTAGCCCTTCGCTAATGCATCGGACAACAGGTTTGAAAATTCTGGAATTATTGCTGATGAGCAACGCTGACATTTATTTTACACTGACTGGAAATAACGAGGGAGAAAAAACAGTGCATTGAAGAATGATGATTTGCAATTGAACATCGTAATTGAATTTAAACCCGCGGAGTGTTGGTTGTGATAAATCACTGAACAGTTGTTTTGAAAATGATGATGAACTACGGTGTGAGAATTCATTGTTTGTGATTTCACAGAACTCGTATAAGAAAGAACTCGATAAGTCCTCAAACGCTCTTTAAAACTTGTTTTAAATAAGCACATGTGCATAAAACATTGATAGTCAAGCGTTGCATGGTATGGTTAAGATGATTGTTGTTTCTACACATTCATTCCGTATATGATTATCTTTCAATTGGATTCGCCATGAAAGATGACACCTTAACGCAAATGACCAGGTGCCTTATTCACCAACGTCATAAGTCGAACACTCAGACTTAGACTTAAAATTGAAAACATTTATGATCATTGCCATTTCTTTCAAATTAGACTGAACCATGCAAAATTGTATCTGATTATTTGTTGTTACCCCCGGAATATGTGTACCGATTTATTTAAAAATTGGTATATTTATAACAACATGAGATCGAATAGATCATTTTGCAATATTTAGTTTAGTCTGAGTTTTAGACCTATAACGTTGATAAATAAGGACCCAGGACTATTACCAATGATCATACAATTGATAAATGAGACAAACATCAGTCATGCTATATTTTTCCGAACAACCGTCTGTGTATGCTCAATTAGGGAAACACACGTTTAGTCATTAGTCAGACAAACTTATCTTATGTTTGAAGCAGTGCAATTCATCATTTCACTACTATATAATTGAAGTTAGACAGAAAATATTCAATTAATCAACGGTCTATGTGTCATCAGAGGAATGATAGTGTAGACGCTCCTGTGGATTAACTAAAGAAAGGAAATAAGACACTGAGTTCAATATATCTTGGCTGGGTTTTTGTACTAACCCTAGTTATAATAGTTCAACTAGAAACTGTAAAAGTCTCTAAAGGTAACACAGTGGTCAAACCATACCTGGCTTGCCTTTGTTTAATTTTACCAGCATGAAACAAGCCAACGCAAATATGGTTGGGTGTCTGTAGAAAAATAAAACATGTACAAATAAACTCTCTTGATATTTTGTTAAAAAAGTTTTTGTTGCGGCCATCTTGGCGGCTATACAGAATACCTCTAAATATTGAGTGTTTACAAAGTAGCATCACTTTATTCATGGCTATGGACATGATTTAAAACTTTCAGTAAAAAAATCATCCCCTATGCTTAATAGTCTTGTTTTAGTAATCATCCAACAAACAGACTATAATATATAATTATTTATTAATTATTTGTATCTTACTAAATTAATTCTCTGCATTGAACAATCAGGTATAAAGAAAAGTACGCATCGATGCCAACGAAGCCATTGCGATATGTCATATTCAAAGCGTCGTGAAAAAGAGACCATTGAACATGGCATGTATAGGTGAACCATCCGTTGTCAACTGTTCAGAGAGAAAATGTCATATGTGTGGTATTGTCACGCAAGCCAACTTTCTATTGACCCAAATATTAAAAAAATGATAAACCTCAAAATAACTGCCAGAGTGATGTTTTTTATAATATAGATTATTTGGACAAGTGAAGAAGAACACTTACCCTACTGATCGAGCTTTAAAAAACATATTTCAACAACATTTAAATACGATACCCTCAAGAGAAACTGCTTAACGAACAGTGTACAATGTTGAAATTAACACCGATATTAACAATTCAATTATTAGTTCCAATGCCAATTTATACATAACAACGACTATGAATGATTACTTGATAAATTATTCCTCGCCCGGACACCTTGCAGTATGCCCAATCGTGTATTTGTATCGGATGTCAACATAGTTACAGAATAGCTTCCATTGATGGTATTCACTTATTATAATTATAATTTTAAATAGAGAATGTCCACATAGAGTGTATCAGCTAAACAGTACAACCACGGTTCATATAATCAATTTTTACATAGTTTAAAAGCGTAATGCCAAAAGATCAAAAATATTTGGAAATATTTGCAGCTCTGTGTTTCAACTCAATCAAAATATTCTAGGTTTCGTAAATATTAACGTGATGCGTGAATGCCAAACCGGATATTCTTTCACAAAAATCTTTATCTCTTTTGTTTTCTGTATTTAACATTATTTGATGTGACATTAACACGTCGTGATATACGGTATTACTACGGTGCTCAAACGGACCTGGGAATAATGGATTGATTGTGATGTAGTATTGTTTGTTATGTGATAGATTTATGTTACTTACAACAGAATAATATTCCAAATCAATTACGTTTTGGGAAATGTCAAAGGCGGAAAACAAAAAGGGTGTATTATTGTGAATGATTGTGATTGGTTATTTTTAAATGTGCTTTTATTCTGGAGCATGAGTATGGTATACCCGCGATAGTAATCTAATAAACATTTTTTCTTTGATGTCACAAGCCGACAAGGAGATTGACCGGTAGAATGTTAACATCTCACATCTTATTTCCATCTCCAATTACCACTTCAGCGTGACGTTGAGTATAATTATTATGAAATGCTGAAGCCACATGTTAATAGTTAAGGGATTGGTCCATTAGTTATAACCAGTCAGGATATATTTTCTAGACTTTTGATAGGAATAGCACTACTTATTAGGTTATAAGATGCTAATAATTACATTGTGTTAACAAGAATGCTCCTGCTGTCGCTTTGTAATGATTCCAATTTGTTAAAGATCAACATCTTCTAGACGTTTTTTTTCATTCATAAAAACATGACGCACTACGCGAACCTTTAAAAGCTTGTGCGTTTGAAATTGTGTAGAATCACCATTGTTTGCAACAATACAACATGTTTCATTGTGCTGATCACCTTCGTTTGTTGTTATTTAATTTCGTCACGTGTCGTCAGAGATGTAGTCATTTACGGAAGAGATACAAATAACTCAATTTATATATCAATGTCTAGAAAAGAGATTACAATATGGTAGGGACTGTACCACTGAAACACCCGAAATACACACATACATGTACACCAGCACAAACCATCAGAACAAACGTAACTAGAACCGTCACTAGATTACCATGCTGTGTGTGCAATTCATAGCTAGACTTACCTGTTCTAAATTGTTAGATATGGTTGGTACGTTGATAGGGTATGTTACATGCGTACATGTATGTCGCCAATCACTGCTGCTTGATCACTTTCCTTGGTGGTATTGTGCCATAGGTTCGTAACTTATTAATTTGTTAATGTTCATGATTTTGTTTCTATATTTTTGTCTCCTATTGTAAATTAAATAATATTTAAGGATTAGATTTTGTTTGGAATCTGTCAGATCAATATTTGACATCTGCATCATAAGGCGCTTCTTATGAGGCTATTTTCAAGAAAACCGAATTTTTTCATGTTGATCAAACTGAAGTTTAAAAGGCTTCATGTTTTAAGTAATGAGTAATTTGTTTTCTCAAAACACCGCCTTTGTCACGGGTGGTAATCACGTGACTTCGTCTAGTCTGAAGCACGTATAATGGCGGACATTCAGCCTCGGTAAGTACCTAGTTTTCTTGATGTTTTATGTCTTCCATCCTCTATAACGAAACTTCACATAGCCTATCATATGCGCATTGCTTTTTTACTAACGTTACAAGTTAGTTTGGTCTCCTAAGTTGAACAGATTATGAGAACACTCGTTGAATTTGATCCGGAGTTTCATCGCAAGACGCGTAAGTTGCACGTCAAGTGTAAATAGTTGACCAATTGTGAAAAATGAAGGTTTCTTGGACAAAAATGTATAAAATCATAACTGTTGCTTGATTATATCACGAAAGAAGCATGTGCCGAATTTTTACGATGATTTTTCGGCAGTATATTTACATTTTACGACAGTAGTATGAAACACGTTCGATTTTGTAAAGTAAATAACACGAACAAATATCGCCATGATTCACAACGTTCAGTTTCTTTGTTTTTAACATATTATACCAACCCATAATTTTATCTATGTATGTACTGCATTCACAAAGTTTGATTTGAATGAAATTCAGTCACACTGTGAACAACAAATATCAACCATACAGAAAGAGCATTGAATTCAATGCATGTATGTTTACCTAATCAAATGATATCTTTGACTGATACTGTTGATCTATACGTGGCCATGCCTGATGCTCGATAGTATGCATATTACGATCATTATTTACATATCTACAACATTAATGCATATCACGTGAAGCACACTAGTCAATTTGTAAGCTAGCTTGTTTCCATTACTTTTACCAGGGATTCTTTATTTTAAAAAGTCCTGCTTCAAAACAGCCATAACACAAACAGCACAAAACAAGAACATGGTCAACATATATGTACCGCCCAATGTAAATGTTACATGTCAGTTTCATACACGTTGTGTTTACTTTTTCAGATAATGACGAAGGCATGCCTCACCATACAGAGGCCAAAAAACATCTACATGTTGTATAGGAAAATTAAGTTGTCATCTGTATTCAATGGGGGTAACTTATGGAGTCGGAAGTGGATATACCGACTATTTTAATGGCCGTTTTACATCGATAAACAAGGAAATATTACAGATAAAACTATTCAATATTCAAGGTATCTGTAACCAAAACCGTACTTAGCGCGAGTGTTCTGCTTAATTATAGGTGCTTGGAGGGTAAACAACCATGGGTCGCAAACTAGAAACCTGGCCGGGAACTTTGGTCAGCTTGTTTTTATTTCAAACGCCTTACTAAGCAATGAAAAGTCAAGATTTACTTACCGAATCGACGTAAAACAGCCATTAAAATAGTCGGTGTATCCACTTCCGACTCCATACGTTACCCCCATTGAATATAGTTGACGACTTAATTTTCCTGTAGATGTTTTTTGGCCTCTGTATGGTGAGGCGTTACTTCGCCTTCGTCATTATCTGAAAAGTAAGTACAATGTGTATGAAACTGACAGGTAACATTTACGTTGGGCGGTACATGTATGTTGACCATGTACTTGTTTTGTGCTGTTTGTGTTATGGCTGTTTTGAAGCAGGACTTTTTAAAATAAAGAATCCCTGGTAAAAGTAATGGAAACAAGCTAGCTTACAAATTGACTAGTGTGCTTCACGTGATATGCATTAATGTTGTAGATATGTAAATAATGATCGTAATATGCATACTATCGAGCGTCAGCCATGGCCACGTATAGATCAACAGTATCAGCCAAAGATATAATTTGATTAGGTAAACATACATGCATTGAATTCAATGCTCTTTCTGTATGGTTGATATTTGTTGTTCACAGTGTGACTGAAATTCATTCAATCAAACTTTGTGAACGCAGTACATACATAGAAAAAATTATGGGTTGGTATAATATGTTGAAAACATGAGATGTTAAATAAAAAGAAACTGAACGTTGTGAACCATGGCGATATTTGTTCGTGTTATTTACTTTACAAAATCGAACGTGTTTCATACTACTTTCGTAAAATGTAAATATACTGCCGAAAAACCCTCGTAAAAAATCGGTACATGCTTCTTTCGTGATATAATCAAACAACAGTTATGATTTTATGCATTTCTTGTCCCAGAAACCTTTATTTTCCACAATTGGTCAACTATTTACCTTTGACGTGCAACTTACGCGTCTTGCGATGAAACTCCGGATCAAATTCAACGAGTGTTCTCATAATCTGTTCAATTTAGGAGACCAAACTAACTTGTAACGTTAGTAAAAAAGCAATGCGCATATGATAGGCTATGTGAAGTTTCGATATAGAGGATAGAAGACATATAACATCAAGAAAATAGGTACTTACCGATGCTGAATGTCCGCCATTATACGTGCTTCAGACTAGACGACGTCACGTGATTACCACCCTTGTTTGTACTTACGTCTGATTTGAGAGCACTATTATACTACAATACAAAATCAAGTTACATTATCTGTTCATAGTTTATTTTTATATTAGTTGACTTAGAACTTGTATAGTTGTATAGTTGTATCTATGTGATATTCAGTAAAGGATAATGAAATATCGCAAAGGGAAGTCAATTATCAACAGAAATAGTCGAGCACAGAAAACAGACATAACCAGGAGCATAGTCAAGCAATAAAATGCCCAATTAAAAACGAACGAGAAAATCCAACAAAACCCGCTAAAAGCCCCAATTTCAGTTGACAAAATGTGAAAGACTAATATTTAGCTGTCAAAAGGCTGATTGTACGTGTTTCAGTGTCATAAGGTTATAAACTGTTTTAGAATCACTTGAAGTTAAAACCCTATTGCCTCACAAATGATTTCTGGAGGCAGTCTACCAGTCAGTACAATTTGTCTGCATCTATCGTCATCGCCATGGTGAAATATTGCATGCCGAGCATATCCTTTATTTTCCAGTCAACTTGCTGCTGAATATTGCAGGCACATGGCAGGCAAATCATCATCGCCACCTTATAACAATGAAATTGGTACTACTTAGAACGCAGGTGTAGAAAGTGAGAATACTAGTAATGAAATTATTTTTTTCTCATGGTATCTCCGACTGCATTGTAGAAATATTATTAAAATAATAACTCAAAGTACAAAATGGCCACACGTAGAGCACTCAAATCAATAGAATCAGCAGTGCATATAAGGTGCAAAGAGGCTATGCATTAAGAGAACATAATTTATTTTTATGATATAACACATGTCAATGTTATTTGATGACGCTAGGCATCAGTGACCACAATGCCTGAATAGTTATGTATTCCAAATCACTCAATGACTGCATTAGCACCAATGCCTTTACTCAGGTAGATGCATAGTTGCATACAGTTTATTCCATGTGAAAAGAAACAGACCCTTGTTGATGACCTTACCTTTCCGTTTTATTCAAGTTGGTTTATTTCTGTCCTCTTAAAGCAACATTCTTAGTCTACGTAATTATTTTTTTCGTACAGGTATTTGTATTATGACATTAGACCCTACATCTTTAAATTAGCCTTTCTGGTGTTATTGTTTCTTACTGTCTTGTTTTCATCTCCGTGAGTGTACTCATTCATATATATTGATGCTATGTTTCCAAGTGGTATTTGTGTAGAGACGACACTGAGATATGTATCTCGCGCTTATCGTATTACTATCCTTGTAAAATAGTTTCGGTCATGGCAAAACATAGCTATACTTAAATAAGTAAATTTAATGAAACCACTTCAAAATAAAAGCCCGTCTTGATATGTTGTTTCACACATATGAACTGCATCTAAATAGCATCCGTTATTACCACGTGACTGCAGATGATTATAGGGAAAAAGACATTATAAATGACATCAGGCTATTTTAAAACATGATTTAATGAGCCATTATCGGTTACAAACGTTATTTATAATGTTGTTTGCAATAATTTACTCACATTAATATCGATTGACAGTAGTGCACTACATTACGAATCCTTTAATAGTACAGTAGAACTCACTTATTGCGAACTCGCTTATAACGAAAACTCGGTTATAGGGTAAGGAAAAAAATCCCCGACTTCGTCCCTTCTTTATTTCAATGTAATACCACTCGCTTATAACAAATTCGGATATATTAAAAATTCGGTTATAACGTAATGATTTCTAGGTACCGATAAAGCATTTCGTGTGCAGTTGTGCTCGGTTAAAACACAGTTGGACATGGTCATTGTGTGAAAAATGTTTGTGCAAACATTCTTAAATGTGTTAAGTAAGTTGCACCTCGAGCATTTATCAGTGCAAATTAACTGACATAACCAATAATTATACCCCTAAACGTCTTTGACTTTACAAGATAATTAACTTTGTAAATGTAGCTGCAACTTGAAACGAAATATAAGTCAGAGAATGAAATACATAGGGCATTCATCAACCATGTCACACTTGCCATCGTTTCGTACTAAGTTGTTTTAATGTTTTTACGGCTCGTGCTTAGAACTTGCATTACTTCCCGTCGAATAAGGATTGATATATTCAAAGTGATATATTGAATATAACTCATTTAAAACGATAGTTTTTGCCAGTTTATGATATTAAAACATTGTTCAGCATCAAGTATGCTGTTTCTTTAAACATTTTGAAGCAGGCTGTACACGCTGTACTTATAAATGACAAACACAACGACTTAAATATACAATGTATAACGAAATACGTTATATCCAATCTCATGTAACAAAAGTTCGTTGTACTGATATAGCGGAAATTGGATATAGCGAAAGGAATTTCAGGGTCCCCAGGATTTCGTTATAACCGAGTTCCCCTGTAGTTGCTTCCGGTATCTCGTTTAATTTTATGTTTGTCTGAAAATAAGACAGACTTAATTTATGAGACCAATACGTCAACTTCGCAAATAGTAGGCATTATTGATGTAATGGTTATATATACTCTTGCCACTCAAAATGGACCCTGACTTTGCAGTAGCACTGCCCTTAAATGTTGTGCACTCTTTTTGCTCCAACTTCGGTCATTTGTTAATAAATTTGTATTAGGTTACATGATTAACAATATTTTATTAACTGTAACTGTGGCCCTTTTTGTTACGGAGCATTGGATGACGAAAAATTTTTTATTTACACAGTCATGTTCTATAAGGTTGTCATTAGGTAAGTGATGTTTGGTGCATCATATACTAGTTTAAAGCCCCAGGAACATTTGTCGCTTCCCGTTTCAAGGCGGAAGCCTCGTTGATAACTTTGCCTTGTTATCGTATTGTCCACTCTATAGTAAAAATTGAAAACTACTAAAATATTTGGCTTGGTGCCCCTTTTTGTAACTGTATTCCTGTCGTACATGTTATTTTATAAGCCATGTACAAGCCAACACCTTCACGTTATAACTCATCAATGATAAATTTCACTCGAATATAGTACTTGCTACTTTACATGTGTATGTTACAGTGCAACATTAAACCTCATTAATAGTATGAGGACATCGGACAGGGAAGGCTGCACTCAACCAGCCGTAACATCATAACATAACCTAACCAGCCGTAACATCATAACATAACCTTACCAGTCGTAACATCATAACTCAACCTAATCAGCCGTAACATCAAAACACAGCCTAACCAGCCGTAACACCATAACACAACCTATCCCGCCGTAACACCATAACACAACCTAACCAGCCGTAACACCATAACACAACCTAACCAGCCGTAACACCATAACACAACCTAACCAGCTGTAACACCATAACACAACCTAACCAGCCGTAACATCATAACACAACCTAACCAGCCGTAACATCATAACACAACCTAACCAGCCGTAACATCATAACTCAACCTAACCAGCCGTAACATCATAACACAACCCAACCAGCCGTAACACCATAACACAACCTAACCAGCCGTAACACCATAACACAACCTAACCAGCCGTAACACCATAACTCAACCTAACAACCCGTTACACCATAACTCAACCTAACTAGCCGTAACATCATAACACAACCTAACCAGCCGTAACATCATAACACAACCTAACCAGCCGTAACATCATAACACAACCTAACCAGTCGTAACACCATAGCACAACCTAACCAGCCGTAACACCATAACACAACCTAACCAGCCGTAACATCATAACACAACCTAACCAGCCGTAACATCATAACACAACTACACTGAACTCTCGTATTTTGGTAAATATAATTTGCCTACGCCAGAGATATCTGCATCGATTTATTATTTGTACTACAATTTGTGTTAGATCTACACTCGAAAATTATCCATCTGTCCGTACATTTTGTGCGTCTCAATCACAACCGCAACCACAATACCATTGCATTGTCATATATCCGCAGGTGTAGAACGCGAGTAAATGGAATTATTATTTGATTGCTTTGAGGTTTTTTCTGCTTTGTAGAAATACTAAAACAGACAGATATTGGTATGTTCAAGTCGGTATACCACTACATCAATAACCCCAGTGTACAGCATTGTAACACTCGTTTACATTATTTTCGGCCAAATTGACTCATACAAGCATGACTGTTGTTTTGTTATTTTCATGTGAAATTGGGTTATCCTGTATTTCAGCGGCGGGTATCTAGGCTTTGGTAATAAGGGCCCTGCAAATTTTTTGCAGGTGCCCTATAGTAATCACCCTGTCCGTCAGTCCGTCCGTCCGTCCGTCTGTCCGTCCACATTTTTCATGTTTTTTCTTAATAACTTGCAAACCGTTAAAGGTATCGACTTCACACTTTAAACATCAGGTCACAGCAACAATACACTATTGTATGCCAAGTTATGTTACTCCAGCTACAATATTGTAAGAATTATGGCCCTTTGTAAAATTACAATTTTCCTCATTTTTCATCTTTTTTTCTACATTACTTCAAAACCGTTACAGATATTCAAATAAAACTTGCTATACATATTGACAGTGACAATACGCACATGTGTAGCAAAGAGCAACAACTCTAGCTTTAATAAATTTTGGCTTGTGCCCCTTTTTCGACTTCAAAACTTTAACATTGGCCATAGTTCAAAAACTTTTCAAGATATTCAAATGAAACTTGCAATACTTATTGACAATGATAACGACAGGGCCCTGATCACGACAGTGATGGTTCTAGTTTCTTTGTGTAGTGTTTGGGCATTGCTCCGTGTGATGTTACTGTTTTCAGTAATCGGCTGGTCAATTTGAGTGCTGAATTCCATGTCTGATTTCCAAATTTCTTTGTTGTAGCATTTCAGTTTCATGGATATAGCTATTGTGTTCATTGTCATGTTTTTCCTTGTGACTTGTTCTTGGGACATGTGTTCTCTGTTGGGTCATTTATGTTCTGCTGTTTCTGTAAAACGTGGTTGTTTGGTGTAATCGTTACAGTTGCGTGTAAGTAAAATGTTAATATACCAGTTATCCTAAATGCACTGTCAGGAAAATGAATCTATTAACAGATATTAAATAGCCAAATTGAACGTGTTCACAAAACGACCAATACATTGGAAAACATGTCCCGATGTTTATTATATTTTTAATAGTGATTTATTTACAATGACCATTATAGATTATCTTTGATAAGATGGGAGCATCATTTATCTGCATGTGATATCATTTTCTAGTTTTTGACTAAGTAATATTTTATTTGATAACACACAGACCGTATGTAAAACACAAACATTTTCTCATATTGTACATTTATCGTATATCAATATGCAAACATTTGGTTTTATTTCTAGACAGTTGTCATTAACCTTTAACAATATTTATATGCTAATGAATACAGAAATACTATAGTATCTTGTTTAACCAAACATACCGATACAATCAGGTGGTATCATCTTTACAACACAAAATTTCAATCTGCTATTATTAGAATAAAGTAACATAGTGTATCTTTGTAACCTCGATCGCATGGTTCCATAAGCGGTGAATATCATGAAAATGTTCGTGGTGCACATTTTGTACTAAGAGCATAAATCTTAATGTCCTACGTTGCATGATTTGCTGGCAGAAATTTATATAATTCAACAATAGCACTTTGCAATATATTTATACATGAAGTTCACATTATGTGCATTGTTCGTGATATATTTAACTAACAATATAGGTGAAATTATCAAGAATTAAGTACGTACGAATTTTTCTCAGAAATATGACTGATATAAAATCAATTATATATACGGCCTCACTTTACTACAAATGATCCTGTTCCTTGTGATAATATTGGATGTAACAGTATATGAAAATAATTGATAACTTGTCAATATTTAATGCTTGTTTTGAATAGAAAATGATATTTGTTTAAGGTGACGAACATTAATAATGTTTTATGACAATAAAATAAACTGAACTGATTCTTCCCTTAACTGTGAATAGAATAACTACAATCTGTGAAATACGTTTAGTCTATGCGTAAGCATTTATTCAAACAATATTTGAAAAGTAGATACTTATTTGTAGCTATCGAACATGCAGTAGTTGATGCTGTTCTTCGTTAACTAATGATTGCGTAAATTCTGTAGTTGTCTTTGCGACTTGTGTCAGTGGTCGGTGTGTTTTCCTTTTTGTTCATTTTTTACTGTGACCTTCATCCCATAGTCTTACTTCTGGTTGCTGCTTTCGTGTATTTCTTATTCCCTGCTTTCACAATATACCATTACTCACCAAAAGTAAACATAAGTAATTTCCCTTTCTGATAATATGTAAACTGTTCATTTTATTATGTGTTTCGTGCACGACTGTTTCTGTTGAGTGATGCTTTCTCGGGCCCATTTGTAATAACCTGAATGACTGCGAGAACTAATAATTACATAATATTATAGTTTATCGATAACATTAATGTTTACAAGTCTTGAATTTGACCATCCAGTTTTCGTTGCTCATTTGGCCTTCACTTTTCCACTTGATGTGATACAACCTAATACATAACTCGTGTCTAGACAGTATAAATATAGACATTGATGGAATATTATGTCATCACATTTATCTTTAACATCTTGCCTTATTGCCCATATATCAGGTTCTGTGGAGATTGTACACGTGTCTGAGCGAATAAGTTTTATTTTCTGTTGGTGGATTACTTCCGCATTGTATCAACACCATTTGGGACAGCATTGCGTAGTTTAAATTGTAGATTTGTATTGATTCAAATTAATTTAGTTTTGAATTGTGGTATGCAAAACAAAGTTTCTTCAGAAGTTGGTTTAGCGAATAATTCGTTTTCGATGAGTCTGTTCATTGACTAGGTGTTTCTCTGTCACTTCTGGATTTCTTTGAATTGGCTGTGCATTAGAGTATTTGATCATAATTCACAAGGTTCAAAACGTAGCAAGGCATCCAAACTAATAAATAACACAATAATTCAGTACAAGTAGCTAGCAGACCATTAACTCGCGGTATTAACTCGATTTAGAGAATCCAGACCCTAATCAAATGTTTAATTGTGTGAATATTTAAAGGGAATTGTATGGTTTTATTTTCAATCACTGAATTCGTGTGCTCACTTCCCGGTTGAAACCACATTCCATAGAGATATTTGAATAAATGCATGCCAAGTTTAAGTTGAATTTGCCGTGTTCCACGAGAAAGGAAACGGTCATTTGTTGATTGCTTTAGAGTGCTATGTTTAGATCAATAAGGGTTATTTACGGAATTTTATCTGGAAGGCAATGTATCATTATCAACAGATCAGATTCCGCGTCTATGAATACATAATGGTTTCTGTCTAGAGGTATCTCACTGTTCCACGTAGTATGTTATCTCTCAGTACTTCCTTGTCTTTTTAGGGTTCCGTTCTGGTACTGATAAGCTGTTATAAGTGTTTCTATCGGCCAACTCTGGCTCTAATGCATAGTTCTAAAATCATAAGTTAAACAGTACCAGATTTCAAGAGCTGTTTTCAGCTGTTCAGCCGCTCAACCACCCATGGACATTTTAACGTCCTCTGGTCATTGGGCTACCTGACATTCGAGGGGAGACTCTGCTGTGGGTGTGACAGCCAACATCGATATGCGGTGCCCAGGAATAGACACTGCCCTCACTGGTACCCTTTTACATCTTGGCTTTTCGTAGCAACATTTATTCTGCTTAAGTGGTTATTTCGAACAGATGTTTTTCAATAAAATGCCTATTAGGATGACCTTCAAATGAACTAACCTGTATTCCATTAGAATCTTCTTTCGCTAGAAGCAACGATTTCATTTTATCTGCTATCGAACATAATAACATTTTATCTAACACAGGAATACCGACAGTATGAAATTTCTATTTACAAAATGTCCCCAGGGACAATACGCTCCGTGAATGTATCAGCAGCAGCGCATGTTGAAAAAACGGGATGCTTACAAAATCGTTTGAGTATGATTATAGTTTCTATTTTGTTTATATGACGTTTTCAGCAGAGTCATAAACGGAATAGCTTATTTTCATATTGCAGGGTTACAATTATTTAATCTTTTGACTAACGATTTCATTGCGATGTTTTTATTTCTTCCCGCTTCTTTTCTAGAAATTCTCAATATTATTATGCTAAGGATTAAAATCGTAACTACAAATAAAGTTGGAAGTGTTCGTCGTTACATGTACATAAAATACTTTCTTACACTTGTAACAGCGATACCTATGTGATTTCGTCCTTTTGTCAGCATATGTTTTTTTATTGATCTTGCAAGAATGATAGACTTGATCATACAAAAGGCAACATAGAAGTAAGCAAAATTGAGCCTACGACAGGTTTACAACACTTGTAATATGAAATAAGGCACCGCCTAAATGAGGAATTAAATACACATTGGATATCTGCTAAGCTATGTTTCAGATAGAATCTAACTAAATATGAGTTGAATTTAGATGTTATAAAATATACAAAGATAGTTATTGATCAGCAACTGATCACTTTTCCTCTTTGAATTTAAGACCAGAAATAATAATCATTCAAAATTTTAGATTGGCTATGTATCTGTGGTTTATGTTTGGAATAAGTGTAGGCATCCCCAACCTGGAGTTTTACCTATATTATACTGATTTTTTATACATTGCAACGTAACGCCATGAGTCTATTTGGCGTACTTTTGGTATGACGTCATTTCCTGTTATTTGTGACGTCATGACACCTCATCTTGTATTGGCGCCGTGTATCCAGTACAGTAGCGTATTTCTTACTTCCCTTTGTTTTTTTAAATAGTTTATTTTATTTATTGAATGTTTTTAAAGATGGTTATAATTCGAAAGAAAATGATAGGGGGCAACCGTTTACAGATTACTATTTTTTTTTATTCAAAGGACCATTCACCTCGGAAAACTGCCTGAAATGTTTGACCGGAAATAACTTTTTCTGAAAGCATTAGTACTTGCAGAGACTCGACGAAGATACGCACGTGGACATAACAGGTATGGGTATTTACAATAGCCAGCTTTGCTGGCTATTTAATCCCCTATTAGTATTTTTAATGTTCACGTCTTTGGATACTGTATTGTCATGATAGATAATTATGTGATATTTGCTATAATATTATTTTTACCATTATTCGCTTTAATTGTATATATATATATATCATTCCTTTGCTCTATTGCATACCAAATTCTGTTAATAGGTTATGATCTGTACAAATGTTTGCTCTCCTTATTGGAGGAATAAAATATATCTATTTAATATGTTAGTTATGGTTATTTTTGTAGCTTTGCTCTTCTGTATTTTTTAATTATATTTTGTTTCGTTGTGTCGGTATTTCTCTTTCCTATAGATTTGTTTCGCTTGTTAATGTACTTCCCTGATATTAAATGTCCATGCCGATGGTATATCTAAAAAATAAACTCGATCTAAAACGATGAATGATTTTCTGATGTTCGGACGTTCACAACTACATTTGTATCTGCCGTTGGTCA
Organism: Spisula subtruncata; assembly: GCA_963678985.1. Classification (NCBI taxonomy): domain Eukaryota; kingdom Metazoa; phylum Mollusca; class Bivalvia; order Venerida; family Mactridae; genus Spisula; species Spisula subtruncata. Next base: position 27,716,649 of record OY787663.1, on the reverse strand, counting down.
TTTATGGTGTGTTATCTTCAGGCAAATTATGACAGCTACGAAATATGTACAATGGCATCAAGTCAAGTCGTTGTGATTACAAGAAGCAAATATTCCGACGTAAATACAGATTTATCTCTTATGTATAATATGTGCGGAAGTCGATGTAGCATTACATAAGATAAACGACGCCGGTGAAGAGTAAATTGAACCTGAATGCAAAAAGGTAAATGATAGATGAGCTAGAAATGAACACGCCGTTCCTCAATAAAGAATCGATTGTTAAATATCGTGATAAAAACATCGCTCCATTCAATCTGAGATGTCAACAGAAACCTCAAGGCTATGTCAGACAGATCGGGCATTAAAACACAGGTACGTCGGAATATTTGCTTCTTGTAATCACAACAACTTGACTTGATGCCATTGTACGTATTTCGTTGTTGTCATAATTTGCCTGAAGATAACACCTCATAAATGATCAACGACAGATACAAATGTAGCTGTGAACGTCCGAACATATTTAAATATACCTGAGATGTTATAATCGGCATGGACATTTAATATCAGGGAAGTACATTAACAAAGTAACGAAACAAATCTATCGTATTTTAAATGACTTTCACATTGATGAATGGGTCGTCTTGAAAGCGAATTCTCAATGAATAATTGAAGGCCATACATAAATGTTTTTTTTTATAGAATCTCATCGAAAGGTTCCCCTGTTAAATGCTGAGCTTGAAGACACTACAATATATGTGTACTTTCTTTGGTATATGACTTATACAGTGGTGCATCAAGTTAAATGAAAGAGATAGTTGTGGTTGTAGCAATATTTTCACCAGTTCCCATATTATCGGGGGGGGGGGGTTAAATTCCATCAAGGCGATGGAACCTCATCCTCATTAACGATTGATTTATGTTCGACAGAATTGTTACAAGTGCTTTACAAATATTTATATCAACGACGTAATCTATTTCTAAATTACAATATGTCCCAGTATGTAAAGTTGTATGAATACTGCTAAATAATTAATATCCGTTGGGTTTTATTTTGAAGATGACCTCAACCAAATTTAATTGCCAGTGAATTTTAACGATTTTATAGTATCTGACTTAGATGATGATATATCATAAAAAGACACCCCAATGAAATGGTGTTTTTCTTTTCAAAAACACGAAATTGTGTCCTATTGAAATACAATGATTTTACACTAGTAACATTTATAAGATATGTTAGACCAAGAGCATTAAACATGAACATCACAAAACAACGAAGGGTATAGACTTGACGAAATACTCACTATAAATTATGCACATCTGAATATTAATTTTTATTTCAAATTTCGTTTAATCTTTATTACTTTTACTTTTGCTAATTATCCATCATTTGTTTATGATGCATATGCAGCTGAATATATCTCATGATACCGTGTTATTAGTAAGTTATTACGTAACACAACGATTACAATACCATATTTATTATCAACTGAATTTGTATTACATATAATTACTACAAATTAGTTGATATTTAGTCAGGTACCAATAAGGCCTAGTTGCATTTGTAGAACTGTTACAATGATAATACTTAAGGAAGTATAGTATTAGCCAATGTGGTCACAAAACGGTATATTATAAGTTTAAAAAAGGGGGAAGGACATAAAATTTCTTAAGTTTCATACGTATGTTACAAAAATCTTTGAAATGTTCTCCATTGACATATGCCTTTTTGTCCTTCAGGAAATTGCTGCACTTACTTTTAACCAGTGCTAATCTCTCGAGAGACGAGATTTAGTTGTTGTTAACGTATACAAGAACCTTCAATATTGGTAACTTCATTTAGTAATTCCTCAAACATATCTATAATATGATCTATCTGACTTTAATGTACAGACAATTGATTAATGGATGGTTTGCTGCACATAGCTGTAAGTGTTCCATAATGGAATAATAAATCATACAGACGGCAATAAAATGGTGGTTGTTAAACTGGTAAAGAAACACCAATATTAGTCCTGACGTGTATGATTTGTACTGATAGTTTTTCTGACGACGTTGTATAATATAATGCATTGTATCGACAGAAAAGGAAGCACTTAACAGAAATAGTAGATCAGGACATTAACAGAAAGATACACTTTACTTCAAATAGATATACTCCGGAATTCAATGCAATTTGGCTTTTATACACTAATCCCGCGGTACAAACAACTTTTACCGTTATCCATGTTTCGTTCGATAAATATTCATGAATGAACCATTGAAATGAGCGATGCTTATTTTAATCACAATAGCACAATAAGGTCAACATTATTTGTACCGCATGCAAATTTGCGGAAAACCCTAAATATTGTACATTCCGTATTGTATCTATTGCTAACTCTGCACGAAAGTGCATGAACCCAAGTAAAAATAACGGAATACATTATAAGTCAATATACTATTTTGTTAAATATTAAAGTTATTATAGGTTATAGAATTTAAACTAGAATCTAGTAAGTGTTATTTCTAGTAATACAATATGTAGAACGGATATATTTAGAATCAGAAATCTAAATGTATATTTTCGGTCACAAATTAATTTTGTTAATATCGATTTGTTGCAGTTAGTTTGATTTTCTGTGGTTGTAAAGAATATAATATAATAATCTCTCTAATAAACTCGTGTATTGTATAATGTCGATTTGTAAAATTAACCAGTTCTTTTTACTTTTGCATTTCGTATCCATAAAACCATTACACCGTTGTTTCGTACAATACCAATTGTGTTTAGGTGTGTTTAATGGTGGGTTCTGTTATGTGCAACAACAAAAAACAAGTAACGATTATTACGTTGCTGTAGCGAGGCAACCATTAATATTAGACCGTACCATAATTTGGAAAAAGCTAGAAAATGTTTGTGAAATATTAAAATGAATGTGTTCTGTTTATCAAATAACTCAATGTCTGCATTAGCTTCTCGGTTCATACAATCATGTGATGCACTATTAATTATATTGTTGGCTTTTAACTAAATTGGTTTTATTTATTTATTGCAATACTTTATTGTATAAACATTGTTTAAGATACCCGATACTGAAGCGTGATAAACATTTATTGTCAACATGTGTATTTACTTAACATGGCTAGTGACTAGTCTCTAACTATTTAGACGTTTAAGAGCTGATCAAATATTTGATATTTTAATGCCAAATTAATAATTATATTTATCATTTTAGAGGCGAGTACATGTGCGACAGCAACAAATGTTAGTTAGAGCGATATCTACATTAATTTTGTGAGCCCACATCCTTGTTTAACTTAAGTTATAAATGTTGAAGCGAAGAGGCGAATCATTTGAGATTGTTTCACTTTCTCGTTGCTTTTAACGGCTGGTGTTGCGCTTAATTCGATGTACTGTCATCCCTCATCTCTCTTTCGAAGCTGTTGTATTGTCGTTAATCTTTTCCTCATTTTATCATGCTTTCTCCAATTGTTCATCTAGTTCAATGTTTATTCATCTCGTAGTAGGCTCTCAGTAATATTCTAAATATTCGATTATCCAATTAAATAAGTACAAACTCAAACTGCGCGTGTCTACCGTGTAAATGTGCTAATGCAATATTAAGCGTGTGATGATTATTGAACATACAGTGCCATCCCACAAATAAGCCATCCGTTAATGCATCCGACAACAGGTTTGAAGGTTCTGTTATTATTGTTGATGAGCAACGATGACATTTATTTTACTCTGATGGAAAATAACGAGAGAAAAAACGTGTGCGATGTAGAATGATGATTTCCAATTGAAAATCGTAAGTGAATTTAAAACCCGCGGAGTGTCGTGATAAATCACTGTTCAAAATGGTTTTGAAAAGTATGAAGATTAACTACATTGTATGTTGGGAGAATTAATTGTTTGTTATCTCAGGAAAGTTGTGCAAGTACGAATTTGTTAATTTTTGAAAACGCAAACAATTTTAAATTATGTAGATATAAGTCATTTAGTTGCACTGGATGCGGTACTTCATAAGTTGATGGTTGTTTCTATCCTTACCTTCAGTATAAATCTGACAAATTGAAATAATTGGTTTCCTAATTGAAAGTTGATCTCTTAATGCATGTGACCAAGTATAGGATCAAAAGCTAAAAGATCATTCACTTTGATAAATAAGACAAACATCTGTTATATGATCATGTTAGACATAACTTTCTGCAAACAATTACTAATTATTTAGCTATTTATAAGTCATAAAAGTACACATATATAAACAACGAAAGTGTCGCACTGATTGGGAAACTCTACAAGTTGATGGTTTGCTTCTACCCGTACCTTCAGTATAAATCCGACAAACTGAAAAGTATTGGTTTGCTAATAAAAGATGACATCTTAATGCGGGTGACCCGGACTATGATCAATGAACATATTATTGATAAATGATACGATCATCAGTCATTTTATTATTTTCGGCAAAACCGTCTGTGTATGCTCCATGAGGGAAACATACGTTTAGTCACCTGTTAGACAACATATCTTAAGTTCAAAGTATTGCCATTCATCATTTCACTATTATAATTATAATTGAAGTAAGACAGAAAGCAATCCATTAATCAACGGTCTGTGCATCATGTGTGACATCAGTTGAATAATAAGGTAGACTCTCCTGTGGATTAACTAAGGAATGGAAATATGATCTTGGGTTCAATATATCTTGACTGGAATTTAGCACTATTATATATAGCACTATTATTAGTTACCATAGTTACATGTAACTAGAGACTGCAACCCCTTCTGATGAGGTTAAACTACTGCATAGCGTGTATATTTTTGGACGGTGTCCAATTTTCGCATTAATTGGATTCTTTTGAATTCATGGTGTCTTGATTTCGCGCAAACGTCCTTGACCGCAAAAATAAAATATTGTTTCAATCAAATTTGTTCTGTTCTGATTGAATAATTGGAATCTTAAGGTCCCTTTTACGTAAGTTTAACAGTGTAAGTTTGTTAGAAATAACATGGAAATTTAGTCTAACCGTAGATGTAATACAGCATAGTATGATAACCGGCCATAAAGACAAATTGTTCGTTTAGATTTCATTTAGAAACTGCGAAGAAACATGCACTTTCAAGTCCAATATTGCTATCTATAATCAATAAGTAAACAAGTCTGACAATTTAGAAAAAAGGTAAGAGGAAATCAGACAGGGAAGGTAGCACTTAACCTAACTAGCGCACAGAAATTATAAACACCACAACACAACACAACTACAAAGAGCAATGCATGCAAATAAGCTAAAGAAACAATTAAAAGTCTAAGTCCCCGCTGATAAAATGCAGGATGCCCCAATTTCACAAAGAAATTATAGACTAGCAATTATTGCAAGAGACCGAATGAAACGCAGCAAAGACCCGACCAAGTTCACCAATGCCCCGCTGCACGGCGACCCAACCAAACAAACCTATGCGAAAACGGCGACCAAATGAGGCACAGCCACCTAATGACCTAGTATAAAACATCAATGACATATCAATGACAATGATCGAACGTTAATGCGACGTAAAAAGGTGCAACTTCAACTTGACCTAGATTAAAATAATGGGCAAGGGAAGAAGAGGGAGGGAAATAACATTACATATTTCTAGATGCATGTTGCTCCAGAATATGCCAACGAGGTGACCCCAGCGACATAACAAGGCATAATCGCATAGTAACCTACTATAAAAAGTTGCTCTCCCAAGAAAGGGCAAACCGCAACAATAAAAGAGGTGAATATTATAGCCTACTAGTATATCTAGCTACTTGAAGTTCGAAAAAATATCTACCAAAAACATTTACCATAGTGATCAAACAGTGACCTAATTAAAAACAAACGCATTCGGCATGTCCACAGGAAACACCTTATGATAAGGGGGGCGGGGGACACTAAAAAGGGGACATTTATAGGTTAATGAAGGCCTAAAAGCCTGGAAGGTAGGTATACCATCAAATAAACATTACGGACAAACTAGCAATCGCGAGTAAATAGAACTCACTTCTACTCATAGTATTGTCCAACCAAAGCTGATTCGTTTTTGTTAATTCTGAGCCAGCATGAAACTATACGATAACACAAATATGGTTTGGGTGTCTGTAGAAACCAAACATGCACAGATAATCTCACTTCTTGATATTGTGTAAGAACACTTTTTGTGGCGGTCATATTGACGGCTATCTTGACTATATCTAAATATTAGATGGTGACAAATTTGCATCAACCTATTCCTTGGTATGGACACGATAAAACACCAAACAGACTATGGTATATATATTTAACTTTTACTAAATTCCTTCTCTGTAGTGAATAATCTAGTTTAAAGAAAAGTACGCATCGATTCCAACGAATCCATTGCAAAATGTTATTCTCAAAGCATCGTGAAAAAGTGACCATTAAATATCGTACAGTTCTGTTAGGTATAGGTGGAACATTCCTTACCGACTGTTCAGTGAAAATGCCAACCTATATTAACAATTCAATCATTAGTTCAAATGCCAATTTATTCAAGCCAAAATGACCATGATTGATTACTTGATAAAGTATGCATCTCCTGTCGCATTTGAAAATGCCCAATCATGTATCTGTATCCGATGTTGACATCGTTACTAGAATATATGTCCATGTGTGATGATATTCACGAAGCTTCTTAAGGGGAAATTTCGAAAAAAAATTTCAAAGTAAACATGGGTTATTCTTAATAGTTTTTGAGCAAACATATGTAGCTCAATGGTATAATGTTATTCAAAATTACTAAGAATCAAGTTTTTTCATGAAGACGTTACTTGAAAACATTATTTACGTGCAGTACATATTACACTGAGCGGCAATGAAAACGCAACACTTTTTAAACTGAAATAATTCTGTAATATGTCAACTTATAAACTTGATTTTTTGCATGCTCACTTCGCTATATAATATCTACAGAATGCAGCTTTTTCCGTGAAATTACTTTAAGAATCACTCGTCCATAGCGGAATAGCCTTAAACCGCATTTTCCCGCGTGCTGATAGGTGGCTAGAGATTTGCTCGCATACTGTGCTAGCATTTTGAAGAATGTGGATGGATTAGTCGGAAAAACAAAATAACTAGGAGTAAACATGGTGCATATGTCAAAGGAAGTCTCCGAAAGATCGGTCGTTATGCTCAATTGTGGGGTATCCGTACTAAAAGTTTCGTTGATTTAAATTACCGAAGTCATTATTTTATTGATTTAATACAAGTTTGAATACATACACACCTGTTCAGAAAGCTAATAATGCATTAACAAGCATAGGATGTAAGAAAAGTGTTCAAGTCAAGTGCGATAACTCATTATCTTCACTCTTTTTAGATGAATCACCAAACGTGTACACTAAATTGTATTACTGGATATTACTGAACTAGTCTACATGCTCAAGTTATGGTGTTCATTAATATGTAGACGTAAATTGTGTTTTGAAAATTAAGCACGCAATTCAAACTCGCATTCTTTATCCATTGAGTGCAATAATCAGTCTGAAAAGAATAGCTAAAGCGTTCATGCAATTTATTTCCAGTTACAAATGGTGATACTTTCACTATCCTTGGTACAAATGTAATACAATTTTATTAATCTAAAAATGAGCAGTTTCGAGTTTGCGTTTAGCACTTAATGAACGTTTCATAAGATTAATACGTCGTAGATGCACACGATGAATCCCTCCTGGTGGTTGTTTTAAAAGATTACAAAATGCGACTTTCTGTTTTATACTGACCCCAAAACAACTGGTACAAAAACTATGTTGCTAAACAAATTTATCTGATTCGATGCTCACATACTTATCAAATGTCTTATGCTGTACCATGTAAGTGTTGCGTTTTCATTGCCGCTCAGTGAACAAACTGTATTGTTGCTGACACAAAAAGTGTAAATAGTAAAGTTTAATGTACTGAAAGTAACGAAACAAGTGTGTCTATTTAGCTGTTTCTGTCGAGTTCTGGATTACCCGTCAGAATTATTGTTACATCCTGTTGCCGGCACACAACTGCATATGAGAAGACGCTAAAGCGAATTTAATTAACGTTTGTTTAAGAATATACATTCGTTATTGTATTGTATCACGGTACGGAAATATAAGTCTGATAGTTTTGCAACTTTGGAACTACGTATTATAGTACACAACACAGTTTGACCTTTCAATGTCCGTGCAATGTCTGGAACTAGTCGTTCTGAAATGACGCCGTTATGATACCATGTTGGTATCAGATGCAGCAAATGACACCATACAAACAATAATAGAACCACAATTAAAACTGGTCTTCGTATTAAGTGAGTCTTACAAACAATGAACAGGACTTGCAAATAACGGCCTTTATTGTAATGTAGTATTTTTTGTGAATGTGATCGTTTGATGTGAGTTTTAACTGTATATATACTGAATCAAGTTTCGTTATGGGAAATGTCACAGGAGGAAGTGAAAAATGTTGTATTATTGTGAATACATATGATTGGTTACTTTTCAACGTGCTGTAATTGTTGAGCATGATTAAAGTATTCCCGTGAGAATAATCTAATAGATGTCACAAGCCGGTAAGGAGATTGGCCTGTAAAATGTAAACACCCAATATCTTATTTCCATCTCCTATTACAATTACTATAAAAAGATAGATCCAAATGTCAAAAGTTAAGGGATTGGTCCATTAGTTACAACCAATCTGGATACTTTTTCTAGACTTTTGATATGAATAGCACTTATTATGTTATAAGAGGCTAATAATTACATCTTGTGACCAAGTATGCTCCCTCCTTCTGTCGCTTTGTAATAATTCAAATTTGTAAAAGGTCTACATCCTCGAAATTGTTCTGTTTTCATTCATAAGTACGTGGAGCACTAAGCGAACCCTCAATGACTTGTGCGTTTGAGATGGTATGGAACCGTATTACCACAACAACACAACATGTATTCATTGTGTTGATCACCGTCGTTTGTTGTTTAAATTAGTTTCATGTCGGATAACGGAAGAGATAAAAATGACACAGAATTCGTAATTATTGCTTTATTCTGTAAGTGCATTGCTTTCAATTGCTTGCGTTATTTGTAAATTTCTTGGGAAATATGTACAAAAGTTGTGGTTTTTTTTTAAAAAACTGTAGAGACAGCACCATTCAATATAAACACTTGAAAGACACACACATATCACAATTGTAAGCCATGTGGATATTAATTGAGTGTCATTTATTGTTCGGTCAGTCACGAGTGCATATAATTTCACGTGCATTCTAATTTTTAGATACGGTTGGTACATTGATATGGTCTCTCACATGCGTGTGTGGCCAAACACTGCTGCCTGATCACTTTGCAGGCATTTGCTTTGGCACGGCATTACACCATGGGTTCGTGGCTTTCAAGTACTTGTCAGATATTAGGGGTTTGAGTTTGTACGAAGGTTTGTTGTCATTAATACTTATTGACAATTTTGATGTTTCATCTAGTTTACAGAATTTAAAAGGTGTATTTGAAATGTGTGTTTGAAGACTATAAGAAACATGCAGGATGACACCATTTTACAACCATTGATACTACTTAGTAGTAGGTTACACAACAGATCTTAGAAGCTTTATTAGCCACGCATTTTGATAAATATCATTAGCCTAGTTCAGAAGTACTCGCATACGTTTATTAATTTTTAATAATTTGTGTTACTCTCAGAAATGTTCCGTCAGTGCGTACATTTTGTCTGTGGCAATAAAAATCGCAATAAGAGAACAAATGTATTGCCTTATAGCCACAGGTGTAGAAAGCGAGATAATGAAATTATTGTTTAATTACATGGTGTGTATTGTCTTCTTTGTAGAAATATAATAGCAGACAGATATTGACCTATTCATGTCGGTATACATGTACATCAATAATCCGAGTGTACAGTCTTGTAACACTCGTTTACATTTTTTCGGCCACATTGGCGCAAACAAACGTGACCCTTATTTTGTTATGTTCATGTAAAATTGGGTTCAATAATTTCTTTGGTTAGTGTTTGGGCATTGCTCCGTGTGATGTTACAGTTTACTGTAATCGGCTGGTCAAGTTGAGTGATGCCTTCCATGTCCGATTTCCTCATCCCTTTGTTGTAGCATTTCAGTTTCATGGATATAGCTATTATGTTCATTGTTGTGTTTTTCATTATGACTTGTTTTGGGATATGTGTTCTCTGTTGGGTCATTTGTGTTCTGCTGTTTCTCTTAAACGTGGTTGTTCGGTGTAATCGTTACATTTGCGTGTAAGTAAAATGTTAATATACCAGTTATCCTAAATGCACTGTCAGTAAAACGAATCTATTAACAGATATTAAATAGCCAAGTGTTATTATACACATATGTTCTTCAACAGTGGTTGAATTGCAAAGTCCACTATGGATTATCTTTGGCAAGATATGAAAAAAATCATTCATCTCAATATAATGACTAATTAATATTTTATTTGATAACGGACAGCCCGTATGGTTAACACAAACATTTTCTCATGTTGTACAGTTATCGTCTATATCGCTGTACCAACGTTTGATTTTATTTCTAGACTGTAGTCATCAACTTTTAACAATATTTATATGCTAATAAGTACAGTAATATTATATTTTCTTGTTTAACCAAACACACCGATGCAATCAGGTGGTATTGTCTCCATGATATAAAATTTGATTCTGCTATTAGAATAAATTAACATATTGTATCTTTGGAACCTCGAATGCATGATTCCATAAGCGGGGAATATCATGAAAACACTCATGGTGTACATTTTGTACTAAGAGCATAAATCTTTAGGACCGTTGATGCACGATGTGCGTGCAGAAATTTTAAAATTCAACCACAGAGCTTTGCAATATATTTATACATGAAGTTCACGATCGGGCTATGTATTATGTACATTGTTCGTGATTTATTTGACTAACAATATAGGTGAAATTATCAAGAACTAAGTACATTCGTATTTTTCTCAGAAAAATGCCTGATACAAAATCAATTTAATACACGGCTTCAGGTTACAAGATATCTTGTTATATTTGATAATATTGGATGCAACAATACATGAAAATACTTGATAAGTTGGTAATATTGTAAGGCTAGTTTGAATTTGAGAATTCTATTCGTTAAAGTCGACGAACATTACTAACGGTCTTATCAGAGGGGGGGATCACGTGATGGTTGCATTTCGGTTTTTCTAATGGCGGCGCCCATGTCAAACAAGTAATTTGCTGTTTTCTGTCTTTTTTCATCGATATGTTAACATATTATACTGACCATGTTCTGGCCAACAACGTCCGGTTTCCATTGATATCTTGCTTTTGGCTGTAGGTGCCGTAGTTTTTGTGATTACCCTGTGCACAATTTCGAATCGAGGACTTTCTGTTATGAAAACCGCGATTGCATTGAGTCTTAACGCAAAAAAGTCACGATTTTTGTCAAATACTGGATTTATCCAGATGATAATCGACCGTATATGTTCTCATTGCACAACATAGTATCTGTGTCCTATATGCTCAGCATTAAGAGGCGTTTTTACGATTTTATTCGAATCAATCCATAATGATTGCATTGAGAAACATATTTTTCGTGGTTGCATTGAGTACCAATCAGTACCACATAATCGAGAGGTTATACATGCGCTGTTTACTGTTGTCATTTGAAATATTTAATAATAAAAATATAATTTATAATACTTACATTGAATTGTTATGTCAAATAATATATCATATACAGGTAGTCGGTCTTTTCCATACAATTTATAAGGCATTCCTGTAACATGCAATCAGTGTTGTATTAATTATGCATATTATCTTATTTCCAGTTTCTAAAGACATGCCGAGAAAGAAAAGTAACCTTCGACCATATATTTGACACAGTAGCGAGCTTGGTGGACGGTACTCAAACAAGAACACCAATCAAACACAAGATCGGGACAAACGAAAGCTAGAATAAACACTGTTTAGTCACCATTCAAAGCAGCACATCTTTATCTGAACTCGTCTTCTGATATAGATCTAAATCTCATAGAACCTTATTTTGTTCCAACAAAGAGTTCACCAAATAAAAGTGAATACAATGGCTCTGAGGATGTCAGCAATTAATCCGGGAACTATAATGTGAAACTACTGGCAGTAGACGAACGTATATATGTGTTTTGGGATTTGAACCATTGTGCGATGATGACAACGACGATCAGACTGTTGAACCGGTATATTAAAGTCACTAATTTAATAAGCTATTACTCGACAACAGGCGCAACGGCAAACTTCGCTCGTTCACAATGATGAGACTGAATATATAATTTCATTAAATGCGACACCTGTAGTTTCGAGTTTAATTCAAGACAGCATTCAGGACGATACGAGTATGCACGAGGGTGAAAAGGAACACATTGTGTAGATGTGGCGAAGGTAGTCAGCGTGTTAACTACTAATGTACCGCACAGACATAAACTTGAAACTAAGCTTGTATGAGTAAACTTTTGATAGATTGATAGTTTGATCTCGTTCTTTGATAATGTTTTAATGTTGCATAATATGTGATTTCTTTTTAGCTCACTTGTGCACAAAATAAATGCCCAAAATGAGTACTTGTACATAGTCGTTTGTTGTTCTACGCCTCTTCATCGAAAATTTGTTGTATGTGTTAGTTACTTATGAATTGTGATCAACGCGTATGTCTTTGCCCACTTTTCACATTTAGCTATTGTGAGCGACATAGGGTCATATCAACACTTAATAATTAATAACAGGGTCCCTGGAATAGCGCACGAGGAATCATTTAATACTGAAAACCACTTGAATTGCATTTGAATTTCTTTAGTTTGGTTCACCAAAATATTTGATCTAAATTACTAGTCATCAGTATGGACATGCTAGATCTATGTGGTATGTGACGAAGATGCACTAGTATTTATAAAGGGAAATTAGAAAGACGACTCTTCCCAACAGGCGGGAATTTGACAACCTTATCTACTCCAAGTCCCTGGGAATAGACGTCGGTCCGGTTTCAAGACTCGGGAATTACTACATGACAACGTGTCCCATCCCCGGGGATTTAGACAGTATGTGAGTATTTAGACATGGTGTTGCTCATTCTAGACTTGAGCGTCGAGAAAGTCGTTTAAATCGGTAAAAGAATCAAATACTTACGGTTGTTATAACTTTGTGGGCACACATTTACTTTTGTGTTTTAAAGTCAAACATTCATGATGTCTCATACCACATGGTTTGTCTCACTGTAACATCAATCCAATTTTGTATGGCTTTACATTAACATAGGCAAGACATGATCAAAGTATAGTGAGACCGTGGACCTTGTGTATTTGTACAATGTGATTTCCTTTTACATATTGTTTCTGTAATTTATTGAATGTAAAATCATACATATGGTTCACATGGTTTGTTTTCAGTTTTTAATAACAAAATCATATTTTCAAAACAAATACATTTACCAATTTTTCATAAACAATAAAAATATGTATTTAAAAAGGGTGTCCTTTTATTTATTGATCAAATAGCTCAACACATGTATGTATGTATATCAGGAACGACAAAGTTTATTACAGATGACTTGGAGCTGAAATGCCCACTATCGGCCATTTGGAGACACTTTCACAGTGGTTCTTGAAACCATCAATACAATTTACGAGACGTTGCCCAAATATCCTCCAATCAAGTTCCAAAACCACTTCGTCTTCTCCACGTACCTCAAGTTGTGTTGTAGATGAAAAGTAAAACCAGTTTTCCTAATCCGTCCGAAGAAGAAAAACTATATCATGTAGTGGAAACTGCTTGCTGGCGACGAGTTCAATACTCTTACTATAGTTGTACAAATACAATGTATTTTGCCAAACTCATTTAGACTTCTGGGCATAAACTTATAATCTTGGCTGTACTTGGATTTTCTTCCATTTAGTTATAGTACCGATAATTTAAAGTCACATTATTGCTCCCACAACTTTTTTCTCCGATCATTCATTACATACAGTGAATTATGGAACCATTGGGCTGTTTCTTAACAAATGACCAATACTCGTCGACGTTATGTTAACTACATAATTATGTCTAAATAGTAGACCATGTATCGTATTTAGCAAGTTGTGTGGTGAACAAAATACTCATTTTGCAAGGGTTGCTCCTCTTAGACTTTAAATCCTGCACCATCAGGATGTTTTATTACATTTTCTTCCATCTTATGGTGTTTTCCACATTTCGGAATCATAATCATCTAAAGTGCCCAAATTGCATCATTCTGCAGAGAAGTTACCAAGTTATAGCTTATTACAATGGTGACTTTAATATACCGGTTCAACTGTCTGATCGTCGTTGTCATCATCGCACAATGGTTCAAATCCCAAAACACATATATACGTTCGTCTACTGCCAGTAGTTTCACATTATAGTTCCCGGATTAATTGCTGACTTCCTCAGAGCCATTGTATTCACTTTTATTTGGTGAACTCTTTGTTGGAACAAAATAAGGTTCTATGAGATTTAGATCTATATCAGAAGACGAGTTCAGATAAAGATGTGCTGCTTTGAATGGTGACTAAACAGTGTTTATTCTAGCTTTCGTTTGTCCCGATCTTGTGTTTGATTGGTGTTCTTGTTTGAGTACCGTCTACCAAGCTCGCTACTGTGTCAAATATATGGTCGAAGGTTACTTTTCTTTCTCGGCATGTCTTTAGAAACTGGAAATAAGATAATATGCATAATTAATACAACACTGAGTGCATGCTGCAGGAATGCCTTATAAATTGTATGGAAAAGACCGACTACCTGTATATGATATATTATTTGACATAACAATTCAATGTAAGTATTATAAATTATATTTTTATTATTAAATATTTTAAATGACAACAGTAAACAGCGCATGTATAACTTCTCGATTATGTGGTACTGATTGGTACTCAATGCAACCACGAAAAATATGTTTCTCAATGCAATCATTATGGATTGATTCGAATAAAATCGTAAAAACGCCTCTTAATGCTGAGCATATAGGACACAGATACTATGTTGTGCAATGAGAACATATACGGTCGATTATAATCTGGATAAATCCAGTATTTGACAAAAACCGTGACTTTTTTTGCGTTAAGACTCAATGCAATCGCGGTTTTCATAACAGAAAGTCCTCGATTCGAAACTGTGCACAGGGTAATCACAAAAACTACGGCACCTTCAGCCAAAAGCAAGATATCAATGGAAACCGGACGTTGTTGGCCAGAACATGGTCAGTATAATATGTTAACATATCGAAGAAAAAAGACAGAAAACAGCAAATTACCTGTTTGACATGGGCGCCGCCATTAGAAAAACCGAAATGCAACCATCACGTGATCCCCCCCTCTGCTTATGACAATAAAATAAACTTATATGATTCTTCGCTTATCTGCAAATAGAATGTCTATGTGCAGTCTATGATATAAGATGTACATTGCTGTTTATGTTAAGTAATATTTTCTCGGTCCCATTTGTTATTAATATAAATGACTACGAAATCTAATAATTGGCTATCTAAATTATTGATAACAGAAAAGTGTTACTTTTATCTATACCTTTTCCGTTGCATGGCCTTTATCTCTTTCTCACTTCTTGTGATACAACCTAATACTTTGTCTTTAATCGTGTCTAGACAGTATAGATATAGACATAGATGGAATATTAAGTCATGAAATGTATCTTGGACATGTTGCTTTATTGCCCATATACCAGGTTTTATGGAGATTGTACACGTGTCTGAGCGAAATATGTTTTCCTGTTCGCTTACGCAACTACTGCAAGGCCGTCTATATCTGATTTCATTATATCAACACCGTTTGCGGCAGCATTGCGCAGTTTAAACTGTACATTTGTATTGATTCAAATTAATTTAGTTTATATCAGTTGTAGTATGCAAACTAAATTTTGAATTTAAATTTAGAAGTTGGCTTAGCGAATAACTCGTTTTTGATGAGTCTGTTCATGGACTATGTGTTTCTCTGTCAATTCTGTATTTCTTTAAATTGGCTGTGCATTGTAGTATTTTATTATAATGCACAATGTTCAAAACGTAGCAAGGCAACAAACTGATAAATCACAAAATAATTTAGTCAAAGTAGTTACATGTAGTAACCCATTAACTTGAGGCATTATCTCGATTTAGAGAAACCAGGCCCTAATTAAATGTTTAATTCTGCGAATAATTAAAAGGAATTGTATGGTTTCATTTTTCAAATCACTCAATAGTTGCGATCACTTCCCGGTTGAAACAAGTTTCCACGAGAAAAGAAACATCCATTTGTTGATTGTTTTAGAATGTTGTGTTTAGATCAATTAGGTTTCTTTACGGCATTATAACAGGAAGACAATGCATCACCATTAAAAGATCGGATTCCGCGTCTAAGAATACATAATTGGTTTTTTTTCTAGAAGTATAAAACCGCTCCGCTCATAGCATGTGCTTTTTTGTTACTTCCTCGTTCCGTTAGGGTTCAGTTCTTGTCACTGTTGGAATGCTAAGCTGTCATAAGTGTTTCCACACAGCATCGGCCAATCCTGGCTACATTGTATAATGCTTAGACGTCGCGCACGATGTTCCGTCTTTTTACGTTTTTAGGGTATGCGCACTGGAAGAAAATTGGTAAAGAGCTTAATTTTTATCGGATTTCTTTCAAATTTTAACTAGGAGTAGTTTTTAAAATGTACTTTTCGGCCATAACTTCAAAATAGATAAACACCTTCCAGAAAATTTATAATAGGCATTTTCTTGAGATTTTTGGTGAAAAACGTCGTGTAACTGCGTCACATTTGTCTTGATGCAGTGTGCGATATTTCACCTTAAAGAAGTCGATTTAAGGTCAAGTTTTACGGTAAGATACCACATGTGTTCGCAAATGAATAACGAACAAGATGGCATATTACATTTGAACATGAGACGTCAAACATAGCTGTTGGTAATTGTTAAATAGTTTGTAAAATTCTGTAACTTTGCCATTTTTTGCGTAAAATATATAAAACTTCTATATAAAAATTCCTCCAGTTATTTTCATTTTCCCTGCAAAATATTGATATTTTGTACACTTTAAGAGAAATAATATTACGTCAAACTAGTAGTGAAAATATGGTTAATAAGACGCAATTTTAGAAAATACAACAATTCTATAAAAATACAAAAACATGTCACAAATTATTTTGACGCGACAGTAAAATCCGAAAAAATATTTCATACACAAATATTTCTTTATGATCGTCACTTTTCTTTTTTTCCGTATCCACATGTTATAGTTATGACCATCATGCAAAGTGTACACTTATTAAAACATAACTGAACTATAATTTTTATGATTTTATAAGCATTCTTCGTTTGCCACCCGGCATGTCACAAAATAGAAAATGGCGTATTTTTCGTAGTTTGCTTCCCGGTAGCTTATATTATGTCATTAATATTGGATGCTGCAACATAATTTCATAAAAAAGAAAGGTACTGTTTCATTGATTGTTATACCTTTATCAAATTGTCAAAATTTCAAATAGCTATGGTACTTAATTTTGTCCGTGAGAGGTTATATTCGGATGTAAGTCGTTTTGTAAACTTTTTCTAAAATGTTAAAATTCGAACCATGACTCTAATTATTCATTATTATTTGAACTACGGTGTTAGTAGATTTTAATGAATACTGAAAGAAAATTATGATATTCATATTCCGTTTTCATGACAGATTTTTCATGTAAAATTTCATAAGTTTCCCAGCATAAATGCTAAAATAATACAATATTTTACATCGGCATTATAGCTTGTAAACTTTTATAAATTTACGCTCTAAACATGACGTCGGACATAACTAACGTCCACATGTTCTGACACACAGATACATAATTTTAATACACATCACAATGAAAACACACGTGTATGATAAACATATATTTTATTCATAATTTACATTACCTATGTTTTGTGAATGAAATCTTATCGGGGGGGGGGGGGGGGTACGAACACATTAATTAAAAATATAAGCAATAATAATAAACTATTTAGCAATAACATGTTGCATGACATTCGCTAGCTTATAGAATGAGAAGATTGTAACTACATTTGTATTACTTACGACCCATATAGAAGACTGCTTCACAAGGCGATTCTTATTAGCCTATTTTCGTGAAAATACGAATTTGTCATGCTGAACAAACTGATGTTGAAAAAGCTTGATTTACCATAAGTAAAGAGTTTTTTTCTTGATTTCTCTTAATATCGATTTTGTAGTTACGACCTTCTCATTCTAAGCCAGCGCATTATTTCCTACATAGAGTAATAAAACATATAGATGTTATTTACAAGTAATAAATTAAAGATGAAAATTACAACTAAATTAGAGATCTAATTGTTGAAGAAAGAACCGTAAAACATTATTAAACCCGTTCTTTTTGTAAATACAAAATACTTTTCCGACGTTCTTTATAAAAAATATTTAATAAAATTACAAGTTATATTGGTATTCTTTTCAGTATTATTATCGTTGACATATACTTGAACAATGTATTGGATTTAATACACATCACTATAGTAGTTTTTTCAAGACAACGCGATGAAAATGACTGCTCGAATATTTTGACGTTAAGTTTTACGCTTTCCGTGTGACGCTTCCACGACGCAACACCGTGCGCGACGTCTTAGTTCTAAAACCGTAAAATAAAATGTACCAGTTTCCAGTGCTCTTTTCAGCTGTTCAGCTGTTCAGCCGCCTAACTACGCTCAGCCAACATTGATCTGCGGGGCCTAGGATTAGACTCTGCCCTAACATGTACCATTTTACTCCTTGGAGTTTACTTAAGTGTTAAGTGCCAACAAACATTTTCAATAAAATGCCTAGTATGATGACGTACAAATGAACTAAACGTGTATTCCGTTACCAACTTCTATCGCTAGAAGCTATGGTTTTCATTTTATCTAATATCGAACACAATAACAGTTTGTCTATCCCAGGAATCCCGACAAGTATGCAATTTCTATTTACAAAATGTCCCCAGTAGGGACAATACGCTATGTGAATGTATCAACAACAGCACATGTTGACAAACGGGATGCTAACAAAATCGTCAAAGCGTGATGGTAATATATGTTTTGTTACGAGGAGTGATCAATATATTCGAGGACAAACAGAGGGCTTAGCCCTGTGTCCAAGTATCAATTAATTTGCTATAGTTCATATCAATTAATAGTAAATCATCACCTGGGCTGGCTTACTATGCTATAGCCACACTGTCACATAGATTATATTGTTTAGCATTGGGATTCACATATCATGTACATATGGTTTTAATAAAATATTCTTTTTTTATCACTAACTTGAATATAACGGGAACCATAATGAATATATAGTATATATTTATTCCATGATGTAAATGTTTGAATATTTATCAGAGTTAATATCATAATTTAAATAAATAATACTTTCCTTCGATGATTCAGGGTTGGTAAGTTTAAAGTACTGTCTAACACATCGTTTGTAAGTCGGGTACTAATTTGAGTGCATGCCTCAGAACACTTTGCTATCAAAGCTAAACTGTTGATGTCCCAGTATCTACTGATGTAAGAGGCATATAGTGATTATCCTGCCTGTACGTCCGTTCTTTTTTTTCGTCTGTCTGTATACAATGTTGGAACTCAAATAGAGGGGTGATCAATATATTCGAGGACTTTCGTTCTAATTTTTGAAATATTGGAACTGGAGTAATGACATTACAGGCTGTTGTAGATCAATCGATTGTCTTGTGTTTCTTTTTAATTACTTAATGGTAACGTCGCTATTTACTTGATGACGTCAATTTTTGCAACAAACGTGAAGCACGCACCGTCGAGCATCCCGGACGTAACGTTATCTCAGAGCAACGACATGCTATGAAAAGTAACGCACAAAAAATCCTCGCGATATCTTTCCCATCAATTTGTTTCGTTTGTTAATGGAACTCAACTCCAGATGGTTAATTGCAAAATTTATCAAAAGGCTCTTTTAAAAGTACATTTTTTGCTTGACCTACCTAATACATTTATATACTAGTCTTGACTTATTCATCTAGAAGAAAAATAATCGCATAACGTCAGTTTATTAAATTTAAAAACCAAAAATTATATTACCTGACTAACGCATTAAAATATATTTCAAACGTTGTGTGGCGTAAATGTATGGTGGTGTTTAAGTGCCGAGAAAAGCCGTTACCTAATTAATGGACAACACATGTTCGGTAGTTTTCACCAATAGCGCCTTTGATCGTAGTGTTAATTGTGAGCATACTTTAAATTCTGTATTAGTTAAACATTATTGTGTGATTAAAACGTCTACAAAACGTGTTTTATAATCGAAATGCAGTTTAGTACCTTAAATGTACTTCCCTGCCATCTAATGTCCATGCCGATTATAACGTTATCATGTTCTGTGGTATGCATTAAAGGACAAGGTTCACTAACTAGTAAAAATGGCCGAGAAATAATGAAATCTAAAAAATTGAAATAAAACGATTATTTGTCTTCTATATCTAATAAATAACATTTGTCCTTCATGAAATGTAATTTGTCGACAACAAACCCGTTTTAAAGTGAGTAAAATTACATTTTAAGACTACCAGTTTGCCGAAATTTGGCAAAATTCGTGTTTTTCGTGAGGTATTTGATCATTATTTAATATGAGTGCACGCAAGTCACACCTTCAAACTTAGTTAGATTGATGACAAATTTCATTTAGATCCGTGATATCACTGTTAATTTTTGGGACAAACGTGCGCTCATAGTTTAATACTTAAAATATGTACGCCGTAACGCGACATTTCCGCCCGAGTAAGCAAAATGACGTCATTGTGACGTCAGAGACGGGCTACGTAATCTCGCGCTATTAAAACTTCTTAATTGACTGAAGCACGAGTAGTATCGCAGTTTCTTTATATAACCCGTTCTTCGTCTTGTATTATGCGATTAACTATTATTAACTTTCGCAGAACTAGTGTCCTAGAACAAAGATATGCATATTATGGAAACAGTCAGATATTAATTAGAGTCGACATGGTCGGGGTAATTAAATAAAAAAATAGCATGAAAGAAATCACATGCATGTATAAACATCAAAACACCGGGTAATTTTCCGAAAATCGTTGAATCTTGAAATTTAGGGTTCTCGGATCGATCATGGGCATATTGTTCTAATTATGTAGACGCGAAAAATTTAAAACGTCGACATACGAGTTCACGGGACCCGCAGATTTCTTTGAATGCGTTTCACCAAAAGCCATAAAATTACAAGTTGGAAACTTATTTGGTAAACATCTATAGACGGTAGGCGGGACTATGCTGTTGTGAACAAATCAGCTCCCGCGAGGTGCCATGTTTACTTACACATGAATAGAGCGCGTGCAACGAACTGACCTTGAATTCTGACTGATGTTTGTGTAATTAACGCATTAGGAAAATACCTATTTAATCGTTGGTAAAGAAGATATTTTGATTGGATTATGAGGGTTGGTCAGTGCTGTTTATAAATTCAATTGTTGATTGATTATCATCAATAATTTAGATTCTAATTATGATATTTGCTGAACGAGCGATAGACGCGCGTGTAATTTTGATAATTGGGTCAGTAATCGATCTAAAATGGTGAATGATTTTCTGATGCTCGGACGCTCACAGTTACATTTGTATCGATCACTGATCCATTACGGTATGTTATCTTCAGAAAAATAATTGCAGCAAAGACATTTCTACAATGGCGTCCTGTCTTTGCTGTGTTTGCAAGTGGAAAAGTTTCCAACGTAACTTTCTTTTAGTGACCGATTTGTCTGATATAGCCTTGAATTGTCTGTTCACATCTGAGATTGAATGGAGCGATGGTTTTCATCACAATATTTAACAATCGATTCTTTATTGAGAAACGGCTTGTTTATTTCTAGTTCATCTATCATTTACCTGTTTGCATTCAGATTATATTAATTGTTCACCAGCCTGGTTTATCTTATACATTTTTTTATCGTATGAGACATTGACGAGTGGGTCGTGGAAGCGAATTGTAACATTAAATAATTGTAGGCCAAACATGAATGTTTTGTTTTAAACAATCTGAGCGAAAGGTTTCCCTTTTAAATGCACAGCTGCCAGAAACAAAAAAAAGTATGTGTGTTTGCTTTGGTACATTGTATATGGCTTATACAGTGGTGCATCAAGTTGTATAAAAAGGATAGTTGATGTTGTAGCAATATTTTCACCAGTGCCCATATTATCCGTATTTTAATTTTTTGAAATAAATTCAAAAGTTGGTACATGTAACACAATTAAGCAGAAAAAATCGTTTGTCAATGCAATAAACGTGAGGCAATTACCAGTTTGTTAACGCCTTCGCAGCCGTTATAAACACTTTTAAGTAGTCACTGTGGATATGTTAAAGCATCTAAAAACAATAATGAACGATTAGAAATGAACTTAGTCTAGTAGATAAGTTAATTAGATATTGGCGAAAATAGCCTCGATGTAACAATGTAATACAACGCACGCATTTACACAACTAAGAATGTTAAAACAAAACAAATATTTTAATCAGTTTATCTAGTACATTCCAGAGAGGCACCGAAGAAAAAATTCAATCCCTTGGGAATATATCTGTTTCCGCAGTGATTTTATTGCATGTGATCATATTAACGTTCCCGGTCTTTTTACTAAAAATACATGTACGGTCAATGAACACAATTATCGGTAAGAATGTGTACTATATTTCGTAATTGTTTTAAATCAGTTACTGTGACGTTGTCACATATGTCAATACTTATTAAAAAGTTTAACACAAAGGACACACTATAACTAGATATAAAATGTGTACAAAAAGATCAATGCGGACAAAGCTAGAAATTATAGTTCAATGTACAATGCACCTAAATAAGTATTATATGTACAAAACGTCCGCAATCAAAGTCATTCAGCAAATTTCACAAAAAGAAGCAAATTCTAGAATTATTGTGCAATGTACAAATTATTTTCCATAAACAGTCAATACAATGTGCATAGCTGTGTCGAAAGGATGCTTCGACAATGCATGCTGTCAGGCATCTAGACTGACAGTGCACCTAACTACACGCTTCAAGACTGCTTACACTATGCTCATTGTCTGGCAACATCATGCACATGGTGTAAATTCACTTTCAGTATCGATACATGTATCGTGGGTAGATAAAAATGACAATTCATTAACCCATCATACAGTCCGTGATTCCAGCAACAGTAAGTGCTTTGAGAAACATATGTTACAATCAAAGTAGAATCCAAATATTTATACTACGCTCTCGTGCTGCTGTTATTTTATCTTCAGGCATAATCTGAGAAATAAATTCGCAAGATTCAAGTATTCGCACTACATAATAACGTACCAATTACTGACATCTTAGACAGCTTTCTCATTTAACTGGATAAACACAAAACGCCTGAAGTTACAGTGATTTTCCTAATTTACAACTACTTCATTCTTTAAAAGCGTAACATGCTTTTATAATGTGGAGATAAGGTTTCTCGCAAATGTAGCATTATGTGTATACAAATCTATAAATCTTCAGCAAACCTAATTAAAACGAGCTGTATCACAAAACTGTCTGCAGACCAATTTCAAACGATTGAAGGTATTAATCAAATCGTATGCATTGTGAAAATATCTTATTGAACAAACATTGTTGAAAACTTGACTGATCATAATCATAAAGCGCTGTTGTGGAGAATACAAGGTATTTACCAATACACAGAAGGTTGGTGTTGGCAATTGCTGCTACGCCACTAAATGTGTCATTTGATATGTTTGACCAATTCTTCGACACCACTAAGTATGCGCATTAATAATTAATATGTTTTAAGAGCTAAATTATTAGCTGTTATTCCAGTGTGTGAAATACGTGTAAATATTAGTTTGCAATTGATTTGATATCAACGATGGACCGAATGACTATGCAATTGAGGCCTTCTGTCGATGATGAACTATCTCAAAATAAGGTTTTAGGATCCTAGGTCCTACCGTACTGGAGTTATTGATGGGCAACAGTCCGGCCTGCTGGTCGACCGATCGCCAAGCACATCTATCTCGAACACATATGATCTACCATACATAAAAACTTTAACACTTACAAATCTTCAGTTTAAACATCATTAGTCATGAACATAATATCACAATGCTATGTGTTGTCATTTTCAAGTTAGAACACAAAGGTGTATTATATTATATACACGTATCTCTATTAACTGTGTTGGTGTACTTATAGCGGTTAATGAGCCTAGCAGTACAACACGCTATTCATGGTGTGAATAAAGTGCATCTCACACATCACAACACGAGAGGCTAAATATAGCCTACATTTATAAATGTAACCATGCTACACTTTATTGTGACACTCACGTATTTATAATAACAACTGTATAGAATAGTAATGATGACACCATTTGTGATGACGGTTTGACGTAAACTTGTACAATGCCAAACGTTGGAGTGGCATGTAACGATGTTTCACCGGTGTGACGTGGCTTTAGGGCAGCATAACATGCTGTTATATGTTAGTTAATTTTACTGACTTGTCAAAATATGTATCATCATCAAGTAAAAACCTTTCGTATTCCTTTTTTCCAATCGTTATATTGGATGAAGTGGTAATTGTCTGGCTTGGTCAAACGTGCACTGAAATGAAACCATGACCAGGATCACATGTTTGAAACCCAACATTAGAAATCCAAGGTCCTGAAACATAGGAAATACACACTGTAAGGTGGTCGGTCAACTATTTAATTGCCATTTTTCTTCCTCATTTTTGATATTTGTCCTTGCCATAAGTACGATAAAAAATAGTCGGATTACCTTCAAATGAACTTACGTTAATTCAATCCACATTTTCTGTCGGTGAAATCAATTACTTTCGTCCAATCTAATATAACACGACATATACAAGTCTTCAGAACGTATTGTTATTTTCGGCTTCGGTTGACTATAAAGCGGAATGTTCTATTTTAAAAAAAAATGTTATAATATTACTTTCACTTCTTCAGTGCGTTGACATGCTCTAGCGTTTTCAACGAAAATGCTTCTGGCTAAATGACCGTCTATTCACGCATATAGCCTTGAATTGTCTGCTGGGATTGATTACTCGGCAATATTGCTGTGATCGTGTGGAACGATGGTTTTTATCACGATATTTAACAATCGATGTTGTATTCAGGAACTGATTTTTCAATGCTATTTCATCAGTCATTTACCTTATTGTTGTCAAATTTGATTACATAATTTCACAGACCTCGTTTATCTTACGTATTGCTGAATAGACTTCTTAATATTTCCTATTTATCCTCATATGTTATCTCCTGCGAAACTCCTGATCTGATATACATTTTATAACTGTTTTTCGTCTATCTAAACCGCATCATTAAACAGTCAAATGGATGCCTACAAATGCATTGCACGCCAATGGTAAAGGATAACATATCGACATGTAGCTACTTTTCACCATTGATAATTGAAATTTGCTTGCATTTCACCTATAACCGATATCATGCAAAACATAAAGTAAAGCATATGTTTTTGATTCCAGTATAAAGGTTTAAAAGGAGGATCGCATTGAAACATGTTTTCGTGGACAAAATTTAATATGTTTGAATATTTCCTGGTGGTATGTCTCATATAATTATTGATAATTTATTTTCGGAACCGGCGTTGCTAACAACATTTCAAAATGTATTTATGAACTAAGAATCAATATGTTAATTCTACTTGTTGTTATTTTATCTTGAGGCATAATATGAGAAGCAAATCAGTTAGGTTCGAGTAATCGCACTACATAATTACGTACCAATTACTGACATCTTAGAAGGCGTTCTCATTTAAATGGATCAACATATATCGCTGGGATTTACAGAAACTTGACTTATTTCCATGGACGAAATTCATTAGGAGCGTAAAAGGCTTTAACAAATAACAAGAAGGAAAGAAATAATAGTAGTTGCAAACGAAATGGTTATATTGAAAACAAAATGGTTAAGGTATCGAACATGATATTTATAACAGCTACGTACAAAGTAAACAGTCATACATGTACGCATAAAGAGTAATATAATTTGTAATACCAAAGCCAAATTCAAACAAAACAATGTGATGGTTAAAATGATTGTTTGAGGATTTCCAACCAAATAAATTCCGAACCTCGTTACTCAAATAACAAGCATCAATGTAACTATATCAAACTATGCCCGTAATTGCGATAAGTAAATAAATTCCATCTTAAAGTCATCGCAGTGATAAATAATTTAGTATGCAATAAAAATAATGGACGTTATTTGCAATAGAAATTGGCAATACAAATCTAAACATATTTAGTAAACATAATTAAATTTTCAACGAAAACCTGCAGTATCATATACTTCCGTGTCTGCATATTGAATACATTGATCAAATCATAGGACTTGATAAATTATCTTATTGATGAGAAAGTAGTATTGATAACTTTTTCGAACATTTCTCTTACTAAATTGAACGAACTTTGTGTTCTAGAACAGTGTTGATGAGACAAATCTGAAATTTGACCATTACTGTTGACGATTTTGGCACTTTTTCTAGTAATTTATGTTGAAATACGAAACTTGGAGAAACAGTTCTCAGAAATCGGAATAAGCAGGGGTGTTATGACTTGTACAATGCCAATTGCGGGAGTGACAGGTAACGATGTTACACCAGTCTGACGCGGCTAAAGATCAGCACAAGATGTTAAACATAACCTATATTTAACATTACTACACTTCGTAGTAACTGTATAGAATAGTAATGATGACGTCACAAGTCAATATGTCTGTTCCAATACTACTTCTGCCCTAATATTATGTGACAACTGCATGACGTATGGCAAACTATTGAAGCTGATGTTGATTGTATTACATGTACAAATGACAATTTCCGAGTCCATGACTTGTTCACATGTGTGCTGTTGATAGTGGTATCAAAACTACTGTTTGTGATTCACTATTATGTGATTTCAAAACTTACATGTACGATATACTAGAATGCGTATATTGGCCACACTAAACTTTACGACTGTTAGACTTTTGTGTATAATTCTTAGTTTCTGGTATTCCAATGTTGTCAGGCAAGGGGCAAGGTTTCGTTTTATCAAAGCGATTACGGTAATGTCAAAATGAGGTTTTGTTTAACATTTATTTAAAGATGTCGTCAAATGGTGATTAGAGTTGTTCAATATCAAATCTAACCAATTTCACGAACTCAAGCCATATCTGGCATGAGAGGTACACTAAAACATTTGTCAGAATACACTTAACATATTTCGACACGCAACGGTTTGTGTGTTGTTAATGTTTTATAAATAAGATTTGAATATAAGTACATGTATGTCATAAATCAATAAATGGGACGGTAGTCGTATGTATATCATTTTGTCCTTATTTTGGATAGTTATATATTTTTAATGCACATGACAAAATTTGTATCCCCGTAAAATAAAAACCTTTCGTGTTTCCTTTTGCAATCGTTATTTGAATCATCGGCTATCGGCTGAAGTGGTAACTGTCTGGCTTGGTCAACTTGTACTGTAAGGAAACCATGACCAGGATCACATGTTTTAAACCCACCGGTAGAAATCCAAAGTCCTGAAGTAAAGAAAATACACACTGTCAGGTTGTCAGGTTGTCAGTTAAAAGGTAATATAAACTATTCAATTGCATTCTTTCCTTCCTTATTTCTATATTTGTCCTAGCCATGTGTACGATAAATATAGTAGGATGACCTTCAAATAATTTGATGTTAATTCAATTTACATTTTCTGTCGGTAGAAGCCATTATTTTCATCCAATCTAATATTGAACGAAATTACAATTTGTCTGATGTTGATACATGGACAAGAATGGAATCTCTAAATATACAAATTACAAGCCGATTGCAGATTGTAATGTGATTTTCGGATTCGAGAGACTATAAAGCGGAATGTTCTGGTTTAAATAATTTGTTAAAATATTACTTTCACTTCAACAGTGCGTTGAAATGCTTTAACGTTTTCAACGAAAATGTTTCTGGCTAAATCACCGTCTATTCACGCATATAGCCTTGAATTGTCTGATGGGATTGATTACTCGGCAGCATAGCTGTGATTGTGTGGAACGATGGTTTCCATCACGATATTTATCAATCGATGCTTTATTGAGGAACTGCTTTTTCAATGCTAGTTCATCAATCATTTACCTTATTGTTTTCAAATTTGATTACATATTCACAGACCTCGTTTATCTTCTGCATCTATTTATTAACATGATAAATGGTATTATTTTATATTTTGAACGTGATACAATATTCGACTTTAAGAATTGTTTAACATGTATGTGTTGGTATGAATAGTCTTATACTTAACAATCATTCTAGGGTAGGTTGTCTTTCACACTGAGCGTCAAGACGTATTTCTATTTGACATTTCTCACGCTGACGTTATCACAGATGTCAACACCCGTGTATCCATACCGGTTCCTATGTAGTATTAACTACATCGATTGACAGAAAATATTTATGGATTGGTAATTATATGAGTATTTAACCCTAAATTATACTGTGAACATACAATCACGTAATAATTAAACATCATACATAAGATTTACCAGACTAAGGGACTACTGGTACAACCTCTTAATTGAATAAACAATTCGTAAATGTAATGTACACAAGTGAAACACGAGGTTGTTGCCACCCTTACAAACAGTATTAACACTCTGAGGTACTCACATGGGATATGTAATGTCAATCTGGAAACCGTTAAATGATTTTCGAGTAAGCTAGTAAATAACTTAATTGGATACACCAGACACAATGTTACAATGCTATTCAGCGCCCGTATTTGTACTAATAAAACAGCTACAGCAACTCGTATACTAGTAGTTTAATCAGTTTATCTAATACTTCCGAAAGGAAAATAAAAAAAGTATTCCATCCCTTGGGAGTATGTCTGTGTCCGCGATGATTTTATTGCACGTAATCATATTTACTTTCAGTGACTGTCTTCGTACTGATAATAAGCATAATAAATTTAACATTTAGCACACACTTATGTGTAAGAGTGTATACAAAGATTTGGTTAGCGTTTGAAATTAGTTACTGGTATGTACGTACATACATTTAAAATGTTATTTAAAATTGGTTAATTCCAAAGTACACCACAATACTAAATGTATAATTTTGCATATGAATTTCAAAAGGATTACATCGGACCTGTATTGCATACTATCAAAAATATTTTGTAGCAAAGGGCTAATCTAGAATGGAAGTACAATGTTTATCTAAGTGTCATTTTAGAAGTAATAAAATGTGCATTGTTTGTCGTAAGGAATTCAATTTTATATTCTGGGTGATAAACAACTCGAATGAATATACATTAACATTTTATGTATATAGGATTACTATAACAAGTTGGACAGGTAAATTAGGAGAAAACATCATATGACAAGAATGTTATTCCTATAACGTGAATCGCATTAAGTTGAGTTGTAAACATTTCATAAATCCTCAAAATATAAAGCAAACTAGCGGTATCGCAGTCGCTCGAAACAAGAATCGCAGGATACAATGTACCAAAGGGACTCGATAGATGTTTTACCAGTCTACGTAACATACGATTTTTAAAACAAGATAAACCCTTATTTTCCAACATCTCACTCATACAAATATCCTGATTGTACTGTTGTCTCTAAAGAGAATGTCTTACAAATTACGATCGTCTGATAATGTATCAGACTTATTTAGCTCACGACTTCACACTTCAGATAATTTATCAGTCTTATATCTAGCAAATGAATCTTCTAGCAACTTCTCCGACATAAGGTGTGATCGTTTTATCTAAATGCTTAAATGATACAAGTGTAATATTGTACTAACAATCTTACCCACAATGTATACGCTATTAACTTAAATAGATAAGGAATGTTTACATCGTAACACAAACATATTTGATAAATCTTCAACGAGCCATGAATGTAATTGTTCACCTTATCCCATTTCGCTTCATTACCAAATCAACAAAACGTACAACAAATGGAAACACAACAGATACGAACCCAATCAATATATCTTTATTGCTGCATAACTGCAACCTTCCAATTGCGATTGACAATATGCACAGCAGGATTTATGTTTTCACATAAAAAAACTTGCTCGCTGTTATCTTTATTGAATTGCCATTCACAATCACTGCTAATGTTCATGGAACGGTTTCGTGTCATACCATATATACAGGGAGAATATTCCGAAGAAATATCTAGGATATGTTGTGTATCAGTTAAGTTATTGCTTGTGCACAGTCATTAATATTCAAACTGTCGCATACTGATACATTGGAGGCTGATGATTTGACATTGAACACACAAACGAACCCGATAGACTATCTGACATACGGATGATGCTGTGGTTGTCAATTTGATCATTTTAGGGTGACATTCCGTCAACCTCAAATTGAATAATAAAAGCTGCCAACCTCGTATTGCCAGACTATAGAGCCACCAAAAAAGCTTAGAGGAAATCGGATAAGGAAGGTAGCATTCAATTTAACCTACAGAGCACAGAAAACAGTTATATCACAGCACAATCACACGAAGCAATGCCCACACGCAATATAAAATGATTCAAAGCCAAAGTGC
The DNA here is from genome assembly GCA_963678985.1 of Spisula subtruncata. Taxonomy (NCBI): domain Eukaryota; kingdom Metazoa; phylum Mollusca; class Bivalvia; order Venerida; family Mactridae; genus Spisula; species Spisula subtruncata. The sequence continues at coordinate 27,686,015 of OY787663.1, read as the reverse complement.
CCGCCCCAAAAATTCAGAATGACCGAATTGCAAAAACAAATAATAAACAACTGTGATCCAAAGTGACCGAATGAAACGCAGCTTAGACCCGACCTGGTTTCCGGAGTCCATTTACAAGTCCATATACATAAACACCTCTGACAATTGCCTTCTACCTTGCTGCTAGATAGACTGCCAAATTCACACCCAGAAGTTTTTTTACCCATTATTTAGGTGAATACTGTTCATTGATCATTGTGATAGATTATAGTGATGGTGTCGTTGTAACACTAATTAATGAGAAAGTACAACAATGTAGTGTTAAAAACTTGTCTGATCATTTCTCTTAATGATTGAATTAACTTTGTGTTCTACAAATGTAACACAGTGTTGTTTAGACAATCTGAAAGTTGACCATTACGACCTTGGCACTTTTTCTAGTGATTTATGTTGAAATACGAAACTTTGAGAAACAGTTTTCGGAAGAATTGTTCCACTGTTTATCTATATCGGGATTAGCAGGGCGTTATGAAGTGATGGTTTGGCGTCAACGTGTACAATGCCAAACGCGGGAGTGACAGGTTACGGTATAACACTGGTCTGACGCAGCTAAAGATCACCACGAGATGCTGCTAAATATAGCCTACATTTACCAATGTAACAATGCTACACTTTATTGTGACCCTGGCGTTTTTATAATTACAACTGTATAGAAAAGTAATGATGACGCCATTTACTATGACTGTTTGACGAAAACTTGTTCAATGGCAAACATGGGAGTGACATGTAACGATTTAACACCAGTGTGACGTGGCTTTAGGGCAGCACAACATGCTAAATATAGCATATACACGTATTTAATTATGCTATACATGTATTTGTAGTGTTTAGAATAGTAATAAAAACGTCACTTGCCGATATGTTAGATCCAAATACAACTTCTGCCATGGTCAAATTTGACGAATGTATGACGTACATTGTATATCCAACTATTGAAGTTGATATGACTGTAGTACAAAGGAACAAACATTTACGAGTCCATGACTTGTTCGCATATACGAGGGGAGTTCGAAAAGTAACACAATTTTATGGATATCTTTGTAGTTGCGGGATTAACATACGTCAAATGAGCATTATGTCTCTTTCACATGAAAATACCTCTTTGTACTAGGCATCTACTGAAGAATAGTATTTGTACAAATATCAGATAAACATGCATGATTAACAATTATATTCTATATTTCTAGTCCCATGCAACTATGATTTAGTTCTTAGACTTAAATTGTATTCTGTATAGCGAATGTAGGTTTCAAGGAAGCCTATGTGGGCAACCTTATTGCAGTGCATGAACGTAGTACCCCTTGCAGACGCTGAAACATGGCTTTATTCTTTAATTTCATAATAATACTAGGATACATATTGAAGCGGAGATTTCGATGAAGAGTGTCAGTTAGTTTCATTGAAATTGGTTCAGTCAATAAAAATTCACAGCGCAAATTGGATTACTTTTCTGAACACCCCTCATATGCTCTTGAAAGTTGGGCCAAAACTGTTGTTGATGATTTACTTATATGTGCTTTCCATACATACATGTACGGTATATACGACAGTTAGACTTTCAGTATTATTTTTAGGTTCGGGTATTCTAATGGGGCCTGGTAGGAAGCAAGCTTTTGTTTTATCAAAACCATTTACGGAAATATCACAATGAGGTTTAGTTTAACATTAATTTAAATCTGTCGTAAGATTGTGATAAGAGTTGTTCAATATTAAATCTTACTATACACTAAAATTCAATTTTCTTTTAACACTGCTCGCCAAGAATTAGATCTATTTGCGTATGGCAGTTTTCCCACTTATTTTAGATCACTCATAACCTTCCTCACTCGTACATGTATACACGTACTAAAACTAGTATAAGCCAAAGTGAGCTTTATCAATTCACAAAATGATTAATTAGTCCATGTCCCAGGTCTTGAAAATTGAAGATCCATTATCAAAGAAGTGAACAGATCCAACAATGATTTTCGGTTAGCTTGATATCTAAGCTGTCCGAAATCAGTTGATGGACTTTCAGGGCATTTTGCCAAATGACCTTTTGGCGGCCATCTTTAAAGATGGCTTCCGTTATTTTAAGCAATCAGAGGGTTTAGGAAAACTTCGATTATTCCTCACTCACAAGGGCTATCGACTTGTTATATGTCTTAAAATGTTTGCAATTGAACCCTGCATGTGGTTATATATAAATATAAATATTATATTATGATTATAAAATCATATTTTTTTATTTTTTAAGGAAATTATGATATTTTTCGATTTTTGTCGTTAATTTTTCTCTTTCAAAGCGGATCTGAGTGTGTATTTGACTATTTGTTGATTGTTATATGCAAAGGTTGGTTCTAGGCGTCCATAATAAACATTGCATTGAAAAAAATTCATTTGAAAATTCTTCATAAGCCAGGAATATTGGATAACTGAAAGTTGATTAATAGTCAAGTCTATAAATGGGATATTTAGGTTATACCCGGCATTGAATTGTATAGTAAATATTTTTTGGTTTTCTGCAAGATGGCGTCCAAGATGGCCGCCCAAATTCAGAAAAACATTCAGAGGTGCCAGAAATTAGGATGAAATCGCCTTTTTTTGCAGATTGGTTGTAGTTTAAATGTTTTAAACATACTTATTTATTTATATTCAGTGAATGTAAAAAGGCATCCGTGATGGCTGGAATCAACCTGGTGGCTAAATTGACCAGCTATTAGGAAAATAATTTGTTTTTATCACAATTTAAGTTAAAGTGGTGTAAAAAAATTGTTGAACTGTAATATGTAATAAATGCTCCAAGAAATCTTTGAGTTTTAAGCATTAAACCATTAGCTGATTCAAAATGGCGAACAAAATGGCTTCCAAAACCAATTACATATTGTGTTAGTGGTCCAAAGAAGTTACAAATTGATACTTTTGTGATCGATAGGAGTGTAAGTTTTGCAAACATAATTACAACTTAAATACACTGTATAAAATATATCATTATATCTTTTTGGTGATCGACTTATCCGTTTAAAATGGTATCAATGAAGGCTGAAATCCTAATTGTGACAAAATGGCCGCCACATACAGGTATGTCAAACTGAAAAATTGCATTAAAACATGTATCGCAATGGAATATGTTAATGTGAATACTGCAATAGGTTAAATATAGATCTACTGTAACATTAGAACACTTTATGCGCAGTATATTTGATATGACTTCTAAGATGGTTGCCAACCATGTATGTTCAAATGGAAGTGGTAATCAATAATGATCTAATCTAATTGGAGAATAAGGACAGCCACATAGTCACATCGCCTGTAACTGACCAAGTGTTTACTATGGTGTTATCTGGTAGGCTGTCCTTATCCTTAAGTCAAGTACGATCAATATTGTGTACCACCGGTACTGATTGTCCAATGTATGTTGGGTTGGTAACGTGGTACGGTATATGCATAAGATATTCTTCATACGTAGTTATACATGTTTTATTTACACATTGGCGTCAAAGAATAGTAGTATCTCATCTGCTCATACATCAAACTCGAGTAGCACCATCAATATGCCACGGAAGCGATCCGCTCACAATTACACTAATCTACCGATCACCCAGCAGTGACCCACCACCATCAGCAACCAAGTTTTTATGCAGTCAACAACCTCCACCCTACCTACCCAACATCGACATAATGGCTAACAGGCGACATCAACTTACCAGATATCGACTCGGAAACTGGTATGATTACAGACAACATCTACCATCGCCATACTTGTCCAATATTTATAGACACGGTCACAGAAACAAGCTCAGAACAATTTGTCAACTTCATGATAGGGGTAAACAACATACGTATCCTCTTTATAACCAGTACTGCACTATCTTGGGTTAGCAACCATAGCGCTGTATTCATAGTGGCGAGGACCACAGCGGGAAGATGGAATACCCCGGCGAGAACGACACTTTTGTGGAAGAAGGCTGATATAACCATCATAAGCATGGTCCAGGGTGTCAGCATTGACCTTGCCTAGCACTTTTCTCATATCACTGATGTTGACACATTATGAATGTTATTTCAGAGGCTACACCAACGTACCAAATAAAATAATAAACCCTTATACCATCCCAGGTATTTCCAACCATTGTTAGTAGTAATCAGGAAGGTCAAACGTCTATGATGAAGAAGTGGGCATTCCGCACAACTTCAGTATAGACAAACTGGATACCAACAGCCAAGCTCTCGGCAAGGTCCAGAACTACGCGTTGCGCATAATGACTGGTGCTCCGAAGTCTACACCGATTGAATTCATGGAAAGGTTCACTGGTACCGAGCCATTATACTAACGAAGGCAAGCCAAATTCATGCTTCAAGCGGAGAATTACAGATCAATACCGAACCACCCAATGGCATCAAGATTAGCTGGATTTACCAAACATCGGATCAAGCGAAGCAGCTTTGTAGACGAAACCAAGAAGTTAGACAAATAATTTGCACCTGATTTAACCATAGCAAGTACACCTCTTGTCAGGGATTATATAGTCAACCCATTAGAAAATGATCTGTCTGCAGTAACTGTGGGACTCCAAGTCCCTTAACTCGATCCACGCAAGCAAGATAATGAATGTGTTCGAAGGAGCCTGACACTAGCCATGATAAGCCAAGAATACCCTCCTGAGATATGGACCCATGTCTATACTGATGGCTCAGCCACCAAAGCTATCAAAGATGGAGGTGCCGGAATCTTCATCCAATATACACCAGGCAACAAAGAAAGACATCACAGAGCCACAGGGAAGCACTGCAGTAGCTACAGAGCGTAGACCGAAGCTCATTACAAACCACTAGAACTAGCTAAAATACTACATAACCTTAGTATTCACTGCAAACTAGCCCTACAGTGGATTCTTGTTCACTGTTGAATGCCTGCCTGGAAATGAAACAGCAGATGATTTGGCAAAACTGGGAGCACAGTCAGCACAACTACAACTACAGTATATGTGAGATATAAAGAGAAAGTCACCATTATCAAGAACTTCACAAGACCAAGACAAGATGCTGATCCTACCATCGCCTTAACAGGTTAGAACAAGTGATTATGGTACGACTACGCTCAGGGCACAACAGGTTGAACCATCACATGTACCGGAAGTACAAAGTGGTGCCGTCTCCGATCTGTCCATGTGGGGAAGAAGAACAAGCTGTCGATCATGTCCTCCAAAGATGCAGAAGACACAACCAGGATCGAACTGCAACGTAGCACACAGACACAACTCTATGGAGAGAAGCTCTATGGAGACGCTGATGATCTGTGTGAGACCAGAAAGTTCATCGCAGACACTGGGATAATAGTGTAGGACGAACAACTGAGGTGAGGACAAACTGGATGTTAGCAAGAATTTAACTGGTCACGGTCCGCATGAAGCAACGATTCCAAACAACGTCCACACAAGTTTTTGGAATACAATACTCCCTTCAGACTAGAGCGTCACACACATCATCAAAACCGGAGATCAATTTATAGCGACCTAGCAACTACTGGTCCATCTAAATCAAGTCTGCGTGAAGTGAACTGGTCGAGCTCACATCGTTACTTTAAAGCCAGATCATGGCCCTTCTTGACACGTTTTAGATACTAGCTGACTAACTACATGGTTCAGAAAGATAATCACTGAGAGCCAGCTGCACTCCATAACCAACTACAACTGTTACCTAGATGGTGGGGATCAGATTGGCCCGTCATTCAGGACTTCAACAAAGCCTTCGGTCTAAGGATAGGCAAGTCAGCAAACTGAATTATTACAATATCAGTGGAACCTGCTGGGCAGGAATAGTACTAGCATAATTCTTGCAATCAGAACCTAACATGTACTGGTCGGAGAACAGTCCACCAACACAGCACCAGTCACACCAGGTGTACCTCAGGGATCAGCCACTTTTTTCTGTTGCATATCTACCACTTTCTAACTCATGCAACATCTACTCACCATCTGCTTGCTGACAACAACCTCTTACACAGGGCAATTACTAAAGAAAATGCTTAAGCCTAACAAGATGACATGGACGGACTACAACAATGAATGGGAGGGTCCATGGTTGATGTCATTTAATTCTTACCCGCATCACTAGGAAGAGAACTCGTGTTAAGACTCCGTTTTTTATCCACAACAGCATGACACGTTACAAGTTGTGGCAGAGATAAGTACATCGGGGTATACATAGATGAGGTCTCCTTGAGTACCAATGATGCTACCATTGTGAGGAAAGCCAACAACAGCATCGCCTTCTTCTGGACAAACTTGACAAACTATCGAAACAGATTATGGTACGATGTTACCAGACACATTTCAAACCAATCCTTGAATACGCAAATTCGGCAAAGGATCAACCAGTGCAAATATTTGTCATCTGGAGGCAGTTCAGCATATTGGACGCAATTCATCAAACGGTACTTTAGCACAACAAGCAACTTCAGGCAGATCATTGGTGACTTTGGTTGGAAACTCTAGAACCAGATCCATGAGCATTGTCGACAACGATTATGCCTTCTCCAGGGGTCTTATTTATAGTGGATAATCATGATTATTTGTTTTTAACAAAAATAACTCGCCGCTCACAAGATCTTGTAATTAAATATCAATGGTACGATCATGCCCAAGACGACGACCATATATACTACACAGAAAGAAGAAGAATCTACAATTTGTTACGCACTTATGTAATGTTAAGTGGCCATCTTTGCTACCATTTTGAAGTTAAACCATATTGCATGTCTGATTAATATAATGTTAAATACAAATAAAAACTATTTGAACACACTATACGATTTTAATAACATACGCTTATTCAGCAATTATGATGGCCATTACAGCCGGTAGTTGATTTCTTAGTATGCTATCTTAAATAATTTCATACAATTAATAATGCTATGATTGAAAAGATACTATGTTTAACATCTACACAACTGCCAATTAGCAACAATAGTAATTTACGTAACTAATCTCTAGCACCGATGACATATTTCCTGATTTTGGCGGCCATCTTGGACGCCATTTTGAATAAGGCAACGAATCAATAGACCTACTCCGGATCTCCACTAATCTGTATGTACAAATAAGGTTTTACCGTTATAATCCTTTTGAGGCTTGAATATTCATATCTGGACAATAAAGTGGGGGTCACTTGTGTTTGCATATGAATAAAAAACCAGTCTAACTAGGCCAGATTTGTTTGTACCTACATGTAAATTAAGGGGAAAACCACTTTGCACAGAGTTCCGAATATCAACTATTGAGTCGAATCGAACTTTTATTTGAATGTAAGTTAACTATTTTAATTCAGATATCAACAAAAATCTATTAAATAAATGTTTTAATAGAATATATCAATATGTCAATTACTGCGGCCGTAGTAACCGCCATTTTGATTTCAGCCGACATGGATGCCATCCCGCAATATTTTAATTGACAAATAACGATAGATATAATATAAATACGAGGGGTGTGCCAGAATTACGTAGACTTTTGTCATAACTTTTTTATTTAGGCATGTACTATCACCAAATTTAACGTAGAAAAACTTCAAACCTTTTTCAAGAGTATCGGTAAAAATATTTTCTAACAGAATGTTAGAAAGCCATTTAATCTGTCGCCATAGTAACCAATATTTGGGTAGGCGGGGCAGCGAATTTTGAAAACATTTTTGGCATTTTTCAACTGCTTATACCTCGCTGATATCAAGTCTAATTTTAACGCGCCTTTGTGGCATACAAACACAATATCATTGGAACATACGCCGTAAATTTCGACTTTATGAAGGTAACTGTTGTTGATATATGGTGCAAAACAAGCAACAGCTTCTGCACTTCATCAGTGAAAATATGACGTTAGCGAAATACACTGGAAATCGCATCAGCATAAAGTTTTGTGTGAACCTCAGGAAAACGCCAGAAGATACGCTTTAAATGTTGGAACCTGCTAACTATAAATATGTTGTATCGAGTTACCTGATTTTCAAACGACACTAGCGCATCAATCGTTGTCGAAATCGAATAAAACGACATGGACGGACGGCGAAAGCCAACGGCGAATGCGGCGTCACCAAGCGTTTTCTATGACCACATAGACCTGGATCGACGCTCTATTATAAGGGTTATATGCGACATTACTGGTAATATATTGGAACTTATATCAAATTTAAGGTAGTAAATAAACATCCGTAAGTTTTGTGTACGGTTGTGCCCATATTTATAGCTACAATGTACACAGTTAGGAGCTTCACTTATCCTTGAAGTTCTGCCGACGTCGTGACGTTCCGCTGACGTGCCCCGCATACCGTACCCCTATATATCCCCGGATGCTGCAGAATTTGATTCAAATAAGATACGGCTTTGAAATTTTACATACTTACGCAGTAAATATTACTTGCACTCCACACAAAAGTATTTGTTTGTATAATGAATGGTATGAAACGTATGACAAAAGTCCACGTAATTCTGGTACTACCCTCGTACATGTGTTAGAAACATTGTAACTACCACTAATTGGCAAAAAAGAAATTTGTAACTAATTTCTGGCATCTTTGATTGTTTTTCTGATTTTGGACGCCATTTTGGACGCCATCTTGATTTTCACCAAATGCTCAATGTTGACAGCTGGTCATCATTCAGCTTCTTCAATTGCAGCATATTCCCTAACAGAAAACCAAAAAATTATTCACAATACAATCCAATGTTGGGTCTAACCTAAATATCCCATTTATAGACAGGACTATTATTAAACTTTTAGGTATCCACTATTCCTGGCTCATGAAGGAATTTTAAATGAAAATCTGTCAATGTAATGTTTATTATGGACGCCTAGAATCAAATGGTCAAATACACACTCAGATCCGATTTGAAAGAGAAAAATTAACGGCAAAAATTGAAAAATATCATAATTTCCTTAAAAAATCAATAATTATTTATTAATAACCATATTATATTATTTAGATTTATACATGCGCAGTTCAATTTCAAACGCTTTAAGACAAATTACAAACCGATAGACCTTGTGAGTGAGGAACAATCGAAGTTTACCTAAACCCTCTGATTGTTTAAAGATGGCCGCCAAAAGGTAATTTGGCAAAATGTCCCGCAAGTCCATCAACTGATTTCAGACAGCTTAGATATCAAGCTAACCGAAAATCGTTGTTGGATCTGTTCACCAATTTGGTAATGGATTTCGGTCTGTCACATGGACTAAATGTATTGAAAATTGAATGACTGATTGAATGATACTGCGAACACACCAGCACCAAACATGAGATTAGCGGGACTAAGAAACTACTGGTACAAACACTTAATTGAATAAACAATTCGTAAATGTAATGTACATGAGTCAAACACTAGGCCGTTACCACCCTCACAAATATTAGTATCATACTGAGGTATTCACATGGTATATGTTATGTCAATCTGGAAACCTTTAAATGGTTTCGAGTAAGCTAGTTGGTAACTTTATTGGATCATTTTCACACCAGACACAATGTTGCAATGGCATGCGACACCCGTATTTGTTCAAATGGGACAGCTACAGCGAATCGAATATTTTAATCAGTTTATTAAATACTTCCGAAAGGAAAATAAAAAAATAGTCACTCCCTTGGGAGAATGTCTGTTTCTGTGATGATTTTATTCACGTAGTCATATTTACTTTCAGGGACTGTCGTCGTACTGAGAATAAGCGTGGTAATAAATGTACAGCCATATAACCCACACTTATGTGTAAGAGTGTATACAAAGATTTGGTTAGCGTTTGAAATCCGTTACTGTTACGTACGTACATACCAGTTAAATGTTTTTTTTTAATTTGTTAATTCCTAAGTACTAGGCAAATACAAAATGTAATTCTGCAAATGATTTTTAAAAGGATTACCGCTGACCTGTATTGCATACTATCAAAAATATTTTGTAGCAAAGGGCTAATCTAGAATGGAAGTACAATGTTTACGTAAGTGTCATTTCAAAAAATAATGAAATGTGCATTGTTTGTTGAAAGGAATTCAATTTAATATTCTCGGTGATAAACAACTCGAATGAATATACATGTACATTTTGTGTATATAAGATAACTATAACAAGTTGGAAAGGTAAGTTAGGAATAAACACCATATGACAAGAATTTTATTCATACAACGTGAATCGCATTATGCTGAATTGTAAATATTTCAAAAATCCTCAAAAAATAAAGCAAACTAGTGCAGTCGCTCGAAACAAGAATAGCAGGATACAATGTACCAAAGGGACTCGAAAGGTGTTTTACCAGTCTACGTAACACACGATTTTTAAAACAAGACAAACCCTTTTTTTTCCTCATCTCACTTATACAAATATCCTGATTGTATTGTTGCCTCTTATGAGAATGTCTTACAAAGTCCGATCATCTGATAATTAATCAGACTGATTTAGCTCACAACTTCAGACTTCTGAATTCAAACCGTTGCATACTGATATATTGGAGGGTGATGATTTTACATTGAACACACAAACCAACACAATATACCATCTGGCATACGGATGATGCTGTGGTTGTCAATTGGATTATTGTATGGTGACATTCCGTTAAATTCACATTTACTTAAAGCTGCCAACCTCGTATTGCCAGACTTCGGGGCTACCAAAAACGCTGCGAGAAAGGTTGGATAAGGAAGGTAGCATTTAACTTAGCCTACCGAGCATAGAAAACAGAAAACCTCGACACAACTACACGAAGCAATGCCCACACACAATCTAAAATGATTCAAGGCCAAAGTGCCCGCCCCAAAAACGCAGGATGGAACAATTGCAACAAAACAGTTAAGCAACAACGGTGACCCAAAGTGATCGAATGAAACGCAGCTTATTCCAAAGTCCATATACAAGTCCATATGCATACACACGTCTGATAATTACTTTCTACCATGCTGCTAGATAGATTGCCAAACTCACACCCAGAAGTTTTTATCCATTACTTAGGTGAGGACTGTTCATTGATCGTTGTGATAGATTATGGTGATGGCGTAGTTGTAACAGCTGCTTTTTCGAAATACTAATGTCAATAGAGGGTTACATCCAGTAATTGTCAAACAGAGAAGACCGCATTTCAAGCATTTGTATTCTAAATGTCTTTCGTATGTTTTTGACCAGGACAACAACAAATATTGATTTTGTGATATTATGAGTAGGGACATCATTGACCTATTATGTGTTATGTTATATAGCTGATCAACATTTCTAATCAATATTGAAGCAAAAATAGTTTTGCCTATCATCAAGTCGTCATCAAGTGGGTAACAATATTCGACGTTCAGTTATATAGTACGTCCAGGCAATTATATTTTAATGTATATTCTGTATATATACGTGGGTATATCCAAAAGTAATGTCACTGATGCTATAAAATCGTACATAATGTCAGTAAAACCACAAAAATTTTCAAACTGTAACTTCAGTCTAATTTGAATATGATGACCAAATTTCACAACAATGCACATAATAGTTCGGGAGATATGAACATTTTCATGAAGCATAGTTACGAACATTGCCGCAAGTCCGGCGTCAACGACGTCACATTGGCGTTACTTGCCGACACCTACTCATCCAGCAGAAGTTCCTCCCTGGTGATTTCTAACGACTCATAAACCATGCAGTAATTTCTAAGACCTTTAAAATGTGTAACCCACCCGACACTTACTCTCTGCGAAATCAAATTATTTTTAGTGTCCTCTAGATAGTCCCACAGCAAAATATTTAACTCACCACATAATGAGTGCAGTTTCGAACGTCGAATTGAATTGAAGGCGTTAAAAATACTCTTGATGTTCTTTTCGGATCTTCTAAAACCCGTTCATATGACTCTCTATCGATAATGATTTGCTGACCTTTGCCCCTAAAAGCTTAAATACTACATACACGTGAGCCTATGTTGTCGCCTTGTGTAACTAAAGTTTTAGTAGGTGACTTTAAAAACTTTTAGGAAAAGTGCATTACTACGCGCAGCGTCTTTTTGTCACAAATCTGCCGTGTTTTCGCCAAGTAATCAATGCGTTGAAAATATATTACGAGTTTCAAAGTTGAGTGACGTAATTGAATTTTTAGCAGCAGACACAAAACATTTGTTTCATCACGTCCCGAAAGTATTGTCTGCTTTCAAGAATTTTTTTTTATAAAAACGCATAAAAGAAAATTGTTATGATAATGAAAAACAATCGTAATTTTCGTGTGCGGCGATATGACGTCATAGGTATATTTTAAATGTTCATATAATCCAGTTATGAAAATCGAATAATGCAGCACGTTGCATATTAATCAGAATTGAATTGTGGAACATTTTGATATCATATTTATGCATAACAGCCTTTAAACAAATACACCACGGGAGGAGTGACATTACTTTTGGATATACCCTCGTATTTAATAATGTCTCAAGAATTTCAAAATAAACGGTGTATATGGAAGAAAAAGAATCAATATGTGTTACTTCGCTCTCATGTAGTTGTTATTTTATCTTAAAGCATAATCTGAGAAATACATTCACATGCTTCCAGTAATCGCTCCTCATAATTAAGTACCAATTACTCACATCTTCGATGGCTCTCTCGTTTAACAGAATCAACACAGATCGCCTGGAGTAACAGTGGCTTTCCTCATTGACAAGACAGTCATTCGTCAGAAGCGTAACATTCAGGCTTTAACATGAACGAACGAAATACTTCTCGTAGCATTATGTGTCTCAATATTGTAAGCGTAATGGTTAAGGTGTCGATCAGGACAAACTAGATACGTACAAAGTAGTTATGCATACATGTACACAACAACATTAACATAATTAGAAATACCAAATCCAAATTCGAACATACAATGAGTAGATGGTTAAAATTACAGTTACACAATATTAAATTTTGTTAGAGAATGTCAAATATAATCAATTCCAAACAATGTTTGCTCAAATAACCAGTATCAATATAACTGTAACTCATCAAACCTGTCATTGGTTGATATAAATTATAATATTATGCGTTACGGCTACATCTGCCCAACAGTGAACTATATAACTATACATAATGAATGCGTTAAATATAACTGGCATTTTTTAGTATTAGAAGGAAATACAAATCTATAAGTATTTAGTAAACCTAATAAAAGCTTCAATGAACACGTACAGTATCATACTTCAGAGTATGTAGACCAAATCGAAAAAAAAGATTGAATACATTGATTAAACTAAATGCGGAACATGGAGAATCAGCAGGGGTGTTATAACGGTTTGATGTAAACTTGTACAGTGCCAAACGTGGTAGTGACAGGAAACGATGTTAAACCAGTCTGACGCAGTTAAAGATATTCACGTGATGCTAGTTAATTATAACCAATATCTAATCAAACTACACTTCAATACAACTGTACAGAATTGTAATGAAGACGTCATAGGTCAATATGTCAGTTTTCCAAATATAACGTTTGTGTTCTGATCCAATATGACGAATGTATGACGTACGGACTATTCATTTATTTCTGTAGTATAAAGAAACACAGAGACATTTGTCTGAAAGAACATTCCCGAAGCCATGACTTGTTCGCATGTATGCTTTTAAAAGGGGTGACAAAGCTACTATAATTTGTATTGTGCTATCAATACATAATTATATTGATTACTGAAACTTTACGACATTTAGACTAGCTACCCTAATACTGATCTAAGTTACGGGTATTTATTCCAGCCCTAGCAGGGAACAAGGTTTTGTTGTATCAATGCATTTACGGAAACCCACTAAGTTTATTAATATAGTATGAAATACGTATTCTAATAAAGTTAAGGAATTCAAGCTGTATATGACACCAATTTTGTATTGTCTAAGTTAAAGATTTAAGTTAGACATAATGGTTGCATGTGGAAATGAAACACCTCGTACATTTCGACTGACATTGCATGAAACATCCCTTAGTGTTTTTCCACCATGCATCGTCTTAAATACCATGCTGCTCTTTAGAAATGTTAAACTTAACTTTTTAGAAAAGATAATGTGAACGATGTGAAATATTAAACAAATTGTTGAAGAGCACCGAGTTGTTCTATTTACAGTACATCATGTCAATTTCATTGCTCGATGCCACTACACCATGATTGCCGTGTGCAAAATGTTCATACATGTAGTCAACCTTTAGCATTATATCCACACCATAAGGAGAATCACTCGATGTCCTCGGTCTAAAGAAAAAGTATTAGTCTAATACGTACTTAACAACTTGATCCAAATGAGATTCATTGATATGTATTGTTGTCAATCCTAAGCAGACCACGTGCTCTACCGGAAGTAAGCTTCTGTGTTTGGAGTTTAAAGTGCGTAAACATGAATAATCTCGAGCAACATAATTAGTTTGACCATTTGAAATTACGAATTGGTTCATATTCGTTATTGGATAAGTAGCAATATAAATATATAACGGTAGTTTGTATTTAGAACTTTAACCAAACAATTTCAATTGATACATTTATAAGCCGCGTTTGGAAAGACTAAGGGGAGTGGTTCTGGTTATAAGTAATTAATTAAAACCATGAAACATCGACCGTGTCCGTTGTCTATGGTAAATGTGCTATTTGCAATGCATAAAGACCAAGATACTCAGAACGTCCATATTTGTGTAACTGGGTTTCAACGTTGTGCTTCTGTAAAAAACTACTTTGAATTGGAAAAAATCTCATTTTTACACGACCGTTGAAAAAACGGACGTATTATGTGAACAACCTTGCCGGGCGATCGGGCGTGCGGGCGGGCGTAAAGGCGTGCGGGCGTAAAGGCGGCGTCCAGTAATTTGTCTGCACTCTAACTCAAACAGTTTTCGTCCGATCGTCTTCAAACTTGGTGACAACGCTTATGTGTGTAATATCTAGGCCAAGTTCGATAATAGGTCAAATCGATGCAGGTATTGTGGCTCAAATATATGGCCTTTGGTTTATTATTAGCATTGAAATAATTGTATCTAAACTAAAAACCACTTTTATACCAATATAGAAATCTGTTTTGGTCATATAAGAGACATTCAACTATATAACTGACATAGCCTGTGTTGTGATATATTCTATGTAGTCTAGACTTTACGTGGCCTACGTTTTATTAACTTGGCTGTCGGGCGTAAATAAAATATCTCCCAAGAAGTGGAGGCAACACTAAGTAGTTTGAATACGGAATAACTTAGACCAGAGTGCTAACATATCATGTTAAAAACGAGCCAATTCACACACTACATGCAAAGAGTGATCAATGTTCAACATATACACTCGTACCGGATTGTGAAGATAATGCGCATTCTAAGATCAATTCGACCCAAAGCCACCCTGATATGTTAAACTTAACCTAGCTATACATATTGGTGCTAGTGAGTTGGTGTGCACTAACTAACTCTTATATCATGGCTACGTGATGTTAACTGAAGGGGTGGCGCTAAATCCAATGATAATCGAGGGGGTGGGACTTAAATTTCAAAGGAATGAGTGCAATAACTGCAGTGCTTGATAATATTATCCTGCACTGAAAGTTGTCGCACGAATACTGTAAATCATTAATTTTCGTGGGCGATTAAATTTTTCGGACTTTATGGTTCACATTCAACCCCGAAATCAAATCCATTCGAACAATAAACTTTACCCTTGTATTTATTACCTGAAATGCAAAATTCACGAATTAAATTCCCATCGAAATGGTCATATTTACCAAAACCACGAAATTTTATCCGAACGAAATTCAATGATTTTGCAGTGTACCACTGTTTATACTTTAACTGTAAAATAATCCGTGATGTCCGTGCTTGAAAAGTACGTACTGGGGTCTACAACTTTAAGGTAATAGAGTGTAATCTATAGTGAAGTAAAGTTTCACAAATGTTTTTTTTCTTTCAAATTTATTTTGTCGGATAAAATAGGCATTGTGTTATGATCATATTACATTTGCACTTGAGGTTAGACACAAATAAATTTCAAATTTGTTGACGCATATGACAGCAATTGGATTGCAAATCTTGCCCGTTCACAATCATAGTAAACATGACATTAAAAGTCCAAGTTTGTTGTTGGGGACTTAGTCAGTAGTATAAGGACCGAAATCTTACAAAGAAATGATTATAAAATACATTCATGAGTTTGTATCATGTAAAACTGCAATGACCTTGCAAACCGAAAGAAGAAAAGGTGTAATTTTTTTGAAAAACATGCACAATCTCCAAGTTGTACTCCGTGCCCTTAATATCACAACGCGGTATTGGAAATTGTAATCGGTCAGCGAGGACAATGTACCGTTATGTGATATTTAGCCACACCCAATACAATTTGACAGCCAATGATATAAGCCAGAAAGAGAAACTTAACACTCGGTTTCCTTATTTAGTCTCGGGCTCCGCCCTCGACGAAATAAGGCAACCTCGCGTTTGCGTTCTCTTTCTATTACTTGTAAGTCTTCATTTAATCCATTCATACGGTATATCACGCGATCACTAAAGAACACGGCGCCGGAACTCCTCGATTCATCCCGGATAAAAGCGTTTCTATTTCCATCTATTCAGCGTTTTTTTGTATTGAATCGATGAATCCAGACGCCATTAATTGTTCGTTTAAAGTGCTTTTGTAGAATGAGCATTTTATTCTTTCGTGCAATATGCACTGTCTACATTATACTTATTATTATAGTATTGGTCATTGCTTTTCTTAAAATGTGTCTAATTGATCAATAGACAATGTACGAGTATAGTTACATCATATTATATTTTTAACGACCTTTCCGTTATCTTCGTTATTTTTCGATATTAATTACAAGTAAATGATCCCTGGTCTAATTTTGTCAATACGTCAATACGTCAATAATAATGTCTATGTTCAGACTGCTTACTTACTAATGGTCAGATCTCCATTTGTGTGTACATGTCAGTCTGCACTTCATGGAGATAGGTACGTCTGTATAAGAATTAAATTTAAAAATCCATCATAAATCATCAAATCTTATTATTCGCCATTTTAATCGGGGTCGTCGCTTTCTTTTAAGCTATTGCAAAGAAGCAGCAGTTCTTTTGGTTCCCTCAGCTGTGCTTGTTACTTTTGTCGAATGCTGCATCGCATCTCAGATTAGTTATTACTTACCATTGGTATACCTTTATGTATGTGTAATTGTATGTACGTCATATAACATGTATAATGATATTTGTTAATGTAAATACCACAGATACAAGATATAAGATACAATGTTTTATTTACAGTCGGTTGACTTATAACATAATATCATTAGCTATGTATAGCTATTGACCGACATAATACAGTTTAAGTGATATATACATGTAAAGGCTAGATGACAATATTAGTATATTTCAACCTATAACAAACCCTATAGTGAAGAAAGTCACAGGGTAATAAATAAAATCACAACATTATTTAACTACATCATATGCATATCAGAGAATCATCACCAATCGTAGATGAAGGGAAACCTAAACAGATATATAAGTAAACAAAGGAATTTAAACGAGTTGAATAATACCTCATTAAAACCGCATTTAAAAGCTGTGAAGGGGTTGCTGATCTTGAATTCCGTCTAAGAACTGCCATTATAAAAATTATGCAAATAAGACTCTAATAAGAAGGATACAAGCGACTGCTAAGATGAGGTTTAAAAACAATTATCACCCCAAATAAGATTTTGGAGGAACCGAAAATGTCTCTCTTTGTCGAATCATAAAGCGATGCTTTTTTCTTCATTATTTTACGTAAAGTTTCACTTAGATAGATACAGAATGTGAAATTGATTCTCATGGAAACTTCTCTTAATATCCTTTAAATTGCCATGTTATTACATTTATACTACGCCTTATAATCCATATGCATTGTCAGAAAATAACTATTCGTGTTTTCTTTAAATGTCAGTCGGAAATTCTATTTCAAGCATCACCATATTTGTCTGATACTTAAACTAGAAACTTTCAAAATTATAATGATTACTACATAAACAGCAGAACTGACAAGTTTTGAACGTAATCATGTAAAAACATGCGTGTCATACAATATCCTATATGTCACTCTCCCGATTTTGACAATAATAGAAGTATTCTTTTAATTACATCGAATTCTTAAACAGTCCACTAAAGAAATAAACAAAAGACAGTAGAATGAGTTGTATATGATAATTGCATTATACGACATAATATATACAATACATTCTTTTAAAAACTAAATGCCATATAATAAAATTCCCGGCGATACTCCTGGAGATTGGTATAGGAATCGGTCTAATCGCCAGCCCAACTGCAAACGCACCAGGCCGGCATACATTGGGTACCGAATGTGAATAACAGTACACTGCACCAGATTATAGAAATTAACACATTCTACAAGTTAGGTACTCGTTAACTTCGTGTTGATTTGCTAAATATGATTATTAACTCAGCCAATTGAAACATTTGGAATCCAAATGGCGAAACATACACTAAGGGGAGGAGTATATTTTATTCGGTAAGTTACTGTACTCACTTCCAACAAAGTATAACTCTCGTATCACCCTAGATAGAAACCATATACGGACATCTAGTGATATACTCAGACGTATGACCAGTGTTTAATTACTACGCAATGTCATTATGCCACACCATCTAAACATCATCATTCTTACTTTAAAGTAATGGAGGACGTCTTTTCCTCCTCATTCATTTTCCCTGACTGATGTCTCCCTATAAATCCCTTAATGGCGTGTTGTCTTAGAGAAGATTTACAAATGTTTACAACAAATCAATGGTCTAAATATCATTTACTTAAGAAGAGAAAAGGATAATAAAAGTCAGACATGGAACGCAGAACTCAACTTAGATAGTGAATGACCTAGTAGAAGCTGTCAAAAGCTTAATGTTCAAGGTTTTAGATAGCAAAGGCTAAATGACCTTGTTAAACATGTTATCATGTTCCTGCCTGTCTGTAATCTATTTAAACTCTAATTTGTGGATCAGTCTTAGACCTTAAACACATATCTAGCACTGTCTGCAGCACTGATTGTGTACATGTTTTATGCCGACGACACATATTTATACGCCTAGCAGGAATCTGCTGGATTCGATGAAACTTGTATAGACATAATGTAATCATAATTTTATGACTAATTGTCACTGATATATTTATTATAATGTATATATTGGGAACAGAAGATGTTCCGAATAAACGTATACCAAACAGCTAACAGAGTTTGTTGCACTCATATCGCTGGCTTAGAATGAGAAGGTTTTAAGTATAAAATCGATATTTTGAGAAAACGAGAAATTACTCTTACTTATGGTAAAACAAGATGTCCCAACTTCAGTGTGGTCAACATGACAAGTTCTGATTTTCATGAAAAGGGGTTCAAAAGAAGCACCTTGTGATGCTGCATATAAATACATATAGCTCTATTATGTATCAGTCACCTTCTCATTCTAAACCAGCGATATATCAACAAACACTTTAATTGAAACTCTGAGAATATGTTCGTGCTTGTCCGTCGAATCATAGTGACTGAACGCTCTAAGTCAGATTACCACAAATGATACATGTACATGTAGTCGCATCGATGACACTCTGTGCGTCGTTGCCGACGGGGGCCAACGATAGACGCGTGCTTGCACTCTATGGTTCAGCCACAGCAACGGATCTCTTCGCGTATTGGCATACTTCTAGTAATTATAATATGTTGACGTTGCAATGACGAACACTTACTTACTCAACTACAAGACAGTGTGACAGACGTTTTTTGTCCTTGTGCCACTATAAACTATTTCATGTGGCATACCATGCCATCACAATTTACCCTCTGTATCATCATCTATGCAAATATTTAGAAAAAAAAATATTTATACCAAGAATTGTTTTAACTTATACAGTGTTTCACAGATACTTCCGGTATGTAACACGTCTTTGCCTCCAAACACATCAATTTTGGATTTACGTGAAATGTAGAATTTTGTTTTAGGAGTATTGAATATGTGTTTCATTGATATGCTAATGAATTGTTTACACATCGTCATTGACACAATTCGGATAATTTCATTCGCACGAGATCCACATGCTCAAAATGTGATTTGGCCACGTGGTCACTACAAGCGATTTGGTTGATAAAAACGGATTAAAATGCACTTTACTGACAACGTTTAGATTTTGAAACGATATTACATTGGTGCAAAATAATACTCAATAGTACATAAAAAAATACGGACCCAAGAAAAATGGTGCGTTTTAAAAGTCCGTACGTTTATATAGTACAAAGCGACAAGATGTTCTGCTTGATGTTTTTAAAGGCGAACTCACGGATAATAACGAGGCCTTTATTTGTTATTAAATGCATATACAATGTACTATTCACAGACATCATCACCTGACAACAATTCATATCAAGTTAAATAAGCCTCTCACTTCCTCCTTATTATGTTTATTATTGCTTATGTCATACTATTTTTGTAAACATGTTTTGTCATAGATGCTCACAGGGAAAACTGGGCTTGCCCAACTGTGTTGCCTCTTAAAATAAAGTCGTTATTATTAACATTATTATTAACAAGTGCTATTAGCGGGAAATAGTTATTGCATGCGCGGTTAAGGTGGACAAATGGGTATACATTAATTTGACAGTTTACATGAAAAATTATTAACATCACAAAAGCTCTGTACTAGCAGTCAATTTCAAATGATTCATTGAAAACAAACGGAAAACATTTAGGGGTACATGTCTGAGAATTATACGATGTCCACGCAGTGTTGTTTTTCATGCATGGCAATCCAAATACACCTTTACTAAACTACACTTTCCTTTTCCCTTCCCATGTACATTAAATCTCGTATGTCTTTAGATATGTTGGGTGCTGTTTTCAGAAACTTCTGTGAGCATTGTGAATGAGGCTTTACCAATAACACTCACAAAAACGAATTCTGCTTACCTTGTGGCTATCGAATCTATGCATTCTACCCTCGATATTGAATATTCATAAAAAGCGTAATCTTCACTCAAACTACACATTGTTGTTAAGCCGCCTACAAAAAAAGAAGATTGTGCAATTGCAATCCTTAAAGTTTTTTTTTCATTTCCCAGGAAAGCTCATTAGATCCTTCCTTTTTAGTCTTGTGTTGCCATCTTACCACTTTGAATAATTTACGAGTGTTCTCACTGAAGCTGATAATAGACTTGTTGAAGATAATTGTACATCTCATCAGGCTTGGACGATGTTGTTCGTTTGTTTAAAGTTTCTCAGACAATATTGCAAAATGCTATCCATTCTACTTTGGCAATAAGAGGAGTGTTGACTTTTTTATTTCTTTGATAAAATGACAGACAGTTTTCGTAAATTGGAATAAAAATGTATGTAATTTTCGAGGCTGTTTTCAGCCGTTCAGCCGTTCAGCCGTTCAGCCGTTCAGCCAATCCTTTGACATTTTAACTTCCCCTGACCATTGGGCTTCCTAAAGAGAACATGCGTTCGATTCTCCCTGTGGAGACTATTTTTCTCCTGTGGGTGTGACCGCTAACTTCGCTCTGTGGCGCCCAGGAATAGACACTGCCATCACATGTTCTATTTTACAACTTGGTGGAGTGGAGTGGAGACGAGTTGTCTTAGGAACTGTATAAATAGTTTATATTAGTATTCTTATATTATGATTTAAAATACAAGAATAAAAGTGGAAGTTTAGGACCTCTCTGCTTCACATAGCTTTTAAAGGCGTTAAACCAGATGTCTTTTTAAAGCTTAATTGTTTCAGATGAAGAAATATAACATCATATATAATTAGAATAAAATGGTTAGAAGGTTTGAACTTAATCTGATTATTATCCCAAAGGACTATTTTATTAGTAATTACAATGTATCCGTAAGTTTGTATCCGATGGGGGAAATGACCTTGCCATTGGAATCTCCAAAACATTGCTCCTTATATGAACTTTTACAGTTAGTTAAATCGACGCTGTAGGAACCTTAAAAAGTGGGAAGAATAATTTAAATTGAGTAATATTATCAACTGTTCTAAAGTCATTACTGCCAATTTTACCCATCTAGCTTCTACTAAGTTTCTAAATTATGCTAAAGGCGTTCCCTGTATATGAACAATGTATGTATACAGTGTAACAAAGTTTGAATTGTCTAACTCGTCTCCATATAAATGTTTGAATACGTTGTACAATATCAGGGGAAAAAGACACTTTTGTGGTTTCTTCGTTAATAATTTTACCACATACTGGTACTAATGGGAGCTTTTTGTCTTATTTTAATACTACGACGTTGGTTAACAGTAAGGAGTGACAACGTTATCGACAAACTGTAACGAACATGATGTTTATAGGAATGCTAGAGTACACACGGTCTTGCAAATGTTCATGTAGTTACTATTGGTAACGTAGTAATGTACCGTAAGCATTATTATAGTTTAAGCTGTTATATGCCCCGGCATCTACTGTAGTGGAGGGCTTAACAACGATGCAGCAGTTCGTTAGTCCGTCCGTTCGTCCGTCTGTAGCGAAAGGTTGAAACTCAAATATGTTTTAAGCCAATCAAGGCATTGCCGTCAAACTTAGCATACGTGTGAACCATCATACATACTAAACATTGTCAAAGCGATAGTATGACCACTGAATGACCTAACTATCTATTATCGACAAGGCTACTGCCTGAGCATAAGCGTTTACTGAACACAGTATTGTTCTTCGAGCCATTAGTTATTCTTATCTTGTAATGTGACGACAAGGCGCTACAATTTCATAGCAGTGCTTATGTGGGCTTATTGTCAAACGAAACTTGATTGCACACCTTTTATTGTTGCATATTAACTTAGTGTTAATTTAGTGGTCTGATAGTGAGAATTACTCCAAAAAGAATTGTGTACAGTTCATGAAGAGTGCAGCACACAATGTAATTATTCTACTGTATTACAGTTAAATCAGTTCTTTCCTTGTCTGCAACAACTTGCAATTTATGTGCAGCTTGAGTACTGTTGAAACATGACCATACTGGAATAGTCGTCCTCTGTCACTCCAGTTATCACAGAGTGGTCCGTTTATCAATTCGTTTAATATCATCTTTATAATACATTTAGTGTTGAAGGTTACCCATATAATATTATTTTATAACATGGTTGCTTTCCAAACTGAAATATAAGAATTATTTCCCTGACTATCGTCAACCAGTATATTGGTCGAACATTTCCGAACTGTTGAATGACATCACATACAAACTTTATAACTCTTTATAGCACTAAACTTCTGTCATTGTCATGGAATATCTTGATTACTCTCCCGCTACGCCAATCCATTATAAGCTGCTTTTGTCACCCTCGAACGAAGTAAACGTTGTACTTTACTCTATGTTAATGACATGAACAATCTATGTTAGTTTCTGGGAATATGCGTAAGTCTTCTCTACGTGAACAACTTTCATGTTATTCCCCACATAATAGAACTCCTACAAAAAAGACATAAGTAAATCGCAAAGAGAAGTCAGGGCGCAACTTAACCAGTCCAGTACATAAAACAGTAACCTCTCAACACAACTACACGAAGCAATGCCTAAACACAACCCAAAGAAATGATTTAAAGCCTTTAGAAGACCCCGCTTCCCAAATGCAGTATTTTAATGTTTTCGGCCAGGCCATGCCCCGGAGCTGTTGTGCCTCACTTGGTCGACGTTTTGGCATAGGTTTGTGCTATTTTGTTGCCATGCAGCGGGACCATGAGGAACTTGATTGAGATTGGCTTCGTTTCATTCGGTCTCATGCAATTACCGCTATTCTATCATTTCTTTGTGAAATTGGTCATCCTGCATTTTTCGGCGGGGGCTTTGATGTTTTATTTTTATTTGGCATATGTCAGGGCATTGCTCAGTGTGGTGGTGTTGATATGTTTCTGATTTCTGTGCTCGGCTGGTTGGGTTGAGTGCTACCTTCCCTGTCTGATTTTCTCATACTTTTTTATCCAATTTCACAAAGAAGTAGCAAAATAACAGTGATCTCAAGAGACCGAATGAAACGCAGCTCCGTGTAAAACCCAAAAGAATTCCCCCCACCATCTCCCAGTTGCAGTCGTTCAACAGTGACCAATAATTTACAACCGTAAGTGAAACGATAAATCAGTACCAATGTGTCTCTCTGGGGATGTGATTGTCATGGTGACAATGTTGTTTTAAAATTTATTCTCAACACATAATCAAGAACATCGTAATTCTAGGAAATGCGTGACATTTATATAGACTGATGGATGGGCTTGTAATCATAATGTTTTATGTTAGATTTAATTTAGTGAGTATTTAAATCATTTCAGATTCTTCTGATGTTAAAATGTTGAATGTTTGTCGGATCCCTATTGAATTTTATCAAGTTCAATCATTGCCGTTTCTGAAGACTTATATTTACAGATATACATTCTTTGTGCCTAGTATTACACTAATTAAGCTACATTGTAGTACATGTACCTACATTGTCATGAACATGTTCTTTATTGGTATAAACTGTATAAAAAAATTGTCATTGCAGGGTGTCATTAAATCCGACTTCTGTTTTTTACTTGCATGCATGAATCTATACAGTATAGACGGATTAGATTTATTCTTGCTCAGCGCAGATACAATGAGGAAACAGAACATGCTTTTCATGGCCATATACTAGTGTTTGTAAATTAAAATAAATATCATACACGAAGATCATAGTTTTTACTAGAATTATTAACTTTGTATACTTATAGTACGAGCATTCAGCTCTTAAAACGCCATTTCGTAAAGTAACAAATTTCGCGACGACAAAGTGTTATGAATTGTTATTCTAGTTATTTGCGAAGTTCAAAAATAAATGATTAGTGTTTTACAGCCTCTGAATAAGTTGACGAGCAATGAGCAAATATAAATTTGGCTAAGATTAATGCCTCCGAACTATGTATTTCGCGTATAACGAAAGAACTGAAGGCGAAACTACTCGCACATGTATTTATGGCACACAACACATGTTATTCGATTATACATATCTAAATAAGTGAAAACTAGCTGTGAAACACATGGCATGAACGTCACAGTTAACATTTAAAACATGCTACAAATGTACATGCAGTTAGATTCTAGAAGTCTCTGCAGAATATTGGACTGCCTGGTAATGACAAAAATAAGATAATACAGAGACAATCACTGAGCAAATCTGAGACTGAAATGGACCGTATGATACCCGAAAGGAGAAACAGTAGAGACAGACGAAAATGAAAATATTTGTTTGAGTGAAATAACAGATAACCCGCTGGCTAGAAACGTGATGCAACATGCAGAAATATCTTCATTAAGTTGCCATCGGCTTTAACTGTCTGCGGCATTTAATTTTCAAGAACGCAACGAAACATGCCTCTACGAATATACTTTAGGACTTCAGATAGCTAAAACTAGCAATCCGATCTCTTATAACTGTTGAAGCTTAAAGCTTTAAGCTAGAGCGTTACTGAGGTCACTGTGTTGGAAAAATAATTAGGGGTTTTACCAAGTCATAAGAGCTTTCATCAAGGCATAATTGGCATAGTCTTTAAGGGTCTAGATGTCGCTATATATCCCAAGTTGGCATATTCTATATGTTCGTGTCAAAGGAAGGCATAACTTTGTCGCTGGACGTTGCAGGTTTTAGCATGGTCTTTGTTGTCATCAGGGGACAGACAGATGGCCACTATGTCAAATGTATAGTTATACGTTGTTTTGTCACTTAATTTCTCCATTTGGCTTATTTTTATGAAAGTTTAGGTAATTTTGCTTTTAAACAGCTGGAACTTGGGCATTCTAGTTTCATGTTGGGTTACGTGTTGGCATAAGGCCGTGTATTTGTGTTATGCAATGTGTTTTATGTTATGTTTTAGCTCGGCTAGTTACATTTACTTGTAAGTTGAGTGATTTTTGTTCTGGAAATATATGACTTTCCGTACTTCCTTTTTGTTCATTTGTGCTCCGAGCACTGGTTTAGATGAGAGATGCCATGTCTGTCAACATCTTATAATCATTTTGAAAGAATAACATATCGTGTTTCTGATTTAATGCCAGAACAAATGTCTGGTTGAAGGCGGATATGTCAGCAGAAAATGCGCTAGGCCGTTAAATATTCAGACGTCTCCCTATGGAGGATACGTTTGTCTGTTTTTATTTACTTCTGGTTCCATAAGTTCCAATGTTCATAATTTCACCAGAGAGTCAACATGAATATATCTCAATGTAAGCGTTTGTGACAGACGATCTCCTCCAGGAAGTCCTATGTGATGTGTCATGTACATGCTTGACTGATTCATTACTAAGCATAATACCGTTCGTATATTTGTGTAACAGGTTTACATATTGCCTGGTGCACGGTATTTGCCATGTACTTTACAAACATATTCATCATTGTGACCCAGGGTAATTCTTATGCAGCTTACTTTGTTGTTTTAATTAGACTTTCTAAGTGTATTTATATGCTAGAGACAAGTTAAAATACGTCAAAATAAGAGGTTTCCTGGAGGCGAACTATACAGCAATGTCGTAGATGCGTGTCCATTTGATAATGTTCGACGTTCATGGATGAACTTGTCTGTTGTACATGTAAAAATATCAAATTATACTAGACAAGTTTCCAAAATCAGGAAGTCTGACAGTCTAGGTTGTTCAAATGATGAAGAAAAACTGTTGTTATATATCGACATTACAGTTTTTAGTGTTCAAAGTATGCGATGACATTTAAAATGCTGTCTACAAAGGAAGCGGAATGTGATGTTGGCCTTTGGTAGAAACTAATTAATTATCATTTCAGCCGTATCATTGTCATTTGCTCTTACATTTTGTGGTTTCGAAAGGTCAATGTCGTCAATAAATGTGATATCGGATCATACTAGAATTATATAGCTAGTCTGGAAGTACAGATAGCAGATACGTTTTCTGAAGAACATCAGATGAAAAACGTTTGAATTAAACTATAGACAAATAAAATGACTGGTCGACGCTGCCCATATGCTCAGTTGTTCGTGGACCCTAGGGGGGGCACAATGCACACGATCAAATATGAAACTGACCAAAAGCCTGATTTTGCAATGCTTCCTGGTCTACGGGTTTCTATTAACCCATTCGTCTATCTTCTCTTTTTCAGGACATTGGATTTCTATAGGTGTTTTAAAATTTGATCCTGGTCATGGTATTCTTACGATAATTATGGATTTAGCCAGACAATTACCACTACTGTATACACATTAACTGGTGCACCAAGTAAGTTTGCTGATTTTATTATTGCGTGTAACTGAAAAACAAACTATCTAATTTGATAATTGACGAGTATTTCAGTACAGTGTTGATAATTCCAGTGGTAGCCTCGCCCGTATAATTATTTCTTCCTATAATTATTGCACTAGAACACTTTCCAAAGATGTGAAGTCTGATTTCGGAGTGATAAAATCAATACGTATAGAATACCTGCAGTTATAATAAATAATTTGCAGACGAATTTAAATGAACATTCTTCTCTAGATTCTTTACCTTTTCTTCCCATTACATGTTAAAATTAACATTGAGAGGCGGGTTCCGTTTTGTTCGATATAACCCTTTAAAAACAATACGGCCTCGTTGAACTAACCTTTTAAACTTCACAGTTTTCAGACTCTTTTTAGAAAAGGAACTGGTCTATAACTCTTATATATTAATACGAAGTATGTTTATATGATGTTCAAAACATTTTATAGGACTAAATCAGAGTACGCCAAATTTCCTTGCGTTGAGCGAGTGTGGTCGCTTACCATTATCCATAAATTACATGACAAACTGTGTTAAATTTTGGGCAACTGCTACTCACATGGACAATGAAAGATACCCAAAACAGTGTTACAAAATGTTACGTAGACTTGATGAGGCAGACAGAACAACGTGGGCTACGCACGTGAAACGTTTGTTATTTGAGCACGGTTTCGGATACGCATGGATTTTCGGTGAAGTTGGAGATATTAAGAAGTTTGTGACTATGTTTAGACAAAGACTAACAGACTGTGGCAGCCAGTACCTTATAAATAAAATAAATGACTCTCCCAAAGCTATGGCTTATAAGCTCTTCAAGACAGTGCTGACTCCTGAAATATACCTGTCTATGAACATTGCATACAAATATAAACGAGGTCTAGCAAATTTCAGGTGTTCTAGTCATGAATTATTGATAGAGGTAGGTCGACGAAGAAACATTGACCGAGACATGAGGTTTTGTCCATTTTGCCTGAAAAACGGAACCCAGTGTGTTGAAACAGAGCAGCACTTTCTATTGTACTGCCCGTTATACGATGCTCTTAGAGCACAATATTTCACGGTAGAGTGGAACACTATGCATGTTACCGAACAGCTCTTTATTCAGATAATGTCTGATAAAAACCAAAACAGTGTGTTAGTGCTATCCAAGTTCATAGCAAACGCCATGGTGCTAAGGAAATCAACCATAGAACGCTAGTGAATAGACACAGTGTGTAGATTCGGTGAGATACTTTTAAGTGTGGACTCGATGAGATTACTGCGTAATCTCTGTAAATTCAGTGGGATATTTTGAAATGTTATAATACTACAACAACTGTACTATGATATTATTGATATGATATGCATGCATGCACTTCTTTATAATATTGATTGAATATACAATTGTATTACAAACAAATTCCTGAGAAAATAATTCAAAATATAGTTTTGAATTATTATCATTCTAAAATTGTACTACGATATTATATACTGCGGCGATATGTATGTATAGACTACCTTATAATACAGATTGAATATTCAATTATATTACATTTAAAATAATGATAAAATATAATTTGAAGTATTACTGCAATTGTGCTATGATATTACTGATATTAGCATGTATACGCTACTTTATAATACTTATGGAATATTAAATTGCATTACCCTTAAAGCATGTTAAAAATGCATACCGGTACTTATGTACAATCATTTATTATATATGATTTATTACGACACTCGTTTTGTGGTAATATACATATAAAAGTGATATCGGTGTACTCTTGTGCTATAAAATGAAATACATATAGTTTACATGTTCTATTGTAAGGATTGCATTAAGACGCTGAATGCAAAATGAAATGTATGATATGTACAAATATGTAATGTTTGATATGTACTAACCGTGATGATTATGCAAAGAATGTGACTCTAGGTACACATCTAAATGTTTCATGCAAGCTTACATTTACACTTGAATTATTGAGCATGATCAAATGAAATGTTTTGTTATAACATAATAGTTGTCAAGTTGTACGTGAGAACAAAACAAGAAAAGACAAACACAATGTATTAACACTATTCAATTAATACCAATTTATAAATGTAAATTTGTAAATATTATTGTTTTAAAAAAATGATCACTATAATTATGCTATTGAATCATGCTTTCTGTATTTTAGGCCGGTGGCCTTGTGCTATTGAAATAAATCTTGTATCTTGTATCTATCTTGTATAGATCATGTAGTATTATTGATTCAAAACATAAGTCAAACACTCTGAATGCCCATAATTTTTTAAACGTCTAAGTACAGAGTTATTTTCAATTATAACACACTTGTTTTAGACACCAGTATAGAAAGCTTCGATTGTGAATCTTCCAAATTATGTTATACCCCGGTCCGGTACATCGTCATTCTCGATTTTAATATTAAAACATTTGTATTGTTCTAAAAACACTTATTACAGATTTCCCTAGAGGAAATGATTTCAACCTCTCCAGGACAGAAATAACCAAAGTACGGCTCGAATGTATAAAAATTGTGTTTAATTAATGTCGTTAAGAGAAAGCAGACATTAGCTCTTATTATCATGGAAACAAAAGGTTGTGATTCGTATATGCTTAAATGTTTGATTGTGTTTTCTTCTAGTTGTGAAAAGTATTGTATGTTATATTAGTTATGCCCTATATCGCGTCTTTTTCTGTTTTAGAAGATAAAAACCTGATTGTTGTTGATTTCCAATATAGGGTTTATATTAAGTAGCCATTTTATGACACAAGACACATGTTATATTCTTCTATAGCCTTGACTACAAAGATATCCTAAATATTCGGCGACGAAGTTATTAGACAGATATTTGTTGAGGTAAGAAATAGTTGATTGATTCCAGTACAACAAGCTCATTCTTCGGACAGTATTGAATAGCTTGTTTAAGTATACGCAATGTTGACAGTCTGATAAAAAGGTACATGGATTCTTACTTCAAACTCTTCCGGTGGACCTGACACATGTTCACATTTTGCTTCTCTATGTTGGATGTTTCTATCTAATGTTTTGATATCGTCGTGATGGCTATGTGAGTAATTATATACCGCCATTCTCGACTACTTTTGTCTATTGAACATTGGAATGTCAATTGATTCTTTCAACGTTTTATTTTAAGTGTTGTAACAGTCTAGGTTGTTTCCGCAGCACTTTTCATGTTCTCATTATTGACGCGATAGTTTACTTCGTACGGAGTACGTGATGACATTTAAATGCTGTCTACAAAGGAAGCGACATCTGATGTTGGTCCTTGATAGAAACTAATTAGTTATAGTTCCAGCAGTATCATAATCATCTATTCTGTGATATTTATGCAATATGTGAAAGGCCAATGTCGTCAATAACTGTGATAGTTGATGCATCGTCTTACATAAACTAATCAGTCCCCCTGTGTAGTTGATTGAGATGCTGATTACTTGCCGCATGAAAATTGGAACGCAACGGATTGTTTATCATTTTTTCTACACAATATATTGAAATGAAATAGTGTTAAGTGAACGTGGTTAAATCAAGTGGCACCAAGAATGTCGAATTTAAACAATGGAAAACATATACTCTTTAACTGCTAGTTATATACATAATTATACATCTACATATCGAACTACTGGTAAAGATAATAATGTATTTGGTATTGTTTTAAACAAGTACATACTTTTTTGAAGAGCGTATGCCCTAGGATACTGAACAAGACCACAATTATAGCGAGTGAATAAAAATGCGAGTTGGTTAGTTTAACCAATAAGCATCCACCAGAAACAAAAAGCATATTCCTTTAAACTCATGTGACACATAACCACGTCCACTAGTACATAACCTCATGAAGAAATTTGCTTTTAAAAGAGACTTTGACATTAAAAATTATTCTCGAATCTGACATTACAGAATAAAACCCGTTTTCAAGACTTCGGAATTTTACATCAAAGACGAATTACGGCCTATGACGGGCGAGTGAAAAGGCATTCTTATTTCAACGTTTAAACAGTCAAAACGTATAAACCGTCAAAGAATTTTATAACTTGACATGTAAAGAAAAAAAGTACTAGATTCTAAATAACGGTTTGTATTTTAACTATGGCATTTTATTCTAGACTGCCGTTCTTGAAGCTCGACACGGACGGTTTGAACATATACTTATTTGTCAAGTTAAACATATGAGTTTTGAAGGAAACAAAACATATATAGTTGACGAGGTCGTAGCAAAGTTTTTTTAAAACTGGTATGTATATTTTGTACACGTAATGGGCACTCATGCAAAATCCTCTATTTAATCGACAAATGATCGGTACAATTTTGAAGTATCTCCTAATCAATGGGATATTTTCACAATGTACAGGATTTAATAAACGTATATCTTTTGAAATGAGTTTACAGGCACCAATGTACGATACTGCACGTTTTCCTCAACGTTATAATTAGATTAACTGAGCATTTCTAGATTATTAGTGCCTTCTTTTCACAAATAACGTCAGTTATGTTTAATGCATACACTTGCGTTATTTATAACAGTTAATTTGCTGTTTTGCTGATGGACAGGTATGCTATAACTGTTTTGGTTGACATTAACTTACGGAGCTAACCTACATATCCTAATGACGGATAGTGTGTGATATAGTTTGTTGTTAGAGCAACCAGTTTTTAATGGACTAGGTTGGGCATCCTCAACCAAACATTTAGACCACAATCGGATATTGTGTTACAATCCCTTCAACTGTTGTTTGAGTTTGGATTTGGCATGTTGAATAATGTGTCTTCTTTGTATGTTATGTCCAGTCCGATACCACAACGAAAATAATGCTACGAAATATCTTTATTTCCTCCTTGTTAAAGCCCGTAACGCTTCTAACGAATTACGTCCTTGTAAATTGGGAAAGTTCCTGTGACTTCCAGCGATCTGTGTCGATTCAGTTAAATGAGAGAGCTATCTAAGATGTCAGTAATTGGTACGCAATTACGGAGTGCGAATACTCGAATCTTGCGACATTATGTCTGAGATTATGCCTTTAGATAAAATTACAACAAGACGTGTTTTATAAACATATTGATTCTTTGTTCATCAATTTACGTAGTTTAATTGGAAAACAAACATAAATTCGTTGATCGTATTAGAATGTTGGATTCAAACCATTTACTGTTTTCTATTTCAAAGGTACTTAAAATGATTGGAACATCAGCGTCTTTGAATCTATCATGCATGCCTTTCTAGAAGTATCTGTATTGGCAAAATTCACAGCTGAATTGTTTGATCCTTTATTCCAAGATTTAATAAGGTCAGGACATTGTTTCGGTAGTCTCCTAATACTTGATGATTGATATAACTACATGTATTCCCAAATATCATTGCCGAATCCTGGAACGACCATATGCTTCGACGACCTTGGTGCATTTGTTAGCACTGTGACCCTTGTGTTAAGGTATTAATACCGGTAGTTCTAGAACAAAGACCAATATGGGCTTCTCGTAAAATGGTGATCCTTCATTGTTCCTTTCCATACGCCCATGCCAAAGATATGTTCTATATGTGGCATTCACATTTATATGAAGAGTGCAAATAAATTAAGTAACAATTACCGTATATTGGAAATAAAAAAAACGATCAGATTTTCAATAATGTAATCTTGTAAAATAGAAGAAAGACGTGATATAAGGTATAAATAATATAAAATACAATACATTTTACAACCAGAAGAAGACACAACCAAACATTTAAACATGCCTGTATATCCTAATTAAAACTAATCACAACCTTTTTGGGAGATTTATCAGTCTACGTGTTCCTCTTTCGCTCCAGTAAATAACTGCGACTTGTCTAGCATGTGAGTACCACTTTATATACAAATCCCAAGATTTAATCAATTCAATCTAATTATGAACCTCTATATTTGTCAAAATGCATTTTTTTTGTTATGACATTGTTCAGTTCCCGTTGCAAGTACACACAACTGTCAATTACATGCCTTATTAATTCTGAATTCATAAACACACCTCAGTCATCCAAATCTATCAAATAATGCCACTTTGAAATAATTGAACCCGGCTTCTCAAGAATTTCCTGCCAATGACCATATTGTCCGACCTCTGTAGCTAACGAACCTAACACTACTTGTCCAATCAATACATCACTTCGGAATCTATCATGATCATAAACAAGAATATTTACAGATGTAGCGTGCATGTCGTTGATGTTAGGGCAGATGTCAAAGGTGAATGTTTGTTCAATCGCAGGATTCGAATTCTTTTTATGTATGATTGTTTGATGTTTAATTACCGGTTTCTCTGGCTGTGACACTTCTACTCGGACATACGGATCTGTAAAAGAAAATCTAGCGTGTATGAAAGCATGTTAAACAAATGTGATATTTCATGTTTGGAGATTATGTAATAGATAAAGTACTAGTTTTTGATCAAAAGTGTCCTCTTACAACATAATAACATTTGCCTAACACATCTGAGGGATTAACTGTCATATAGATTGAGTAAAAATCAAGAAACTATTAATAATAGCTAAGATTACACCAGCAATTATTTTCCACATTCATGGATTAAGGCTTGATGCACAAAGGTATATAGCATATTATTTGTCTCATTTGTTTTTTAAAAAAATAGATGATTGTCATGGAATTATTTCTCAAAATAATGTTTATTTTCAAACAGGATCATGTTAGCCGATTCTTATATATATCTAAAACTGCTCAGCTGATGTTTAGACAGTGTGTTTTATTTTATAGATATTAACAAAATGTTTGTATTATAATAGCGCTGTAATGATATAATTTAAACATTCATTTTCATAGGGCTACATAATTTGATGATAACTAACTACAATATAATGTTGTATTCGAGTGATTCTAAGTGGCATCACATGTGTTCATTAAGACAAGTAGAAAGTTATAACTGCTTTCGATCATTGTATAATAATAATTCAGGATTCTTGTCGGTTGCACAATGTATATATTAATTTTTTTATACATTGTTTATAGGTTTGCTGTATTCCTCCTGATAACCAATAACGTAAAATCAATCAATTTTGATGGATTTTGCTCTCAACTTTCTGGACAGCACTATTAAAGGATTAGCCATTGCCCTATAATTGTTGGGGTGAAGATAAATTGTGATTATTTTTTTTGTTTTAGTATTTTGTTCAACCAAGACTACAAAATATAATATAAAATAACGCTACATTTCTTTGTTTTATTATTTAGTTTCACAAAAGACACTAATTAAAATGTAATGCTGCAAATTTGATTAGTTTACAGTAGCACAGTCATGTTAATCCCTCGTTGTGTGTGTTTACACTTATTA
Source organism: Spisula subtruncata (assembly GCA_963678985.1). Classification (NCBI taxonomy): domain Eukaryota; kingdom Metazoa; phylum Mollusca; class Bivalvia; order Venerida; family Mactridae; genus Spisula; species Spisula subtruncata. The sequence continues at coordinate 27,651,425 of OY787663.1, read as the reverse complement.
GTCTTCAGGCAATCAGTAGTGACATTAATTTAACTGTGTATGTGGTTATGCAAATCTGAAATAGTTTAAAGCTTAAATTGACCAATCATTTTCTGAGAAAACTTCTCACAAAAGTGTACATTTGCAGAAATAATGTACACTTTATGAATAGAGTCAGTGGGCATGACGGAGTATAAGTGGATTAAACAGACAAAACCACACTTCTTATAAATCAAAGGTATCCGATGACACAAATTACAATGCCAATAGTTCGTTCTTGGTAGCATTGGTGGAATTGACAAAATCAACCATCTGAAAGATGGGAAGTCCATAGAATGTTTTGAATGAAATGATATTGTGCAAACAGAACAATAAATACATGCGATATTCTATAATATATATACGTACGATGGTCCGACGATAGGCAATACAATTGGGATAACAATAAGCAAATTGAATATTTTCGTACACAATATGTTCAAGAAGCATTTCAAGTAGATAACCCTACAGTTCTGATTGAGAATTTTGCTCATAACAAGATTCTGAATTTTACGAAGTACATTGTATATCCATTTGATATCTAGCGTGTAATTAAGATGAATCATTAGACAACGTAGTTTGAAGTCAAACATTGAAACAGTGGGTCCATCTCTAAGCAAGTAGTCCTTGGCAAACTTCAAGTATTATAATCAACTACATGTGTACCAAGAAAACGTTTAACAGTCTTCATAAATATATTATGAACTCAAAGTGGCTCTGACCCGAATCTTTTCAAATTTTCCACACCACCATAATAATTAAGCTGAGATAGACCCTGAAGAGTCTTTATATTAATACCATAACAACAGATCAGCGAACAGTGGTGCACAATTAGTTCGCATGAGAATACATGTATCAAGAAGCTGTTTATATATGGTAGTGTCCAGCTTGGCACATTTATTTTCTGAAGAACTGAGAGTGATGTTCCGTTCCTTTCAAAAACCATTTCCAAGATGATTAAGAGCTATTGTCCGCTTTCTCTGCCTGCGACTCCACATAGATTAAACAAACTTTTCTTCAGAATTGGCAATTACTATCCTTCAGAGGTTGTATTAATTTCGAGAGACAACTATAATCATGTTCTTTAAAAAAAGTACCAATGTTCATTATTCACAATATTGAATCCAGATTAATGATGTGACCGACCCAGGTATAACATAATTCTGAACATGCACAATCACAGCTAGTAATGGCGTTGCTTGATATAGCAATGCCTAGTACAATTGTACTATAATTGACATAACTCTGACATGTGTTTTATATGTTTACGGTTCATTCAAGGTTAAATGAGAACGGAAATAAAGCTCTTCCCTGAGGTAAACTATTATTATCTACATTTATCTGTGTGGAACAGAGTTAATTGTAGTCTCCATATCTGTGTGAAACATAGTTAACTGTAGTCCCCGTATCTGTGTGGAACATAGTTAACTACAGTCCCCGTATCTGTGTGGAACATAGTTAATTGTAGTCCCCGTATCTGTGTGGAACATAGTTAATTGTAGTCCCCGTATCTGTGTGGAACAGAGTTAATTGTAGTCCCCGTATCTGTGTGGAACATAGTTAATTGTAGTCCCCGTATCTGTGTGGAACAGAGTTAACTGTAGTCCCCGTATCTGTGTGGAACATAGTTAATTGTAGTCTCCGTATCTGTGTGGAACAGAGTTAATTGTAGTCCCCGTATCTGTGTGGAACATAGTTAACTACAGTCCCCGTATCTGTGTGGAACAGAGTTAACTGTAGTACCCGTATCTGTGTGGAACATAGTTAATTGTAGTCCCCGTATCTGTGTGGAACATAGTTAATTGTAGTCCCCGTATCTGTGTGGAACAGAGTTAATTGTAGTCCGCGTATCTGTGTGGAACATAGTTAACTACAGTCCCCGTATATGTGTGGAAAAGAGTTAACTGTAGTACCCGTATCTGTGTGGAACAGAGTTAATTGTAGTCCCCGTATCTGTGTGGAACAGAGTTAACTACAGTCCCCATATCTGTGTGGAACATAGTTAATTGTTGTCCCCGTATCTGTGTGGAACAGAGTTAATTGTAGTCCCCGTATCTTTGTGGAACAGAGTTAACTACAGTCCCCGTATCTGTGTGGAATATAGTTAATTGTAGTCCCCGTATCTGTGTGGAACAGAGTTAATTGTAGTCCCCGTATCTGTGTGGAACAGAGTTAACTGTAGTCCCCGTTATTTTTGCGAATGGGATAGTTCCCTCATTTGTATTACTCATTGTATCGACAGTAAGAAAGTATATGACATTCAGAGTGTTTGACATACTAATGAATTGAATCAATAACAATATGATCTATTTAATGCTTTGTACATCCTAAAAATAGTCCTTAATAATATAACGGGGTTTCACATCATGTCGTGGAAGACCAGTTTCTTTTCTATATAGGTTCTGACATTATGCTTTGTAAAAATTTGAATATTATATTGTATTATATAAAGAATTCGGATAAAAAAAGAACCCATCTCATTGACAATTTGAACATGGGAAGAAAAGGGTAAAATGAACGAGAGAAGAATTCTCATCGAAATTCGTCTGCAAATGATTTGTTATATCTGCAGGTATGTGATATGTCTTCGTGTCCTGACTACGAAATCAAATGATAATCTGAAGGATTTATTATTAGGGCAAGGCAACAACTGCAATTATCAAAATTGTACTGAACTATTCGTCTATTATCAAATTATTAGTTTGTCTTTCTCAGTGAAATTGCAATAATAAAATCAACAAACTTACTAGGTGCACCGGTTATTGGGTGTAGTGGTAATTGTCTGGCTTGGTCAACATGTACTGTTAGGATACCATGGCCAGGATCAAACTTCAAACCCACCGATAGAAAGCCAAGGTCCTGAAAATAGATAAAATACGCATATATTAAATGCAATATATACATATATCGTACGTATAAAACATTGCTTTATAAGGTTTTTGTCAGCTATTCAGTTTGATACACATTCGATGATATTGTTTATGGGCTTATACGACTTTTGTGCAGCCAGACTTGCTTAAAGTGGACCAAACATAACATTTTTGACGCAATGACCTTTCTAAACCGCACACTATCATACTTGATCATGAAATGACTGGAACTAATTATGTTCTATCTACGTCCAGCATCGCAGGTCATAACCTTTGTAGACATCTTTGAAATGTCATCGCATACTCCGTACATAGTCCAGTCAAAATAGGCTCAAAACGGGCCTAACCCAAAACAAATTGCAACAGAAACAATTTTACCACCAATGTCAAGTTCAAACCTTGGCGGACTTTAGAAAAAAAGTCCTCAAAAATTTGATAAGGGGAAAGGGATGAAATCCAAGATGGCGTCCAGGATGTCTGCCATAAATTGCTGAACCACTTACTATTAATTTTCCAACGAGGTAGTTCTATATATAGATATAATAAGGAATATTTCGATGGAAAATGTTCATAAAAATATGTGCATCAAATTGGATGGGAAAAGTGACCACTCAAAGGTCAAGGTCAATGCCATTCCAAGGTCAAACTACTAAAAATGCTAAAAAAATGAATTTTCCTCTATACTTTCATTGGTTTAAGATCTATTTTACATTGTATGAGGTTATTAAAGCATGAACGTAGTTGGTAAGTGTATATTTCTTTATTATAAGGTATATATTTAAATTAGAATATTGAAATTTGTGAAAACAGCCAGTTTTACTCGAGTACATCATGTCCGAGAGCTGATTGTGATAACTATTATCATCAGCTGTAGCATTAGAATTTCCATTGGTATAACTAAATGTGTGTGTGAATATTAAAAATTGAATTAGGTTTTTGAAATTGTCTGCGACAATGACCATTTTGAGGACAAGGTCAAGGCCATTTCAAGGTCAAACTACTAAAAATGCTAAAAAAATGAATTTTCCTCTATACTTTCATTGGTTTAAGATCTATTTTTTACATTGTATGAGGTTATTAAAGCATGAACGTTGTTGGTAAGTGTATATTTCTTTATTATAAGGTATATTTTAAATCAGAATATTGAAATTTGTGAAAACAGCCAGTTTTACTCGAGTACATCATGTCCGAGAGCGGATTGTGATAACTATTATCATCAGCTGTAGCATTAGAATTTTCATTGGTATAACTAAATGTTTGTGTGAATATTAAAAATTGAATAAGGTTTTTGAAATTGTCTGCAACAATGACCATTTTGAGGTCAAGGCCATTTCAAGGTCAAATTACAGGAAAAAAGATTATTATGCTATATTTTCATTGATATTAGATATATTTCACATTTTCTAAGGCTATTAAAGCATGGAAGTAGTTGGTATAATCTACAACACTAACCAATTAAAGGTCAAAGTCGTTCAGGATACAAAAATACACACTTATAATGCAATGGTATTTCCGCACTGTATTTTTCAGGGGTAAGATATTTGTCTTGTAGTGTTGCTTAGAGTAAAACAATAATCAGTATGTTGCATGTGTGCTTGGAACATTGGTGGGTGAGTAATGTGGTAACTCATATAGCGAGGATGAATATTCAAACCCTGCAGGTTGCCCATAGGGCCTATGATATTTGTTCAGTACATTGATGAGCATCACATAGTTCCACAACTGACTGTGTCAAAACTGAATACTGTCATGAGGTCGTTGATGACTGTTCATGCTTGATCCTACATATAGAGCTTTGAATTATTGAATGGCTGTTAACAACAGTTCTGAATATTCAAGTGGACCTTGTGTGGTTGTTGTTAGCAGTGTAACCACTGATGATTCCTCTATGTGGTATGTAATAACTATTCTCAACACCCAATGATTCCCATTACATCAACAAGGCCTAACTACTAGGACTTTGATACATAAAATGTTGCCAACACTGGCTAGTACCAGGTCGGTCAAATGATAATCCCTGCACTGATAAGTCCCCTATTGACACTACTTTAATGGTTCCCAACACAGATATGTGCTTAAGATAATTGCTCCGTGTAATGGTGAGACCTTTCAGTACATAGAATACTAGCTCCCCAACATTATTGAATGTACTAATTAATGTACTATAGTACATGTAGTAACTTGTGATTGTTCCCTTCACTGATAAGTCATTGATAGAATATTGTTATCAACACTTGCAAGTCCCCATAGGGACTAGGATAAGTGGTATCAGCTCTGATGAGTCCCCTATATGACATAGGACGGATAAGCAAATGCTGATGAGTTCCCACAGTGACTATGACAACTTCTGCAAGCAATGATGAGTCTCCCATAAGACCTTCATTGATGGTTCCCAACACTGATGAGTCCGAGAGGACCTTTGATTTCAGCTTTCAACACTGGGGATTCCTTCATATACATGTGCACTAATATGATTGTAACGAACACTAATAAGTCTTCCATGGACCCGTATATGTCTGCTGTCAACACTACTGAATCACATATGATCTACATGTAAGACAAGTACCTCAGAGGAGTTTGCATGACTGTTTCCAACTCTGACGAGTCATTTATAGATCCTTATAGGTTTTCTTCCAGTACAAGGGCGTCTAACACTAGGGTTTAATTAAAACAACTGCATCTTTGAATGACTTCTCCCAGCACTGCCGAGCCCCCCCCCCCCTACATAATATCTTCATTATATGTTCCTAACACTAATGTTCCCTGTAGACCCAACTATGACTACTGCCAATGCCGATGAGTCCACCGCAGGGCTTAATACGACTGTCGTAAGTGAATCAACGCTTATTTCGCCTTTCATAGGGCGTAATATAATCTATTGAGCATTGACTAGGTCCTCATATAGAAAGCCTTGGATGACTACTTTTCAAAACACTGGTTAGTTCATCTCCTAAGGGTATATGACTTCTCTAAACCCCTGTGAGTCCTTTCAAGTGTGACAGTTACATACACTAGTGAGTCCCCTTATGGGAATATTCTCAATTCCCATAGGCCCTATTTGGACGGATGCAAACACTGGTGAGTTCCTTATGGCAACTTCAAATAGGTTTTAGGATGACTATTTTCAAGGGGTGACCTATGATGACAATTCACTGCACTAGTGTGTCCCTAATATAACATAAGATGGCAGTTATCTACTCCACAGAATGGCCAATAGTACATTGGTGAGTCCCATTTAGTACCTAAGATCTTAGATAACAGTTCCTTACCTCCTGATTCTTACTGACAATGATGGTCTCCAACACTGGTGAGTCCCCCATAGTACTGATGGTGATACTTCCCAATAATAGCAAATCCCTAACAGTACCTAGAGTGACAGTTCCCAACATTGATGAGTCCATTGTTATGTCAATTATGACTGTTTCAAACTGAAGAACCCGATAGGGCTTTGGATGAGTATTTCCAACATACATCAGTTCAACATAACGTAAATATTAAACTTAGAGCTCTAATAAAATCGATATACTTAAAACGTTGACCTTTAAAGACATGCACATTGACCTTCAAATGGTCATTGTTTGATTTTGGTTTTAAGGTCACTATATTTAAGTATACTAAGTATTCTTACGTGTAAGCATTTATTTGTATCATTGGTAAGACTAACTAAGCTTTTCACATTTTGACATCAAAATGATCTTGACATTGGCTTTCATATGATTACCGTTGTGAGTAAATGTGAAGGTCACTACCTAATGAACATTTTCATTCCAAATAAAAATCATTATATCTACATATTAAATTACATAAGTGATATCAAACAAATAATGGTTTCGAATCCAAAATGTCTTGGATACCACATACTTCACTAAAAGTGGCTGTTTTAACCAAACTGTAATGTTCTAAATCAAAAATATTATTCATATTGAATAAATACATACTAAACAACCAATATACCAACTTTATAATGACGGGGAAAGATGGAAATCTATAAAACGGCAAGGAAAATAACAGGGAAACAACAGATTTTAAGCTTTTTTCGCATTTCGTCCTTGAAATGGCCTTGACCTTGGCCTAAAAGTGGTCACTGTTGCTAGAAAATTTGAAGGACACTACTAAATGAGCATTATCGATCAAATTATAAAGAATTATATCGATATATAAAACTACCACATTGATTTTTAGAGGTTATATAGTTCATGGCGGCCACCATGGAAGCCATCTTGGATTTTTCACCTTTATACACATAATTTTTTTCTAGTGATCAGCATACGATTACTTACCTAAAAATCGAAAAATAACTTCTGTTGCAATTTTTTTTACTTTTAATGTTAATTTGACTGGACTAACACTTTGATGTTCCCATGTTAAATAGAGAAGTACACCCGTGAACGTCAAAATCAATTATCAAATGGGCACGCATGTTCGACATTTCCTTTGCCCTTTACTTATTCCTCTGTATACTAAAGCTATACCAGTTTTTGCTATATGTAAGTAATACAGTTAATGTTAATAAACGTTATCAAATTTTTGGAAAAACTCTAAAAAAGAACCAATTATCATTTTCTGGTACATATTTTGAAAGTTTAGCAAAAGCAACAACAGTAAGCTTTTAAGAAGAACCTTGTGGTCATGATAAATAAGTTTGCAAAGTGCAAGCATTAAAAAATATGACTATGGACTTTTAAAATATTTTAGTTTATATCACAAGTTTAACATGGATTTCAATATAAAAAAATAGCTGATTATTGGAGCACAATGTGTACCTACTCTTGTATAGACGTTGATGTCATGATAGGAACAACGTAAACTATATAAAATAACTAAATAATATGACAATGGAATTTTAAAAAAAGATTTAATGATGTACTTTACATGTATTTCTAAGTCGAACTGGGCATATCATTTAGGCTAACAAAAGGACTTGAAGACTTCGACTCCCACAAGAGACGTGCCTCATGTGGCGTGTACGTGTTAATTGTGGATTAATTTCTCCCCAGTATAACATTAACGTCATAAAATGAATGTTTATGGGAAAACGGCCATAAAACAAAGATGATGTACTAGTACATGATCAGTCTTAGGCCTACAGTTTGTATGAAAACATACTGCGTACATAGTCCACGGACATAAATGTAAGCGTCGTTATCAAACACATTGGATAAGGATTCTGATGTGGGTAAACCTAGTAAACCTAGTAGCTTTGGTAAAACACCAATTAATGGTACTAAAATTCACACTACATTAAAACGTCATTACCGATATATCTACGGCTTAACCAGAGCAGTACACGTACGAACACGACTATTGATACAAGGATATTACGACGTTAGATATGTATCCACCAGATTGAGTATAGTCGTCCAGACTACATGTAAGCTTATTTTGTTTTATTCGAACTGCTGTCGTAAAACGACACAAGTATTGTTCACCAGTGCCTTACCTTTATAGTAAAGACATAAGTTTCATCCAGATGAGAAACTTGTGTTGTTTCATTCGATAGAACAGTTGTAGATCGACACAACAAGTTATGTACTTTTGGAACAAGGTTTTAATGACGTAATGCCATCAGCAATTATTAAACACCACCAATTGTTGCCATTTGTTTTAAAGCATTCCAAGTGTTGAATGGTTTTGTTAAGAATGACGTCGCAATATTTACTGAGCATGTTGTTTCGTATCCTTCTATGAACAATGCCAACGGAGGTTATTGTTGTTTGTTCATTCACTATGTATATAAATGAACATACAGTGTGTTTATTCTAAATAAACTCTGTTATGTCTCATCGCAACGCTTGTGAAACTGAGTCCTTAAACAAGATGTTACCTGGACAAATGTAGTAAGAAAATAACTACATTGTGGTATAGATAAAACATATTCTGTCATTTTCTTGTAAAATGTGAACTAACAAAATGAATATTGACTCCTTAATGAGTAAAAAACTATTTGTTTTATTTCATATATCGCTTCAGCGTGATATTATACTAGAAGTATATTATTTTATAGCATCATTACGGGGGACACATTATTCACTATCTTTACTTAATTAGCAACGATGCTCTATAAGATAAAAGAGAGTGTAAACATGTTTACATAGAAGTTTTATTGATAATGTATGTGTAACCCTGTTACACCAATATACGAAAGGTAATTTGTTACGTAAAAAATCAGTCAAATATGTACACAACTCATCACCCAGGACTTTCTGGGGGAGAACGTCTGCCACAAACGTTTACATTCAGACATATTCATATTGAACCTCTGGTGTAATAATAAACAATGGAACTCATGATTTGGTGTCAAGTTTTAATAATCAGCTTTCTGAGCTCCTGACCAAAAGTAAATGGAAAAGAAATATGTATTTTCCATAGGGAGTCGTCAGAATATTCAACGGCATGGGGTATTTTCTACTGACAAAACTAGACATTTGCTCTGACACTAAATCTGAAACACGGAATGTAACTCTTAAAAAAAGATTTTGACAGGAAACTTAAATGCAGCTTCGTAAAAACCAGTGATTGTAAAACTGTATAGCTAAAAGGTTTATAGACATTATTTGACAAAACAAGGTATAACTATAAATGATACCACGTGACCCCCTGTATGCCCTAGACGACCACAAAGACCATGCTAAAAAAACTGCGATATCTAGCGACAAAACAATGTCTTTCTATGACACGAACATCAAGAATATGCCAAATTGTGAGCTCAAGTGACAAATCAAGTTCTTTTATTGGCCTAGTTACCTGGTGTTAGGCCTAAAAAGAACACGATAATATGCCAAATGAAAACCTCGTATGAATAAACATGTTATTCCTTAATAGATTTTCTATGATAAAACCCCTAATATTATGCCGTCGAATTGACCTAAGTAATTAACGCCCCAGCTAAAAGATTAAGCTTTAACAGTGATAAGGGATTGATTGCCTAGTTAAAGCTATACAAAAGTGTGTTCGAAAAGACATGTTTTGTTATGTTCTTGAAAATAAAAATACAGACAGTTAAAGCCGAAGGCATCTAAATTAAATATTTCTGCATGTTGCATCGCGTTTCTAGCCAGTAATTGTCTTTTTTCACTCAAACAAATAATTCCATTTTCGTCTGTATCTATTGTTTAAGCTGGCGGGTATATATTTGTCCATTTCGAATTTAGGTATATTTCATCTATTCAGAGTCTATCTAATTATCATCATTTTCCAAGAATCCGATAGTCCGAGATTCTTAAGAGACTTATAGAATCCTAACTACTTGTACATTTTTGCTTGTTATAAATGGAACTGTGACATTCATGCCACGTGTTTCACTGCTAGCCGTGAATAGATATTCAAATGAGGATCTATCACGAGTTGTCAATTGATATAAATTTATATTAAACGAGCCTCCTGTTTAATTGACAACGAGTAATAGATTATTTACTAGTATATCATATGATACTAAAAAGTAAAAACGCAAAATACGCAGTAATTTATTGAAAAAACTTAATACCTTATATTACACGTGGTACGTATAACTTTATACGTAATGGCTATGCTAACCTGAAAGCATGGCATGTCATGTGATAAAATGAAATAACATGTGACATTTTACATGGTACGAGAAATAGTTCCGGAGGAATTAATTTAAGCCATATTTATATTTGCGAATTGCTCGTTAACTTATTTAGCGGCAGTAAAACACTCCTTATTTCTTTCTGATGTTCGCGAATATTAGAATAACGAACATATAAAGAACATAAATCAGTGTCGTTATACATGCTCCGCGTGACTAAGGCCAAAACAATTGGTTTCACGTCAAAAGCAAAGAAGCCATACATAGTACTGGGTATATATACTGTACGTACATATACGTCTTTAGAAACGACAATGATTAAAATGAATAAAATTCAATAGGAATCCGACAAGCATTCAACAGTTTTCGACACTAAACAGTTTTCGTCATTCAAGAATTTAAAATCATTTAAGTGTTCTCTATTTAATATAACTCAAAACATTATAATTACAAGCCCATCCATCATTCGATAAAATGTCTCGTATTTCCGAGAATTCCAATGATGAGTTATTTGTTGACACTTTTAAGACACCACTGTCACCATGACTATTAATGAACATATTGGTACTGTTTTATCAAAACTGTATCAGAAATCTTACATGCTCAAATCTGAATTATTTATAATAACTGATTAACAACAGTAAATTGGGGATAAGTTGTTCGAGTTATTTGGCAGAATTTCTAAAAGGCCAAATTTGTAATGCAGATACACTAGCCATACAGTACTTTACAGTTGCAATATACCTAAGACAAATTGATATCTGAATATAAGTTTGTAATTCTAATAAATTCATTGATAAAAAGGACCCTTAGTACTCTGGATTAAAGATAATTAATCTGAAGTTACTGGGCTTATATTTTGAATTTTAACTATTTGTGGTATTAATAGTGGTATGGTATATCATTTGGTCGCTGAGTTGGAAACTGGTAAATGAACGTTGGACTATTTACTAGAAACCCAACCATATTGGTAAGACTCATCGATTAACGAAAAACCCTGAACGAGCGTATTTCCTACGTCGACCAAACAGTCACGGAACAGTATTTAGATACATATATGATAGTGGTTAAGTTTGATGCTTATTTTACAAAATCAAATATGCTATGTTGTTCCGTAGGGAGTGTTTTTATATTTATGTTCCTGGAATGAAAACAGTCGTTTAATGTCATTTCGGTACATGGAACCATACGTGTGTGTTCAATTTAGTATTTCCATATGTACGGATAACATGAAAGTGGTTCATGTAGAGAAGGCCAACGTATATTCCTGGAAACTAACACCAATTGTTGATGCCATAAACATGAAGTAAAGTACAACGTTAACTACGTTCAAGAATGTCGAAAGCATCGAGTAATGGATTGGCGTAGCGGGAGATGAATAAATACATCGCATGAAAATGATAATAGTCTAGTGTGATAAAGTGTAATAAAGCTTGTATGTGACGTCATCCAAAATGTAGGAGATCATCGACAAATATACTTGTTGATGGCAGTCAGAGAAAGTAGCATGTTGTTATATTTCTGTTAAAAAGGCGACCATATGTGATAAAAATAATATAATTTGGATAACTTTTAACATTAAATGTAGTACACACTTTTTGAACAACTTTATTAAACAAACATACTTAAATGATAATGAAAAAGACAATGGAATATTATTCCTGCAAACGTCATATGCTAACTGTAATAAATTTGGAAACGTTATAATTAAATGCCATCCGGGTAATAATAGATGTTTGATTTATACATTTAAAGCAGAATACAAGGAATGTGTGATACCCACGTCATGATCAGCTTTACCATTGTTAGACAACTAAATTAACGTAAATTAAATAAACGACAAAAAAGGAAAGCCCTAAAAAAGGTCATTAGACAATAAGCTTGCAATTTCAACGTGCACGCAAAGCAGAACAGAAATGAAATAATAGTACAATGTTGTCACGCAAAATACAAGAATAATTAAAGGTTAAAAAACAGTAAATACTTTTTCTCGTATAGTGCTTAACACATTACAATTAATAACACGCTTGAAAGTCCGTGTGTACTCAAGAATGTCCATAAGCATTATGTTTGTTACAATTTGTCGATGACGAAGTCACTCCTTACTCTAAACTAACAACGTAGTATGCAAGCTTTACTAAGACAAAAAGTGCCGTATTAATACCAGTATTAACGATAAAACCGCAGAAATGCTTTTTCCTCCTGATATCATCCAACTCACTGACACATTTAAGACTATTTGGGGACGTGTTAGTAAGAAGAGCTGCATGTAGCGCTAACAAATCGTGATACAGTGCATGTACGTAACATTGTTTAAACGACCCATGTGGTGTTTAAACAATGTGGTGCTAAGACTATAAGGATCCACCATGAACTTCTATGTAGGATAAGGATATCTCACCCGAGGGGTCGGATTTTAACCAGGGACGAGGCTTGTCGAGTTCCCTGGTTAAAATTCCGACCCCGAGGGTGATATTTCCTTATCCTACATAGACTGTCTCATGGTGGATCATTTTTCTTCGACGCAATTCGTGAAAATATGAGTTTTTATCATTATTTAGCGTTCGTGGTGTCAACGTGACGTCATCATAACGTGGTATTTGCCGTACGTTCGCATTCAAAACAATCGATAACATAACGTTGCAATGTGCCTACACAGTTATGCTCTGCCTAAGAAAATGCCCCTTAAATAGTATAGAACCTATTTTTGTTCTTCTTGTTAGCTAAATACCAAGTTTATTTACTATGCAGACGTAGTAGAAGTAAAAGTAGACCCATTAAAAGGTCGGAATAAATTCACGTGCGGTTGCTCATGTGAGAAAGATGTTGCTAATGTGAGATAAGATTTTCTTCCATTAGCATCGCGCTTATCTTACATTAGCAACGCCGAAGAAAAATGTATCAAACAATTAGCAGCAGATGACCAAACATTGAGTAAATCTGGCTGTTTTGATTTTAGAACAGTTTAAATTCATACATGTAAGTTTAATAATTTCCTATAAATACGTCAATAATATATCGTTGGGATTTCTGTTAAAGGTACAACAAATGTCCAAAACTGCCTGTCATTCAAAGTAGAAAACAATTCAATAATCCTCCTATTGTCTATGTAGAATGGATAACCTTTTACGTTATTTTCTTAGAAACTTCGATCGAACAAACAACACAGTCCAAGCCTGAGGTTGTGTACAATTATCTTCAACAAGTCTATTATCAGCTCCCGTGGGAACACTCGTAAATTATTCAATGACGTAAGATGGCAACACAAGACTGAAAAGGAAGGATAATTAGCTTTCCTATGGAATGGAAAAAAAATTTGAAGGATCGCTATAGTACAATCTTCCTTTTTTAGGCGTCTTAACAACAATGTCGTTTGTGTAACGAGCTATGTTTTGTTTAACATGTACGGATCAGAGTGGGGAATATCGGACAAGTTCTAAAAGTCTGTGACATACTATACGTGCAATCAGCCGTTTTGTTGAATACGACTTTGAAAGTTTACGTTTATGACTAGCCTTTACGTATCTAAAAAATTTCCGTGAATGCCCTAATAGATAACATTGAAACTAATAACAAGGTGACATATACAGCTTTAAGATATCATTCAAACGTCCATTGGTTTGTACAACATGTATTTAGTGCTGTACATGAACGAATGTCACACTGTCGTGCGGTTGAGTGTGTAGGTTTTCGTCATTATGCCGAGTAGATTTTATATATACATGTATTATGTAGTCAACATATTATAACTACACACGCAATGATACCCCGGACTTGTTAGCACGAAAATATTTACGGAGTGTCAATTAAAGTGTGTGTTAATTTAGTGATGGCATATAATGAGAAGATCCTTATAAGACTCATGCATATACATGCACATGCGCATCTTATAAGCTTTGTTTCACGAAAATCGTAAATTGTCACGTTGCCCAAACATAAGTTGAAACAGATTGTTTTACAACAAGTAAAGGGTAATTTTCAGACAGTTTTTTCTTGTTTTCTCAAAATATCCATTTTGTACTTACGACTTTCTCATCCAAAGCCAGCAACATGTATAAAACAATCTATGTTAGCTGTTGATATGTGTATATTCTGAACAGCTGATGTCCCCAATACACACAGTACAACAAATATGTCAGTGACAAATGGTCATCAAATCATGATTATGTTATGTCTATACCAGTTGCCCGTAACGTGCCAGATTCCTACAAGGTGTATAAATGAATGTCATCGGCATAAAAACTCACAACCAGTGCTGCATACAGTACTCTATGTGCTATATAGTTGTACTAAAACAGTTAGAGATGTGATGTTATTGTTAACTCGTGTGTGAATAACTCTCTGGAGGGGTGTAACGTCAACAGTAAACTAAATATGTAGAAGTTTATTTGAATCTAATGAAGTATTGACATAAAATTTATTCGAAATGGTCGAGATATTTTTCAGATCGATGAATAAGGAACAAATGCTTATATCGAGTGTTTGTACATAGCTACCAAGATATTGGATCCAAGACACACTTTCATACATAATCATAACAAGGTATTGGTAATATTTAATACCTTTTTATTTATAATTAATTAAAATGGCACGGATGTGAAGTGTGGATGTATTTACTTTGTAAACAAAACCCCTTTCCGTTGCAAGTACAATTTTACCTTTAATTGATTTCATTTTTCAATGGTGACTTTGAATGCAATAGTATAATACAAATGTGCAAATGTGCACACAGTTCGATAAGGGTCAACAGCAAAACTCATTTTCATGTTACGTTTCCTAAGCTTTTAAGTATCTCTGAGAAATATCACTCTACCAATTTTTTTCTAAACATTTAAGCGATGCGTTTATCATAAAGTAAATGATACGCTGATTGAATTCCTATACCATTATCAAATTGAACATTCTTCTCTCGTATCAATTCTAAATTATTAGACCTTAAGTGCTTTAATGCAGTTCACAATTATCCTTTTACATAAATATTTATATTTTGAAGCACTCTTTATCCGCTTACAATACTAGTATTTCACATGTCACCTTACAGCTACTTTCGATATCGATGAGAAATATCACTTAACCCATTGATTTTCGAAACATTTAAACGGTTCATTTCTCATACATGATCAAAATGACCTCGTCTGTTTCAAGGTGAAGGATAAGCTGATTGAGAGATTGAGGATCACGTTGCTATGATAAAATGGAACATTCATTTCTCGTTTAATTCGATATTTCAAGAGACCTTACGTGCTTAAATGCGGATCACACTTTTTTAACGGAAATGTTCTTATTTTGAAGCACTCTTCATCCGCTAACATTTCTAGTATTTCAGATGTTACATTACTGTACTATGTCTAGTACGTGCTCTAAGTGTATGCATACATTTATTAGTTACAATAACTCTTCTATATAAGAAAGATCATGTATGCATATGTAAGCGACAGTTTAGAGATAAACATATAAACGAAGAAAGTAGTGTAACCGAAAGCGCCAAAAACTAAAAAAAGACTCACTAGACCACAATGCATAATTTACAGTCATGATCCCACCAGATCAGTTCAAAATATGCGTCAAAATTCAACTAAATACATTTTCTGACGTGGAGTATACCGCATAGAAACCACACCATGCAATCAACTATAAATAAACACGTATGCCCTATTATACATTTTACGTTAATAACAAAGGTAAATTTGAAAGCTTTGAAGACAAGTTATGACTAATACTATAGTAAAATGTAGACAGCGCATATTGCACGAAAGAATCACATGTTCATTTTACAAAAGATCATTCTACGAAAAATTAATGGCGTCTGGATACAGAAAAACAGAAAAAAAGCAGTAGAGATGGAAATAGAAGTGCTACTGTATGGATTTAATTCATGAGTTCAGGCGCCATTTCCTTTCGCGAAAGCGTGATATAGCTGAATGTGTGGATTCAGGATTTAATTTTCTGCACCAAGAGTTAATTGGTGCACACCAATTAATTAGGTAAATCTTAAACTTCAAGGGTGATTTTGCCGAGAATCGATTTCAGAGATGCATAATCTTCATATGCACGAGTGTGTATCTTTGTAATATTGAACATGCATTAATACGCTGTATGAATGCATACAGGTCACAAACCACCAAATAGAGTTGTTCTTTAACTCAATGTGAAGTGACCTAGGTCAGCCAAAAAAAGGTCAACTTTTTGTCCATGGGGCCCTCTCAAAATCAATAGAAATAGCATCCAGCTTGAAGAAAATGAAAAAAATCAGGGGGTCATGTATCATATAAGAAAAATTTGGTTCGTCAAACGCGGTGAACAGATGTTCTCACATGTACGGATTAACTCACTGTCCGTTAGCCCCAACCTTACTTTCACTTTCATATTTAAGCCAGAATACAAAATATTTCTGAATAAAACCATTTCACTACATCACATACATGCATACAAAGCATTTAACACCAATTTCATGATTCTGATGCTGATTTGTCAAGACATACCCCCATTTCCAGTCGCTTTAAAGTTTTTTAACGGACTATTTGACTGTATCTGAATTTGGTCCGCGTAGGCATTTAGTGGTTCTTTACCTACATGTTATCACCTCCCGTCTATTTGAGGTCAACGGCTTTGGGCTCAAATCTTTTGCTTATAAAGAATGTTTCGTGGAATAATTTGCCACAACATATCAGAGACTCTGGATCATTATCAACTTTTAAAACTAAATTGAAACGTCACTTTTTGAATGATATTTAAATTGTTGGGAGCAGGTTCATTTTTCATTAATATTTGGTTCACATTACGCTCAGGGGATTTACCGTAAAAAATGAATATTGACTCCTTAATGAGTTTTATTTCATGCATCGTACAGCATGATTTTATACTAGAAGTATATTATGTTATAGCATCATTACGGGATACACATTATTCACTAGAACGTCCTTACCTAATTAGCAACGCTGCTTTATAAGATTAAAGAGAGTTTAAGCATGTTTACATTGAAGTATTTTTTTGTTTACATAGACTTTTATTGATAATGTATGTGTAACCCTGTTACACTAATATACGAATGGTAATTTGTTAAGTACAAAATCAGTCAAATATGTACACAGCTCATCCCCTAGGACTTCCTGGGGGAGAACGTCTGTCACAAACGTTTACACGGAGGCATATTCATATTGAATCCCTGGTGTAATAATAAACAATGGAACTGATGTTTTAGTGTCAAGTTTTAATAATAAGCTTTTAGAGCTCCTGACCAGAAGTAAATTGAAAAGACGTATGTATTTTCCATAGGGAGTCGTCAGAATATTTAAAGGCATGTGGTATTTTCTACTGACAAAACTAGACATTTGCTCTTACACTAAATCTGAAACACGACAATTTACTCTTTAAAAAGATTTTGACAGGAAACTTAAATGCAGCTTCGTAAAAACCAGTGACTATAAAACTGTATAACCAAAAGGTTTATAGACATTATTTGACAAAACAATGTATAACTAAAAATGCTACCGCGTGACCCCCTGTATGCCCTAGACGACCACAAAGACCATGCTAAAAAACTGCGATATCTAGTGACAAAACAATGCCTTCCTATGACACGAACATCAAGGATACACCAAATTGTGAGCTCAAGTGACAAATCAAGTTCTTTCATTGGCCAAGTTATCTGTTGTTAGACATAAAACACGGTATGAATCGTGAAACACTACTTCTCAGTCCCGTCAGAGAATTGTTGTGTTTTCGTATGGCTCTGACGAAACTGAAAACCGACGTAACGCTCTGACGGAACTCAGGTTACATGACGTTAGAGTTCCGTCCGTGCGTTACATCAGTTTTGAGTTCCGTCAGAGCCATATGAAAACCGAACAATTCTCTGACGGAACTGAGAAGTAGTGTAGCACGATTCATACCGTGTAAAAGAACACGATAATATGCCAAAATGAAAACCTCGTATGAATAAACATGTTATTCCTTAATAAGTTTTCTATGATAAAACCCCTAATATCATGCCGTCGAATTGACCTCAGTAATTAACGCCCCAGCTAAAAGCTCAATCTTTAATAGTAATAAGGGATTGCTTACCTAGTTAAAGCTATACAAAAGTATGTTCGAAAAGGCATGTTATGTTATGTTCTTGAGAATTAAAATCATCCAGTTAAAGACGAAGGCATCTAAATTAAATATTTCTGCATGTTGCATCACGTTTCTAGCCAGTAATTGTCTTGTTTTTTCATTCAAACAAGTATTTCCATTTCGTCTGTATCTATTGTTTCAGCTGGCGTGTATATGTTGGTCCATTTCGAATTTAGGTATACTTCATCTTTTCAGAGGCCTAACTTATTATCATCATTTTCAAAGAATCTGATAGTCCGATATTCTACAGAGACTTATAAAATCTACATACATTACATTTTTGCTTGTTATAAATGGAACTGTGACATTCATGACACGTTTCACTGCTAGCCGCGAATAGATATGTATAAAGAGGATCTATCACGAGTTGTAAATTGATATACATTTATATTAAACGAGTTTTGGAAATTTTATTAAGCGAGCCTCTTGTTCGATTGACAACGAGTGATAGATTATTTATATCATATGACAATTAAAAGTAAAAACGCAAAATACGCAATAATTTATTGGAAAACTTAATACCTTATATTACACTTGGTACGTATAACTTTATACGTACTGGCTATGCTACAATGTAACCTGGAGACAAGGAAAGTCATGTGATATAATGAAATAACATGTGATATTTTACATGGTATGAGAAAAAGTTCCGGAGGAATTAATTTAAGCCATATTTATATTTGCGAATTGCTCGTTAACTTATTTAGCGGCAGTAAAACACTCCTTATTTCTTTCTGATGTTCGCGAATATTAGAATAACGAACATATAAAGAACATAAATCAGTGTCGTTATACATGCTCCGCGTGACTAAGGCCAAAACAATTGGTTTCACGTCAAAAGCAAAGACGCCGTACATAGTACTGGGTATATATACTGTACGTACATATACGTCTTTAGAAACGACAATGATTAAAATGAATAAAATTCAATAGGA
The DNA here is from genome assembly GCA_963678985.1 of Spisula subtruncata. Lineage (NCBI taxonomy): Eukaryota > Metazoa > Mollusca > Bivalvia > Venerida > Mactridae > Spisula > Spisula subtruncata. The sequence goes on along the minus strand of OY787663.1, from coordinate 27,631,941 downwards.
ATCCGACAAGCATTCAACAGTTTTCGATACTCAACAGTTTTTGACATTCAAAATCATTTAAAATCATCTAAGTATTCTCTATTTAATATAACTCAAAACATTATAATAACAAGCCCATCCATCATTCGATATAAATGACTCGAATTTCCGAGAATTCCAATGATGAGTTATTTGTTGACAATAAATTTAGAACACCACTGTCACCATGACTAGTAATGAACATATTGGTACTGTTTTATCAAAACAGTAACAGAAATCGTACATGCTCAAATCTAAATTATTTATAATAACTGATTAACAACAGTAAATTGGGGATAAGTTGTTGGAGTTAGTTGGCAGAATTTCTAAAAGGCCAAATTTGTAATGCAGATACACTAGCCATACAATACTTTACAGTTGCAATATGCCTAAGATGAAATTGATACCTGAATATAAGTTTGTAATTCTAGTAAATTCATTGATAATTAAAGATAATCAATCAGAAGTTACTGGGCATACATGTTAAAATTTTACTATTTGTGGTATCAATGGTGGTATGATATATCATTTGGATAGTTGGAAACTGGTAAATGTACGTTGGACTGTTTACTTAGAAACCCAACCATATTGGAAAGATTCATCCTTAGACAAAAAACCCTGAACGAGCGTATTTCCTACGTCGATCAAAACAGCCACTGAACAGTATTTAGATACATATATGATAGTGGTTAAGTTTGATGCTTATTTTACTACATGTTGCTGCATAGGGAGTGTACTGTATTTATATTTATGTTCCTGGAATGAAAACAGACGTTCGATGTAATTTCGGTACATGGAACCATATGTGTGTGTTCAATTTAGTATTTCTTTGTGTACGGATAACATGAAAGTGTTTAAACGCATATTCCTGGAAACTTACACTAATTGTTGATGTCATAAACATGAAGTAAAGTACAACATTAACTACATTCAAGAATATTAAAAGCATCGAGTAATGGATTGGCGTAGCGGGAGAGTAACAAATAAATTGCATGAAAATGATAATTGTCTAGTGTGATAAAGTGTAATAAAGCTTGTATGTGACGTCATCCAAGATGTAGGAGATCATCGACAAATATACTTGTTAGTGACAGCCAGACACATTAGCACGTTGTTATATTTCTGTTAAAAAAGCGACCATATGTGATAAAAATAATATAATTTGGGTAACTTTTACCATTAAATGTAGCACACACATTTTGAAAAACTTAATTAAACGAGCATACTTTAATGATAATGGGAATGACAATGGAATATTATTCCTGCAAAAGTCATATGCTAACTGTAATAAACTTGGAAACGTTATAATCAAATGCCATCCGGGGAATAATAAATGTTTGATTTATACATTTAAAGCAGAATACAAGGAATGTGTGATACCCACGTCATGAGCAGCTTTACCATTGTTAGACAACTAAATTAACGTAAATTAAGTAAACGACAAAAAAGGAAAGCCTTAAAAGGTCATTAGACCATAAGGTTGCATTAATACACTTGTTACTATATATAGTAAAAATAATTAGCCAATTTCAGGCTTATTATGACCATCACGTGATTGATTATCGCCTGTCGGCCCGGTCCGCAATCTCATAATCGTAATCGGCCCGTTGAACGGACGCAAGGTACGTTATCCAGGTTAACATGACGTCACGTTGGAGTCATAATAACGTCACGTTGGAGCTAAAATGACGTTATGTTGAAATTGCTTTGACAATTTTATGAATGTACAAGGTTTTCATCATAAATGACTGTTGATCTCCATGACTTTTACCAAACGTGAGTTGTTGTTACTCCCATTGAGATTTTGAATTGAACAATTATATTAAAGACTTTAATACAGTTCAGAGCCTGGCCGGAAGTTGATAATCGGCCCGGCATGAATAATCACCCTCGGGCTAAAGCCCTCGCGGTGATTATTATTTTCCGGGCCGATTATCGCCTTCCGGCCCGGCTATGTCGTGTATTAACCTCTTAATATCAACGTGACTAAGCACGCAAAGCAGAACAGAAAGAAAATAGTAGTACAATGTTGTCACGCAAAATACAAGAATAATTAACGGCTAAAAACAGTAAATACTTTTTCTCGTATAGTGCTTAATATATTACAATTAAAAACACGCTTCAAAGTCCGTGTGTACTCAAGAATGTCCATAAATATTATGTTTGTTACAATTTGTCGATAACGAAGTCACTCCTTACTCTTAACTAACAACGTAGTATTCAAGCTTTACTAAGACAAAAAGTGCCGTATTAATACCAGTATGTGGTATAATTATTAACGAAGAAACCGCAGAAATGTTTGTTTCCTCCTGATATCATCCAACTCACTGACACATTTACGACTATGTGGAGACGTGTTAGAAAGAAGAGCTACATGTAGCGTCAACTTCAAACCGTGATACAGTGCATGTACGTAACATTGTTTAAACGACCCATGTGGTGCTAAGACAAGTGTATCAAATAAGTAGCATCAAATGACCAAACATTGAGTGAATCTGGCTGTTTTTATTCTAGAACAGTTTAAATTCGTACATGTAGTTTTAATAATTTCCTATAAATACGTCAATAATTCATCGTTGGGATTTCTGTCAAAAAGTACAACAAATGTCCAAAACTGCCTGTCATACAAAGTAGAAAACAATTCAATAATCCTCCTATTGTCAAGGTAGAATGGATAACCTTTTACGTTATTTTCTGAGAAGCTTTGATCGAACGAACAACTTAGTCCATGCCTGAGGTTGTGTACAATTATCTTCAAAAAGTCTATTATCAGCTCCCGTGAGAACACACGTAAATTATTCAATGACGTAAGATGGCAACACAAAACTGAAAAAGAAGGATCTAATGAGCTTTCCTATGGAATGAAAAAAATTGAAGGATCGCTATAGTACAATATTCCTTTTTGTAGGCGTCTTAACAACAATGTCGTTTGTGTAACGAGCTAGGTTTTGTTTAACATGTACGGATCAGAGTGGGGAATATCGGACATGTTCTAAAAGTCTGTGACATACGTACAATCAGCCGTTTTGTTGAATACGACTTTGAAAGTTTACGTCTTTACGTATCTAAAAAGTTTCCGTGAACGCCCTAATAGATAACATTGAAACTAATAACAAGGTAACATATACAGCTTTAAGATATCATTCAAACGTCCAATAGTTTGTACAACATGTATTTAGTTCTGTACATGAACGACTGTCACACTGTCGTGCGGTTGGGTGTGTAGGTTTTCATCATTACGCCGAGTTATTTTTATATATACATGTATTATCTAGTCAACATATTATAACTACACACGCAATGATACCCCGGACTTGTTAGCACGAATATATTCACGGAGTGTCAATTAAAGTGTGTGTTAATTTATCGATGGCATCTAATGAGAAGATCCTTATAAGACTCATGCATATACATGCACACGCGCTTCTTATGAGCTTTATTTCACGAAAATCGTAAATTGTCACGTTGCCCAAACTGAAGTTGAAACAGATTGTTTTACAACAAGTAAAGGGTAATTTTCAGACCATTTTTTCTTGTTGTCTCAAAATATCAATTTTGTACTTACGACTTTCTCATCCAAAGCCAGCAACATGTATAAAACAATCTATGTTAGCTGTTGATATGTGTATATTCTGAACAGCTGATGTCCCCAATACACACAGTACAACAAATATGTCAGTGACAAATGGTCATCAAATCATGATTACGTTATGTATATACCAGTTGCCCGTAACGTGCCAGATTCCTACAAGGTGTATAAATAAGTGTCATCCGCATAACAATTCACAACCAGTGCTGCATACAGTACTCTGTGTGTTGTAGTTGTAATACAACAGTTAGAGATGTCATGTTATTGTTAACTCGTGTGTGCATAACTCTCTTGAGGAGGTGTAACGTCAACAGTAAACTAAATATGAAGACGTTAATTTGAAACTAATGAAGTATTGAAATGGTCTAGATATTTTCATATGGATGAATTAGGAACAAATGCTTATGTCGAGTGTGTGTATATAGCTACCAAGATATTGGACCCAAGACACACTTTCATACATAATCATAACAAGGTATTGATAATATTTAATAACATTTCTAGTATTTCAGATGTTACATTACTGTACTATGTCTAGTACGTGTTCTAATTATATGCATACATTTATTAGTTCCAATAACTCTTCTATATAAGAAAGATCATGTATACATATGCAAGTTTATAGACAAACATATAAACGAAAGTAGTGTAACCATAAGGGCAAAAAACTGACAAAAAGACGCACAAGACCACATGCACAATTCAGTGTCATGTTCCCATCAGATCAGTTTAAAGTATGCGTCAAAATTCAACTAAATACATTTTCAGACGTGGAGTATACCGCATAGAAACCACATCATGAAATCAACTATAAATAAACAAGTATGTCCTATTATAATTTTACGTTAATAACAAAGGTAAATTTGAAGGTTTTGAAGACAAGTAATGACTCATACTACATGTAAAGGATGGCGCAAAAAAGAGCTACACATACATGCAGTTCTTATTTCCATTGCGGTCCTTAATATATATAATTTAATGAAAAGTGAAATGATAATGCGACATATAATTATATAGAAAAAAAACAACGATTTGTAATCTACGAGATGTGAACAAGTTGATAAAAATATTAAGTAAATCCCCTGAGCATAATATAAACCAAATATTACCAGAGGTTTTATTGATAAAGTATTTGTAAACCTGTCACACCAATATAAGAACGGTAATTTGTTAAGTAAAAAATGAGTCAAATATGTGCACAACACATCACCTAGGTTTTCCTGGAGGAGAACGTCTGTCACTAACGCTTACATGGAGACATATTCATATTGAATCCCTGGTGTAATAATAAACAATGGAACTCATGTTTTGGTGTCAAATTTTAATAATAAGCTTTTAGAGCTCCAGACCAGAAGTAAATGGAAAAGACATATGTATTTCCATAGGGAGTCGTCAGAATATTCAACGGCATTTGGTATTTTCTGCTGACAAAACTAGATATTTACTCTGGCACTAAATCTGAAACACGGCATTTAACTCTTACCAAACGGTAACAAAGATTTTGACAGGAAACTTACAATGCAACTACGTCAAGACCAGTGATTTGACTATAAAGGCACAAAAAGGACATACGAAAAAGAAAAGTCACATGCTTCGTGAACAAAAAGAAATGAGAAAATCGACAGGAAAGCCAGCACTCCACTTAACCATCTGAGCACCGAAAATATAAAGATCATCACATAACACAAATACACGGTCCAATGCTTACATGTTACCAAACGAGAAAATGAAATTTCAAAATCTCCTACGTAAAAAAACTGTATAACCAAAAGATTTATAGACATTATTTGACAAAACAATGTATAACTATAAATGCTACCGCGTGACCCCCTGTATGCCCTAGACGACCACAAAGTCCATGCTAAAAAACTGCGATATATAGCGACAAAACTATGCCTTCCTATGACACGAACATCAATAATATGCCAACTTGTGACATATAGTGACAAATCAAGTTCTTTCTTTGTCCTAGTTACCTTGTTTTAGACCTAAAAAGAACATGATAATATGGCGAAATGTAAACCTCGTATGAATAAACATGTTATTCCTTAATAGATTTTCTATGAAAAAAAACCTTAATATCATGCCGTCGAATTGACCTAAGTAACGCCCCAGCTAAAAGCTCAAGCTTTAACAGTGATAATGGATTGAATACCTAGTTAAAGCTATACAAAAGTACGTTCGAAAAGGCATGTAATGTTATGTTCTTGAAAATTAAAATGCCGACAGTAAAAAGCCGAATGCGTCTTAATTAAAATATTTCTGCATGTTGCATCACGTTTCTAGCCAGAAGTTGTCTTGTTATTTTTTTCACTCAAACAAATATTTCCATTTTCGTCTGTATCTATTGTTTCAGCTGGCGGGTATATGATGGTCAATTTCGAATTTAGGTATATTTCATCTATTCAGAGTCCTATCTTATTATCATCATTTTCAAAGAATCCGATAGTCCGATATTCTATAGAGACTTATAGAATCTACATACATTATATTTTTGCTTGTTATAAATGGAACTGTGACATTGATGACACGTGTTTCACTGCTAGCCGTGAAAAGATATGTATAAAGAGGATCTATCACGAGTTGTCAATTGATATAAATTAATATTAAACGAGTTTTGGAAATTTTATTAAGCGAGCCTCTTGTTTAATTGACAACGAGTGATAGATTCTTTATAGGACACTAAAAACGCAAAATACGAATTAATTTATTGTTTTATGTTCCTGGAATGAAAACAGACGTTCGATGTTTTTTCGGTACATGGAACCATACGTGTGTGTTCAATTTAGTATTTCTGTATGTACAGATACATGTAACATGAATGTGGTTCATGTAGAGAAAGCCAACGTTTATTCCTGGAAACTAACACCAATTGTTAATGTCATAAACATGAAGTAAAGTACAACGATAAACTACGTTCAAGAATGTCAAAAGCATCGAGTAATGGATTAGCGCAGCGGAGAGTAACAAATAAATTGCATGAAAATGATAATAGTCTAGTGTGATAAAGTGTAATAAAGCTTGTATGTGACGTCATCCAAAATGAAGGAGGTCATCGACAAATATACTTGTTAATGACAGCCAGAGACATTAGCACGTTGTTATATTTCTCTAAAAAAGCGACCATATGTGATAAAAATAATATTATTTGGGTAACTTTTAACATTAATGTAGTACACACATTTTGAAAAACTTAATTACACGAGCATACTTTAATGATAATGGGAATTACAGTGGAAGATTATTTCTGCAATAGTCATGTGCTATCTGTACTAAACTTGGAAACTTTATCATTAAATGTCATTCGGGGAATAAAAGTTTGATTTATACATTTAAAGCAGAATACCTGGAATGTGTGATGCCCACGTCATGAGCAGCTTTCCCATTGTTAGACAACTAAATTAACGTCAACTAAATAAACGGCAAAAAGGAGCCTATTCAAAGGTCATTATACAGTAAGCTTGCAAAATCAACTGGGCTAAGCACGCAAAACAGAACTGCAATGAAATTATAGTACAATGTCGTCACGCAAAATACAAGATTAATTAACGGATAAAACAGTAAATATTTTTTCTAGTATAGTACTTAGTACACTACAATTACAAAACACGCTAGAAAGACCGTGTGTACTCTAGAATGTCCATAAACATCATGTTTGTTACAATTGGTCGATAACGATGAAGCTCCTTAAATTCAACTAACGACGTAGTATTCATGCTTTACTAAGACAAAAAGCACTGTATTAATACCAGTATATGGTGTAAGTATTGACGAAGAAGCCACAGAAATGCTATTCCCCTGATGTAATCCAACTCACTGACATTTTTACTCTCCTGATATACGTGGGTCCATCAATAATTTCGTGAACTAATTCCACTGTTTCATAACGCTTTGACATGTACGAAAACACCAAATATTGCAAATACACCGTGTGGATTGTAAAATAATATAGAAACTTAGTGCAAGCGGTATGACAAAACATTGGGTAAAATTGGTTGTATGGACTTTAAGTCGGTTTAGAAACAAATTCAGCTTTACCAATACGTATGTCCTATTGGGATACACAGCGATAATGTTATAAACTGTTTAGGGAAGATCAAATGTGCAATGTTTCGGAGATGCCATTTACAAGCTCATATTCAACTTTAGGTTGCAAAATTACAATAAACGAATACGGTATGTACAATGACTATTCAGCGGATGATAGATAAAAGTCTTAAAATGTTTGTTTTTGTATCACAGATCATTTAAAAAAAATATGTGGGGGTCTGTAATGCATATTTGTCAATGCAGTAACTTAAGTACCATTCCAACTAATACGTCAATAAATCATCGCTTGGATTTCAGTTAAAATAAAGTACCAAAACTCCCTGTCATTGTATCAAAGTAGAACACAATTCAATAATCTTCTTATTGCCTAAGAAGAATTGATAGCCTCTTACATTATCGTCTGAGAAATTTTGAACAAACGAACAACATCGCCCAAGCCTGGGGATGTGTACAATAATCTTCAACAAGTCTATTATCAGCTCGAGTGAAAACACTCGTAAATTATTCAAAGACGTAAGATGGCAACACCAGACTGAAAAGGAAGGATAATTAGCTTTCCTATAGAATGAAAAAAATGAAGGATCGTCATTTTTTGTAGGCGTCTTTACAACAATGTCGTTTGCGTGACGAATATGGTTTTGATTAAAATGTCTTGATCAGAGTGGGGGATATCGGACACGTACTATTTAAAGCATGTGACATCGGTATGTCCACCCGTTATGTTGAATAAGACAATGACAGCCTGCCTATATGTTATGCCTTTAAAACACAGGCGTTCTATGTATCTAACTTTATTCCGTGACTGGCCTACTGTTGTTCTCTTGTATCTTTATTGGTACGTAGGTGACTGATCAGACAAATCCTGGCACGGAACGCTCGGCAACATTTGGGACATCTAGGACCATCTGGCTCGTCAGTAAAGAGGGTTCATGATTTTCGCGCGGTCCTATTTTGAACGGCTTTCTGAGTTAGGTTTTTCTCATGCATCATTCCACCCTTTCGTACCATGCTGTGCCACTCATTTCTGTTGTCGGTGACCTTCTAAGGAGCTTCAATAAAACTTTTAGCGAGTCCATGTAACGCTATCTTGGACCACCAAGCTTACGTTGACCCAACACCAATTCTCCATACAGTAGCTGGTTTAATATTCGGGCATCTGGCATCCTGTGTACGTGACCTGCCCAGCGAAGTTGCTCCTGACGAAGTAAGATGTGTATGCTGCTCAGACATGCATGCCCAAGGACCTCTGTGTCCGGGACTTTGTTTTGCCATTTTATGCCTTGTTTCTTTCGTAGACATACTGTATGGAAGTGGTTAAGCTTCTTGTCGTGGCGTTGGTATACTGCCCATGTTTCACTGGCATATAGCAGAGTTGTGAGTATGACAGCCCTGAATGACCTACTAGATAACATTGAAATTAATATCAAGGTGACATGTACAGCGTTAACATATGAGCCGTTCTCCAGGAAAACCGGGCTTAATGACATTATATTGTAACAATTCAATACGATTTAGAAAAATGTCTAAAATGAGAAAAAAATCGTGACCTTTGATTTCATATTTAAGTAATTGGACAGTATTGTACTATCCATTAGCTACAAATTTTTCTTTAAAAATGTGTTAAAATAACTTCAGTCGTTGCTATGGTGATCGTTTTCTAAGAAGTACTCATATCAAGGAGAGCAAGGGTTAAGTGGCTTAAAACATGTGCCATTTTTCTCTGTAAGCAAACACTGACAAATTGGACACGTTTTATTAAAATAAGAATATGATTCTATAATGTGCCACAATTCTTAAAGTTTACGTTAAAAATTTATCAAATCCTGGATCTTTATAATGCCAGTTGACGTTATGCCTAAAACGTAGAGAATCACGTTCATGACGTCACTAAAAAAAGTAGGCGCTAGTGGTTGGTTAAAAAAGTCTATAACTTTAAATAAACAGCTCAGTGCAGGAAAAAGATCAAGTGAGGAAACATCAACAGTATACTCCCGAACATTCATTAATTAATGTAATTGAGAGGTGTGTCTGACAAAAGCAGAAATTAAACTAATGAAGAAAAGGGTGAGAGACAAAGAATCCGGGTGCGATACCATAGCTCATTTCGAATAGATTCCTTGGTTCTTTAACGCGTCATATGTAGATACACACAAGACTTCCTCTGGGTGTCCAACCAGTTCATCTCTAGGCTGGTGAGAAACACTAAATAGCACTTCTGAAATGACCACGTGCTCCGGTCGAGGATCGAACCATGGAACTCTCGATCTTGAGCGACGTGCGTTATCCATACGACCACCGTGCAACCCAAACACGTGAATCCTACTTAATAGTAGTTATAAAAGGTAAAGTTGTAATTATGACGAGTATATCTTCTTTCTGTTATATGTTTTGTTATAAATGTCAGTAAATTTGTTATTAGTTGATGGTATGCTGATATTTAGAGAGATTGTCGACTTAACCTTGAGACTAATTGGCATTAAATCTGATAGATGACCCACTTGACTCTGACAGTGCAAAGACAATTTACTTAGGGAATGGTAGTAGATGTTAGCGTATGAATATTCAATATCGACATGTTAGCCGAGGTAACCAGGGTTCCTTTTATGTGTTCTTGGTTAAATCACACAATCAGTGACCACAGACGTTTCTGGAAACGACGTCGAAAATATTTAAACACAACATCGTCACGGCAGACGACATAAATGAAGATTGGATAAGGTAAGTGTATTTGAATTGTCATGCGGGAAAAACAACATTATATGGAAGACCTAAATTGGCCCAACTCTAACATGTACCCAAATCACCATTTTTTCCGTTTGTTTGCAATACATCATTTGAAATATAACGCTAGTAATCTTTTGTGATATTAATAATTCATAACTGTCAAATTGATGTATGCCGATCTGTCCACCTTCATCGCGCATGCAATAACTATTTTTCCGCTATAAATACACGCAGCTCAAGAAATATCGTCAGGAATTTCGTTTCATTTTTACAAGTACGAGTCTCGTGATACGTCAAAAGTAAACGTCATTGTACTGTCTTACTTTTTATTTCTTTCATTGACTCTTTAAGAAATCGGTGTAATTAATATAATACTAAAGTTACAATCAAAATACGATTGTTGTCATATACGACATAAAATGACATACACGTTACTTTATACATTTGTAAATACGAGGGGTGATCAATATATTCGAGGACTTTTCATCTAGCATTTTCATATTGACAGCAAGGCTCAAAGCCATTTAACATCATTCGGAGTAAGAAGTCTCCGACCGAATGCACTAATAAAATTATTTGATTCATACAAGGGTCGCGTGACGTTGGACGTCACGCGACGTCATTCCAAGCGTCACCGTCGGAGCAGCATATAGCTACTTTCTGGACTGATACCCGATTCCATGCAGGAGACTGGTTGTATTTTACTACTGAAATTAATATTTAATAGCCGATTCTGGAATGTGAAGTGGAATAAAAAGAGTATCGATGCGTTATTGGAAACAAAACTCGGAAAAGGGCGGTTGGCTTTACAAAATTATATTATTTCAATTAAGACTGAAACAGGACCTATCAGGTTTAGGACGCAATATCGAAATAACCCTTTTGAATCGGGGTCAACGATTTTATGTGTTGAAGCCTATACTAATCTTCGTTTTTGCCAGTTACATTTGATTGAGATCTGTGCGTCTTATTTCGCAGAATTTAAAGGAAAGTGTTCCTAACGCGGTGTTATTTTTGCTGTTTATCCTAATTTTATCGACTCAACCGTTTGGCAGAGACCATACAATCACATAAACAACGAAATCATACGAAAATGGCTAATTGGGAGCGCACAGAATGCACACTTTAGTCAAGTCATTTTGGAGATATCGCGAGGAATTTACAAGTGTCGCGTTAATTTTCATAGCGTGTCGTTTCTCAGAAATAACGTTACGCCCGAGATGCTCGACGGTGCGCGCTTCTCCATGGTTACGAAAAGTGACGCCATCAAGTAAATAGTGACGTTATCATAAGGGAAATTAGACAAATCGCGAGATAATTGATTGATCTACATCATCGTGTAATTTCATTAATCTAATTTCAATATTTCAAAATTGATAAGGAAAGTCCTCGAATATATTGATCACCCCACGTAGGTTGACAGTTTTGCTGTTTGTGGGGCAATCATTTTTAATCTTGAAAGTTTATCGTATTAGTTTCAGACAAATCTGGTGTAACTTGAAATGGAATATCCGAATGATATTTAAATAATTCCATGAATAGTAATTTTCTGGCAATGACAATGAATCTAAGACGTTGTTTAAAAGTCATAGACTGACCATGTAATTTATCTAAAGAAATATCACGGTTATCCATTTCACGTTCCGTTTCTTCATGAATACGTTAGTTTTGAAATGTTGCTCAAGCAAATCATTATTTCTAGAAGGATATTTGAATTTATTTTGTTTGTAATATTTGCAGGTTAAATATATGGCATCGACTACAAGTGCTGTGCTGAACAGTTTTAGAATTACGAATCAAAGTCAGAGATGTGATGTTATTGTAAACTCGTTTGTACATATCTCTCGACAAGGGTTACGTGAATAGTAAACTAAATATGGAGAAGTTTATTTGAAACTAATGAAGTATTGACATATAATTTATTGGAAATGATCTAGATATTTTCATATCGATTAATGAGGAACAAATGCTTATGTCGAGTGTTTGTACATAGCTACCAAGATATTGGATCCAAGACACACTATCATACATAATCATAACAAGGTATTGATAATATTTAATAATGTTTTATTTATAATTAATTAAAATGGCACGGATGTGAAGTGTGGCTGTATTTGCTTTGTAAACAAAAGCCCTTTCCGTTTCGATTACAAGTTTGCTTTTAATTGATTTCAGCTTTCCACGATGACTTTGAATGCAATAGTAGTATACCATCATTGTGTTCGTAAAGGCTCAACAACTGAACTCATTTTCACGTTACATCTCCTAAGCTTAACATCTCTCAGAAATATCACTCAACCTGTCGTTTTTCTAAACATTTAAGCGATGCATTTATCATACATTGTCATAATGGTCTCGTTTTGTCACAGTAAACGATACTCTGTTTGAATTCCATTATTGAAAACATGCGGAAAACATTTGATTCAGGTGAATAGTTTATGCCTTCAATAACACACAAAATGATTCGTTAATACCCATGGTGACTTCGCCTAAACTTCAAATCAGACGACCTTACCGCCTTGTACTATGTGATGTAATCAAATCAGTTCCTGGTTTCTTTTTTAACCAGTTGCAAAGAGGACAAGGAGGTAAAATTAACATGACGTGGTGGCTTTTTATTATCTCTCAATCATGTTGCTTTAATATACCATGTTACATGACATATTTTATGATTCAATAACATAATAAAATTATGCTGTACAAAAACGAGTGTAGAACTGTCTTGTTGTTGAGTATGTGAGTTTACGCCATTGTACATACCGTCAACATATTTAAATGAATAAATACACACATAATGATTCAACGGACAAGTACGAATATATTCACAGAGTGTCAGTTAAGGGACTGTGTCACGTTTCAGCGTATAGCAAAAATCTTTTTTTTTAATATAAACTATATTTTTGCATAGATGCCTGTATATCCCATTAACAAGCATACTGATATAAGTATAACTTGTGAAACATCAGGATTTTGTAATTATTTAAATATTATACCTGCAAAATTATATACCGTATTAATATAGAATTTTAAACTACTCTCATTTAAATTGCCTGAACTTTACTAGCATGTGATGAAAACGAACTTAAAATCAAACCAAATACTTCATAGATGTTTAGACTAAACGAAGTTCTACTTTTATGTTACAGACCGACCAAGTGAAAATAGTTTATACTTACGACCTTCTCATTCTAAGCTAGCGACATGTATAAAACAAAATACTGTTATCTGTTTTATATGCGTATATTCTGACCAGGCGGTGTCCCGAATATATACCGTACAATGAATATGTCAGTGACACTTGGTCATCAACTCATCATTACAATATGTCTATACCAGTTAGCTAGAATCTTGCAGATTACTGTTAGACGAATACATGTTTGTCATACGCATAAAAACAGAAAGTCAGTGCTGCGTACAGTACTCCGTGCATTACAGTTCTATGACTGAGCATCATTTCAAGATTTTTAAAATAGCTTTCACACTGACGGGAACATAACACAGGTTTAACGAAGTCATTTAGCTTTTTGATAGCTGAAAATAGACTATAAAGCTTATGACAGATGAAACTGGGTGTTGTAGTTTTTGATAGCTGCACGTAGGTCACTCAACACATTGAGTTGAGGAGTTCTCTGCTTTCAGACTCGATTTTACTTTATTTTCTCTAAAACATGTATTCTTTAGTATATGATATATAGACTATTGATTTGTTGTAAATATTTGTAAATCTTCTCTAAGACAACACGCCATTAAGGGATTTATAGCGAAACATCAGTCAGAGAAAATGGGGAGGAAATGACTTCCTCCATTACATTAAAGTAAGAATGATAGTGTGAAATGGTTTGGCATAATGACATTGTGGATTAATTAATTACTTGCCATTACTCTGACTGTGTCACTAGATGTCCGTATAAATTTCCCCTCTAGCTTGCTAGAGAGCTGCTCCACATAGTTTTAGTGCAGTTTTTAACAATTGATGTTAGTTATGCAGTGACTTTTTGTTTTATTTTCAATTTGAAGGTTTTGGAGACCGAATGCTTCGATTTGTTGTGTTAATATTGTAGTTTAAGGTTGGGCTGGCAATGAGACTGTGTCTTTGAAAATACACTAAGCCCAAAAAGTATCGCCAGTAATTTCGTTTTATTGCGTTTCGTTTTCCAAAGTACGAGTTTACATTGTATAACATTTATGTAGTAATCGTATTACGTCAATACTTTACGACATTGTACAGTCTCACACACTTGTTATGTCGTGAATGGAAGTTGTAAATGAATTCGATGTAATTAAAACAATACTATTGTTTCAGTCAACATACGACAATTGGCATATACGTCATTATATCACATGACTTTCCTTGTATCCAGGTTAGTATAGCAAGTACGTATAAAGTTATACGTACCACGTGTAGTATAAACTATTGGATTTTTCGAATAAATCAATGCGTATTTTGCGTTTTTAGTGTCATATGATATAAAGAACCTATAACTCGTTATCAATTGATATATTTATATTAAACTCGTTCAGGAAATATTATTCAGCTCGCAAGTGGCTCGCAGAATACAATTTCCAAAACTCGTTTAATATAAATTTATATCAATTGACAACTCGTGATAGGTCCTATATATATGACACGCATGCTAATCTATAAATACAACGTGTACTCATCTTAATTAGAGAAGTGCTTTTATTGTAAACTCGTTTCCAAAAGCTCATAGCTTTTGACCGGGAGTAGCTGTAAACTAAAATTGAAGAAGTGTTTCTGAAATGAACTAATGAAGTACGGTATTGACCTACTAATTAGCGTAATGGTCGAGCTATTTTCCACAAAGATTAATTAAGAACACATAATTATGTCGTGTGTGCGTACATAGCCACTGAGATATTGGAACCAATGCATACAATTAAACATATCATTAACAAGGTATGAATGACATTTATTACACTTTTATTTTTAATTAATTAAAATGACACTAGTGTGAAGAGTGATTGTATTGACTTGGTAAACAAAATCCCTTTCCGTTTCAATTACAGTTTTGCTTTTAATTGATTACAGCTTTCCATGAGAACGTTTAACGTAATAGTATACTACAAATGTACACACAGTTTAACAAGGGTCAATAACCAATGTTCCTGTGAGTGTTATGTATCGTAAGCTTAATAAATAAAGACATCGCTAAACATATCACTTAGCCTGATGCATTTCTCACGCATTGCTAGAATGTCGTCGGGGGGGGGGGGGGGGTTAAAGTGAGCGATAAGCTGATTAAATTCCAAGTTGCTATGATAAAATTCAACATTTTTCTCGTTTTAAATGTGGTAGCTTAAGTGCTAAAATACGATCTTCATCCGTTTACACTACATTTTGTACTAGTTTTTAGACGTTACATTATGTTTTCTAAACAAACTGTCTTCTTGCTAAAATTGACTAGTTGATGCGCTTTTCTAAACAATGAGTAGACTCCGGTATGTATTTGATTATTTAAACACAGCATCGTTAGAACTAGCACAGTTAAACTTTCAATGTTGTCTAGCCCCATCAAACTATTCCATATCTATATAAATATTCTTTGTGCTTCGCTTATCTCCTCAATGTCTATATATACAAGTTGGAAGTTATTAACTTACTTGTGGTACATAATTGTTATAGCCGACATTGATTGTAAAAACGTCTGCATGGGTTTAGGGGCGATATCCTATATAACAACTCATCAATATCAACTATATGTGTTTTATATAATTTACTACAATCATATGACTAATATCATTGCCATGATATTATGTTGTCGTCAGGCGTGCTCTGTTGTTTAGATGTAGATTATTGTCTTACTTTTTGTAAGCATCTGATTTTATTGAGATTGAAAATCAAGTTGTGCACTCATAAAAATCAGTTACTTAAAGTCGCCTCTTTTCGATACGTTATTATATATCAGCTCAAACTGTTGAAGTGTTATAAGGGTCTGCTCTTAATGAGATTTGTTGTGTTGTTATATCAATTTCGATACCATGCAGTCGACATTTGTAGGTTCATTCAGGTTGTCGTCATTACGTGTAGTACTTGGGGTTTCAAATACAGACCTCTTGCATTCAAATATGTATCAAGGAAATACATATTACATAAATCAGGTATTCACTGTTTATATATTACTATTGATCCTGTCATGCATAATTAAACTATAAATATATACCATGTATCAACCAGATTCTTCGATATTGAAAACCCTTTAAACGTATCTAAATGCTTTACTTTAAGAAACCATATCATGCGACCATCTATACATGACTACGTCTGTCATATTCTCCACAGTACAAAGGAACAAAAAAGACAAAAGGAAATGCCGTAACAAAACAAGAAAATGATGCACACGGTCTATAGATTAATTGCTTAAAATAATTGTAATGGCCAATACCATAATACTATAGTATAATGTAGACTGTGCATATTACACGGAAGAATGGCATGCTCTTTCCACAAAAAGCACAGTCTACAAACATTTAATGACGTCTGGGTTCCTCGTTTCAACTCAGAATATTCTGTTTAGATGAAAACAGAACTGCTTTTGATCTGGTTTTAACCCAAGAGCTCAGGCGCCATGTTCTTTCGTAATCGCGTGATGTAGCCTATGTATGGATTCAGGATTTTATTATCTGTAACGAAAGTTAGTTCGTGAGTACCAATTAATTAGGTAAACATTAAAGTGCCAGATTAATTAAGCCGAGAATTGATTTCAGAAGATCTTCACATGTAGGTGAACGTCTGTAATATTGTACATGAATTAATGCATATTTGAATGCTTAAAGTAATCACGTCTCATACATTTAAGGGAACATGAATGCTCTAAATACGTGTCCACGTATGTTTCTACAACTTATTTGTTCATTTGGTAATTCTAATAAAACCTATAGAGAACATGGCTTTCAGAATGTCAAGAATATTTGTATAGATTAACGGAAAAAGCATATCCTAGTGTACAAGCTATCAGTACCACTTAAATACAATTACTTTAACCAATGTAGAAATGGTTGGATGAGACACCAGTACTACCAATACTTCAGTCAATATAGCATTAGATGGATTAATTATCGTTTTATGGCAATGTCATTTTCTACTGGTTAATGTTGCATCGGCTTCATAGGAGAAATCTTATATACACGCGATAGTCTAGAGAATATAAAACACCAAGCCACATATATGCTCGGAATAATAGCACAAAATAACGTGCGTCAGTTGTATGGCTTACTTTTCTTTTTTATAAGAAGGTTTCTTTTATGTCAAATATGTGACTTTTAGCTTAAACATGGAGCAATGTCGATCAACTATAAATTTAAAAAAGGCAAATAAGATTAACCACGAGTTGCAAATCTTGGTTGCTGTTTGTCCCCAATATGTGTATATGGTATTGCACTTCAGTAAAATAAAATTCTATAAATACCATATAGTGAAGAATTGATAGCAAACTACAGTATTGAAACAATTCCATTGTCATCGAAATAAATGCCGCTGTAAGTCAATTACACTTAACAAGGAGATTCAGATGGCGTCGGGTTATAAGAAGGACTTACTTTAAACCATTCACTAAATTGTTATCTACAAGTTGTTTACATAAACGGAATTTTATTATTCCGCTTTCTTAACACAAGACCGTTACATGACGTGACTGAAGCAATCCGTAATTTCTAATGGTCAAACCAATCCTAATGCTAGAAATAATTAGTGTTTTCGCATTTAAAAGTCTTCACACAGAAGATTACTTCCGGAAAAACACGTGGTATCTTTTAGGATTGGCAACAATAAATCTCATTTGGATCAAGTTGTTGAGGTTACCATTAGCCTAAATTCATGTTTACACCGAGGACACCATGGGATTCTCCTGGTGATTTGGTTAATGCTTTGTGTTGATTACATGTTACGGTATCGTTAAAAAAGAAATTAGGTTAGAAGTATAGACCATTATAAAATTTACAAAATAAATATCTTTTCGTTTTACTTTGTTTAATGATACAGTTACCCGTGATGTCGACTATATAAACATTAATGTACATGACAATCATGTCTTAGTTGCATCGGGCACAGAACAGACATTCGGTACTGTAAATAGAACAATTCGGTGCTCTTCAATAAGTTGTTTAATATGAGACCATGCTTTATCATCGTGTCATCCCTGTATTCTATATCTCAAGCCATACAGCATAATTGTACAAAGTCATGCTATGTTAATAGATCGGTAGACAGGTTTTGAGAATACTTATATTCTTTCGTCTTAATTTAGTAAAAACTAAGTGTTTGAAAAGTACAATGTATTACATATTACATCGATTTGTTTTAATAATAATCATAAAAAGACCAATAAAAACGTCTATATACGTACGTGTTCAGAAATATACTACCATGTCTATTTCAATTAATGGGACTATTACCAAAAATGATCAATACCGAATGACGTTTACTCTATATAATAATTAGCTTTTAATTTCCCTGAAGCGTTTGATGCAATCAATCCTATCAAAATATTAATCTATCGAAAGGTAGATGGAAAGGACTTACTAGTATTAAAGCGGTTCGCAACATTATCGTGTGTGAGAGGAGGATCAACAATTTCAATCATAGATTAGATTCATCATACTTTTATATGAAGGAAATAGCATGTTAGAAACTGAAAAGTACAAGAACTATCATAGGTCATCAATATGTTATGGATGGTTAACCGTAACATGAGTATTTTTTAGATAAAATACTGGTTTCAAGGCAAGATAACTCATAAACAAACACTGTGACATATGTTTGTTAAAAATAACATTGTTTTTGAACAAAGTTGAACAAATTCTATTATTGGAAAACGCTTTCGCTATGTACAAATGTATCTTAAACGAAACGGTCACGAATTCCCATTTCATACTATAAACTGCTATAAAAGTTCATTTACGGTGCTAGAACACTAATGATGGTGAAACCTTAACATATTAACACCACAGGTTTAATTTAGTGACAATGTCCTCTTACCTCTTTTTCTTTATGTGATTCCAAATCTTTCCATATTCGATTTTCAACCATGACATCGTAATTTTCCAATGGAATAGAGACCTCTCCAATAAATTCTTGAGGTTTGAAATTCACATTTTTTGCAAACAGCTTTATGAGCAAGGTCATGCTATGTAATTCTTTCAAACATATTTCGTGAAAATACATGTCTTGCTCAAACACCGGGTCTCTCGTCTTTTTTATAACAGCACTTGATTGCTTTTGAACTTTTCCAGGCATCAGGCATACTTTAGCATACGAGTTCAAGGTTTTTTCCTGTTTTTGATGTCCTCCTAAGTTTTCAGCTTTGATGATTGTAACTTTAAATTGTTTTGAAGCGGCTAAGTACTGAAAACTGAACTTAAGTTCGCCAAATGGAGCAAATGAGTGATTAGGATTGTATATCTGTTTCGATGTTTCAATGACGTTGAACGAACTTGACCTTGGTTTTGCTATTTCCATTAGACTGTGCTTATTTCCAGCATTAATGTTTGGAGCGGAATGTCTTTTTAATGTGGGACTTGTTGGGGTGGGGAGTTTAAGATCTCCAAGACTAAGTCGTTGTCCATCACTTATATGTTCACGTGAGTCCCCAATCAGTGAAGACAAGTCGCTTGAACCAGTTGATATGTTACCGTCACTTCCATTGGGTATTCCAAGAGATGACCGTCTGCGGTTATAATATCTATTATGTCGGTTTAATAAGTTAGTATTCATTTTACCATTTTTCGCATCCCCGTAGATATTATACGCTGGTGACAAGCGTCGACATGATAAATCCCCAATGTTTTCCATATCTGGTGAGGGTGACCTGCTCATGGTATTCTGTCTTGCTGCAGTCACAACTACGGAGGGCATACTTTTACTAGCGGAGTTCGAAACATTCATGTGCGAGCGAGATAAAAGATTCAATTCGGGTGAAGATCTGTCTATTACATTGAGCTTACCGAGAGAATTTTGTCTAAATGTCTTTGAACCACGCTTTGGTAATAAGCTTTCGTTTCCCATGTGAAATAATGATTCTTTTCTTCGCGTGTGTGGGCTTTCTGTTAAGGTTGTAAATCCGTATGGCGTTTTAACACGAAAATGTGGGATACTTATCGCAGCGAATGACAGCGGGTCATCGTTAGTTCCATTCATGTTATTAGCCCCAAGGCCGTGTGATGAATGAATGTCTCTACAGCCGAGGATTTGTTTTACTTCGTGTCTAGGTGTTACTGGGGCTGATTTGATCTGTCCGTCTTTCATCGCCCGTATGCAAGGTGCGGACTCTGAAGGTGACATACACGTAGGACTTTCGGGTGGGGAACCTGTATAACTCCTTCCGCCATAACTGTTACGTTTTACTCCAAAATCCAATTCTGAACATGCCTCGCTGCTTGTGCGCCTTGATGATTGTTCCGAACCAGGGATTATGAATTCTGGAATATTTTTAGGGGTTAATGCAGTGGCCCCTCTGAAGGGAACGCTGACCATAGCTTCGGCCCCATTACCTCCCTGGAGTTTGTGAAAAAGCCATTCTTTAGCTTCTTTTAAAGCATCCATGATTCAGTTTTAGAGAACCTTTTTCGATTAATTCTGTTTCAACTAAATCCCTTCACACACAGCCACGTATTTCATTCAATTAATTATCAAATTATGAAATTAGTTAAAACAATATTATCCATCACAGCATGATGTGTAAACAGCTATGTTTACCTCTTTCTGGGCTCTGCAATATATGAACGGAAGTGACCATTTGCTTAGCGAATTTTTAAGGCGTATAATAAGTACATTTAAGAGAAATTCAATATATTTGAAATATAAGAGCAGTATTTCTGATTTAATTTCTTGTGTCAAGATAAACATTGATTAAAGGAACGCATTTCAAATAAAAATCCAGTTCTGAATCCTTATTTATTTTTTATCTAATGAACTAAAAACGAATATGAAATCAAAAACAATGTGGTATTCCAATATAAATCCAGTCGTATCCATTCCTCATCTAATGTTATAAAAAACGTCACTCATTTATATCCGATATGATTTCACGGAGCCATGTGAAGAAATGTGTTAGTTGTGTGCTATAACGTCGAGTGTCCACGCAGTAATGTTTGTCACTATATATTTATCTGGCTATAGAATATGGTTGAATGGTGACTCTCCGAGTGATAGTATGGTATTAATATTGTCGCCGTGCTGATACACTGGTTGATATGCCTTCGACGTGTGCCAGCAGTTTATCACAATTCGTAGAACCACTGGTAGTATTGATGTTTATGTTTCCTCTAATAATACTGTAGTAGTAACTTACACGACAGCTACAATGCGATGCTAATACGGCATTGGTGTGTGTGTATGTTGTGAAAGCTTTCCTCTTACATCAAAGCATAAACTTTTAACTGTTTATTCACAATCAATTAACAAGTACCCTATGAGTGTGTTTGCATGCTATTTTTAAGCTTTCTTCTTATATCAAAGCATTAATTATTTTCACAACCAATTAGTAAGAACACCATCATTTCAATTTTCATATCTTATTTTCCAAAACAATCGAGCGTGCCAATTAACAATACGTTTATATACTATTAAATTTATTCTCTAACATCCAAGCATTGATTTTATACTTTATTCACAGCCAATAAACAAGAACATTATAATTTTATCATATTCCAACAACATTCCGGCAGCCTGATTGGCATTCGAACAATGAAAACTTAAAATAAACCAATACTAAAGAAAAGTTGCTGCCCATCCCAAATCCGGTTTGATGTAGAATTTTTGTCATTAACTTATTTGGAGTTCTTTCCTGAGTGGTTTCCAAGTTAATGACCTTTATTATGATTTAATGTCCGTATTCTTATCTTGACTAATTTCAGGATTTCCGTCTGAATTTTAATAAAGCAACACGTCCGTGTCCTTATTAGTTTGCCAATAAACCGAATATATTGACATAAGGATCATATTACCTGACCATACAACTACTATCGCAATATTACCAGGCTCGACATACCCATCATACAACTTAATTTGTTTCAACAAAAGGTCACAGTATTTGAAATTTATTCCAACATAAGGTCACAGTATTTGAAATTTGTTTCATCATAATGTCACAGTATTTGAAATTTATTCCAACATAAGGTCACAGTATTTGAAATTTGTTTCATCATAATGTCACAGTATTTGAAATTTATTCCAACATAAGGTCACAGTATTTGAAATTTGTTTCATCATAATGTCACAGTATTTGAAATTTATTCCAACATAAGGTCACAGTATTTGAAATTTGTTTCAACAGAATGCCACAGTATTTGAAATTTATTCCAACATAAGGTCACAGTATTTGAAATTTGTTTCAACAGAATGCCACAGTATTTGAAATTTGTTTCAACAGAAGATTATGAATTGAACATTAACAAACTCCGTGCAGTTATTTTATTTCTACTACGCTCTACAGAACAATTGCTGTCTTCTTCAGGTATAGATATGAAAATTACAAAACAAACATAAAAGTCACTGTATTTGTTTTGAAATCGGCTTAACTGATTCATGCAGTATGACCATGTGACCAAATTACGTGAAATTCAACACTCGTGAAAATTAATTACTTTACAGCAATATTATTATCACAGTATCACATATCACCACGAATGGTAACGAGTTCTTTGTTGTCAGAATATGTCGATGTAATAGAACTATGGAAGCTGGTATTGGTAAATTAGTTTCGTTTATATACACCTGCCAATATCTAGTGTATGTTTTACTATGAGGCTATTGTCGAGCGCTATATCATTGCCATATTATACAATACAACTGTAACATCACTAACCAATACAGAAGTACGAGCGTATGTTTTGCTTTACATCGTGGTTAGCACCAGTTTTCAACACATTTGGCCTAACGAGTTTTCCTGGATTTAATGACTTATGTAGAACAACAGGCTGTTCCGCATGTAACAGACAACTTCTCCGTTGGTGGTGGACATATAGTCGTAACCAATGTCACAGAGTAACCCTTCCTAACAATAACAACATCACGCATTCAAACATTGTTTATATCTGATTTGAGCCGTTCTCCAGGCAACCGGGCTTATTGATCATCTTATAGAAATTATGTAATGATGCGTTGAAAATGCTAAAGATTAAGAAAAAATTAATTGTCTTTGATTTAATATTAAGCAACTAAATAGTATAATAATATGCCTAAGATTCAATTTTTCTCACGAAATATGTTAAAATAGCTTCTTTCGTTGCTATGTTGACCCATTTTTGAAAAGTATCCATCTTTAGAAAAAGGAGGAGTTGGTGGAACTAAGCAGTAGCTAGATCTACTTTCTTTAATTCGGATTTTCAGATTGATACCTTGTAAATTAATGTCATATTTTGGTCAAATTTAATTTCAGAAAATATTCATAAGAGTTTTGTATTTCTAACGCCATATTTTCCTGATTTTCATAATTTTGTCACTAAGCCTGGTTTTGCTACAGGGTACAGTATCAAGAGTAGTTTCCCTTATGTAGTAATTAATATATACACGTATATATATAGAAAAATTGCAACGAAAAATTAGCCGCCTCCGCTGGGAATCGAACCCAGGCCCCTTGGATTACCGGTCCAGGATGCTAACCGCTACACCACGTATATATATATATATATTACAGCATAAGGGAAACTGCACTTTATATGTACCCTGTGCCACAGACTCAGACTATGAAGAGAACCACTACTAAATGTGAGACAGTAGGACAAGATTAGCTGTCCATCAAAATCCAAGAATATCTTAAAAACTAGCCGAGCAAAAACCACAGGTAACTGTATCGTTAAAAACGAAAAAAAATGTTCTAATTTATATTTTTCTATAAAGGTTTATTTGTTTTTAATGAACCAGAATTTCAACCACTCAAAAAAAATGACACTCAATATCTCCATACACTAATTATATTCATATACAGCAATGCTTAAAGTACTTACATGCCAGATCTTATTAAAATTTATCCAATAGTTAAAAAGTTATACTATAAAATGTAGATACTGTTTCACAGCCGATTTATGTGGTGCAATCAACACAAATCTATATGGTCGCCCCCACAACGTGTTACACCAGCGACAGTTCAAGTAAACCTTTAAGCAATGCGTTTTATATTATGTTAAAGTTAATTTAAGTTAATTTTAGGCTTTCCTTCAATCCCATAACATTGTGTAAACACTCAGCCTTTTATAGATATTATGTATGCATAAAGAAGTTTTTTTTATTGAAAACAAAGTGCACCTCTTAAATCTTCAACAACAAAAAATTCGTTTTCAACGATACAGTTGCCTGTGGGTTTTGCTAGAGAACGGCTCATTATTTAGTATTATGCACCTATCAATATTTTGCCCGCCCGGGGGGCGGCGGGCTAACCCAGGGGAAATTGAAATTTAAAATTGTTCGATGTCTAAATCCTAACCCTAGAGACAACCATGTTTGTTTAAATCCCTACCCAAGAGCCTGCTAGGTGCATCAAATGTCCCGATGGTAAATGAGTTTCTATAGGTTTGGTATGATCATTCAGACAAACATCATGCTGTAGTATAATTATGATTGAGCTATTATTTGTGGCCTCTAGAGTGTTTGTAAACACTCTAAATGTTGAGGACATACAACTCACAACGACAGACATGGACTGACCACAATAGCGTCATGCTCAGGTGAGCTAAAAAGTTACAACACTTGATAATATTTCTTATTTTATTCCCGGTAACATTGTCAATTAACATAAAAAAATCACTGAAAAGAACATTCTCCTGCGCCCAAACCTAGATACTTCCACATCAATACCTGAAATAGAGGGCAATTTATTATTTGTTTAGGTCTCGAACTTGACTAAGTATCATTTAAATTGGATAAAAATGTCGCCTCTTATATGTACACAAGCTTTTTCTAAGATTTGACTCAGTAATTTAGTTTTTGACTCCACATGATTCAATTTCGAACATGACATATATTTCATAGAGACAAACATTCGGACTAAGTTTCATAAAGAATGGGCCAATCATGTGGCCACTAATTTGTTCCACATTATATTTAAGATTTGACCTTGCGACCTTATTTCTGACACCACATGACCCAGTTTTGAACTTTGTCGAGATTTCAGATATATATTGTGATCAAGTTTCATGAAGATTGGACAAAACATGTGTGTGTTCACAAGCTAAGTTTTGACGATGCACATGCGGACAGACAGCAATCATGGATCAACATGAACAGCCTGGATAGGAGCTTGAGCCTGTATAGGAGCTTGAACCTGGATAGGAGCTGGAGCCTCGAAAGGAGCTGGAGCCTGGATAGGAGCTGGAGCCTGGAAAGGAGCTGGAGCCTGGATATGAACTTGAGCCTTTTTAGCCTGGTGTTTAATATAAAAAAAATAACTTTGGTATCACAACTTGACAATTTCCGACATATTTTGATCGATAAAACTTGTTTTTAATTTCATTGGAACAAAAATGGTCTCCCTTGGTTCATGGTTCAAGGGAAATAACTAAGGTCGGACTAAATTAAGTCAACACAGAGCTGCCTCCCTGGTTCAAGGGAAGTTACTCTGCTGGGCCTAAAATAAGTCGACCCGGAGTTGCCTTCCTTGGTCAAGGGAAGTAACTCTGGTCGGCCTAAAGTTAGTCGACCCGAAGTTGCCTCCCTTGGTTCATGGTTCAAAGGAAGTAACTAAGGTCAGATCAAAATAAGTCGACCCAGAGTTGCCTCCCTGGTTCAAGGGAAGTTACTCTGCTGGGCCTAAAATTAGTCGACCCGGAGTTGCCTTCCTTGGTTCAAGGGAAGTAACTAAGGTCAGACAAAAATAAGTCGAGCTTGAGTTCCCACTCCTGTTTCAAGGGACGTTACTCTGCCTGGCCTAAAATTAGTCGACCCGGAGTTGCCTCACTTGGTTCAAGGGAAGTAACTTTGCTCGGCCTAAAATTAGTCGACTCGGAGTTGCCTCCTCAAGTTCAAGGGAAGTAACTCTGCCGGGCCGAAAATTAGTCGACCCGGAGTTACCTCCTCCGGTTCAAGGGCAGTAACTCTGCTGGGCCTAAAATTAGTCGACCCCGAGTTCCCACTCCTGTTTCAAGGGAAGTTACTCTGCTCGGCCTAAAATTAGTCGACCCGGAGTTGCCTTCCTTGGTTCAAGGGAAGTAACTCTGGTCGGCCTAAAATTAGTCGACCCGGAGTTGCCTTCCTTGGTTCAAGGGAAGTAACTCTGGTCGGCCTAAAATTAGTCGACACAGAGTTACCTCCCCTTGTTCAAGGGAAGTAACTCAGCTGGGCCAAAAATTAGCCGACCCGGAGTTGCCTCCCTTTGTTCATGGTTCAAGGGAAATAACTAAGGTCAGACTAAAATAAGTCAACCTAGGGTTGCCTCCCTGCTTCAAGGGAAGTAACTCTGCTGGGCCTTAAATAAGTTGACCCGGAGTTGCCTTCCTTGGTCAAGGGAAGTAACTCTGGTCGGCCTAAAATTAGTCGACCCGGAGTTGCCGCCCTGGGTTCAAGGGAAGTTACTCAGGTCGGCCTAAAATTAGTTGACCTGGAGTTGTCTTCCTTAGTTCAAGGGAAGTAACTCTGCTCGGCCTAAAATGAGTCGACCCGGATTTGCCTCCCTTGGTTCAAGGGATGTAACTCTGGTCAGCCTTAAATTAGTCGACCCAGAGTAACCTCCCCTGGTTCAAGGGAAGTAACTCTGCTCGGCCGAAAATTAGTCGACCCGAAGTTACCTCCTCTGGTTCAAGGGCAGTAACTCTGCTGGGCCTAAAATTAGTCGACTCTTAGTTCCCACTCCTGTTTCAAAGGAAGTTACTCTGCTCGGCCTAAAATTAGTCGACCCGGAGTTGCCTTCCTTGGTTCAAGGGAAGTAACTCTGGTCGGCCTAAAACTAAAATTAGTCAACCAGAGTTGCCTTCCTTGGTTCAAGGGAAGTAACTAAGGTCAGACTAAAATAAGTCGACCTGGAGTTATCTCCCCTGGGTCAAGGGAAATAACTCTGCTCGGCCTAAAATTAGTCGACCCGGAGTTGCTTTCCTTGGTTCAAGGGAAGTAACTACGGTCAGACTAAAATTAGTCGAGCCGGAGTTCCAACTCCTGTTTCAAGGGAAGTTACTCTGCTGGGCCACAAACTAGTCGACCCGGAGTTCCCTCCCTTGGTTCAGAGAAGTAACTCTGGTCGGCCTAAAATTAGTCGACCAGGAGCTGCCTTTCTTGGTTCAAGGGAAGTAACTAAGGTCAGACTAAAATTAGTCGACCCGGAGTTCCCACTCCTGTTTAAAGGGAAGTTAATCTGCTCGGCCTCAAATTAGTCGACCCAGAGTTGCCGTCCTTGGTTAAAAGGAAGTAACTCTGGTTATGTGTGACCCAGGTATGGTGCCTGGCAAACAGGTTATGTGTGACCAAGGTATGTCTGTCTCCGGGTCGACTAATTTTAGGCCGAGAATGGTAACTTCCCTTCAACCAGGGAAGGTAACTCTGGGTCGACTGTCTGGCATACAGGTGATATGTGACCCAGGTATGATATCTGGCATATAGGTAATGTATGACAAAGGTATGATGTCTGTTATACAGGTTATGTTTGGCCAGGGTATGATGCCCGGCATACTGGTGATCAGTGACCCTGGTATGGTGTCTTTCATACAGGTATTGTGTTACCCAAGTATGATGTCTGGCATACAGATGATGTGTGACCCAGGTATGATGCCTGGCTTACAGGTGATGTGTGACCCAGGTATTGTGTCAGGCATACCGGTAATGTATGACCAAGGTATGTCTGTCATACAGGTGATGTGTGACCCAGGTATGATGTCTGGCATACAGGTGGTGTGTGACCAGGGTATGATGCCTGGTATACAGATTATGTGTGACCCAGGTATGATGTCTGGCATACAGGTAATGTGTGACCCAGGTATGGTGACTGGCAAACAGGTTATGTGTGACCCAGATGTGGTGTCTGGCATACAGGCGATGTGTGACCCAGGTATGGGATTTGCAATACAGGTAATGCGTGACCCAAGGTATGATGTCTAACATGCAGGTGATGTGTGACCCAGGTAAAGTGTCAGGCATACAGGTAATGTTTGACCCAGGTATGATGTCGGGCATACAGGTAATGTATGACCCAGGTATGGTGTCTGGCTTACTGCAGATATGTGACCCAGGTATGGTGTCTGTCATACAGGTATTGTGTGACCAAGTATGATGTCTGGCATACAGAAGATGTGTGACCCAGGTATTGTGTCTGTCATACAGGTTAAGTGTGACCGAGGTATGATGCCTGGCATACAGGCGATGTGTGTCCCAGGTATGATGCCTGGCATACAGGTTAAGTGTGACCAGGGTATGATGCCTGGCATACAGGTAATGTGTGACCCAGGTATGGTGCCTGGCAAACAGGTTATGTGTGACCAAGGTATGTCTGTCATACAGGTGATATGTGACCCAGGTATGATTTCTGGCATACAGGTGATGTGTGACCAGGGTATGATGCCTGGTATACAGGTTATGTGTGACATAGGTATGATGTCTGGCATACAGGTAATGTGTGACCCAGGTATGGTGCCTGGTAAACAGGTTTTGTGTGACCCATGTGTGGTGTCTGGCATACAGGCGATGTGTGACCCAGGTATGATGTCTGGCATACAGGTGATGTGTGACACCGGTATGGGATTTGCAATACAGGTAATGCGTGACCCAAGGTATGATGTCTTACATGCAGGTGATGTGTGACCCAGGTACTAGTATAGTGTCAGGCATACAGGTAATGTGTGACCCAGCTATGGTGTCTGTCATACAGGTATTGTGTGACCAAGTATGATGTCTGGCATACAGATGATGTGTGACCCAGGTGTGGTGTCTGGCATACAGAAGATGTGTGACCCATATATGGTGTCTGGCATACAGAAGATGTGTGACCCAGGTATGGTGTCTGGCATACAGAAGATGTGTGACCCAGGTATGGTGTCTGTCATACAGGTATTGTGTGACCCAAGTATGATGTCTGGCATACAGAAGATGTGTGACCCAGGTATGGTGTCTGTCATACAGGTTTTGTGTGACCCAAGTATGATGTCTGGCATACAGAAGATGTGTGACCCAGGTATTGTGTCTGTCATACGGCCTAAAATTAGTCGACCCGGAGTTGCCGCCCTGGGTTCAAGGGAAGTTACTCAGGTCGGCCTAAAATTAGTCGACCTGGAGTTGTCTTCCTTAGTTCAAGGGAAGTAACTCTGCTCGGCCTAAAATGAGTCGACCCGGATTTGCCTCCCTTGGTTCAAGGGATGTAACTCTGGTCAGCCTTAAATTAGTCGACCCAGAGTAACCTCCCCTGGTTCAAGGGAAGTAACTCTGCTCGGCCGAAAATTAGTCGACCCGAAGTTACCTCCTCTGGTTCAAGGGCAGTAACTCTGCTGGGCCTAAAATTAGTCGACTCTTAGTTCCCACTCCTGTTTCAAAGGAAGTTACTCTGCTCGGCCTAAAATAAGTCGACCCGGAGTTGCCTTCCTTGGTTCAAGGGAAGTAACTCTGGTCGGCCTAAAACTAAAATTAGTCAACCAGAGTTGCCTTCCTTGGTTCAAGGGAAGTAACTAAGGTCAGACTAAAATAAGTCGACCTGGAGTTATCTCCCCTGGGTCAAGGGAAATAACTCTGCTCGGCCTAAAATTAGTCGACCCGGAGTTGCTTTCCTTGGTTCAAGGGAAGTAACTACGGTCAGACTAAAATTAGTCGAGCCGGAGTTCCAACTCCTGTTTCAAGGGAAGTTACTCTGCTGGGCCACAAACTAGTCGACCCGGAGTTCCCTCCCTTGGTTCAGAGAAGTAACTCTGGTCGGCCTAAAATTAGTCGACCAGGAGCTGCCTTTCTTGGTTCAAGGGAAGTAACTAAGGTCAGACTAAAATTAGTCGACCCGGAGTTCCCACTCCTGTTTAAAGGGAAGTTAATCTGCTCGGCCTCAAATTAGTCGACCCAGAGTTGCCGTCCTTGGTTAAAAGGAAGTAACTCTGGTTATGTGTGACCCAGGTATGGTGCCTGGCAAACAGGTTATGTGTGACCAAGGTATGTCTGTCTCCGGGTCGACTAATTTTAGGCCGAGAATGGTAACTTCCCTTCAACCAGGGAAGGTAACTCTGGGTCGACTGTCTGGCATACAGGTGATATGTGACCCAGGTATGATATCTGGCATATAGGTAATGTATGACAAAGGTATGATGTCTGTTATACAGGTTATGTTTGGCCAGGGTATGATGCCCGGCATACTGGTGATCAGTGACCCTGGTATGGTGTCTTTCATACAGGTATTGTGTTACCCAAGTATGATGTCTGGCATACAGATGATGTGTGACCCAGGTATGATGCCTGGCTTACAGGTGATGTGTGACCCAGGTATTGTGTCAGGCATACCGGTAATGTATGACCAAGGTATGTCTGTCATACAGGTGATGTGTGACCCAGGTATGATGTCTGGCATACAGGTGGTGTGTGACCAGGGTATGATGCCTGGTATACAGATTATGTGTGACCCAGGTATGATGTCTGGCATACAGGTAATGTGTGACCCAGGTATGGTGACTGGCAAACAGGTTATGTGTGACCCAGATGTGGTGTCTGGCATACAGGCGATGTGTGACCCAGGTATGGGATTTGCAATACAGGTAATGCGTGACCCAAGGTATGATGTCTAACATGCAGGTGATGTGTGACCCAGGTAAAGTGTCAGGCATACAGGTAATGTTTGACCCAGGTATGATGTCTGGCATACAGGTAATGTATGACCCAGGTATGGTGTCTGGCTTACTGCAGATATGTGACCCAGGTATGGTGTCTGTCATACAGGTATTGTGTGACCAAGTATGATGTCTGGCATACAGAAGATGTGTGACCCAGGTATTGTGTCTGTCATACAGGTTAAGTGTGACCGAGGTATGATGCCTGGCATACAGGCGATGTGTGTCCCAGGTATGATGCCTGGCATACAGGTTAAGTGTGACCAGGGTATGATGCCTGGCATACAGGTAATGTGTGACCCAGGTATGGTGCCTGGCAAACAGGTTATGTGTGACCAAGGTATGTCTGTCATACAGGTGATATGTGACCCAGGTATGATTTCTGGCATACAGGTGATGTGTGACCAGGGTATGATGCCTGGTATACAGGTTATGTGTGACATAGGTATGATGTCTGGCATACAGGTAATGTGTGACCCAGGTATGGTGCCTGGTAAACAGGTTTTGTGTGACCCATGTGTGGTGTCTGGCATACAGGCGATGTGTGACCCAGGTATGATGTCTGGCATACAGGTGATGTGTGACACCGGTATGGGATTTGCAATACAGGTAATGCGTGACCCAAGGTATGATGTCTTACATGCAGGTGATGTGTGACCCAGGTACTAGTATAGTGTCAGGCATACAGGTAATGTGTGACCCAGCTATGGTGTCTGTCATACAGGTATTGTGTGACCAAGTATGATGTCTGGCATACAGATGATGTGTGACCCAGGTGTGGTGTCTGGCATACAGAAGATGTGTGACCCATATATGGTGTCTGGCATACAGAAGATGTGTGACCCAGGTATGGTGTCTGGCATACAGAAGATGTGTGACCCAGGTATGGTGTCTGTCATACAGGTATTGTGTGACCCAAGTATGATGTCTGGCATACAGAAGATGTGTGACCCAGGTATGGTGTCTGTCATACAGGTTTTGTGTGACCCAAGTATGATGTCTGGCATACAGAAGATGTGTGACCCAGGTATTGTGTCTGTCATACAGGTTAAGTGTGACCGAGGTATGATGCCTGGCATACAGGTTATGTGTGTCCCAGGTATGATGCCTGGCATACAGGTTAAGTGTGACCGAGGTATGATGCCTGACATACAGGTAATGTGTGACCCTGGTATGGTGCCTGGCAAACAGGCGATGTGTGACCCAGGTATGATGTCTGGCATATGGCTGATGTGTGACCCAGGTATGATGTCTGGCATTCTTGTGATGTGTGACTCATACTCTGGACATATATGGCAATCAGGTGATGTGTGACAGAGGTATGATGTCTGGCATATGGGTGATGTGTGACACAGGTATAATGTCTGGCTGACGTGCGACCCAGGTATGGTGTGGCATACTGGTTGCACTAACATTCACAGTTCAAGGGAAATAACTCCGGTTGTCTTAAAATTTGTCAATGCCTAGTTCCCTCCCCAGTTGATCCAGAATGCACTTCTCTGCTTCAAGGGATGTAACTTTGGTTGGCTTAAATTGATCCGGAGTTCCAAGAGTTGGTTGGCCATAAAATTAGTCAACATTGTATTTTTTATGATGTAATGAGTTGCAAACCTTGTTTTGTGTGTTTGTATTTTTTTTTAATAGTCAAATATTTTAAAATATAACCTGTGTTGAAATACTCACAATCATATATATTATTTTTTTACTGATAGCCTTGAAAGAATACCCCCAAAAGTAAACCTCATGCATTATGTGCTTACTGTTTTGGAACCAATTTCTGCATTTGATAAAGATAGAGAAGCCAAATTTACATTTACATATATTGTCATCTAACAAGTGTATTTGTCCCAAAAAAAGTGGATTTTAAAACACTTACTTTCATTAAGACAACGTATTGCTGATTTTACGATGCTTGATAAGTTTCAAGTCTCACATCTGGATAAGTTGTATGTTGTCCATCCCAAGGCACCATAATTTTTAGTTAAGTTGGAACAATCTGTAAAAAATATAAAACTAATGACCGGTTGGCCAGTATTTCACTCTCTAGTCCTGCTCGCTGACTGTGGATGGTATTACATGCCACATGCAGGACACAGGTAATTGAGATGAAATACTGGCCAACCAGTCAGACGCATAGACTTTGAGTAACTCACACCAAATAGTCCCATATAAGACAGCAACTCACACCCCTGTGACAGTCACTATCATAGATGAATCACTTATCAGCGGAAATCACCCACCTACCAAATAAACTACAGTGGCTCCACATAGTTCCATGCCAGACAGCAACACACTACCCGTCACTATCTTTGATGAAATTTTATGAAGTATTGTTGACTTAGATGACCTCACGCCAAATAGTTCCATGCAAAACAGCGCACACCCCTGCAAGAGTCACTATCGAGGATGAATCTATTATTAATAGTCAAATATTTTAAAATATAACCTGTGTTGAAATACTCACAATCATATATATTATTTTTTTACTGATAGCCTTGAAAGAATACCCCCAACTCTATGTGTATGTATTTAAAAGTTGACTGCTCAAGCGATGTAATCTTTATCACTGACCCGGATGAAAACTCGCTTACATAACGTAATTGCTGTCTCAATATCTTTATTAAGCGTTTTTGTGAGAATCGGATACACTCCTGTTTCCTTCGGTAAATGTACAACTAGTACTGCAAGGCGATAAAGAGCCAAGTCTTCCCCGTTGATATCCATACCATATTTATCTCTTTTCAGATACCGATAATATAGTGTGTGTTGTTGATGATAAGGCAACTAGACTGGTTCCACTTGTTCCCGTCTATCTTTTTTTGTAGTTAGTACTTTCAAGGTGAAATCATCCCAGTCTTGAAGAAATGTTTACGCCTGCTATGAACAGGGTAAGCATCCTGTAAGCATCGAAAATCCTGAGCCCAGAAGGATGTCATTAAAATTGCATCCGATAGGTTGATCAGCGTCAACATGGGCAGACCAAAGCTTACAAAATAACAACACATAATGTGTTTGAAATAAAAGCAAGTACATTATTATGTGTTGTTAATTTGTAAGCTTTGGTTTTAAAAAAAGAAACAAAATTCACAAATTGGAAATCATCATTTTCATTATCAACATATTATAATCTCGATCCATAGCAACAATTAAACATAACAACAACATTCAATAACACCAATCATCATAAACATTACATTTTATAACAACAATATATCATCATTTTATAATTAAATCATCAATGCAACAACAACAACAACCATATAACATAAGTATCAACATAATATACCCATATCAACAATGCAACAACAACAATATAAAATCATTGTAAACATATATGTCAATGTATATATATATAATATAACAATGTAACAATAACAAAACAAACCAAAAATAAAATAATTATGAACATTTTATCATCTCTAAAAGCAACCATGTAAAGTCGATGCAACATTATGTATCAAATTCCTTCAATACTGGTATATGCAAAGGAACCAGACTAAAGAAGGTCAGAAAAAACCAGAGAGAAAACCCTTTTTCAATAAGGAAAAACTCTGGAAATCTGTGCCCGTTTGTCCCATACAAAAGTATGCACTTGTGTTCACATGTGGTGTCGATTCGCTGAATGTCGGACCTCATCCTCTCCATAAAAATAATATTTTGTTTACAATTGAATTTGAAACTAGTGAACAACTCCACTTAGCAATAAAATTATGCATGCATGTACTGTCCTTATTTACAAAGAAAGTTTTCCGTTGTTATTGATATGAAATGTTACAACCAAAGACATATTCCAACACAACAATGACTCCATCTTAAGGAATTTTCAATATGATTTTTTACACCAACCAAAACATATCTGTAAAACTGCCAATTAACTATGCGATTTCTGCAATATGCAAGATGAAACAATAGAACACCTTTTTGGGGAAAGTCATGTAACACAAAATATTGAAATACAGTTCAACGGTCAAAATGTATTTTTTGGAATTCAAGAACAATGTATAACAAACACTGCTTTGAACTATATTATCATTTTATGCAAATGTATCTTTTCAAAATGAAACAAGTTAAAATAATACTGAGAATCGATGGATTAAATAAGTATGTCGAAAATAGAATTATAGTAGAAAAACAAATAGCTTTTAAAAAAGGTAAACTTATCTTTAAACAAAAATGGGAAAGATTTCTATGAAATGTTATTTTTATCGAAAAATATTCATTACATCAACCCCCCCCCCCCCCTCCCTCTCTCATTTTATACTATATACATTTTGTTTTGATTTCCTTAAACTGCTCAAATAAATAAGTGAGACAAAGCATATAGTTTAAATGATGCAATAGTTTAAATGATGCATTTAGTAGCAAAATGAATTTATATCGAAATACATGTATGTTATATATTAAATGGGCATCAAATGAAAAAAATATATTAACTATAATAATAATGTTAAAATCCTGAAACAACTTAAGCAACTTAACGACAACATATCATTTACACCTAATAAATATATCATCTCAAATCGCACACTCATCTACTCTTGCAGACTAAATATCTAGCACAAAATTTTACAGTTCATGATACTGGATCAAACTCACACATTTGTGCAGAGTAAATTTCTTAGCACAATATTTGAACTATTTCCAGTCTGTTCAAAGTTAATCGATAGCAGTTGTAAACATCAACTCATCTGTCAGGTAAAATCTTGGTTTAACTGGGTAAACCCAGGTTAATTGTAGTCCCTGTTATACTTATTGAATCCACAGTAGACACTATCTGATTTGAAGTACTGATTGATTAGAATTGCTCCTATGTCCATGCAGATAATATCCATCTTTAGGATACCTGTTGGGTAAAACAAAAATAATCAAATAAATACCAACAAGCACAGTCACACAATCTCTTATCAACAAAAGTTTTAATGGTTAAGACCTTTGGAGTGGGCATGGCCAGTTTTGGTACTTATCCCTCTTTGATAAACATTTCATATTGACTGTCCAAGAAGAGTAATCAACAAAGCACAATAATGTTCGTGATTAAAAAGAATACATGATTACTAATTCGGTGTAGAACTATATGTTCAAGAAAGTATGCCGACTGTAGCTCAACATATTGAACAAACAAAAACAGACTAACAAACTGAATGTACTATCAGTAGCTAAGTAGTTTAGTTACGCAAAAGTAAACCTCATGCATTATGTCCTTACTGTTTTGGAACCAATTTCTGCATTTGATAAAGATAGAGAAGCCAAATTTACATTTACATATATTGTCATCTAACAAGTGTATTTGTCCCAAAAAAAGTGGATTTTAAAACACTTACTTTCATTAAGACAACGTATTGCTGATTTTACGATGCTTGATAAGTTTCAAGTCTCACATCTGGATAAGTTGTATGTTGTCCATCCCAAGGCACCATAATTTTTAGTTAAGTTGGAACAATCTGTAAAAAATATAAAACTAATGACCGGTTGGCCAGTATTTCACTCTCTAGTCCTGCTCGCTGACTGTGGATGGTATTACATGCCACATGCAGGACACAGGTAATTGAGATGAAATACTGGCCAACCAGTCAGACGCATAGACTTTGAGTAACTCACACCAAATAGTCCCATATAAGACAGCAACTCACACCCCTGTGACAGTCACTATCATAGATGAATCACTTATCAGCGGAAATCACCCACCTACCAAATAAACTACAGTGGCTCCACATAGTTCCATGCCAGACAGCAACACACTACCCGTCACTATCTTTGATGAAATTTTATGAAGTATTGTTGACTTAGATGACCTCACGCCAAATAGTTCCATGCAAAACAGCGCACACCCCTGCAAGAGTCACTATCGAGGATGAATCTATTATTAGCGGAAATCACCCATCTACCAAACTACCAAATAAACTAGCCATGCAGGCTTCAAGGGCACCACATAGTTCCATGCCAGACAGCAAAGCACTACCCGTCACTATCTTTGATGAAATTATATAAAGTACTAGGACATAGATGACCTCACACCAAATAGTTCAATGCAAAACAGCGCACACCCCTGCAAGAGTCACTATCAAGGATGAATCTATTTTAGCAGAAATCACCCATCTACCAAATAAACTACAGTGGCTCCACATAGTTCCATGCCAGACAGCAACACACTACCCGTCACTATCTTTGATGAAATTTTATGAAGTATTGTTGACTTAGATGACCTCACACCAAATAGTTCCATGCAAGACAGCGCACACCCCTGCAAGAGTCACTATCGAGGATGAATCTATTATTAGCGGAAAACACCCATCTACCAAACTACCAAATAAACTAGCCACGCAGGCTTCCAGGGCACCACATAGTTCCATGCCAGACAGCAACACACTACCCGTCACTATCTTTGATGAAATTTTATGAAGTATTGTTGACTTAGATGACCTCACGCCAAATAGTTCCATGCAAAACAGCGCACACCTCTGCAAGAGTCACTATCGAGGATGAATCTATTATTAGCGGAAATCACCCATCTACCAAACTACCAAATAAACTAGCCATGCAGGCTTCCAGGGCACCACATAGTTCCATGCCAGACAGCAAAGCACTACCCGTCACTATCTTTGATGAAATTATATAAAGTACTAGGACTTAGATGACCTCACACCAAATAGTTTCATGCAAAACAGCGCACACTCCTGCAAGAGTCACTATCATGGATGAATCTATTTTTAGCGGAAATCACCCATCTACCAAATAAACTACAGTGGCTCCACATAGTTCCATGCCAGACAGCAACACACTACCCGTCACTATCTTTGATGAAATTATATAAAGTACTAGGACTTAGATGACCTCACACCAAATAGTTCCATGCAAGACAGCGCACACCCCTGCAAGAGTCACTATCATGGATGAATCTATTATAAGTGGAAATCACCTGCCCATCGCTGGAATCGCCAATCTTAATAGTTCCATTAAGATATCTCATATCCTAAAGGAAACAATGAAAATGACCTAAACTATGCTGACCTTTTTTTGCTGAACCTGGTAGGTATCAGTCAAATTCTAGCTTCCTCGGTTTAATTCTGTTCTCGAATCTGACCATATGTCTGCTCTCTATGAAAACCTGAAAATATAATTAATAATTAAAAAATCAATAAAACGAATCAAATCACTGGATGCCATTCAGTGAAATTTCATATCCTACACATCTACATACATGCAGTCAATGAATTTTTTTTTAAATTAAGAGAATTTTCACAGTAATTTAAAAAAGGCTTGACTGCATTCTTTATTTCAATGTGCTACACCAGCTTATAAGGAAATCGGTTAAAGCAAAAATTCAGCTGAAACATAATGATTTTTCTTTCCATTGAAGTATTGTGTGAGATAAATTTGTGCAAACAATTTTAATAAGTTGTTTAATGTTTGTGCCTGGGTCATTTATCCATGCAAATTAACCTCATTCAATATAGTACAGATCCGTACTACATGGGTGAACAAATTTTTCATAAATTCAATACAAGATAAACCCTTAAATTTCATATACTGTAAACCTATAAACTTTTTCACGCGATTTGAGTTTGCGGAGTTTGCCGATTGTAAAAATCCATGAAAGTAAATAGCCGCAAACATGTCCAGGAAAAAAAACGTGAAAGTTCGTTTTTGAAGGAAATTCATCATTTTGGTACGCCATTGACAAGACTGTATTAGAAGTTGCTATTTTGTCAAAATATGGAATGTTAGGTTAATAGCATTTTCTGAATAAAAGCTATTTATGATTACGGTACAATAATGAAAACACTTTTTAATTTGTTTCTTGAATAAGTGTTAAACAATACACTCAATATATCTACCTAATACACACTGAAATTTCAGCAACATCAGCATTTAATTATAACTTCTATGTAGTCTAATTGTAGTTTTGTATGAAATATCAAAACTTGAAACTTGCAAAAGCCAATTTTACAGTTACATGACACGTCTAACGGTACATTTACGGATTTACAACCTCCTTAAGAAAACGCATGTGAGGCCCATCTGTGAATTTGACAAAGTACACTGAGCGGCAATGAAAACGCAACACTTACATAGTATAACATAACACATTTAATAAGTGTGTAAGCATCGCGAAATTTTGTCATAGAATAGATATATGCAAGTGCAACATGCATATGACTTCGAAACAGACAAGGTTGTTTAGCAATATAGTTTTGTACCAGTTGTTTTGGGGATAGTATAAAACAGAAAGTCACAATTTTTAATCTTTTTAAACCACCGTCGGGACCGATGCATCGTTTACACCAAGTATTAATCGTATGAAACGTTCATGGCATGCGAGTGGGATGCTATGCCGTTGTTGCAGAATGGCTATTTGAAGTGCATGTACTGTTAAGGGGCCTGTGCACTATTTCGCACACAACCACTAAAATTGTAAAGCTTGCTCTATTAGAGTCTTGGTGTATGTCCTATGGTCAAAGGGAGATAATCGTGGAGTAATAAATTGAGTAAATAATTAACTTGCTAGTTTCTTTATAACACTGCTTCAAATTTAGCGGCTCTAAACGCATGTTTGAAACTGCTCGATTTCAGATTAATATAATTATATTACGTTTGTCCCAAGGATGGTGAAAGTATGACCATTTGTTACAGGAAATAAATTGCATGGACGCTATAGGTATTCTTTTAAGACTGATTATTGCACTGAATGGAGAAAAAATGCCCTCTTGAATTGCGTGCTTAATTTTCAAAACACAACTTACGTCTAAATATTAATGAACATCATAACCTTAGCATGTAGACTAGTTCAATAATATCCAGTTATACAATTTAGTGTAAAAGTTTGGTGATTAATCTTAAAAAGTGAGGATAATTACAGGTGTATATGTATTCAAACTTGTGTTAAATGAATGAAATAATGACTTCGGGACTTTAAATCAACAAAACTTTGATTTTTAGTACATATGTATGTATACCCTACAATAGACCTACTCCGGATCTCCACTAATCTGTAGGTACAAATAGTTTTACCGTTATAATCCTTTTGAGGCTTGAATAATCATATCTGGACAATAGAGTGGGGGTCAGTTGCATTTGCATATGAATACAAAACCAGTCTAACTAGGCCAGATTTGTTTGTACCTACATGTAAATTAAGGGGAAAACCACCTTGCACAGAGTTCCGGATATCAACTATTGAGCATAACGACCCATTTTTCGGAGTCTTCCTTTGACATATGCACCATGTTTTCTTCTAGTTATTTTGTTTTTCCGATTCATCCATCCATATTCTTCAAAATGCTTGCACAATATGTGAGCAAATCGTTAGCCACCCTCAGCACGCGGGAAAAATGCAGTTTAATTGTTCTACATTGTTTACAAGCGACATACCTAAACAAACCGAATCATCTGGGCCTCCTAAGTATCATTTTCATAACAGCGATGCCAATCCCGTCGATCACGGATTGTAACGGTTAAATAATTCATAGTAAATCATTAATGGAATACCAGATTACATCCCTGCGATAAACTGTCCATACGCATATAATTTCAATATATAATAAAGAATAAATGTCTTTTAATAGGAGACCAAAAATTATGAGACTCGGAATGTGAGTAGGTAAGAAGTTAATGTAGTTCTGTGTAATTTCTTACCAAAATCTGAATTGATCATGAATAGATTTTCAAAAATGTTAAAAACACACCTTTTTTCTATTGCAAACTAGCTATAGCTGCGAATATGCCGATCGATGATCGACGAAATGCGAAAGTTTGTATTAGCGAAAGTTCCTAGGTTTACAATATTGTCTATATATTAATACATCAACACATTATAAGAAAAAAACATAAGAAAAAACAAAAAAGCATGTCAACCCTTTACCTTCTTCAATGTAATGATTCCAGCACATAAAATCTACATTTCCTGGTAACTCCAATATACTCATCGTGAAGCATAGAATGTAACTTCAATATACACATCTTGAAGTATAAATTGTCC
Organism: Spisula subtruncata; assembly: GCA_963678985.1. Lineage (NCBI taxonomy): Eukaryota > Metazoa > Mollusca > Bivalvia > Venerida > Mactridae > Spisula > Spisula subtruncata. The sequence goes on along the minus strand of OY787663.1, from coordinate 27,590,857 downwards.
TAAAGGTATACCTGTAAAATAACATCAACCAGATATTAAATATACAGTCTAACCAGAAGAAAATAAAATATCGACATGGTTTAATGTCAGAAGATTTATTGTAGATAACAATAGGTGATTGATTATCAGATGGTAAAAGTATAAAAGAGAATTATCATGGAAGAAATAGAAAATAAGCCATAACAAATTTTTATTTTTCTAAAAATTATGTAAGCCAAAAACCACATGGGATATATTTCGTTTAATAGTAATTTAAATCTGTACATGAGCAGTTGAAATAAATATCGACGGTGCCATGTGAAAATGCCTAATAATAAAAATGCCTGACTCTCGTAACCAACATAAGTGTCTATTCACTCGACTTACTAAGTTTCAACCAGTAAACATTGCACCTCTTCTCTTCATCTCCAACTTGATCATGGTTCATACGTCATGGTTCATATGTCATGGTCTATTTGTCCTGGTTCATCTCGAAAAACATCACATCATCACGTCATCGTCTCCATAACTGTCACATCATCGTTTCCATAATCATCACATCATTGTCTCCATAACCGTTATGTCATTATCTCCAAAACCGTCACATCATCGTCTCAACAACTGTCACCTCATCATCTCCATAACCGTCACATCATCGTCTCCATAACCGTTACATCATCGTCTCCATAACCGTCACATCATCGTCTCCATAACCGTTACATCATCGCCTCCATAACCATCATCGTCAAAATCCTGAAACAAGTACTAAACAATGTATCCAAACCAGAAAAATAGAGGGTATAACTAACAGTTAGGGTATCAAACTAAATGATCAGTCAATAGTTTTACAATTTTTTTAATAACAGAGTTTGCAACTGTCATTCACCTGTCCGATACAACCTTGTGAAAATTAATATAATGGTGTATACTTAATTTAACCTTATTTCATTTATCTAGAGCGAGCACAGTGAGTGAGAACTTTTTTAAGACTTGATATTTAGATAATCCATGGTTTGTATGTCATGATTTTTCCCACTGGTGCTCAATCAAAAGCTGTACTTACACTTCATTATAAGTAATATCCATTAACCACAGGAAATTGAACTCCCTGTGTTTTATGTAAAGTTGATTTTTCCTAAATCGAAAGTACAGGTACTGGGTTCAACAGATATACATGTAAAAGACCAAAAATAAATAGATAAAAAAGTTCCACAAATGGTATCAGTGACCATGCGACTCTTTTACATTTTGCAGGGGTGTGCTTCCATAGTATGATACCTCCCCTTACTTTGCCAAAGTTTTCCTACTTTCCTACAAAAAATGTCCTTGCCAAACTTTTCCCTGACTTTTGCAACACACAAACGACCAGACCAGTCACATGGTCCAGCAGTTCAATGAAGGATATACTTATAAATAACTGAAGCAAGCTAATGATCCTACAGTCCTAGAGACGCCAATCTCATCTATGAACATAATTAACATTTGAAGAAACTGCCTCAACCCATATGGGGAGAGTATGTAACAATCTTAATAAGACTTATCTTAACAAAATCCTCAAGCCTGCATGGCGATGTCCTCCTCCAAAACCATCATATCACCATTTCCATAACCATCACATCATCATGTCCAAAACCAGCATCGTGTCCAAAACCATCACATCATCGTCTCCATAACCATCATATCATCAACACTATACAATGAATTACAAAACAACAACACTACAACCAGCATAATAAACATTTCTCTAAAGCAACAATGTAAAACAAAAATATGACCTATAACAACAAAAGAAAAAAGAACAAAAAGGTAACAAATAAAACTACAACACTATTTAAACAGAACAAAAATGACAAAACAACAACAACAGTGATGGAAATGACGACAAAAACAATACAAAAAAAGAAGAAAAAAACCTATAAAAACAAAATAAAGAACAACAACAATGACAACTACAACACTATTAAAACAGAGAACAAAAATGACAAAACAACAGTGATGGAGATGATGATAAAAACAATATGAAAAAAGAAAAATATAACAACGAAATGAAAATGAAAGAGAACATACAACAATAAAAAAACAAAAAAAACATACAACAACAACAATATATAAAAGAAAAAACTACTACTACCGGATGGACAACCATCGTCATCATCGTCGTGGTGCATCATCTGGTGATCTTCTCGTCAAAATCCTGAAACAAGTACTAAACAATGTATCCAAACCAGAAAAATAGAGAGTATAACTAACAGTTTGGGTATCACACTAAATGATCAGTCAATAGTTTTACAATATTTTGAATTACAGAGTTTGCAACTGTTATTCACCTGTCCGATACAACCTTGTGAAAATTAATATAATGGCGTATACTTAATTTAACCTTATTTCATTTATCTAGAGCGAGCACAGTGAGTGAGAACTTTTTAAAGACTTGATATTTTGATAATCCATTGTTTGTATGTCATGATTTTTCCCACTGGTGCTCAATCAAAAGCTGTACTTACACTTCATTATAAGTAATATCCATTAACCACAGGAAATTGAACTCCCTGTGTTTTATGTAAAGTTTGATTTTTCCTAAATCGAAAGTACAGGTACTGGATTCAACAGATGAAAAGAGAAGTAAAAAGACCAAAAATTAAATAAAAAAGTTCCACAAATGGTATCAGTGACCATGCGACTCTTTTACATTTTGCAGGGGTGTGCTTCCATAGTATGATACCTCCCCTTACTTTGCCAAAGTTTTCCTACTTTCCTACAAAAAATGTCCTTGCCAAACTTTTCCCTGACTTTTGCCACACACAAACGACCAGACCAGTCACATGGTCCAGCAGTTCAATGAAGGATATACTTATAAATAACTGAAGCAAGCTAATGATCCTACAGTCCTAGAGACGCCACTCTCATCTATAAATATAATTAACATTTGAAGAAACTGCCATAACCCATATGGGGGAGAGTATGCAACAATCTTAATAAGACTTATCTTAACAAAATCCTCAAGCCTGCAAGTCGATGTCAGCCTCCAAAACCATCACATCACCATTTCCATAACCATCACATCATCATCGTCAAAATCCTGAAACAAGTACTAAACAATGTATCCAAACCAGAAAAATAGAGGGTATAACTAACAGTTAGGGTATCAAACTAAATGATCAGTCGATAGTTTTACAATATTTTGAATAACCAGAGTTTGCAACTGTTATTCACCTGTCCGAGCCAACCTTGTGAAAATTAATATAATGGCGTATACTTAATTTAACCTTATTTCATTTATCTAGAGCGAGCACAGTGAGTGAGAACTTTTTAAAGACTTGATATTTAGATAATCCATGGTTTGTATGTCATGATTTTTCCCACTTGTGCTCAATCAAAAGCTGTACTTACACTTCATTATAAGTAATATCCATTAACCACAGGAAATTGAACTCCCTGTGTTTTATGTAAAGTTTGATTTTTCCTAAATCGAAAGTACAGGTACTGGGTTCAACAGATGAAAAGAGAAGTAAAAAGACCAAAGATTAAATGAAAAAGTTCCACAAATGGTATCAGTGACCATGCGACTCTTTACATTTTGCAGGGGTGTGCTTCCATAGTATGATACCTCCCCTTACTTTGCCAAAGTTTTCCTACTTTCCTACAAAAAATGTCCTTGCCAAACTTTTCCCTGACTTTTGCCACACACAAACGACCAGACCAGTCACATGGTCCAGCAGTTCAATGAAGGATATACTTATAAATAACTGAAGCAAGCTAATGATCCTACAGTCTTAGAGACGCCACTCTCATCTATAAACATAATTAACATTTGAAGAACTGCCACAACCCATATGGGGGAGAGTATGCAACAATCTTAATAAGACTTATCTTAACAAAATCCTCAAGCCTGCAAGTCGATGTCCGCCTCCAAAACCATCACATCACCATTTCCATAACCATCACATCATCATCGTCAAAATCCTGAAACAAGTACTAAACAATGTATCCAAACCAGAAAAATAGAGGGTATAACTAACAGTTAGGGTATCAAACTAAATGATCAGTCAATAGTTTTACAATATGTTGAATAACAGAGTTTGCAACTGTTATTCACCTGTCCGATACAACCTTGTGAAAATTAATATGATGGCGTATACTTAATTTAACCTTATTACCATTACATCACCATCTCCATAACCATCACATCATCAACACTATACAATGAATGACAAAACAACAACACTACAACCAGTATTATAAACATATCTCTAAAGCAACAATGTAAAACAAAAACATGATATTACAAAAACAACAAAACAAACGAAAAAAACCTATAACAAAATAAAAATGAAAAAAACAACAATAATAAATAACAATAACACAATTAAAACAGAAAACAAAAATGACAAACAACAACAACAGTGATGGGGATGACGACAAAAACAATGAAAAAAAAATTAAAAAAACAACAACGATATTCGCCTCAAAAACCATCACATCACTGTCTCTATAACTGTCACATCATCGTGTCCAAAACCGTCACATCATCGTCTCTAAAACCGTCACATCGTGTCCAAAAACATATCGTCTCCATAACTGTCGCACCGTTTTCAAAAACTATCATCGTGTCCAAAAACGTCACATTATCGTGCCCAAAAACATATCATCGTCTCCATAACCATCACATCATCGTCTCCATAACCATAACATCAACTACATACTAGAAATTATAAAATATTACTCTCTATACAATCCTAAATCAAAGTCAAATGATAACTGTTTAAACATAAGTTTCACCTTCAGATAAACTATGTTTATCTAGATTAAACCCAGGGTGTAACTGAGTTAATGGTAGTCTGTATTTTTTTCCAAATAAGATAATATTAACTAGTATCGAATTGACTAGTAGAGTAGTAATTGTTTCAATTCACACAAACGAAAGATGATCAAAATAATAAGAAAATGTTTAAAATTTTGTTTTGGTAGTAAATTTAAACCTGGGTTGAGTAGTCTATGTTATGTCAAGCATGTGTTAATTTATTGTTCTGTGATCATAGCAAAAAATGAATGAAAGCAAACAATTATCGATAAATATTATGTTTTGAGGAAAACAGATTATAATGAATTGGCTTTGAATCAATGATATTGTCAAATTGAACAACGTTAAATTCTGATTGAAGTTTTGACTTTCATGGGTGTGAAAAAGTGTTTTACATATGAGCCGGTCTGCAGGAAAACCTGCTATTTTGACAAGACAAATATTTTTAGATTTTTCATAGTTGGCTTTAACTGTTTTAAACAACTTATTTCTTGATTTTTTCAATCAGAGTATGGTTCTAAAATTGGTCACTATAGCTACAAAGGATGTGATTTCGACATAACTCTTTGGAAATTTAAAAGCTAAGATATTGCACTATATGGGAAAATTACTTGAATAAGAATCAATTTATGTGTATTGTTTTTTACAACCTTGTTTCATACTGTATATAAATAATGTCAACTTAACATGTTTTCCTGGAGAACAACTCATATTAATTTGTTTTTCAATATAAAACTATTTTGTATGCTTTCGTCTCACATATGTACTAACCACCAGAGAAGAGAACTTCAGCTATGTTGTAAGCATTTTCTCATTAGCTATTGATCACCCCTCATACAGGCAGGGGAAAGGAAAACATTGTTAGTTTTACAGGTACTGACCAAAAGTGAACAGTGTTATTCAATGGACATGCCATATTCTTTGACTTTGGTCATCACTCGTGACTGTATACTGTCCAATACATTTGGAAAACTACCATCTAAAATAAAAGAAATGTAACCTGCTGTAATCTATCTCATGATTCTTATGTGTGACTAAACAAGAATACACTCTGGTAAATTTCAAGTGTTATTGATCAAGCAACGCAAAACAAGCAAAGCGGAGCATACTCCTTAACTAGATCATTCCATAAAACCTAACATGTCAGCTGCACAAAATAAGTCCAGTGAAAGTAGTAAAGGTCAATCTAAAGGTTAGATTAAATTAAGATACATTTTTAATCTTGTTCATTAAAGCAGCTGGAAAAATATGTAACTCAATCATACAAAAACTTTGACCATGTTTTTGAATAAATATCATCCAGTTGTAGCCATGGAAACAACAAACTGTTTATATACCACTAACTGTCCACAGCCAGTTAAACGTGTAACATAATAATGGATACTGACAAATTCCATTTAGTGATTAAGAAAATATGAGTGAAACTTACAGGGTGTTCAACTTGATTCACATTAGGAACACTGAACCCTTCCTTCTGTAGCTAAACCAGCAGTCTCTCCAACAGCACCATCTACCGGAATGTAAGCTCCGCCAGGACGATGTCTGCCTCTACTCATCGCCCTTTCTGTAGTCTTTCCGATTATGGTAAACGCCAAGTTAACAGTGTCCTATAACAGTCTCATATCTGTATAAAGTAAAAGTAAAATATAGCAAGAAGGCAGTAACAAAATAAACCAATAATTCCTAGTCAAAATTGCCAGTAACTGTTGTCATTGATATGTAATATATACTAATGGACAAGTCTTGTAAAAAAGGCGGTATGGATTTCCATAATATCTTTTAAACATGTAAACTGTACCATCAGAACTGGTTAAAAATCAGCTTACATCGAATGCATATTAATGTCCTCTTTCCATCGATACCAAATTGTATGTGTGTGATGTAAAGCAAAAAAGATATTGCACTTTTTGCAGACCGGACAAGACTTTTGTACATTAGTAGACCGGACAAGACTTTTGTCCATTAGTATACATTTTAAAACACAATAAACTAACAAATGTAGAAATTTTAGTAGCAGAAACAGTCATATTTGAGCGTCCAAACTTAGGTTAAGGTGAAGGTCAAAATGGAGTCCGGGGATACAGGCATGTGGAGAGTGGTCATATACAACATCCATGCAAGTATGAAAGCTTTGTAGCAAGCCACATTAATGCTAGAAGAACAGTAACTTTGGGTTAACCAAGAATTTGGCCTTTCAATAAGTCTAAGTCCAAAATTAGGTCAAGGTGAAGGTCAAAATGGAGTCAGGTGATACAGGCGTGTGGAGAGTGGTCATATACAACATCCATGCAAGTTTGAAAACTTTGTAGCAAACCATTTTAATGCTAGAAGGTCAATTTGGGTTAACCAGGCCGGACGGACGAACGAACGGACGGACAGGTGAATTACTATATGCCAGGGGCATAAAAAATTGTGTAGAAACCACAATGGACGACTGTTCCTTAGCAAAATTGACTCGTAATATTACACATGCGAATGGAATGATAGCATTAACAAATTATTTAGTTCATGTTTAGTCTGAGGCTCAGACACAACGAGGCAAGTGCAAAGAAGACACATATCAAAATACTTTAAACCTAGAACTTTTGCCATTCGTTGGCATATTTGCGACTACCACATTTGGCGTTTTTAAGTCTCCCGCAAACTCAGCAAAAACTAAGTAACATAGTGACAAATTTATATCAATCTACCACAAACATTGCTCATTTTGTATATAATGCCTCGAAATCAGAGTTCGCACCTTTCAAGAATCTTTGTCCCTTTGACAATTTTAACCTTGTAATTATGCAGCAACTGTGATATGTAGTTTAAATTAGTGAATAACTATAGCATTGTTAAAACATATTTATAACGATTAATGAAAAGGGTTTTTTTCAAAATCATTATCACAAAATTAAACAATAATTTAAAATAAAAACACTTCTACTCAATAGGCAAATGTTGTTGCGCAAATATGTAATTTCAATTAAAAAACCAAAAACTTGACCTTAATGCTGAAACAAAACAAAAAGTTTCTCGTTTACTTATCCTGAACATTTTCACAACTATTTACTTTCGCGAATGTCTTGAATACGCAAACTAAAATCACACGAAATAGTTTCTCGGTTTACAGAAGATAAAAGTATCTTTACAGCGTACTGACTTTTGATGTACGAGTAGAGTACTTTTGTTAGCTAAAGAGAATGGAACAACTATTATGACTATATAACAGGCTTTACCCATTCAGCAACAGCAGTCATTCGTCAAATTTGTCTTGAAATGATAATATACAGCCAGAAAGAGCTTGAAAAAACTTAAACAGAACAGTTTAGTTTTTGAAAATATCTGTCAGAACAAAAGTTTTCGAGTTTTGAAGTTCGGAATTTGGTGGGTTTAAGATTTAAGATGACATACAAGGTTGGAATAACAAAGATACAGAATACTAAATATTCACCTCATTACAACAAGACTCTACTGGCAGGTGCTTGGAGGAACTTCTATGAAATCATATAATGTACTGGTAACATCTCTGAACTCCACAATTTCCATGACAATTAAGGGTAGTTGGTTGGAACTATGATTTAACCCTTCGTGACACTGAAGAACGCCTTCTTCCGACACCTGAAAAATATAAATATTATCTTTAACCCATACTAACACAATAACGATACAAAAATATTTATAGTAAAACTTCCACCTATCATAAGGAAAGATTAACCAGGTATGTCAGCTGGTAATTAATGATCAAATTGAATGTGCAGTTGAATTGTCAGCCAATTGAATCCAACCACTTGTGTTGCCTAATGTAATATCAAAATCACATTAATTTCCGCAAAGCATAAAAGAGTATCCGTACACGATCTGAAACATACATTCACATGCCAATGCATATTCTGCAGAAACAAAAGCATTAGGTATCACATTTGTCTAGATAAAGAACAAAATATTTTGTTGGACAATTTTCCAATTGATGCACAGAATACTAGCAATTCCCCAAAAAGGTGCCCGCAAAAATGTTGGGAGATGAGTGCTGTAGCAATACTCTTCTGATGCAGGATTTAGCAAGTATACCGGTACCTCAAAAATAGCAAACCTCATTATATTAAGTAAGCTTACCTCAGACAAAGTGGTGATAGTTGTTACTAGATCGTCCATATATGTTGGTTGGGTTAACATACTGTTGATCATCTTGGCTACCAATGTACTATTACCCTCAACATCTAACACACATATATACATCAGTGTGGGAATGTCAACGGTGAAGTTCTCATACAAGGCAACTCACTATGTGTGATATGACTGTCCTGAAATTTAAGATTAATAGAGATTTAACAAGAAGAATGTGCCATTTCCAAAAATAAAAATCTGTATCTACCGACCCATCTTTTTTTAGCATGTTACAGGAAACCACTCACTTTTTCAATGTTACAGGAAACCACTCACTTGTTCAATGTTACAGGAAACCAGTCAATTTTTCAATGTTACAGCATGATTTCCTTATTTTCTTCGACTTGGGTTTATAAATGGTATGTTCTGTTCTATATCAATTCAATTTTTCAATGTTTATTTTATTTATTACTAGTATTTGTAATATAAAACATCTTGCTTTTGAAATCATACAAACTGGATTAAAATTAGACAAAAAAAACAGCTGTTGCCAAAGTTTTCCTACTTTCCTACAAAAAATGTCCTTGCCAAACTTGTCCCTGACTTTTGCAACACACAAACGCCCAGACCAGGCACATGGTCCAGCAGTTCAATGAAGGATATGCTTATAAATAACTGAAGCAAGCTAATGATCCTACAGTCCTAGAGACGCCAATCTCATCTATGAACATAATTAACATTTGAAGAAACTGCCTCAACCCATATGGGGAGAGTATGTAACAATCTTAATAAGACTTATCTTAACAAAATCCTCAAGCCTGCATGGCGATGTCCTCCTCCAAAACCATCATATCACCCTTTCCATAACCATCACATCATCATGTCAAAACTAGCATTGTGTCCAAAACCATCACATCATCGTCTCCATAACCATCATATCATCAACACTATACAATGAATGACAAAACAACAACACTACAACCAGCATAATAAACATATCTCTAAAGCAACAATGTAAAACAAAAATATGACCTATAACAACAAAAGAAAAAAGAAAAAAAAGGTAACAAATAAAACTACAACACTATTTAAACAGAACAAAAATGACAAAACAACAACAACAGTGATGGAAATGACGACAAAAACAATACAAAAAAAGAAGAAAAAAACCTATAAAAACAAAATAAAGAACAACAACAATGACAACTACAACACTATTAAAACAGAGAACAAAAATGACAAATCAACAGTGATGGAGATGATGATAAAAACAATATGAAAAAAGAAAAACATAACGAAATGAAAATGAAAGAGAACATACAACAATAAAAAACAAAAAAAACATACAACAACAACAATATATAAAAGAAAAAACTACTACTACCGGATGGACAACCATCGTCATCATCGTCGTGGTGCATCATCTGGTGATCTTCTCGTCAAAATCCTGAAACAAGTACTAAACAATGTATCCAAACCAGAAAAATAGAGAGTATAACTAACAGTTTGGGTATCAAACTAAATGATCAGTCAATAGTTTTACAATATTTTGAATTACAGAGTTTGCAACTGTTATTCACCTGTCCGAGCCAACCTTGTGAAAATTAATATAATGGCATATACTTAATTTAACCTTATTTCGTTTATCTAGAACGAGCACAGTGAATGAGAACTTTTTAAAGACTTGATATTTAGATAATCCATGGTTTGTATGTCATGATTTTTCCCACTGGTGCTCAATCAAAAGCTGTACTTACACTTCATTATAAGTAATACCCATTAACCACAGGAAATTGAACTCCCTGTGTTTTATGTAAAGTTTGATTTTTCCTAAATCGAAAGTACAGGTACTGGATTCAACAAATGAAAAGAGAAGTAAAAAGACCAAAAATTAAATAAAAAAGTTCCACAAATGGTATCAGTGACCATGCGACTCTTTTACATTTTGCAGGGGTGTGCTTCCATAGTATGATACCTCCCCTTACTTTGCCAAAGTTTTCCTACTTTCCTACAAAAAATGTCCTTGCCAAACTTTTCCCTGACTTTTGCCACACACAAACGACCAGACCAGTAACATGGTCCAGCAGTTCAATGAAGGATATACTTATAAATAACTGAAGCAAGCTAATGATCCTACAGTCCTAGAGACGCCACTCTCATCTATAAATATAATTAACATTTGAAGAAACTGCCATAACCCATATCGGGGAGAGTATGCAACAATCTTAATAAGACTTATCTTAACAAAATCCTCAAGCCTGCAAGTCGATGTCCGCCTCCAAAACCATCACATCACCATTTCCATAACCATTCACATCATCGTCAAAATCCTGAAACAAGTACTAAACAATGTATCCAAACCAGAAAAATAGAGGGTATAACTAACAGTTAGGGTATCAAACTAAATGATCAGTCGATAGTTTTACAATATTTTGAATAACAGAGTTTGCAACTGTTATTCACCTGTCTGAGCCAACCTTGTGAAAATTAATATAATGGCGTATACTTAATTTAACCTTATTTCATTTATCTAGAGCGAGCACAGTGAGTGAGAACTTTTTAAAGACTTGATATTTTGATAATCCATGGTTTGTATGTCATGATTTTTCCCACTGGTGCTCAATCAAAAGCTGTACTTCCACTTGATTATAAGTAATATCCATTAACCACAGGAAATTGAACTTCCTGTGTTTTATGTAAAGTTTGATTTTTCCTAAATCGAAAGTACAGGTACTGGATTCAACAGATGAAAAGAGAAGTAAAAAGACCAAAAATTAAATAAAAAAGTTCCACAAATGGTATCAGTGACCATGCGACTCTTTTACATTTTGCAGGGGTGTGCTTCCATAGTATGATACCTCCCCTTACTTTGCCAAAGTTTTCCTACTATCCTACAAAAAATGTCCTTGCCAAACTTTTCCCTGACTTTTGCCACACACAAACGACCAGACCAGTCACATGGTCCAGCAGTTCAATGAAGGATATACTTATAAATAACTGAAGCAAGCTAATGATCCTACAGTCCTAGAGACGCCACTCTCATCTATAAATATAATTAACATTTGAAGAAACTGCCACAACCCATATGGGGGAGAGTATGCAACAATCTTAATAAGACTTATCTTAACAAAATCCTCAAGCCTGCAAGTCGATGTCAGCCTCCAAAACCATCACATCACCATTTCCATAACCATCACATCATCATCGTCAAAATCCTGAAACAAGTACTAAACAATGTATCCAAACCAGAAAAATAGAGGGTATAACTAATAGTTAGGGTATCAAACTAAATGATCAGTCGATAGTTTTACAATATTTTGAATAACCAGAGTTTGCAACTGTTATTCACCTGTCCGAGCCAACCTTGTGAAAATTAATATAATGGCGTATACTTAATTTAACCTTATTTCATTTATCTAGAGCGAGCACAGTGAGTGAGAACTTTTTAAAGACTTGATATTTAGATAATCCTTGGTTTGTATGTCATGATTTTTCCCACTGGTGCTCAATCAAAAGCTGTACTTACACTTCATTATAAGTAATATCCATTAACCACAGGAAATTGAACTCCCTGTGTTTTATGTAAAGTTTGATTTTTCCTAAATCGAAAGTACAGGTACTGGGTTCAACAGATGAAAAGAGAAGTAAAAAGACCAAAAATTAAAGAAAAAAGTTCCACAAATGGTATCAGTGACCATGCGACTCTTTTACATTTTGCAGGGGTGTGCTTCCATAGTATGATACCTCCCCTTACTTTGCCAAAGTTTTCCTACTTTCCTACAAAAAATGTCCTTGCCAAACTTTTCCCTGACTTTTGCCACACACAAACGACCAGACCAGTAACATGGTCCAGCAGTTCAATGAAGGGTATACTTATAAATAACTGAAGCAAGCTAATGATCCTACAGTCCTAGAGACGCCACTATCATCTATAAATATAATTAACATTTGAAGAAACTGCCACAACCCATATGGGCGAGAGTATGCAACAATCTTAATAAGACTTATCTTAACAAAATCCTCAAGCCTGCAAGTCGATGTCCGCCTCCAAAACCATCACATCACCATTTCCATAACCATCACATCATCATCGTCAAAATCCTGAAACAAGTACTTAACAATGTATCCAAACCAGAAAAATAGAGGGTATAACTAACAGTTAGCGTATCAAACTAAATGATCAGTCAATAGTTTTACAATATTTTGAATAACAGAGTTTGCAACTGTTATTCACCAGTCCGAGCCAACCTTGTGAAAATTAATATGATGGCGTATACTTAATTTAACCTTATTACCATTACATCACCATCTCCATAACCATCCCATCATCAACACTATACAATGAATGACAAAACAACAACACTACAACCAGTATTATAAACATATCTCTAAAGCAACAATGTAAAACAAAAATATGATATTACAAAAACAACAAAACAAACGAAAAAAACCTATAACAAAATAAAAATGAAAAAAAAACAACAATAATAAATAACAATAACAATTAAAACAGAAAACAAAAATGACAAACAACAACAACAGTGATGGGGATGACGACAAAAACAATATGAAAAAAAAATTAAAAAAACAACAACGATATTCGCCTCAAAACCATCACATCACTGTCTCTATAACTGTCACATCATCGTGTCCAAAACCGTCACATCATCGTCTCTAAAACCGTCACATCGTGTCCAAAAACATATCGTCTCCATAACTGTCGCACCGTTTTCAAAAACTATCATCGTGTCCAAAAACGTCACATTATCGTGCCCAAAAACATATCATCGTCTCCATAACCATCACATCATCGTCTCCATAACCATAACATCAACTACATACTAGAAATTATAAAATATTACTCTCTATACAATCCTAAATCAAAGTCAAATGATAACTGTTTAAACATAAGTTTCACCTTCAGATAAACTATGTTTATCTAGATTAAACCCAGGGTGTAACTGAGTTAATGGTAGTCTGTATTTTTTTCCAAATAAGAAAATATTAACTAGTATCGAATTGACTAGTAGAGTAGTAATTGTTTCAATTCACACAAACGAAAGATGATCAAAATAATAAGAAAATGTTTAAAATTTTGTTTTGGTAGTAAATTTAAACCTGGGTTGAGTAGTCATATGTTATGTCAAGCATGTGTTAATTTATTGTTCTGTGATCATAGCAAAAAATAAATGAAAGCAAACAATTATCAATAAATATTATGTTTTGAGGAAAACAGATTATAATGAATTGGCTTTGAATCAATGATATTGTCAAATTGAACAACGTTAAATTCTGATTGAAGTTTTGACTTTCATGGGTTGGAAAAAGTGTTTTACATATGAGCCGGTCTGCAGGAAAACCTGCTATTTTGACAAGAAAAATATTTTTAGATTTTTCATAGTTGGCTTTAACTGTTTTAAACAACTTATTTCTTGATTTTTTCAATCAGAGTATGGTTCTAAAATTGGTCACTATAGCTACAAAGGATGTGATTTCGACATAACTCTTTGGAAATTTAAAAGCTAAGATAGTGCACTATATGGGAAAATTACTTGAATAAGAATCAATTTATGTGTATTGTTTTTTACAACCTTGTTTCATACTGTATTTAAATAATGTCAACTGAACATGTTTTCCTGGAGAACAGCTCATATTAATTTATTTATCAATATAAAACTATTTTGTATGCTTTCGTCTCACATATGTACTAACCACCAGAGAAGAGAACTTCAGCTATGTTGTAAGCATTTTCTCATTAGCTATTGATCACCCCTCATACAGGCAGGGGAAAGGAAAACATTGTTAGTTTTACAGGTACTTACCAAAAGTGAACAGTGTTATTCAATGGACATGCCATATTATTTGACTTTGGTCATCACTGTATACTGTCCAATACATTTGGAAAACTACTATCTAGAATAAAAGAAATGTAACCTGCTGTAATCTCATGATTCTTATGTGTGACTAAACAAGAATACACTCTGGTAAATTCCAAGTGTTATTGATCAAGCAAGGCAAAACAAGCAAAGCGGAGCATACTCCTTAACTAGACCATTCCATAAAACCTAACATGTCAGCTGCACAAATTAAGTCCAGTAAAAGTAGTAAAGGTCAATCTAAAGGTTAGATTTAATTAAGATACCTTTTTAATCTTGTTCATTAAAGCAGCTGGAAAAATATGTAACTCAATCATACAAAAACTTTGACCATGTTTTTGAATAAATATCATCCAGTTGTAGCCATGGAAACAACAAACTGTTTATATACCACTAACTGTCCACAGCCAGTTAAACGTGTAACATAATAATGGATACTGACAAATTCCATTTAGTGATTAAGAAAATATGAGTGAAACTTACAGGGTGTTCAACTTGATACACATTAGGAACACTGAACCCTTCCTTCTGTAGCTAAACCAGCAGTCTCTCCAACAGCACCATCTACCGGAATGTAAGCTCCGCCAGGACGATGTCTGCCTCTACTCATCGCCCTTTCTGTAGTCTTTCCGATTATGGTAAACGCCAAGTTAACAGTGTCCTATAACAGTCTCATATCTGTATAAAGTAAAAGTAAAATATAGCAAGAAGGCAGTAACAAAATAAACCAATAATTCCTAGTCAAAATTGCCAGTAACTGTTGTCATTGATATGTAATATATACTAATGGACAAGTCTTGTAAAAAAGGCGGTATGGATTTCCATAATATCTTTTAAACATGTAAACTGTACCATCAGAACTGGTTAAAAATCAGCTTACATCGAATGCATATTAATGTCCTCTTTCCATCGATACCAAATTGTATGTGTGTGATGTAAAGCAAAAAAGATATTGCACTTTTTGCAGACCGGACAAGACTTTTGTACATTAGTAGACCGGACAAGACTTTTGTCCATTAGTATACATTTTAAAACACAATAAACTAACAAATGTAGAAATTTTAGTAGCAGAAACAGTCATATTTGAGCGTCCAAACTTAGGTTAAGGTGAAGGTCAAAATGGAGTCCGGGGATACAGGCATGTGGAGAGTGGTCATATACAACATCCATGCAAGTATGAAAGCTTTGTAGCAAGCCACATTAATGCTAGAAGAACAGTAACTTTGGGTTAACCAAGAATTTGGCCTTTCAATAAGTCTAAGTCCAAAATTAGGTCAAGGTGAAGGTCAAAATGGAGTCAGGTGATACAGGCGTGTGGAGAGTGGTCATATACAACATCCATGCAAGTTTGAAAACTTTGTAGCAAACCATTTTAATGCTAGAAGGTCAATTTGGGTTAACCAGGCCGGACGGACGAACGAACGGACGGACAGGTGAATTACTATATGCCAGGGGCATAAAAAATTGTGTAGAAACCACAATGGACGACTGTTCCTTAGCAAAATTGACTCGTAATATTACACATGCGAATGGAATGATAGCATTAACAAATTATTTAGTTCATGTTTAGTCTGAGGCTCAGACACAACGAGGCAAGTGCAAAGAAGACACATATCAAAATACTTTAAACCTAGAACTTTTGCCATTCGTTGGCATATTTGCGACTACCACATTTGGCGTTTTTAAGTCTCCCGCAAACTCAGCAAAAACTAAGTAACATAGTGACAAATTTATATCAATCTACCACAAACATTGCTCATTTTGTATATAATGCCTCGAAATCAGAGTTCGCACCTTTCAAGAATCTTTGTCCCTTTGACAATTTTAACCTTGTAATTATGCAGCAACTGTGATATGTAGTTTAAATTAGTGAATAACTATAGCATTGTTAAAACATATTTATAACGATTAATGAAAAGGGTTTTTTTCAAAATCATTATCACAAAATTAAACAATAATTTAAAATAAAAACACTTCTACTCAATAGGCAAATGTTGTTGCGCAAATATGTAATTTCAATTAAAAAACCAAAAACTTGACCTTAATGCTGAAACAAAACAAAAAGTTTCTCGTTTACTTATCCTGAACATTTTCACAACTATTTACTTTCGCGAATGTCTTGAATACGCAAACTAAAATCACACGAAATAGTTTCTCGGTTTACAGAAGATAAAAGTATCTTTACAGCGTACTGACTTTTGATGTACGAGTAGAGTACTTTTGTTAGCTAAAGAGAATGGAACAACTATTATGACTATATAACAGGCTTTACCCATTCAGCAACAGCAGTCATTCGTCAAATTTGTCTTGAAATGATAATATACAGCCAGAAAGAGCTTGAAAAAACTTAAACAGAACAGTTTAGTTTTTGAAAATATCTGTCAGAACAAAAGTTTTCGAGTTTTGAAGTTCGGAATTTGGTGGGTTTAAGATTTAAGATGACATACAAGGTTGGAATAACAAAGATACAGAATACTAAATATTCACCTCATTACAACAAGACTCTACTGGCAGGTGCTTGGAGGAACTTCTATGAAATCATATAATGTACTGGTAACATCTCTGAACTCCACAATTTCCATGACAATTAAGGGTAGTTGGTTGGAACTATGATTTAACCCTTCGTGACACTGAAGAACGCCTTCTTCCGACACCTGAAAAATATAAATATTATCTTTAACCCATACTAACACAATAACGATACAAAAATATTTATAGTAAAACTTCCACCTATCATAAGGAAAGATTAACCAGGTATGTCAGCTGGTAATTAATGATCAAATTGAATGTGCAGTTGAATTGTCAGCCAATTGAATCCAACCACTTGTGTTGCCTAATGTAATATCAAAATCACATTAATTTCCGCAAAGCATAAAAGAGTATCCGTACACGATCTGAAACATACATTCACATGCCAATGCATATTCTGCAGAAACAAAAGCATTAGGTATCACATTTGTCTAGATAAAGAACAAAATATTTTGTTGGACAATTTTCCAATTGATGCACAGAATACTAGCAATTCCCCAAAAAGGTGCCCGCAAAAATGTTGGGAGATGAGTGCTGTAGCAATACTCTTCTGATGCAGGATTTAGCAAGTATACCGGTACCTCAAAAATAGCAAACCTCATTATATTAAGTAAGCTTACCTCAGACAAAGTGGTGATAGTTGTTACTAGATCGTCCATATATGTTGGTTGGGTTAACATACTGTTGATCATCTTGGCTACCAATGTACTATTACCCTCAACATCTAACACACATATATACATCAGTGTGGGAATGTCAACGGTGAAGTTCTCATACAAGGCAACTCACTATGTGTGATATGACTGTCCTGAAATTTAAGATTAATAGAGATTTAACAAGAAGAATGTGCCATTTCCAAAAATAAAAATCTGTATCTACCGACCCATCTTTTTTTAGCATGTTACAGGAAACCACTCACTTTTTCAATGTTACAGGAAACCACTCACTTGTTCAATGTTACAGGAAACCAGTCAATTTTTCAATGTTACAGCATGATTTCCTTATTTTCTTCGACTTGGGTTTATAAATGGTATGTTCTGTTCTATATCAATTCAATTTTTCAATGTTTATTTTATTTATTACTAGTATTTGTAATATAAAACATCTTGCTTTTGAAATCATACAAACTGGATTAAAATTAGACAAAAAAAACAGCTGTTGAATTATGCAGATGCCCTGAACTAGTGATTGCAGGTAAGAGGATCATGTTAATATCTCTGCACAATGATTGAAGGTAAGAGGATCATGTTATTATCTCTGCAATGATTGCAGGTAAGAGGATCTGATCATCATGTTAATATCTCTGCACATGATTGCAGGTAAGAGGATCATGTTAATATCTCTGCACAATAAATTTTATTCATTTAACCATAAACAATTTTATGATGATTAGTTAAGGGTTACTTTACCTTGTATGAAGACATACATATACAGGACATAAACACCAGTCTGTGTTCCTCCTGTTGATCTCTGGCTACGATTGGAAATCCCTGGATCATGTGACTAGATCTAGAAGTATGACAGAAGTACAGGTGTCAATAGTCTGTAAAGAATAAAAGGCTAATCATAAAATACAGAGACCTGTATAAGAATAGCAGACTTCCCGATAGTCGCCGACAATCTATCGGACCAACTACGAAAATATGAAAAAACATCAAAATTTAAAAATCGTAAGAATTTCACAAAACTTACTTCAATGCAGTAATATTGTATTCTCATAAGTATATTTGTAATTGACTGATTGAGTGCCCTTTTTCTTTAATTGGAAAAAAATGATAATTTTCAATGCAAGTCCGTAAATTTACTGATATTTTTATCAGTAAAAACATGGACTGTCCGTAAAATTACTGATTATCCATAAAAACAGCATAATCCTAGACCTGATCATTTAGGTTGTGATGGTATTCAGAACTAATTAAATTATTGACGAAATACATGATAATGTCAAAGTATAATAGCATTCCTATTTGAATAAACACAAATCAGTGCTTGAATTTCTTTATTCATATAAATGTCCCAAAACACTACCCAAGACATGCAGTATCTGGTTCCTGTGGTTTTACCGCCCGCGTAAACCTGAACAGACAAAAGTCGCGATTTTACATCAAATTAAACATCCAACATGAAATTACAGCATTATGAATAAATATAGATTGTACTTACATCAGCGACCAGCAGCCATAAATTTAGCAAGCAAAACACATTCCAACAGACATAAATCATAATTACAAGTGTAATTTAAGCGATCCTATTTCGTACGTGGCAAACTCAAGAATGGGCGATTTGCCCAGCGCGCCAACAATTTACTCGCCCCGACAGGAACAGTCCATTTGTCATGTATAGACTCTTCCTGCTCCGGGGCAATATTGCGCACGTGATGATATGAATTGTTCTTTACAAACAAAGCATTTCACGGATTTTGCGATAACCACGAGAACTGTATTGTGTCATGATCCGTGCTCACCTGTGACATGTCCGTGTTTATGAGAAAGGTGAGACGTTTTAGTATCACATACAGGGTGTCCCAAAAGAACGGGGACATACCTTAAACCCTTATTACGCATTCATATTTTGAAGAATTAGGCTGATATTTTGTGAAAGTGTATGTAAGGGATCCCAAATTCTACAAAAGGTGCTTGTTGAAATATGGTGCTTCAAAACAGGAAGTGACATCATCATTTTCACTATGGCAACATTTCACGTGATTTTTGCTTAATCACATGAACAGGGGCATTATGAGAAAAGGGCATTTGTGTCAGGGCACTAAGTTTTAGGAAACAACATATAAAGTCAAAGGGGTGATCAAAATATTGTGAAAATATGACAAGAAATAGCAAAATATAGGAAAACGCTGCAAGTTTACTGACCAAAGGGGAAGTGGAAATCCTTCCAAATTAGCATCAACAATTATTCAATGATTAAAAACATGAATATCGTCAAGGACGATTACAAAAAGTGCTCAGACAGACTATAGAGAGAAGCAAATAGTGAAGTTTTATCCAAACGATCAGTCAAAAGATATATTTTGGAGTATTTGTGTATGTCAGAAATTATAAAATAGCACCATATGCTGGCAGAAAACACTTCTTGTAGTAAATCAGCAGCAAAATTAGGATATGTTTGCGAAATAGTATTGATACCTTACCTCGTATGGCATGCCATATGACCTAAAATTACTTAAACTTGATCCGAATAGTGAACCTGTTTGCTGTACATAATGAACTAATGTATCGCAAACCATAAATAATGATTTGGAGCACAAGAGAAGAAGTTTGAGGTCAGCATGGAAATATATCTCACTGAATTCAGAAATTCCTGCTTCACTTTATGGTATTTTACAGAAACTTGCGATTGTAAAAATTGGAGGTAACTCAGGGTATTGAACTAAATAATCATGACAGTAATGCTAGCATTCTGAACTGTGTTCTTCCCTTATTGTTTTAGCGTATTAATAGTGTAATATCTATAATAGACAAAAAAGTTACAACTGTTTATCCTAGGTCCCCGTTTTTTGGGGACACCCTGTAGAAGGCACCAAAGGGGGAAGGCATATTCTATCTTCCATGTAATCTGCAGGGCCCATTCAGGGGCATTATCCTAATTTTTTAGAGACAGAGATCCGGGTGCGATACCCTAGCTCGTTTCGAACACGGGTCCATGAAAAGTGACCTAGGGCATCCTTATATACATAATATACTAGTAATAGCGGAAGCGAAAGTAATTTTCGATTCTTCCAAGTAAAAAAAACGATTCTTGGTCGCTGGGGTGTTTCTACCAGCATGCTTACGCGTCATATAGGAAGATAAATAGTTCGTTGTTACGGGTTCCAAATTTCAGCTTCGAGAATTAATTTACATCGTCGCAGCACATCAAATAGTGTGAAAAAAACATGTAAAATCGTCACCTTTGAGGGGACAGGTTTAGAGCAATCGGCGATATTTGGCCGCTCTGAGCGCCGTACGGCCAAAAAATTTCGGAGAAAAATGCGTTTGAGTTGGGGAATTGTTGTTGGTACATTGGCACGAATGTATTACGAGTATTTTTTGCAAAAAACCCTGTGAGATTTGATTCAGTAATAGTTGTGTTGTGAAGGTTTCTGTGAGGGACGTGTATACACATGGAAATGCCCCGTTGCAAACCTTCTATTAGACATGTACAACCAAAGTGGAGAATGGAAAACGGAGAGTGGAAAGTGGAGAAACGTCCAGGGGTTTTCTCATTACTGCCAATTGCCTGTATAAAATTATAATAATGTAAACTGCGTTCAATTTGCTGTGCACGTTCTCAAAATAAGGTATACTTCTAAACCACTTAACATTTTTTTATAGAAAACGACGAGGCGTGTAGCTTTGATATTTTGCAAGGGACATCAGTATGTATCCCCTATCCGTATAGCCTTTGGTGTCGTAATCAAACAATAGTCTGGTGCGTATAATTATCTAGTCGTTGGTTTGGTGGCCACTATAACATAAGTTCCTTTTAAGTAAATGCATAGTCATGATATTCTACAAAATCAGAGAGGTTGTGTACTTGTTATTGCTATCATAATATTTCTCCTTCTTTCAGGGTCCATCTTTTAATTCCAGTCGTAAGTATAAGTGTAACTCGATAGTACGGTTATGTTAAAGAAATTTTCTCTACAACTATTGGTTTTATAGCACAGGAGATGTCAATAAGTGTACCATGGTGCGTTGCACGAAATTCTCGAACCATGTTCACGGATAACAGCTTTTTGGCAAGCATGGGGCAAAATACAGGTTTACTATTTTAAGGTGATTCGCTAATGCTGGGGTTTTCTGTAAAAGTTATATTTCGATGACTTAGAATGAAAAGGTCGTAACTACATAATCGATATATTGAGAAAACAACAGAAAACTGTCTGTAATTTACTCTTTACCTATGGAAAAACACGTTTTTAAAACTTCATTTTGGTCAACATGACAATTTCCGATTTTCAAGAAAATAGGCTCATAAGAAGCGCCTTGTGAAGTTAATTTCAAATATGTATGAGTCTTGTAAGGTCGTAAGTAGTTGTTACGACCTTCTCATTCTCAGCCAGCGATTTATGAAGAACACATTTACGACAATCATTTTGGAAAACCCCAAACGGGGAAGTAACACAATGAATCAACGTTTTGCATCGGTTGTATACAGTACAGCCTCGGATTTCGCGATATTTTTAAAGCGTGTATTAGTAAAGATACTTAAAGTTTGAACTTGTTTATATTCTTCAGAAATAAATGTAATAACCTTTCCCCAAGATGCTTGACAATCAACTATCATCTTTTTTCACCATTTGATCTCGGTTTGCAGACGTTCTTAATTACGCTTGTCTAGTAATTGTGTTTTTTAACTACTGTCCCTGGCAAACAGGTTATGTGTGTCCCGGGTATGATGCCTGGCATACATATTAAGTGTGGCCGAGGTATGATGCCTGGCATACAGGCGATGTGTGACCCAGGCATGGTGCCTGGTATACAGGTGATGTGTGACCCAGGTGTGGTGTCTGGCATACAGGCGATGTGTGACCCAGGTATGGTATCTGGCATATGGGTGATGTGTGACACTGGTATAATGTCTGGCTGATGTGTGACCCAGGTATGATGTCTGGCATTCTGGTGAAGTGTGACCTAGGTATAATGTCTGGCATTCTGGTGAAGTGTGACCTAGGTATAATGTCTGGCATTCTGGTGAAGTGTGACCCAGGTATGATGTCTTGCATTCTGGTGATGTGTGACCTAGGTATAATGTCTGGCATACTGGTGATGTGTGACAGAGATATGGTGCCTGGCAAACAGGTTATGTGCGACCGAGTGGTGGTGTCTGGCAAACAGGCGATGTGTGACCCAGGTATGATGTCTGGCATATGAGTGATGTGTGACACTGGTATAATGTCTGGCATTCTGGTGAAGTGTGACCCAGGTATAATGTCTGGTATACAGGTGATGTGTGACAGAGGTATGTTGTCTGACATAATATTATGGTTGATGTGTGACCCAGGTTTAATGTCTGGCATACAGGTGTGTGTGACCCAGGTATGATTTCTGGCATATGGGTGATGTGTGACCCAGGTATAATGTCTGGCATACAGTTGATGTGTGACCCAGGTATGATGCCTGACATACAGGTGATGTGTGACCCAGGTATGATGTCTGGCATACTGGTAATGTGTGTCCCAGGTATGATGCCTGACATACTGGTGATATGTGACCCAGGTATAATACCTGGCATACTGGTAATGTGAGACCAAGGTATGATGTCTGGTATACAGGTTATGTGTGACCAAGGTATGTCTGTCATACAGGTATTGTGTGACCCAGGTACGGTGTCTGGTATACAGGTGATGTGTGACCCAGGTATGATGTCTGGCATACTGGTGATGTGTGACCCAGGTATGGTGTCTGGCATACAGGTGATGTGTGTCCCAGGTATGATGCCTGGCATATAGGTAATGTGAGACCAAATTATAATGTCTGGCATACAGGTGATGTGTGACCAGGGTATGATACCTGGTATACAGGTTATGTGTGACCCAGGTATGATGTCTGGCATACTGGTGATGTGTGACCCATGTATCACCTGTATGTCTGGCTATGTATGTACGAGGGTTGTACCAGAATTACGTAGACTTTTGTCATACGTTCGATACCATTCATCATACAAATAAATAATTTTGTGTGGAGTGCAAATGATATTTACTGCGTAAGTATGTGAAATTTCAAAGCCGTATCTTATTTGGATCAAATTCTGCAGCTTCCGGGGCTATATAAGGGTACGGTATGCGGGGCACATCAACGGAACGTCACGACGTCGGCGGAACTTCAAGGCTAAGTGAAGCTCCTAACTGTGTACATTGTAGCTATAAATATGGGCACAACCGTACACAAAACTTACGAATGTTTATGTACAACCTTAAATGTGATAAAGTTCCAATATATTACCAGTGATGTCGCATATAACCCTTATAATAGAGCGTCGATCCAGGTCTATGTGGTCATAGAAAACGCTTGGTGACGCCGCATTCGCCGTTGGTTTTCGCCGTCGGTCCATGTCGCTTTATTCGATTTCGACCACGATTGATGCGCTAGTGTCGTTTGAAAATCAGGTAACTCGATACAACATATTTATTGTTAGCAGGTTGCAACATTTAAAGCGTTTGTTCTGGCGTCTTCCCGGGGTTCACACAAAACTTCATGTTGATGTCATTTCCAGCGTATTTCACTAACGTCATATTTTCACTAGTGACGCGCAGCAGCAGTTGCTTGTTTTGTACCATATGTCAACAACGGTTACCTTAATTAAGTGGAAATTTACGGCGTACGTTCCAATGATATTGTGCTTGTATGTCACGAAGTCGCGTTAAAATTAGACTTGATATCAGTGAGGTATAAGCAGTTGAATAATGCCAAAAATGTTTTTAAAATTCGCTGCCCCGCCTACCCAACTATTGGTTACTATGGCGACAGATTAAATGGCTTTCTAACAGACTGTTCGAAAATATTTTTACCGATACTCCCGAAAAGGGTTAGAAGTTTGTCTACGGCAAATTTGGTGATAATACATGCCTAAATAAAAAAGTTATGACAAAAGTCTACGTAATTCTGGTACACCCCTCGTATATATTATGTATTATGCCAAATAAACTTATGTTATGTTATGTTATGTATGGTGTATCACATACAGGTGATGTGTGACCAGGGTATGATGCCTGGCATACAGGTAATGTGTGACCAAGGTATGATGCCTGGCATACAGGTAATGTGTGATCCAGGTGTGATGTCTGGCATACTGGTGATGTGTGTCCCAGGTATGATATCTGGCATATAGGTAATGTAAGACCAAGCTATGATGCCTGGCGTACATGTTAATTGTGACCCAGGTATGATGTCTGGCATACTGGTGATGTGTGTCCCAGGTATGATGCCTGGTATGCAGGTGATGTGTGACCCAGGTATGATGCCTGGTTTACAGGTGATATGTGACCCAGGTATGATATCTGGCATATAGGTAATGTAAGACCAAGCTATGATGCCTGGCGTACATGTTAATTGTGACCCAGGTATGGTGTCTGGCATACTGGTGATGTGTGTCCCAGGTATGATGCCTGGTATACAGGTGATGTGTGACCCAGGTATGATGTCTGGCATACAGGTGATGTGTGACCCAGGTATGGTGTCTGGTAAACAGGTGATGTGTGACACAGGTATGATGTCTGGCATACTGGTGATGTGTGACCCAGGTATGGTGTCTGGCATACAGGTGATGTGTGACGTGGGTATGATACCTGGTATACAGGTTATGTGTGACCCAGGTATGATGTCTGGCATACTTGTGATGTGTGACCCAGGTATGGTGTCTGGCATACAGGTGATGTGTGACCAGGGTATGATGCCTGGCATACAGGTAATGTGTGACCCAGGTATGATGCCTGGCATACAGGTGATGTGTGACCAAGGTATGTCTTGCATACTGGTGATGTTTGACCCAGGTATGATGCCTGACATACTGGTGATGTTTGACCCAGGTATGATGCCTGGCATACAGGTAATGTGTGACCAAGTTATGATGCCTGTCTGTTATACAGGTGATGTGTGACACAGGTATGGTGTCTGTCGTACAGGTGATGTGTGACACAGGTATGTTGTCTGCCATACAGGTAATGTGTGACCAAGTTATGATGTCTGTCTGTTATACAGGTGATGTGTGACACAGGTATGGTGTCTGTCGTACAGGTGATGTGTGACACAGGTATGTTGTCTGCCATACAGGTAATGTGTGACCAAGTTGTGATGCCTGTCGTACAGGTGATGTGTGACACAGGTATGATGCCTGGCATACAGATGATGTGTGACCCAGGTATGATGTCTGTCATACATATGATGTGTGACCCAGGTATGGTGTCTGGCATACAGGTGATGTGTGACCTGGGTATGATACCTGGTATACAGGTTATGTGTGACCCAGGTATGATGTCTGGCATACTGGTGATGTGTGACCCAGGTATGGTGTCTGGCATACAGGTGATGTGTGACCAGGGTATGATGCCTGGCATACAGGTAATGTGTGACCCAGATATGATGCCTGGCATACAGGTAATGTGTGACCCAGGTATGATGCCTGGCATACAGGTGATGTGTGACCAAGGTATGTCTTGCATACTGGTGATGTGTGACTCAGGTATGGTGTCTGGCATACAGGTGATGTGTGACCAGGGTATGATGCCTGGCATACAGGTAATGTGTGACCCAGGTATGATGCCTGGCATACAGGTAATGTGTGACCCAGGTATGATGCCTGGCATACAGGTGATGTGTGACCAAGGTATGTCTTGCATACTGGTGATGTTTGACCCAGGTATGATGCCTGACATACTGGTGATGTTTGACCCAGGTATGATGCCTGGCATACAGGTAATGTGTGACCAAGTTATGATGCCTGTCTGTTATACAGGTGATGTGTGACACAGGTATGGTGTCTGTCGTACAGGTGATGTGTGACACAGGTATGTTGTCTGCCATACAGGTAATGTGTGACCAAGTTATGATGTCTGTCTGTTATACAGGTGATGTGTGACACAGGTATGGTGTCTGTCGTACAGGTGATGTGTGACACAGGTATGTTGTCTGCCATACAGGTAATGTGTGACCAAGTTGTGATGCCTGTCGTACAGGTGATGTGTGACACAGGTATGATGCCTGGCATACAGATGATGTGTGACCCAGGTATGATGTCTTGCATGCTGGTGATGTGTGACCCAAGTGTGATGTCTGTCATACAGATGATGTGTGACCCAGGTATGGTGTCTGGCATACAGGTATTGTGTGACCAAAGTGTGATGTCTGGCATACAGATGATGTGTGACCCAGGTATGATGTCTGGCATACAGGTATTGTGTGACCAAAGTGTGATGTCTGGCATACAGATGATGTGTGACCCAGGTATGGTGTCTGGCACACAGGTATTGTGTGACCAAAGTGTGATGTCTGGCATACAGATGATGTGTGACCCAGGTATGATGTCTGACATACAGGTATTGTGTGACCAAAGTGTGATGTCTGTCATACAGATGATGTGTGACCCAGGTATGGTGTCTGGCATACAGGTATTGTGTGACCAAAGTGTGATGTCTGGCATACAGAAGATGTGTGACCCAGGTATGATGTCTGGCATACTGGTGATGTGTGACCCAGGTATGATGTCTGGCATACTTGTGATGCGTGACCTTGGTATGTTGTCTGTCATACAGGTATTGTGTAACCCAGGTATGATGTCTGGCATACAGAAGATGTGTGACCCAGGTATGGTGTCTGGCATACAGATGATGTGTGACCCAGGTATGATGTCTTGCATGCTGGTGATGTGTGACCCAGGTATGATGTCTGGCATACAGGTGATGTGTGACCCAGGTATGATGTCTGGCATACTGGTGATGTGTGACCCAATATGATCCCTGGCATACACGTGATGTGTGAACCAGGTATGATGTCTGGCTTACTGCTGATGTGTGACCCAGGTATGATGTCTGGCATACTGGTGATGTGTGACCCAGGTATGATGCCTGGCATACAGGTAATGTATGACCCAGGTATGATGTCTGGCAGTACTGGTGATGTGTGACCCAGGTATGATGCCTGGCATACACGTGATGTGTGACCCAGGTATGATGTCTGGCATACTGGTGATGTGTGACCCAGGTATGATGCCTGGCATACAGGTAATGTATGAACCAGGTATGATGGCTGGCTTACTGCTGATGTGTGACCCAGGTATGATGTCTGGCATACTGGTGATGTGTGACCCAGGTATGATGCCTGGCATACAGGTAATGTATGACCCAGGTATGATGTCTGGCAGTACTGGTGATGTGTGACCCAGGTATGATGCCTGGCATACACGTGATGTGTGACCCAGGTATGATGTCTGGCATACTGGTGATGTGTGACCCAGGTATGATGCCTGGCATACAGGTAATGTATGACCCAGGTATGATGTCTGGCTTACTGGTGATGTGTGACCCAGGCATGGTGTCTGTCATACAGATGATGTGTGACCCAGGTATGGTGTCTGGCATGCAGGTAATGTGTGACCAAGGTATGATACATGGCATACAGCCTGATGTTCATTAACGAAAACGTCCGCCGCCAGAATTAGTTCGTCACGCGAACTACTTATTGAACGATTATAATACAAAATGTTTAATATGTAGCATCATTTACAGAAAATGTAGTGATTTTCTACCAAGATTGTTCAAATTATGGCCCTGGGATGAAAATTGTGTAGGGCTTCATTTATAATCAGGTGAGCGATATAGGGCCATGATGACCCTCTTGTTAGTCGTATATATCGTCTATTTGCTCCAGGACCCGCATTTCTTCGTTTCTTCGTTTAGCGTTCGAGGACGGATAGGTTGGGGCATCTTGGGAAAGAAAAAACAAAAATATTGTAAACTCTTATATGTTCAAAATCCATTGATATATTGCTTTCATACTTATGTAGGTTTCATACAAACATGTACATGTATTAAGTTATTTCAGTAAGTTATTATGAATGAGAATTCTGGAAAGGTATATTTGTTAGCCATAGGCCTACGTGTGTAATGATAAGGATAGAGGTCATCACTGTCATTATTATTATTATTATTATTTATTATTATTATTATTATTATTATTATTATTATTATTATTATTATTATTATTATTATTATTATTATTATTATTATTATTATTATTATTATTATTATTATTATTATTATTATTATTATTATTATTATTATTATTATTATTATTATTATTATTATTATTATTATTATTATTATTATTATACCATATTTATATAGCCCTTTTTTCATGTATACACACGTTCAAAAGTGCTGTACAATCATGACTAATACATGGTTAAAACAGTATATAATGTACATAAAAAATAAAATATAAAAGTAGGACCTACTAAACCCAGTATGCGGGGGCTCTACTTAACCCAGTAGACGGGGCTCTACTTAACCCAGTAGACGGGCTTCTACCTAACCCAGTAGACGGGGCCCTACTAAACCTAGTAGTAGGGATCTATTGAAGACAGTTGACGGAGCTCTACTTAACCCAGTAGGCGGGGCTCTACTTAACCCAGTAGATGGGGCCCTACTAAACTTAATAGTAGGGATCTTCCAATAGGTGGATGGGGCTTATAGTCCTGGGAACATGTAGGTCGTTGGGCCCAATGATAGGGTGCCAAGCTAATGGGAACATACACACAGTCAGCATGAATAAGCTCTATTAAAATAGTGCGTTTTCAGCGCTTTCTTGAAGGACGGTAGTGTTTTACTGTCTCTGAGCGCTGTTGGCAGTGCATTCCAGAGTTTGGGTGCAGCAGCTGTGAAACATCGGTCACCGTAAGTCACAGTCCTCGTCCTTGGCACAACTAGAAGAACAGAATCATTTTGAGACCGTAGCTGTCTTTGTGGAGTGTATACTTCCAACATACTTCTGATGTAGCCAGGCGATTTTCCATGTAGTGCTTTGAAAACATGAGTCAAGACCTTGTACTCTACCCTGTACTGTACAGGTAGCCAGTGAAGATCATTCAGCACAGGTGTGATGTGATTGTAACGCGGTGTCCGTGTGATGAGGCGGGCAGCTGTATTTTGAATAATTTGAAGTTTATTCAGAATGATTTTTGGTGTGCCACATAGTAATGAATTGCAGTAATCCAGTCTCGATGTTACTAAAGAATTGATCAGGGATTTTGTTGCATCAATAGTTAAGTATTGTCTGATTTGACCTATTATGACTTGGGTTTTTTTTCGACTGTTTTGTTTTTTGTCTCAGGATAGCTAGAAAGGTTTTCAAACTTAGGGCGAACGCTAAACGAAGAAACGATTTGGTATGGCCTAAGTCAATCATACATGCCAGATTCAGGAGGCTCCTGTATTTGAGACTCAACTCCTGCATGACTTTAGGCAAATTGATCAAGTCTCATGCATTTCTTTGAATACTGGAACTTTGACATTTTTGTTTGCATGATGAAAATCAGGGGCGTGCCTGGGTTTGAATTGAGTATGGACACCATGGCTAAGGGGGTCCGGGAATGCTCCCCCGGGGGAAAAAATCACAATGGAGCAGCGTAGACGCATTGTTGAGCATATCTAACTCATACATCTAGGCTAAATTAGAATCATATACTATCAAACATTTTTTATTTGCTAAAATCAAAGGAAGATGCATCGCTGGCTGTAGAATATATGAGCTGCTCTGAGCAACCTTTTAGATCATCACTGTGATCATGGCCTTAACTAGAACTTTTCAAAAGTGGGTGCAAACTCTGAACTTGAAGATGTGACATTCAGGTGTTAAGCGGAGGGGATATGTTAAAGTACCCATCGTTTGCTTCAATACTAAAAAGAGTTTTGTAAAAATGCACATTTCATCTGAGGGGTTTAGCGCACATACTCATTTTCATGTAAATAGTGAAGCATGTTCTCTTTACAGCGTATCACAAAATGTTTGCATGATACTGTAAAGTTATAAACAATCAATTCATTGTGCGAGCGAATCGAGCTTGAAACTTTCATTATTTATCTAAGCTGCATGCCACACAAAACCCGTTTCTGCATGTTATTTAAGGTAATTTAGACCCTTTTCGCTAAATATCGCCTGTAACTCGGATTTTGATGATATTTTGCATAAATATAGTATCAAGTGTTGGCTTTCTGCTTTTTATGGTTTTACGGAGAAATATCACGTGACGTACGATGAATAGCGCCACCTAGCGGGAACGTAATTTTTGCATGTTTTTCGACGTTTTTCACCATTGTTTCGAGTTATTATTTACGTAATTGAAAATCGAAAAATATAGTTTTGTAGGGAAATAAATGCTGCGTCATATGGAATTTTAAACATTATTAACGTAACGCTGAAATAACCGCGCCGCGCCCTCGATAATAAGGGCGTGTTAATCGCGGCATTTCTTTTATTCACACGCATATAGCACGAACAAAGGGCGATCTAATTTTATTTTATTTTTTGCATTCGTTTATTTGAAGTGTCTACTTTATTTTAGTGAAATGAAAAATGGGGTGTTCTCGGTGCCGTTTTCGCGTTATTTACATTCAAAAGTTTTTAGTCTGAGTAAATTACGCGACATTACTGTTACTAGCGACGTAACTAGTGCGGACGTCGTTCAAAACGTCAGTTTTCTTTCTTTTCGACGCCATTAACTTGTTTTAAGTTTCTTTGATTTGCGGTGAAATATATTGCTTTAAGTTAGTGAAACAATGCGATGTTCTTGCGTAATTTTATATCTGCCGCGACATAATTAATAACAAAATGGTTAGCCCCAAAGTTAATTCATGTATATGCTTGATACGCATGCTTAAAACATTAAAATGCACTGCATTAATTTTATGAAAAGTTCGACATTATGATTGCGGAATTATGCATTAAAGGTGTCAGACTTTCAAATACTGACGTGAGTGTCACTTTTCGTTATTATAACGCTGACGATGCGATCGGGTCGGCATTCTGATTAAGAAGTTGGGGGAATGAACGATGTGTTAGCCAGAACGAAACATAGGGTGCCGACAGAGCGCTAGTGCATGTAGTTCTAGGAATCTAGGTGGCCGGATTTATCCGTCTGGTGATGGGACAAGTCTTTTCACCCAAAATGGCATGTTCGGCATACAGAAACTTTATGAGTCATAGTTCGAATGGTTGTTTATTAAAAAGCATCAGGTACGGGTAGGGGCTTACAGGGAAGACTGGGCTTGTCCAGCCGGTTTGGTTCTTAAAATAAAGTTATTACTGTTATATCATAATAATGGCGCTACATGCTTTTGAAAGAAGTATTTGGATGAGGTTAAGAAGACCCAATATATAAGTTCGTCAACATGTCTTTTCACATGTGGTATAATCAACCATTATAATTGATGATTGCAAAGACAATGACCGATGAGTAGCAATGTATATTTTTAAAGATACTTTAATTAAATTACCCTGGCCGCCGTCACTCGATTCTACACAATAACCCCGATCTGCAGCCTGAAACATTCGGCTTCAGTCAAATTAGCCAAAATGTACGTCAACAGATCATAGTGTTATGAAGGTGTTCAGTCGGTTATTTTGCTCGATCCGACCACTTTGCTGGTATCCACAAGAACATTACCCAAGGCGTACTCATCTGTTAATATAAGATGTCCAGATTCCAGAAGTCCTGATCCCACCTCACCCAATCTATAGATCCGCTCACGCTCAATGTAAAATGAATTCGCGTGTACATATCTTATGTGTACACATAAATCTTTATCTATACATCTATGTGTTCATTTTATCTTTTAGTTAACGACAAATGTGCAATATACATGTACATAAATGAATGTACTCATTGTACTATCAAAAATATTATAGCCCTTATATTCAAGGTCTGTCAGGAAGTAATAAAACGTTTTTCCTTGCATTTATTAACATAACATTAAAATAGTCATGCTACATATAATAGTAACTAAACAAAATAGGTAATGCCAGTTTCCTTGTGAATTTACTACTTCAATAATACCTACGAGTTCGTAGACAACTCGGAAGCTTGGAGGAACATTTTCACCTCGTACGATTAATGTGACCAGGGAAAACTGATTTCGATTTTAATGGTCGTATTTATCCTCGCCACCGGATAATCCATATTGGCGAGGCCTCCAGAAGAGGTTTTAATTAGTACTTTTAGTTTTTGCGGGAAAGTGCTTGATACAGAAGGGAATCCAATTCCAGAAGCATCCCTGGTTCTTTTACATGCCAGGTGTATAGCACCCATACATAGGACCCTGGTTTAAAGTCTCATCCGAAAGACTATCAGTAATTTTAGATGGTCAGCCCGGGATTGGAACCCGCAACCCCGAGATTAGTAATGACTACTAGTCTCGCGCTCTACAGACTGAGCTAAGCGGGGTGGTTAGGGAAAATTGAAATGTGCCGAAGAATGTTATTCTTGTCGCACGGACCTTGTACGGTCATCGTGCGAGAATCTTACGGGCACCGTGCGAGTTTATGATTTACAATATTATTGTATAGTATTGTATGCTGTGTTTGACTGTTTGTATACATGTACAGTTTTTGTATATATCTATGTTGTTTATGCTCTGCTAAATTGGAGGATGAATAAAATATCTACAATCTAAGGTGTTATGGTAGATTTCTAGTCTTTGAGCGTCGAGTGAAATGCTTGCATTATTCTTTTTTTTTTTTTTTTGAAGTTTTATTTCGTTTTTCTAAACATACAAATCACATAACATAATATACATGTTTATGTATATACACATATATGATACATCACAGGGTGTTGATTTCAATTTGTACAAAAATAAGATAATGGTAGTATAAAGTAAACTCAGTCAGTTAGTCGTAAAATATATACTTGATGTTTTAGTAGCATTATGTTAATTCACATATTCTGACACAAACAGGAAGTATTCTAGAGTATAAGTATAGTAAGCATGGTTACTAAACAATAACAGAACTATATGTAAAAACAAATACACATATTGATTGCTGGAATTAGTAGAGAAGTTGGGTTTCTTTTTGTAGTTAAATTAATGGAAGGTGATTGTTGAAGGCTGTTATGAAGCGGTCGTTGACATTTCTCTTTTTTAGATAGATGCCTAGAGTTTTATATTCGTATGTGAAAATTTTGTAGAGGTTGTTGGTTTTAGTCCAGTTGTCACTTTCAAAATATGCTTTACTGATGCAGAAGCCTATCAGCGATAGTATTTGATTCATATAAAAATATTTGTTATAACTTATTTTATATCCAATAACTATATGTTTAAGATTCCTGATGTTTATAGTTATACCACAGCTATTGAATACAGTTTGGATCTCGGTCCATAGTTTATTCGTTTGTGGGCATTCAATAAAAAGATGATTGAGTGTTTCTTTCACGTTACATATATGGCAATTTTCTGTTTCAGATATTTTCCATCTGAATCTTAATTCATTTGTAGTAAATATGTTGTGAAGGATTCTATACTTAAATTGTTTTACTCTATTATCTTGGATTAAATGTATGAAGGAATATACTGCAAACCAGTCAATGTCTAGGTTTAGTATTGTTTCCCAATGGGTATGCATATATGGTTTAGTGAATTTAGATGATACTAGATACTTATAAATGTTGTTGCTCTTGACATTTTCAAGTTTTAGTTTATTTATTTTTATTTCGAGAGAGGTATTAACTAAGGTTTGTTTTGAATCTGTAGATTTTAGAATTTGTTTCCAAGATTTAGGAATTGAGTGTAGTAGTTTGCTGTATTCTGATATCCAGTTGTGTGTGTTTATGAGTTTGTTACGAATTGTTAGTGAACTTAGGTTACCGTTTCCGTCAAGTAAGTCATTAATGAAGAGTATATTTGAGTTTATCCAGTTCGGGTATATAAGGCTTTTCTCGTTATGTTTTATATGTTTGTTTCCCCATATTATTTGTTTGCGTATTTGTCGGAAATTCGTAATTTCTGTTTTATTTGTGTTGTTTAACTCTAACCATATATTTACGATGTCTTCATAGAATGGTGGTAGTTTTAAATCTAGAAGTTTTTTGTTGTTCATATTCATGTAGAATAGTAGAAATGTTTTTCCATATAGTTTAAAGTATACATTTGGTATCAGCTTCCATCTCGCTGTGTTGGTATTATCGCATAAAGCTTGTACCCATTTTATTTTTAATGATTTTATATATGACTGTATGTCTATCATTTCTAGTCCGCCTAGTCTTTTTTCGCCAATTATTGTTGTTCGTTTAATTTTATCTCTTTTTCCATTCCATAGAAAATTGTAAAACATAGTTTCAATTTGTTTTGTAATATGTTCTGGAACTATCAAAGAGTGAAAGAGGTATGTAAATTTTGGTAACAGAAGTGATTTTAAGACTTGTATTTTCCCCAAATATGTAAGATTTCTTTTTTTCCAGTTATTAATTGTTGTTTTGCATGATTCTAGTTTTTCATTCCAGTTCAGTTTATTACATGCTGCTTGGTCTGTTCCAAAGTAGACGCCTAATGCTTTTATTGGTTTATTTTGCCATTGTATACCACCGGGAGAGCGATTACAATTTTTTAGTGAGCCTATCCAAATACCTACTGTTTTGTTTTTATTTAATTGTAGCCCTGATAATTTGCCGAAGTTGTCTATTATAGTTAAAGCGTAATTAACTTCTTGTTCGGATTTAACGAATAAAGTTGTATCGTCAGCTAACTGGGATATTTTTATATTATCTACGTCATTTGGTTGTATACCTTTAATATCAGGTGAGTTTCTAATGTTAATTGACAATAATTCAACAACTATAATAAAGATTAATGCAGAGATTGGACAGCCTTGTCTTATTCCACGTTGTAAATTAAAGCATTGTGATCTCCAACCGTTATTTAAAATGCATGTTTTAATATTTGAATACATTGTTTTAATCCAGTTTATGAACATATCTTTAAAACCGAAATGTTTCAGGGCACTGAACATGAAAGTCCATTCAACTGTGTCGAAAGCTTTTCTGAAATCTAAAAATAGGATTGCGCTTTCGATTTGTAGTTTTTCTGCGTAATCTATGATATCTTGAATTTGACGAATGTTGTTTCCAATAAATCTATTTTTTATGTAACCTTGTTGATCAGAATTAATTATTTTATGTATAACTTTTTGTATTCTGTTTGATAGAACTTTTGCTGCAATTTTGTAATCGTTATTTAGTAGAGTGATAGGTCTCCAGTTTTCTAGACAGTGTGGATCTCCTTTTTTATACGATAAGGATAGTACACCTAATTTTTGAGATGCAGATAATTCATTTTTCATGTACCCTTCATTTAAGGAGTCTGTCACAAGTTTTCCGATAATATTCCAGAAGTGTTTATAAAATTCAGAGGTAAGACCATCAAGTCCTGGACTTTTGTTATTAAGCATATTGTTTACAGCGTTTTCACATTCTTTCGTGTTTAAAAGACCTTCGCATAGGTTGGCTTCGGTATCATTTAAAATATAATCTGGTTTCGTTTTTCTTAAATAGTTATCAATATCTGTTTTACATGTATTAGTAGAGGAATATAGATTTTTATAATATATTACCTCTTCTTCAAGTATTGTAGTTGTATCTGTTATGATACGATCGTTTACTTTTAGTGTGTGAAGTGTTTTTCTTGATTGTCGTGATTTTTCAAGATTCAAGAAGTATTTCGTATTTTTTTCTGAATAGTTTAGTTGGAATACTTTAGATCTTATTTGTGCACCTTTAGCTTTAACATCGTAGTATGTTTGTAGTTCTAATTCAATTTTTCTGATATTTTCTCTTATGTTGTTGTTATTTTTTGGTTCTTGTTCGTATAATTCTGAAAGCTGTTTTTCAAGGTTTGTAATTCTATCGTTCTTACATTTTGATTTTTTCTTAGAATATGCGATAGTTTGATCTTGAATATCTATTTTACAGAGTTCCCATAGAGTTTGCTTTGAAGCATGTTCTCTTGTTTTAGTGTAGTTATCTATTACTTTAGTTATGTATTCGGTGTATTCAACGTCTTCTAATAAACTGTTGTTAAATTTCCAGTAACCTGGACCACGTTTAGATGGGGTATCAAGTTTTAATGAAACTGCTTGGTGATCTGTGAATGTAATACTAGCGGGTCTAATATCTGAGCTTAGAACAATCGGAGTTAAATTTTCGTCAATTAACCATAAGTCAATTCTGCTTTTTTCGTAACCATTGATTCTCCTCCATGTATACTGTTGTTTATCATTATTTAGTATTCGCCATACGTCGCATAGTTTGAGTTTTTTTATTAGATCACTTAATGATTTGCATGATTTTGGTCGGGCTGTTGTAGAGATTCTGTCATTTTCAGTAAGGGTTTCGTTAAAATCGCCTCCAATAATGACTGAGCCTTGTGAGTGAACATTGGCTAGTTGGCATATTGTTTCGAAAAACTTGTTTCTGTTATGTTTGTTATTATGAGCGTATAGGTTTATTAAACTATAGATGTTATCTTCTATTGAGATATTCATGAAAACATATCTTCCATTTATACATGTTTTTGATTCGATAAGATCATACTTTAATTTTTTGTTAATAAGAATAGTGCATCCAGCACTTGAAGATGTACCATAAGCATTGAATGATTCCCATTCATTAAATTCAATGTTTAGTTTGTTTGTGATTTCAGCTGTGTAATGTGTTTCCTGTAGGAATAGGATGTCTACTTTCTGCTGATTTATATATTCTTTTAGTCTATTTCGTTTATTGATATTTCTTAATCCTTGTGTGTTTAGTGATAAAAAGTGGATTTTAGAGGACGTCATGGTAATTGTTTTGTATATAGTAGTGAATTATTAAAGATCGTATTAATGTTAGCTGGTATGCGTAGTTTTACATGTTTAAAAACGATACATGTTAACTACCCACCCTGCACAACAAGTATACAATGTCTATGTATACCGGTTTAATTGACAGTACATTTTGAAAAAAATAAGCGATAATATATATCTGAAGGAAAAACAGACATTGATAACAGTAGAATCGTAAACATGACATAATAAACATTGTTAATATATAGCTAAAAAACACATTTGGTATCAAGAATGCGCGGTCATGTGCAGAGCGTGCATAGACGCAGGAATATTTTGAATTTATAAACATAAATAACAAAATGATGGTAAGCTATACCTTCTGCGGTAAACAGAAGGGAGAAATAGTAGAGACAGAGCGTACACAGACACTGGCATATTTAGAATATATTAGCAAAAGGTAGAAAGGGTAAAGACATAGCTTGCATTATTCTTATGGTGTTTCTGATATGAACTAATAAAAGCTCAGAAATCCGACATTTAACAGGAAAGAAATACTAGTACTAGTATTTCACTTAAACGATTTTCAGTTAATGCATTATTTGAATAATGTCTTATTGATGCACTAAGTCAGTTGCATCCACACCCCGTCCGGTTGGGCGACGATTGCCAAACCCCCGCCATCCCCCGCATTCTGATATACTGATAGCTTGTGTCAAAACATAACATGATATATGCATATTGTTGCTTAATACTACTTATCTCAGTGTTTAATATCTTGAAAATACCGAAAGAAGTGGCTTTTTTGTAATTTTTTGTTGCTGTCTCAAGGGGAATTCCCGTATTGAACGGTTTTTTTTCGGTTGAATCCACGGCTATAAGTCCCCGCTGTTTCGGGAATAAACCCCGCAGTGCGGGGGGAGTTGGAAGGTAAAACCTCCCTCCCAGGCCATCCACCGCCCATCCCCTGCGGTGCATTACAAAGACATTAATGAAAGAACGATTGTGTATTATCGCAAAATATACTTGTGTATGGCGTACATTTAGGGTCAATTTAATTTGACCTAATTAGGGCAGCCCTAACTTCAGCCCTAACCAGGTTAGGGCAGCCCTAACATCAATATACCCCGTATGTAATGGCGCTTTTACTTGAATTGAGTTTTTCGCCTGACTGGTACGAGTTAAAGTCGGTATTATCGATAAGTTAGGGCTGGTTAGGGCAGGTCTAACTTAAATCAGGTATAACTTCACGCGTACGGAGAGGGTCTAAAATACCATCTCAGGGCTGGTCAGGGGACATTGTCTGGGGTCCGTTGTCAAAGCAAAGCGTTACCGAGTGCCTCCATTGAGTTATACCTCCCGTTATATTAAATATAGAAGGCGTACATTATCTCCCGTGGAAAGCGAGCTACGTAGCGCTTAGCTTAGGCTTGGAGCATATTCATTGTTCAGTGATAAACTTGTTACACATGCGAATTCTACGTTGCCTCATAAGAAGTTTGTGAAACATCTGAAGCCGTACTGGAATTCCGACTTAACGGCTGCTCATAATTATATGACCAGCGTACGAGGAGTATGGTGCAGACATGGCAGCCCGCGTAATGCTACCGACCCAACGTACGTTATGTATAAAACAGCTAAACGTGAATTTCGCCGTATGCATAGACGATGTGTTAAAGTGTACTTAGACAATCTAAATCATGAAATTGATAGAAGTGCTGAGCTAGACTCTAGTAAGTTCTGGAGAATGGTTAAGACTAGAAGGAAACGTAATGTATCTATGATAAGTGCTGGTATGAACTTTGATGGCAATATAGTAAGAGATCGCGATAGTATAACTGATGGCTGGTGCAAGTATTTCCGGGATCTATATACACCAAACTCAGATCTTGATAATGGTGACGAAAACTGGCATCGACACATATGTCAAGAACTAGATAGAAATTTAAATGGCATTCAACCTGACTTAACTGCCTGTGTACACCCCGATGTAGTGAAACGTGCGATTGAATGTTGCTCGAATGGTAAAGCTAGTGGAATCGATTCTATTCAATATGAACATTTGATTTATGCTAAAGATGTTGTATCTCCAATCTTAGCAAATATCTACACATGGATGCTGCGTACAGGTCATGTTCCGGATAGCTTGAAGAGAGGTGTTATTGTGACTCTTCATAAAGGAGGCAATAAGCGTAAAGATGTGCCGGATAATTACCGAGCTATTACTTTAACTTCAGTTGTGCTGAAACTCTATGAGTCTGTTTTGTTAACTCGGTCGAAAAGCGAAATAATGTCTTCAATTAATCCACAACAGGGAGGATTTCAAGACGGACTCTCCTGCCTCATGACGTCATTCATTTTGTGTGAATCGATATATTTCGCGCGTGAATTCAATTCAAAACTTTATGTCTGTTTTATGGATGGCAGAAAAGCATTTGACACTGTTTGGCACGAAGGCATGCTGTACAAACTACTAACAGAGACTAATATTGACTGCACAACTTTCTTAGCATTTAATGCGTTATACTCAAATATGTCAAGTTGTGTGCGTTATCAAGGTAAACTTTCCCAGTGGTTTGGTGTTGGTCAAGGTACCAGACAAGGAGGGAGAAGTTCGCCGATACTATATCTCCTGTACATAAATGGACTCATCAATATGTTAGAAAACTCAGGAGCCGGATTCTGTCTATATGACACAAGGCTCAGTTCACCAACAGTCGCCGATGATATGGTCCTTATGTCATTCTCAAAGCAAGGATTAAATGACATGCTTGAACTGTGTGATAATTATTCAAAACAGTGGCGCTACCAATATAATTCAAATAAGTGCGCGGTCATAGTTTTTAATGATGATTCAAAGGCTGTTCAGAATCGAGAACTTAGACTAGGAGCTAGTAGTGTTGCTGAAACAACTAACTATACTCATCTTGGTGTGATATGTGATCCATTCCTAAGTACACGCTCAGTGATCGATGATTCGTGTCATAAACTTAGAGGGACGTACTTAAATATCATCAATAGCGGAATCAGTCCTCGTGGTTTCAATCCTTGCACTTCAGTTAAAATTTACAATACTATAGTTATCCCAAAAGCCCTTTATGGATGCGAACTCTGGACGTCGCTGACGGCTACAGACTTACTCAAAATTGAGCGTGCGCATAGATTCTGCATTAAATATATGCAGACATTTAGTTCTGGAACATCAACCGATTTATCGTTGTGTACATTGAATATGGTATCGATGGAAAGCCTCATTGAACATAAAAAATTGCAGTTTCTTGGACAAATATGTAATCTTTCAAATGGCTATATTGCTAAACATATATTCAACAATAGACTTACTCACTACATCAATTATGACAATCAACGTAATGGATTTATTCCTGACGTCTACTCGATACTCCAGAAGTATGGCTTAGATGATTATTTATCGAACTATATTTCAAATGGGACTTTTCCTTCAAAAGCAAGATGGAAGACTATTATTCGTGACAATCTGTTATCAAAACAACGAACTGAAATGATGAATAATGTTATAACTAAGTCGTCACTCCTTCAACCAATTTTAAGAGGAGACCAACCGTGTACATTGTGGTTGTTATCTAGACATAATCCCCGGCTGTCCTCTGTTTGCCTTAAAATAATGTCGTTGATTGTGCGCTTTGTTTCGAAGAAGTTTATATGCATATGCAAAAAGTGCGATTGTGCAACTGAAAGTATTATTGTACACTTGATCAGTTTCTGCGAGAAAAATGTGACAATTCGAGAGCAAGTGTGGGATATGCTCATTTGTGAATTCGGGTATAATGCATATAGGGAATTTACTGTACTGTCACCTACTGAACAGACCGAGCATTTGTTAAGGCTAGCCACTATTATTGATGGTGATACCTTTAAATGGTTTCCGTTAACGTCATTGTTAACAAAATTATTATAGTGATCGAAGCCAACGACACTATTACACATGTATCGATCAATTGTTTATACACATGTTTATTATACCTACTGAACAACTTGTGTTTGTAACACGTACGAGGGTTGTCCCAGTAAATCGTGTACTTTGCACATTGCACAAAAAGTAGCCAAACCATCCGTTTCAAATTTTTACTGATGATCAATGAATATGTTCTTAAAAGGTATACGGAATTTCATGAAAATCAATCAATAAATAATTTGTCAGTTTACATTACTAATGCCCATGGTATGCAAGTGCGGCGCACAGTGACGTCAAAGTAAGGACGTCATGCCGCGAAACATTTTTCCTCCATCTTAAGTTGTTCCTTTTATTAAATATGCTTATGATGGCATTACACTTTTTTATGATACGAATTTGCGAATCAATCGCAATCGAATGCACCATAGGAAAGCTTTCTGTTCGATACAACCAACCCTCATGGTGGGATACAAACTAGCACAGACATAACCTTTCTATTGCGAGAAGAGTTAAAGCCCCATGGTGCGTGGCACAGTATATAGCGTGGGTGTACAACGCATTGATGTCACAAATATCATTACATATTCATCGTCATTCATGTATCGTGTTCTAGAAACATTACTGCAATCCGCCAGTACAGTTCAGAGTCTTAAACTATTTTTCGAAGGCATACCAACCAAAACTATGAAGTGTTCTGTGATTCTACGGGTGTTTTCTCTTCTGACGTCACAATTCTCGTACGTTTTTATTTTTAGTGTGGTTATTCAAACATGCGTATTTCTCGCACATATAATGAAATCGATTTGAAATTTACTGTGATGACGTTAAACAAACAGCCCTAAATACCGACGTGAAAATTATGCGCAATATCATATTGAAAATATGAGAATTACAACTTTATTAAACGTACATTTAATGAATCACGGCGCGTTTTATGGGTTGCGCCGCATTTGCGTACATGGGGTTGGTAAATCACTGATAATGTGCATCATGTACATATCCGTTCACTGTTTTCATTTGTTTTAGTTAAACAATGAATTCATAAAGGTAACTACAAAAGATCATAACCATGTGACGTCAAATAAGAAAATTATTTGCAAAGTACACGTTTTACTGGGACAACCCTCGTATGTTCGTGAAATTTGTAAAACATACTTTTGGTATGATATACATGCTTTTATGCAAACTGAACATGTATGTGACTGATGTATATTATACACTTATAAATGTATTTCTTGAAAAGATAAATGACATCAATAAGTATTGTACTCTTATCGGCAAGAGTTAAGTACATTGCAATCTCTCCATAGTGGCCGTCCATAGGGCGTCATTCTATCCTAAGCAACACGTTCACTTCATTTAAAGAAAAACTTTCAACGACTATTTGCTGGTTTTTTCAACAGCCAGAAGTTGTCCTTTCATAGGGTGCTGCTCTAGAGAGGTTGCACTGTATTGTTGATTACATACACTGAACTAGCAACGTCCATTCTTGGTTATCTAGCTATTTCGTTTCGCTGTCTAGGTAATCTTCTGATGGTGGAATTTGTACATGTAAGATATGAACATACATGCTATTATGTACGTGTATGTTTGGTTGTGTGTACGTGTATGAATGCATACTTACACGTATCAATGTATATAGTGCGTGTGCTTCATGAATGTGTTATGGCGTGCGTGCGTACGTGTGTAAGTGTTTGGATGTATGCGTGGTGGGTATATATGAATGTGCATGCATGTGTTAGGGGTACGTGCGTGCGTGTATGTGTGTGTGCGTGCGTGTGTGTGCGTGTGTGTGATAACGTGTATGCATGTATATGTTAATGGGCGTGTGTATGTTTGTGCTTGAATGTGTTTAGCTGTGCATGCATGAGTGCGTGCATGTCTGCGTGTAAGGTTATGTTATCTTATTTAGAAGTGATTCCATGTGTTACTGTCTACTATGCCATTATATTTGCCATTCAGTTTTGTATTGTGTAATCTTGCATATTGATGTATATTTGAATGTATTGTAACTCTTCAGAAAATGGAGGAATAAAAGTTAATACGTATTAAATGTGATGAGTGGATGCAGACAGGAGTTTTTCAATATATATCAGAGAAGGTAATCAAACCTTCGACATTAGGCATCCTAACTCTAGGACACAGGGTTAGAGAAAAATCGCCTTTTACAGGCCCAGACCACCGGGGGGCAGAGGGGGCCCGTACCTCCCCAGTCGGCCTCGGAGTGACCATTTTTTAAATCACTTAAATGTTAAAATCCTTAAAATATTACCAATCGATATGGCTATGGGTCGTTAAT
The DNA here is from genome assembly GCA_963678985.1 of Spisula subtruncata. Taxonomy (NCBI): domain Eukaryota; kingdom Metazoa; phylum Mollusca; class Bivalvia; order Venerida; family Mactridae; genus Spisula; species Spisula subtruncata. Next base: position 27,547,053 of record OY787663.1, on the reverse strand, counting down.
TTGGGACAATAACCCTGTATATTACATATTCCGGAAAGCGAGGGCAATAAAATGTGCCCCCTGTTGTGTAATCTCCAGGTCCATGTGCCCCCTATTGTGTTATCTCCAGGTCCAGATTACACTTGATCTTATCATCCAGATGTATGTTTTACAGCGTCTGAATGATGCGGATCAAGGTGTCTGTGCCCCTTGATCAATGTCACTACAGCGCTTGAATTAACGGATTAAAAATTTTGACATGAATTTGAAGAAAGTAAATTTTCTTATTTATATGTTTATTTGTTATAAATGGTTATGTCAACACTACAATTTTGATAATATCAAGCCTGTCTGGTTTTCAAAGAAAAACGTTAAAAAAAGGATTTTCATTCAAAATTGAAAAAAAATCTTCACAGGGGGCACATTTAAATGGTCTATTTTTTGTAAGTTCAAATATTTTTTCTAAAATGTAAGGACGCAATAATTTGCAAGATTTTTATTATTAAAAAATGATCTGAACCTGTGAACACTACTGTCTAAGATAAAACCATGCATGGCCTATGTAATACACCAACCAGTTGCATCCACGCCCCACACCGGGGATGGGCGATGGGCCTGGGAAACGACCGTACATGTTTTTACCTTCCAGCTTTTCCCCACTGCCGGGGAAAGGTTGGGATTTTTTTCTCCGAACCAATTCCTCGGGGACAGTATTTAGTTGTTAGGGGACGGGGAAATACTGGAGATTTTACTATCAGCTGTCCCCGCAGGGCCGTGGAAGGGCGGGGAATTTGACAACTCAAAAGTAAAAATCCCGGGTTGGATGCAACGGACTGGTGCATAATTATTTCACTACTGGTCTTCAGAGTGAGTATTATTTACGGGTAGTCTGGAAGATTTCTTCTAAGAAAATTGTGTAATTCATGTTAGTTTTTGATGTTGTAGCAGTTCAAATTTATACGTTTACTTTTGATTTTAAAAGCTTAAAGTGCAGGAAATTGCATGATTTTAATTCAAAAAGTGTCCCCTCCCGCACCCACCCCATCTTAGTCTTCCAAAAATGTCTTGTGCCCCCCCCCCCCCAGTCCGAAATTTCTGGAACCGGGCCTGGACAGTGTCCACTCATCACATTTAATGATCGACCGTGCCGTCAGAAAAGACCAGATAATATACACGTATATATACCAGTCGAGAGCTTATAATTAATTATACTATCATTACTTATTATTTTGATACATTCGACCGCATGCTATGTCGCTATTCTGTAACACGGAGGCGTGACTGTTTTAGATACACATTGTGCGTACTCGCAATAATAGCCTTTGGTTCGTATCAAAATTAACTAAAGTTTAATCAGTTATTAGCAATTATTTAGTATTGACCTGATGACCTCACACTCGTTATTGTTCACTGTTAATGAGAAATGCTCGACTGTTAATAAGATATGGTCGCAATATTAGGACTAATTATAGTTGGAATTATTTGTAGAGATTTGTGCCCCTTATTAGCATGGTAAATCGTTACAGCAATGAAAAAATACATACTGCTGGTGTCCTACTACTTAATTAACTCTAGCTAATACAGCGTAGCAATGCCTCCTGTATTTTTTTAATACGGATGCCTCAAAGAAATATGTGTTTACAAGTATGTCTATTTTCCTCACCATTTTTATCAGATATAACCTACGCCACGCTAAGGGAAAACATCTAAAAGTATGCTTTCCGCAGCATACACTATAACTGTATCACTAGCTGGGCCGATGTTGGACAAAACAACACAAATGCTGATAGGGATCTTGCGCATGCATTTCGTTGACAGCTTAAATAGTTTCCATTGACATGCCTTATGTCTCATAGAAATCACTATAGAAATTTTAATTCTTATGGAAGTTTTCTTTTTGGAAGTTAATTTGAATTAATGTTACAAAAATGCACGTGTTATTAAATTGCTACGATAAACTTATAACATTCGCTACATAATTATACAGTCACCGAATCAAATGTGTATTTGTTGAAGATTTATTCTAAGTATTCAGTTGTGAGTGATTTATAGTGAAATGTCCTGCACATGAATGTTTAGAAAAAGAAGTGCAAGCTTCTACATAACCCCCTTGTGAAAATCCATCCAACTGACAAGAACAAGTTCGAGATAGTTAGATAGAATATGATCTCCGAAACTTGGTCCCATGTGAATCACTGTATATTAAATATAACATCTACTGCTAAAAGTGCATAGTTCTATTCTCAGTTTCGATCTATAAAATATAATAATAATAATAAATAACAGGAACTATCTTAGTCAATATCCTGTAAATAGCTAACAAGAAAATTTCGAAATCTATGTTTTCTTTGAGTCATATCAGCCTACACTCGCTCCCGCAGCCCCCGAACTATACAGATATACAGATCACATAAACAGCGAACCCCAGTGGGAAAGGGACAAAATCCCCTATTTTTGCAATGTGAATTAAATCACCCCCCCCCCCCCCCGCGATTTTGCAAGGCGGGCAATATTCTAAGGATGAAAGTCAACCACGCATGTATATTCCCATGTATATATAGATACATGAGTCAACATAGATTAAAAATGGCGCACTTAACAGTTTGCGTATATCTATATCATGTATCTATGGGAAATATACATGCGTGTTTATATATATACATGATCATTTTGTTTTATAAATTAAACATCCATAATATATATAAGTCTTTACCAATTTCTAGGGAAATTCATTAGAGACATTTTGACACTAAATATGACTTGTATGACCATATGCCAGCATCGGTGCTAGTGGTCCCTATCAAAACAAAAATTGTGGAATTATATAATGTTGAAGGAAAAAAGTGACCTAAGAAAATAAAAACACATATTGATAGGGTATGCATTTTGAGTTCAAGATTAATTAAGCATGATCTTTCATTTTAGGTCTGATTTTTTTACATCATAAACAGAAACATACTAGATCTACCTTTCAAAAATATACTGGTTATGTAATACATTTCCAAAGGGTGGCAGGGGCGTATTTAGGTGGGGGCTAGGGGGCTTGAGCCCCCTAAAATTTATAACTTATCCACTTTATGCACATTTCTTGTTCACTAGCCCCCCCCCCCCCTCAATAAACGAGGGTCAGTGTGATTTAGCCCCATATCATAAACTTGACGGATTATAGTCTAGGTAAACTACATGCTTCATTGATTGCAGGTGATAAATCACACTATCTGATTGGCTAAAGGAGAAACATTCGACTAATGAAATTCCCTGAAATATATAGCCACTGGCATAAGAAATTATATTAAAAAATATATGTACACAATTTATTGACAACCCCCATTTTTTTCTGTCATTACTGAAAGTAATGAGATTTAGAAACTCTGAATGTTGTGATATAATTTCTTCTATAATAACTATCATATAAAATTATGTGGTTTAGTTGATGGTGATTTTTTTTAATTTATAAAATTTGCAATTTATTACTAATTAACAAAATACAGAAATGTTGACACAAATTTTTGAACTTCGTACGTTGAAACACTGTCATTAACTTTAAGATTATTCATGATTTGCATTGCATGCACAACGATGGTTGTAGCAGGAAATCGCACCAATTCAATTTGCCAGTTAAATTTTTTTCGACCACGGGTAAGCCCTCCCCCTGATGACTGATTTTTTGTTTTGTTCGCGAAAAGCAGACGGACTAAGATAAGGGTAGATAGATTACACAAACGAGGATCGATACAACCCTATATTAGATCCATAACCTTAAACTTTTCTAGATGAACTTTGTGACCAATCAGTTTTAAGAACATTTGTCCAAATTCTAACTCCTTGATTTTTATACATTAAAGTTCATACATTTAATAATTTTTTAAAAATTTGTTGTCTTTAATGTTAAAGTATTGCATTTTCATTCGTCAAGCATAACAGTGGTTAGATAACAGGAAATTGCACCAATTCAGTGGGCCCTTAAAAAAATTCCCCAGGTTGAGCCCCCCCCCTCTGAATATTTTCTGGATATGCCCCTGGGTGGTAAACTCATGAAAAGAGCATTTATCAGTGGTGTCCCATTTCTGATACCGAGCCACAACCCATACCATGACAATTCCAGCAGTATATCATGATCACGCATTGGTTTATATCTTGATATAATTATATCAAAAATGATATTTTCATTTATTCTTGAATTTTCCCACTGATTGATCGTGACACTCCCAGAATTCAATATTCATCCGAGCAAAGGTCTTTGATCCGAGAGTTTAAAACTCCAATAGGGGAGACAAGTACGATTAGATCTTTTACGGCTACGATCGCTATTACGGTAGATACGGAATTTAGCTGTAACTCGAAAATGGCTGACATTTGTTGTTATTTATTTTGCGAATTCTAAACCACAATTGCAAGATGAAAGGTACTTATTTTCCCCGTAAATTATGCGTATTTTCAATAAATGTATTATGCATCTTACATACCAGTTCAATTAATGTTAATTTGTGCTCATTCAAGCTGATCTGCGCAGTTTATTGAAGTTCAAGTTATTTTTTTTCAGTTTTCATCTCAAATATTGACTCAAATAGACAGTTAGATTTAACTTATTGCGCCTGCAATCCCATGAAGCGTTATTCACGGATATTGTTACACCAGGCAATTGAAAGCATGGCCATCAACACCGGGGAAGGGTGAGGGATATACAAAAATATATTGTGTTAATGTGTAGCGATGGAACAGTTGCATGCCTACATATCCTCGAAGTGGCTAGGATCCTAGATCCACAGGCTAGAATTTTGGAAGTTCCGTAATCCTAGCGAGTCCTAGCTAGGGCTGTCTAGAATTACGGAAGTTTTTATACCTAGTGCAATTAAGCGTACAGCTCGCCTTATATTGCATGATTCATCATTATTTCATGAATTTATACAAATACGAGGGTCATTCAATAAATTCGATGACTGAACTCGTCATTTTGATACACATTGAGACAGAGAATAACTAATTATATCACACTAAACTACAGCCTTTCTGACACAAGTGCAGAAAATTATGTACGAAACGACGAATTTTTAAAGAAAATATGGCTAAAACAAAACGGTATCCAGTGAGAACGTCCCCACTCGAAAACGTCCCCACTCGAAAATGTCCCCAAAAAATCGAAAACGTCCCCACTTTTATCGAAAACGTCCCCAGTTATTTTTTCAATTATCGAAAACGATGTTTTCATATTACTGTTTGTCATTTGTTATCCTTTGTTAAGATGGATTAACGAGGTTTTTCTTCCGTTCTTCATTATTTTTTATGATTTTTATATGTTATAACGATGTTTTCAATTTACTGTCCGTCATTTGTGATCCTTTGTTAAGTAGTATTCACCTTTCTTGTTGTTGTTGTCGTTTGTTCCATATTGTTGATTGTTATTTTTGATCATTTTTAAAGGAGAATTCACAAGGTTTTCCTTTTGTTGTTTAAAATTGTTCTATGTTTTATATGTGTTCATCCTTTTTGCCATGTTCCAATTAATGTTCCTTCTGTTGTTTTTATATTGATTTAGTGTGAAAGTTCCTTTTGAAAGTATATTGTATTTTTTATTTCAATTATTGAAACTTTTTGAGTACAATATTAATTAGCCATATTAATATTATATTTTTATCTAAATGCAACAGATATATATACTCAAAATGTTAGCAATAATTGAAATGAATACACATAGGGCCTAATACTTAGAAAAAACGCAGATGTAGGTAGCTTTATATATTTATTATGAATGATAAACACTCAAGAAATTGAACATATTGAACTATATTATGAAGAAACACTACAAGACAATTAATAAATTACAAATAACAAAAAACATTAGACAACACGAATCATATAATAAAAATATATCACATCTTACACAATATTTACAAAAACATTAGACAACACGAATCATATAATAAAAATATATCACATCTTACACAATATTTACAAAAACATTAGACAACACGAATCATATAATAAAAATATATCACATCTAACTCAATATTTACAAAAACATTAGACAACACGAATCATATAATAAAAATATATCACATCTTACACAATATTTACAAAAACATTAGACAACACAAATCATATAATAAAAATATATCACATCTTACACAATATTTACAAAAACATTAGACAACACGAATCATATAATAAAACTATATCACATCTTACACAATATTTACAAAAACATTAGACAACACAAATCATATAATAAAAATATATCACATCTTACACAATATTTACAAAAACATTAGACAACACGAATCATATAATAAAAAAATATATCACATCTTACACAATATTTACAAAAACATTAGACAACACAAATCATATAATAAAAATATATCACATCTTACACAATATTTACTATAAGTAATAGTTATTTTGCGTTGTCAAGTATGTTCTTAGTATGTTATTATGCAATGTTTATTTGTATTCCATATAATATGCATTGTGTAATATTGTTTCATCATTTATGCAAAGAATAAAGTTCTTGGATTTAAATTAAATTATTCTTGTTCCTGTTTTTCCCGGATTTAACTTTTGTATCCAGTCTTTGTCATCATACTAACTATAATTTTTCTGAAAGGACCTAAGATAAAGAAATGATTAACAACGTGGAATTGATTTCCCGCAAAAAGTGTAATATCACGTGCAAAAAATATATATTGTACGATCTATTTTACAATGCATTAATTACATACCTTACTACAGGATAAAACGTTAAGTTATATGATCATAACAAAGTATTTTTAAATTCAAGATAAAATGTAATGCGTATATTAAATATGGTTGATGTTTTCGACAGGAGAGAAATGAACCGGAAGCTGCAAAAAATTACTCAGTAAATTGGTTTAATGTCGATCGAAATGAAATATCAAGCTGCGCAATTATCAACTTTCCCGCCATGTTAGTATTTTCAGCCATTATTAAAAAAATAAGTGTTCTTTTTCTGAAAGAAATGATTAACACTTTAGAATTGATTTCCCTCCAAAACTGAAATATCACGTGCAAATAATAGGATATCCCTAATAACAAACACAGAGAAGAGTTTTGGTAAGTAGAGAAATTTGAAGCCTATAAGTAACAAGATTAAAACAGTTTAGAAATATCGGGGACATTTTCGATATAAATGGGGACGTTTTCGATATAATTGGGGACGTTTTCGATATAATTGGGGACGTTCTCGATATAATTGGGGACGTTTTCGATATAATTGGGGACGTTTTCGATATTTGAAAATTCGGACTGGGGACGTTTTCGATTTTTTGGGGACATTTTCGTGTGGGGACGTTTTCGTGTGGGGACGTTGTAACTGTAAAGCAACAAAACTATCACCTTACCGCAACCACCACACAACGCAAATATATTCTGACGTCAGCGACGCTACTGACGTTTTGCTATTTCTCAAGTGGTAAACCCGAAACTGAATTATGTCATTCATATGGAATTAATCGTAACTATTTAAGTTATACATTATTAAATAGATCTACCAAATCATTTTATGTATTCAAAGTTGAGAATTAAGCTAGAAACAGTGGTTTTATGCGAAGTTGAACGCCTAGCACAATTTGACTGGCGTTTCCTTAAATGTCCCTACGTTTGCAAATTTCGTTCGATCTCTGTATCTTTTTTAATACCATGTTGCTCTTCAGGAATTTGATTTTGTCACTAAAACACTGGGACACTGAATACTGCATGTGCTCCGTTTGTTCTCATTAGCAGCTTATGTGTGTTTGTTGTGTATTTCCAAGACAAGTGCACGATATAATAGTTGCATGAATTCCCTTGCGTAAATTCATCGGCATTTAGACGTAAATGAAAACGTGACAGGCATAGATCAAATACTTCTCAATTCAAACTCAAACGTGCAAACAACTTAATAATTTCACAAAATATTATGCTAATATCTTGCAATAATCTGGCAAATATATGGGAATGTAAATAAATTAGTTCGGAATTTATCACTGGTTGAACAAATTAAAATGGTACGTTACGTCGGTCGGGGGTGGTAGCGCGTTACTATGGTAATACAATGGCTCATGACATGTTACTGTGTTGCATAATCAAAGATAAATTTGTATCGACAGTAAGTTATAGATAAATGTTTATAATGATATGGGAAATTATCATTTAAATATGAATATTATAAAATGAGAACGGTTGTCTACGAATATATTGAATGACCCTCGTATTGGTATATTTATTGACAAATTCATAGAAATATCAGTATACTATATAGCATGCGTCGAATTTTACTTCGCTAATACTTTGTCTTTCCAGGGGAAGAAAATAGAGGCAGTCCGAATGTTTATAATAAATTAATTTTTAAGTACGTGGTCAAATACACAAATGTAGTTCCATTGAAATTGATTGGCATGATCGAAACAAATTGTGCTGCTAATTTTGGTAGTAGATATGATATGTTTGGTCGTCATTCGGTCCTCGAAATAAATATTAAGTAGAAATAATAGATATGATATGTTTGGTCGTCATTCGGTCCTCGAAATAAATATTAAGTAGAAATAAATTGTTTGTTGATTCACAAATTACAGCCTACTACTGGATCTAGGTTGTGACTGCGCGTAGTGATACGAATTCCATATATGATCAAATTTAGTGTCTTAATTATTTGCTTTAATTTGTAACTGATTAAGCTTTGCATGTCATTAGGACATTAGGAATCTTTTAAAATTTGATTATGTAAATTGTAAGGTCCTGTGTGCGTTTATAATAAAGAATCAAAAGTATTTTTTTGGCTCCACGAACGTATATTATACCTCCGTGTAAATACGTTCGTGTTTGCACTGATCACACGAGCGGCTTTCACGATATATGTTGAAGTATTCTTGCTCAAACTGTTATTATCTCTTCTCTCAACATAGTTTCCATATTCTAAAAACTTTATTTATGTGTAGATAAAAGTACATGTATGTTTTATAATACAGTATCAAAAATATTTGCATTTGGACATTTTCCGTCTTTTTAATATCTTTACCATAACAAAAACTGATTACTCGATGGTATTTATATAAATACATGTATACCAATTATATTTGTATAAATTCATGAAATATTAATGTCAACATGCAATATAAGGCGACCTGCACGCTTAATTGAACTCGATATAAAAACTTCCGTAGTTCTAGACAGCCCTAGCTAGGACTCACTAGGATTACGGAACTTCCATAATCCTAGCCTGTGGGTCTAGGATTACGGTACCGTAATCCTAGCCACTGCCATCCTCGAAAGTATCTCACTGATGAGCAAAAGTCTTCGAGCTGTGTGTGCGACTTGGTGTTACGGATGTTATTGCCGCGAATCTGATCTATAGTCTGATAAAGCGCTTTTTAATTGTTTATTTTTATCGATTCGATAGACACTGATGAGTCTGGTAACAAGTTCCAGTCACGGATAGTTTGAGGCACAAAAGAGTATTAAATTTTGTATGTGTCAGTGTTACTTGCTTTTTGTACAACCGATTTTGAGTTTGAATGTCTTTGTTGACGTTGGATTATCTCTAGGATGTCATTAGCGGGGACGGCCACCAGGTCATGGATGATCTTGTGGAAGAATGTCAATGATCCTTTAGCGTCTTTCATCCTAGCTAGCGCATCATGTCTGTTACACTACTTTTTGTTCCGTAGTCATTACATACAAATCTGGCAGCACGTCTTTGTATGTTTTCAACTCTGTCTATATATCCTTTAAGTTTTGGAGGTGGGGATCCCAAACAGAGGTTGAATAATCCAGGATCGAAGAACCAGGGAGATGTAAGCCTGTTCTTTGAAGTTCTTGTTACTGTGCTTCAGGTTCCGCCGTCTTTTCAATGTCCCCCACATGCAGCAATGCCGTTTGAGTGCAATGCTTTTACAGTATGCCCCCCCCCCTTTCCGAATCGATTGATCGTGAGGCATATAGTGATTCACTTTGTCCATCCGTATGAGGTTAACCCAAACTCCCTGTTTCTTCTTATACATTGTCGTCAATTCAATATGACTTGCTACAAAGTTTTTGCATGTATGCTGTATTAGAACACTTTCAATGCACCTACATCACCTGACCTCCTTTTGACGTTCACCTTGACCTTTATTTGGACTTATGGAAGGGCTATATTCTTGGTTAATCCAAACTCACTGTTTCTTCTTATATCAATATGGATTGCTGCAAAGCTTTCATACTTGTATGGATATGTACGTCCACAGTTGGAATATGCCGCCACTATCTTGGATCCTTTCCGAGTTATAGTAAGTGATAAACTTGAAAGTGTACAAAAAAGAGCCGCATGATATGTAATGGGAGACCACACTGGCACAGGAGAACAAGCAGCATCACAGCTATGCTCAAACAACTGGAATAGGAATCACCTACACAAAGACGCAGAAAAATGAAAGTCATAATGATTTACGGTACAGAATAGTGCATGAACTTTATTAATTGCTATACCATCCAGCCTTTTCCTGAAACCTTTTAATACTGTAACCAGAGGACATGATATGCAGTACAACGTAGTTCACTCTGGCATGGATAATACATAAAGGATCATTTGTCTGGAGTGCCATACACCTATGGAACAAAATTTCAGCTTCCGTAGTTGCAGTCAATACCCTCGACAGCTTTCGAGCTAGGCTGCAGCAAGTGGTCGTATGAACATTTCCGCCATTTTTAACATTTTACATGTAAATATCTCGGATTTTATTGATTTTACGCTGTTGTTCTTGAAATCTTTTGACTACATATGTACAACTTCGATAATACTCAACATGAGGGATGAAGTTTTAACGGAAGAAGAAGAAGAAGTAGCAAGGAAATAGAGTCGTAACTATTTCCCTGGTTTAGGGCATGGCAGCCTGCGAGGGTTTAACTTTCAGTATGGCTCAAGGGGGGGATTCCCCACCTACCCCCTTGGTTGGAGTGGGGCTTGCCCTTGGTTTCAATTAATGATGTAGTTTGTCCTGGGAGAAAACCCCTGCCACCCTGAATACTTAGTATAAATAACTTAGTTAAGTTATAATGTCAGATTTTCAGTGTCAAACCTTTATTACTTTGTATTATTTTAATATAGATTTAAGTATTATCTAATCTTTTATCCTACAGATGCACATTGCAGTCCTTCCAGCAGAGAACAGCTTCATGTTAATATATCACGGGAATTGTTTCTCTATACACAAAGACGGGAGTTAGGAGGGCGACGATTACTAAATGCAAACACACAGAAAATAGTTGACGACCATGTGTCACAGGTTATGCCACAACTCTTCACTGAGAAGGAGTATCATCTTGGACAAATTAACAAAATCTTCACCTCTCAGTGGTTGAATAGCAAGCAAGTTGTGTTTGGGACAAAATGCAATAAAGTATGAATCATTATTATTGAATTTACCTTAAATAGTTGGTCATTACTTTATAATTAGTTTTATCGTCTAAACTCTTTATAGAAACTTCCGAAAGTTTAAGGGTTCATCATTTATTTAAAATGGACAAACAGATATGCCCCTGATCAATAGAAATATATAGGTAAAATAACTCCGGTCCAACAAGGCAGTGTGATAAGTTTCGTTCAAAACGAAGAAGTTAGAAATGTATATTGATACGTCAGCTACAAAGTCTTAGAGAATAGTTCCAAAAGAATTCCTCTAAAATGAGAAATAACACATTTTTGATGTAAATTAAACTGGAAGTCCATGAAATTTGTAAATATTGCATACATGATGGACAAAAATCTTGTTGTTTTGTTCGTTGCACTCAATGTTGCTTCAAAATACTCTAAGACTTTGTAGATTAGTGCTTAAATAAACGAAGCACAGCACAATTATCTTGTATTTTATCCCCAGTCTTGTGAACAAACCCACGTACGATTATTCTCATTATTAGACCTATTTTCTTTATCAGCTTTTATTAGGAGTTAATTCACCAAATGGCTCATTAGCTCAGTCGGCTAAGCTACTTAGATGTTCGTCAGTTAGTTAAACTAATGATTGGTGGTTCAAATCTTGTGTAAGCATTAGGCAGTTTTATTTTTTTCCCTTGAATAACATTTCAGTTATTTTAATTTTTAAATGCTATTTTAGACAAACCTTATGTAAAATAAGATAGTATATATTAACATAATTGAATTGCTTGATTATTCTCGACACTGCTTATCTCAATTATGTGAACTGCAAATCTTTGAAATGATAAACCCTTAAATTTGATGTCAATCAGATATGTCAATATTCTGGATACTAAAATTCTGGTATTGTCGTTTTTGTGTAAGTCTTTTTTATCACTTTAATACATATTATGTTACATTTTGCTTCAGTTGGTAGTTATGGATTTGAACAGTGGAAATATGGACCATATACCATCATTGAAGAGTAGTAATAATAGTACACCAGCCCGATGTCCATGTGGAATACACAGTATAGCCATGAACCCATCTAGAACTTTGTTAGCTACCGGTGCAGAAAACACAAATGATTTAGCTGTATATAAATTACCAACCTTTGATCCGGTCTGTGTTGGAGAGGTTAGTATTTAACATTTATAATCTGGCAAAAAATTGCTTGTTTCCGCTACCCCTACCGTCCCTATTTTTTTGCCCCTGCCCTAGTGTTTTTTTGACAAAATTGAGAAAAAAATCAAAATCTTTTAATTTGACATATTTTATCTGGGCATTTTGTTTCTTTCTGTATTTCTTTATCAATGAAGGTGTCTGTGAGTATTCTAAATGTTAAAGGGGAATTGAGTATTCTTTTTAAATAAAAAAAATATTCCCTACCTAAAAACCACATTATTTTGAAAGCCGGTAGCGGAAACAAGCGATTTATTTGGGGCCTTTATCTCATAGTACCTTGATCATCCCCGGGCGCTATACATATGCCCCCTTAATGCCTACTTTACCTTGATGATCCCCGGACGCTATACATGTGCCCCCTTAATGCCTACTTTACCTTGATCATCCCCGGACGCTATACATGTGCCCCCTTAATGCCTACTTTACCTTGATCATCCCCGGGCGCTATATATGTGTCCCTTAAATGCCTACTTTTCCTTGATCATCCCCGGACGCTATACATGTGCCCCCTTAAATGCCTACTTTACCTTGATGATCCCCGGGCGCTATACATGTGCCCCCTTTAATGCCTACTTTACCTTGATGATCCCCGGGCGCTATACATGTACCCCCTTAAATGCCTACTTTACCTTGATGATCCCCGGGCGCTATACATTTACCCCCTTAATGTTTTTACAGGGTTGTCAATTTTCCTGATTTTTCAGAATTCCAGATTTATCATTCCTGAAAGAGCAATGGCTTGAGACTTAAATACGGGTAAAAGTTATTTGATGAAAGTTTATGGTCAATTTCATCTGCTCTGAAGGATTTTCTTTATACAAACTGAGTTAAATATGGGAATAATGTCATTGACTGCCTCTTGTTTTGCAAAAACGTTTAGCAGCATTTTGCCACATACAATTTTCCTGATTTTAAAATTGGTTGTGTTGACAGCCCTGATATTATGATGGATATTTTCAGAGAGCACACAATGACTGGTTGTTTGATATATGCTGGCTGGATGATGAATTCCTTGTCACAGGTACACTACTTTCCTTTAACATATGCACAATTTCTTTTTTGCTAAAAACTCTTACATTGTAAACTGTGTAGCATCACCCTTTGGAAACAACTTAGGTTGGTTTTGAACAGAGGTTGTTGCTCTGGAGAGGCAAAATTTATAGTAAATAGTTACTTCTAGAGCAAAATGATTATATTGTTTCAGAGTCTTGAGCTCTATGGATTGCTGTACTGTATTTACATCATTATACTATGTCATGTGAAATAACGTTTTTTTATTGGTAGAGAACGTTCTTTTATACTTGCATACCATGACTTATATAAAGATGTGCTTACTGTGCAGGTTCACGTGATAGTCGACTGGGGTTATGGAAGATTGATGGTATAGATGATGTTAACACCTCTCCTCTCACCAGTCTACAGGTACCAGAGTATGGTATCACCTCACCATTACTGGTGAAGGAATGTGCTGATGCCAGGAAGGTTAGAGCTCTAGCATACCATGATGATAGAAAGGTACGTTGACTAGTAAACATCCAAACCGGTGTTCACCCGAGATCTGATATGAACACAGGTAACTGTATCTTTGACAACGAGAAAATGTTTTTTTGAAAATTTATATTTTTCTATAAGAAAACGATACAGTTACCTGTGGATATGAAGGGTCATTTTGTTATGTTACTACAGGTCATACCCTTCGCCAATCCTTTTATAGAGCCAGATCATTTTTCAAGGAAAAGGGACTTTACAGTCAGAATCACAGGTGTCAAAGTGATTCAAATTGGACAATCTAATGACAACTAGCATTTTAGCTGTTCTCGAGGAAAACCGGGCTTAGTCACAAAATTACAAAAATCATGATAATAAATCTTTAGGAGGATGAGAATCTAATGAACACTTTCTGAAAATTTGATTGAATTAACGAAGTTATAGACTTTTGAAACTAACCACTCCCGCCAAGTTTTTGATGAATTAATGACGTAAACTTTTCAAATTTTTGTCACATTTCAGAATGATATTCTGATTTTAATAAAACACGACAAAATTGTGAGTGTTTGCTTAAAGGGACAATTAGCTGCTATTTTTAACCACTAAACCGTTGTTTTTCTCAATTTGGGTAGTTTTCGGAAATTGGTCACTATTGCAACAACGGAAGTAATGTTAGCATAATTTATCAGAAAATTAAAATCTTTAAGATAGTACTATGTTATCCAACTACTTACAATTAAATCGGTGAACATGACTTTTTTCTCATTTTAGTCCTATTTCTAAATATTATTACATAATAAGTATTGCTATATCAATAAGCCCGGTTTTCCTGGTGAACGGCTCATTTGTTTTTATTTTGGCTTTTAGTTGTTTTTCAACATTTGTTGCAGTTACAGGTGCAGGCAGATTTACCTAACCAGTTTACTTGAACAGTATCCTAACCAGTACTAACTTCCCCTTCTACAAGAAACAAACAATTTCTCCACATGCAGAGGAAAATCAACATTTTTGTCAACTTTTCATGGAAGGGTGTGACCTACCACAACCGAAAATCAAACATAAAACATGTCTGTACATCATGCATGTTTGTTTGAGTATATATATGCTCTTTAAAGTTTGTTTAAACAGTTTTGACTGATAAGCCCACTGGTTGGGTATGCCTATTACTTATTCCAATTTTCTTCATTTCAGGAATTAGGCGTTCTGTCATTGAATGCATATTTCCATATATGGGATGTAGAATCTTTTCGACTGGTAAGATTTTGTAGCATGTTATCTTTAGCAAAACCTCTAAAACAAGACCACCTTTTGGTACCTATGAAAACATTCAGTTTTATGACACAAAGTGTCAAAATGAAAATTGAAGTTGTTGTTGACTACGACTTAAGCTGTTTTACAAGTGTTAATGTAAAATTTGTAGCTGTTTTGTTTGAATTGACCATAATCTTTTGCTAAAATAGTCTTTTGACATATACTGGTAGTACTTAAAAAGTCAATAACTGTAGCTCTAAGCTCATTTAAGCGTATTTAAGGCGTGGCCTAAAGCCATGCATTAAAATGCACAAGAGGTATCGCATGTGAGAAATTTCATCTAAAAATATCATCCATTGACAAGATAAATTTTGTGTGTGGAATAGAATCAATAATGGCGACTAACAGTTGTCGTCGTATCGTTGTCGTCTAGATGTGCTTAAAACCCAAACACATACAGCAACTACATTAGTTTACCTAACGAGGCCTACTTGCGTCTCCAACTGCTTAACGGTTAGTATGTTGGAAAAAATATTGTAGCTTGGTTGTAGCCTGAGTATGTAGCGTTGACAAATAAATTGTACCTATGTGCAACGTAAGGTCTTTATAGCTCCAATGTGACGTCATTTTGGTACCAACGTGACGTCATGTTTACTTTGATAACATAACGTGCACCTGTTCAGCGGGCCGATTATTAATGTGAGATTGCAGATTACATTGCTGTTTGATTCTTTAGTGCTAAAATAAATCCGCAAAATAGGCATTGTATGGTGTTGCTAGTCAGTGAAAAGTATGTTTATTTCAGTGAAAAGTTAGGGAGTTTTAGGTTGCTGGCAAAGGTGACAAATGTAATATATTCTAGTATATTGATCATTGATACTCCTTTAGTATACATATTTATTCGTTCTATACATTACAGGTATATAATCGTAAACTACAGAATTGTAAGGAGAATGTATGTATGTGTGTATCGAAACCGAAGACATTGTATGCAATTGGTTCACAATCACATGTGAATCTAGTCGATCCTAGATCTAAACACACTTTAACTACAATAATATCCAAGTTTCGCGGTGGAGGTAATATATCTTTACTGTAAAATCACATATATTTGTGGGCATGGACTTTTATCGAATTTTGTGAAATGTAATTTAATTAAGTCGTAACTTTGTGGATTATAAAAGATAATTAGGAGAAGCCTTTGGTATGTATAGGGGAAGTCATTTTAATTAATCATGGGGATTAAATTTCATGGTCAAGTTTGACACAGAATCATTGAAATTTTATCACGAAAAATTATCATTTTGCAGTATATTGGTTTCCTTTTTCTATACATTTATAAGGAAATATAAACATTGCCTAGATTTATAAAATTTGTATATAGATGGCTTAAGTTCTACTTAAACTGAAAACCTTGAAAACTTGCCTTTGTGATACTGAATCAGAAAATACCATGGTTTGTTGTACATATTCTATGAATTGTTCAGAAATTTATTATACCCCCGCAAACAAAGTTTGAAGGGGGTATACTGGAGTCACCTTGTTGGTCTGTCGGTATGTTAGCATCGTGTCCGCGCTGTAACTTTGTCATTTCTTACTGGATTTTAAAATTGCGTGGTACAAATGTTTACAACATCAAGACGGTGTGTCATGCGCAAGACCCAGGTCCCTACCTCAAAGGTCAAGGTCACACTTACAGGTCAAAGGTTATATAGTCATGCAAACCGTGTCCGCTCTGTAACTTTGTCATTTCTTACTGGATTTTAAAATTGCTTGGTACAAATGTTCACCACATCAAGACGGTGTGTCATGCGTAAGACCCAGGTCCCTATCTCAAAGGTCAAGGTCACACTTACAGGTCAAAGGTTATATAGTCATGCAAATCGTGTCCGCTCTGTAACTTTGTCATTTCTTACTGGATTTTAAAATTGCTTGGTACAAAGTCATGCAGACTATGATTTTAAATAATATTCCTGTGTCAAGGCGATGCTGCGGGGGTATGATTCATCACTCCTGTGATAGCTCTAGTTGTAATTGTTTTCTTGAGCATTATGATACCTCTTGCTTGAATTCTATCATAATTTGTTTGGATTTTTTTGTGTTACATGTAATTTTGATGTAATTTACAGGAATTAGATCCGTGAGTTTCCGTGAAGACATAATTACCATAGGAACGGGTACAGGCCATATTTTATTCTTTGATCTTAAAGCTGGTAAATATCTTGAAAGTGGATGTGGACATTCTTGTTCTCTCGTTCTTGGAAAGGGATATCTGGTAAGTAGACTAGTCATTATTTGAGACTGTAGCAAGTTGGTACCGAAAGCAAGTGTCAAAAAAGTTGTCTGTGGCTTTCATTTATTTCTTGAAACTGCATTTTGACTATTGCATTTGACAGAAGTGCCACGTTTGACTCTTGAATATGTAAACTAAAACGTCAAATTTACTATAAAACTTATTCTATAAATCTTCTAACAATATTTTGATGTTTCTTAAAATCGAACGTTAGTCATCATTTTGACTATGCACTTTTGGAGGCTAAAGACAACCCTGTTGTTTATGTCTGTGGTTACTTACTATACTTGGTGATTGGCTATTTTAGGTTCACCGTTGCCCTATTTGTTTTAATAACATATGAAAGGAGTGATGCTAATCTTGGGGGTTGATAAATTGTACAGATTTAATATACTGTAAAATAATTATTTTTGTGGGAGATTAAATTTCCTGGATCATTTTCTACCACAAAATTAAATCCTATCAAACAATAGTTTTGACCCTTGTTTTTTATTACCTGAAATGCAAAATCAATGAATTAACATCCCATCAAAATGGTCTTTTTTACCAAAACCACGAAATTTTGTCCCATCGAAATTAAATGATTTTACAGTATTTACAGTAAAGAACTTCATCATCCATAAACTTTATGATTAACCATAAATTTCTGTATCTATTTCAGCTTCATGATGATAGCTATGTTGGATTTTTTATGCACCAGTATTACCAGAATTTTCCTAATGCTATATATACACATCAATATGACGACACGGGCACGAGAATGTTTGTAGCCGGAGGACCATTACCTGCTGGACTATGGGGAAATTATGCTGGAGTATGGTCCTAGCATTCATATTGCTCATAATAAAACTTCATGGACTGTTAACAAAATTATTTTACTTCAAAGTGGGGTGTTGTTTGTCTGTTATGTTATGTTGCTTTTCATTATTTAAGCTTAGAAAACGAAAGTAGTGGCAACAGTTTCTATATTATGCAAATAATTGAAAGTTTGCGTCTTTGGAGCATATTTTATTTGATTCTCTGACAGCTTAATATTTATGATCAATTTTATGTGAAACATCATCACAAAAACACTATGTTATATCGCTGGCTTAGAATGAGAAGGTCGTAACTACAAAATCAATATTTTGAGAAAACAAGAAAAACTGTCAGGCAATCACTCTTTACTTATGGTAAAACAAGCCTTTTCAACTTCAGTTTGGTCAACATGACAAGTTCAGATTTTCATGAAAATAGGCTCATAACAAGCGCCTATGATGTAGTTTTCAAATATGCTGTAGCCTTATAAGGTTGTAAGTGCCACTAAGTCTTTCGACCTTCTCATTCTAAGCCAGTGATATATACATTTATCAGAATCTATTTGGCTTTTGTGATGTG
The DNA here is from genome assembly GCA_963678985.1 of Spisula subtruncata. Classification (NCBI taxonomy): domain Eukaryota; kingdom Metazoa; phylum Mollusca; class Bivalvia; order Venerida; family Mactridae; genus Spisula; species Spisula subtruncata. The sequence continues at coordinate 27,528,094 of OY787663.1, read as the reverse complement.
ATGTCTTGCCTCTCATCTTGTACACCTGTTATTGTTGAATACAACTTGTAGTTATAACGCAATAGGCAGTGATCAAGTTATTGTGTCAACTTTTGGACATCTTATTTATTACTCCTTGTTAATTAGATAATATATGGGGCTGGAAGGTACTGGTTTGTTAAACATGGTTGTTAAAGGTATTACAAATAATTTATATTCATCTATCTTCCTTTAATGTCAAACCTCTCGCTAGGACGTAGACATTTCATGTCAATGTAGTAAACAGAAATATTGGGGTTTTGCGCATAGAAAGTGCCTTCCCCACGTGGAAATTGAAATAATTGGGATATCCCCGATGATTTAACCATGTTCATTTTAGTACAGATATTTGTGTCATAAAAGAATGGAGGATTCAAATATTGATATTTTATATGCTTAATTTCACATTGTTAAAAATGTTATTTTTCTTGAAAAAAAAAGGTTTAAAGCCAAAATATCATTTTAACTTCACATTGATAATTTGATATATTTGATAATGGCTGAATTATTAAATCACATTGTCATTACATGTAATACATATTGCTTACATTTAGTTAACTGTTGAACTGGTAATTTATGCCTGGCAATTTCCTCCCTTTCCAAGAGTCAAAGAATATCCATAATAGTTACGGAACTTATAGCCCAATTGATAGCAAAAAATACTTTAAATATCATTTTGTAGTATTGAGCAATTTTATAAAAACAAACATCCGGGCATTATAATTTAGAAGCATATGTTTGGTTTCATAATACCAAGCATGTGAAAGTTTTTATGCCCCGGCCGGCAACTACTGATGCAGAAGCATATAACGATGCACCTGTTCATTCGCCCATCCGTTTGTTATAAAATGTTGGAACTCAAATATTTTTTACGCACATCAAGACATTGTTTTCAAATTTGGCATACTTGTTCATCATCATAAACAATACATTATCAAAGCCATGTAGCAGTATCAAACATGTCAATAGAATTGTCTGTGAATTGCGTTTGCTGAATGTTGTGAACTACGGCCAATGTGTTTGCATTTTTCATTCACTTATATCCAATTTATTATTTAGCAGTCTGTTATATTCTTCACTTTTCTTATTCAAAATGAATGGAAAAAATATTGACTAATTATGAATTTTAATTATTTCAGCAGGAATATGGTAATAGTCTCTGTACATCTGTCTGTCCGTCACAAATTTTGTCCGAAGCATATCTTGAAAACTGTTTAAAATATTGACTTGAAACTTTAAATATAAATATAATAATCAAGATGTGCAAGTGACCAAGAGCGATAACTCTTGTCTGTCTTACATTTTGAATTATCACCCCTTTAGTATTTCATAATCAAATTTTGTCGGGAGAATATCTTCTAGAAACTGTTTAAGATATTGACTTGAAACTTGAAATATAAATTTCATTTCACAACACTTTTTATTTAGAGTAATGATTCAGCTCTCGAAAACAAATGTTCCCTTATACAAGGAAGTTCATTGGGTGGGGATGGCCATGTGAACATGGCTCTTGTTTGTATTAGATTCTACATGTATATTTACACACACAGATGAATGTCATATTTTTAATGTTTGCCATGAGACTGATTTACTAGAGTTTGATGGGATATTTTAATCTCTTTACTTTAAAATCATTAATATTTGTGGGGATTTATATAAATTATGTCCTTGAAATAATTGTCCTCTCAAAATGGTATTTTTCAACATATTAAACCACAAAATCCCATTGAAATTAATGATTTTACAGTATCACATCATATTCCATTAAATTACACACTTTTCACACGGACTATTGTGTTGGACTTAAGCATAATGTTGCCTAGTATTGAAATACTGTAAAATCATTCAATTTTGATTGGATGAAATTTCTTAGTTTTGTTAAAAAAGACCGTTGCATTGGGAAATGAATTTGTGGATTCTGCATTTCAGATAATAAAAACAAGGGTAAGAATATTGTTTGATGATATTTGATTTCTTGGTTGAATGTGAACCATGAAATCCACAAAATGTAATCCCCCATGAAAATTAAGGATTTTACAGTATAAAGCTTATGTGTTACATTTCCATTCATTGGTGTTTAAACAGTTGTTCTGTCAAAGAATTATTTGTGATTTCATTTGTTAATTCATGATTTTTGCTTACCTGAAAACTGTGCGCTCATAGTCATTTGTTAAAATGGTTGAAAAAGCATGTTTTAGGGCAGTATCTTTTGAGACAATTATGTCCCTGGAATGATTCTTGCCAGTTAGATGGGCTTTTCAAAGTTACACAATAGTATAAATGGCTGTAGTCTCTGTCATAAATAGGTAGTAAGATACACTGTATGCAAGTAATTTCACAATTTGAAAACTTAGATCTTCTTGTCCATAGCCATCACATCCAGAGAGACTGTGTTTATGTATACAGTGACTGTCGGCCACTGAGTCAAACATGTTCACAAACACCTGTAATACTACTATAACACAACCTGTCTGCTAAGACGACCATTAACACATCCCATCTAACCACCGTCTGTTTCTTTGGGTGTATTTGCTGACAAGTTTGTGTCAACGGTTCTATTTTAAGGTGAGCAATGTTAGGGTCATCTTGACCCTCTTTCTATTAAGCAAAGCACAGTTTTTAATAGAGACTTTGTGTAATGCAGAGATATTGACCTGATTGTGACCTTTAAGCATGAATATACCATAAGGTTCTTCTGTTGAATACATCAATTTCTGCTAGCAAATCATACAATATTGGTCCTTTAAATTCCTTAGTGTTTGTATTACACCTCGAGTATCATCATGATAATCCCCACTCATGAAAACATACAGCATAGGTTGCCGTTAAATATACTACTAGGAAGGTTCAGGATCAGGTTAAAATCTCTGCACTATAACCAGGGTAAGCATGATCAGTATAAATTATTATGCATATAGTCCAGTTAGGATATATTGACAGTGATGTCATCGTTTATGTGTACCCAAAAGATTAAAACCATAGCTTAAACACGGTCTGCATCCGAATAATGACTGCTAGGTCGGATAATAGCTGGCTGGATGATAATGATTGGCTAGGGCCCTAAATATCGACAATAGAGACGCAAGTTTATATGAAATTACTGTTTTACTATGATCCAAGGCGTACATTTTTCTGTCACTATTGATATACCAATGATTTATCAATACAACTGTACTTTTACCCTCCGAAATATCCATGGGAAAGGGTAGAAAAATGACAAAACATCACCCAAAGTAAGCGATATTAACAGAAAACTGTTATACTTTTGCTTCGTACTTGATAATTCAACATTTGTTGTATACACTATATCGATCAAAAATAAAGAGAAAGTATTGACAATTAATATGCCACCTCTCTTACCTCTCTAACATAAGCAATAAAGCCAAAAATCATGTTTTTGTGCAAGGTGTCTGTTATGAAGTGGATAATGGTGGCTACGTGACGGATAATGGCAGGATGCTTACAACATTTTAATAGATAATGAGCTGGCTACTATTCGTTTACTTGGATAGTGTTCAAAACTACGAATCATACAATGTCATATAACTTATGGCTTAGAAAATAAGTGTTGCAAATATATTTCAGTACAATTGCTGGAAATTATTCGCCATCTGAAAGTTCAACATAAGAACACATGCCTTAAATGTAAGAAATTAATACTAAACGATGTAACCGGAAAATATGGCTTTATGACTAAAACTTACTTGGATATCTTTCCATCTGAAATGGAAGGTCAGAACAAGAACTGCATTAGTGTTAGAAATAAAAGACATGCGACTCCAACTAAAATTATAACGCTTCCTCCACGGCCCATATATATCTGTGTCTTTTGTGCCAATACATGTGAGACACTTACGTCAAGGGGAAAATCTTAGTTCCAACCCTTTATAATTGTTTTTAACTGAATTGCCTTCTATTCTTGATAGAAATGATGACAAAGTGAATATTCTTTGAACTTTAATTTTTCTTTCATATACACCACCAAAAGGCTTATAAAACTGTTTGGACAACTTATCTGTATATTATGAAAATAATAACATCTTTTTGTAAATCTTAAGACTAATACATGTATGAAATTTTGTAAAAGTGGAAATAATTGAAATGTACAATACCATTTTAATGGTATAGTTTTTGCATATTCTGGTACTTTAAGTTATTGTCAAGAAGATCTTGATAAAAAGGGATTTGAAAGCTAGAATTTGTTTTGTCCGCAACTCCATAATGTTGATTGTATTTGACATCTTTTTTATTACATATTAATATATATCTAAACTAATTCTTGTTCTATGAGAGTGAGATCAGGGGAAGCCCTAATACTGGTAATGCTATTTTGATAAAACCAGATTACACAATATTAAAATATTTTGAAAATATGAACAGTGATAAGTTGCATTTAAATTTTAAAGAAAGGGGTTCTTTGTGTTCACAAAAAAGCAACCAATGAAGCTGTGTGTGGTGAGATTTTAAAATGTCCCATTTATGTAGATGTTAGATCTATATGTAATGTACTTAAGTATTGCAAACGAATTTCCTCTGGCAATGTCAGTGACCTACTTTATGCTGCATATGAGGAGCGTAAGCAATTATGTTTGATTATGTTTAACACTGTCTCGAGTCCATATTTATGTCGATTTCTGATTTGATATAAAGGAGAGTCACTATAATATATTATAAATTGTGTTATGCATAAATGAATGTGTTCAGGCTAAGTGTACCACTGCAGTGGTCAGCGAACACAGTCGTGCTATTTAGGGCTAAGCATATCGTATATGAATTATATTCTGTATATATTAATTATAATTATATCTATCAGATTATTATAATTTTTATCTTGTTATATTACATTGGGTACACCGTCTATTTTTTAGAGCTGGGAAACCCGTTACTTCGGACGGGTGATTAGGTAAATAATGATTTTCTATCTACTAACTTGTGATCCATAAACCTCTACTAGTGCACCGTATGCCTTAAGTGTTGCCACGTTCAGGTTGTCATCAATTTCTTTGAAAAGATTTCCGGATTAAATAAAATAGCCGTTACAAAATTTAAATTCTCAAATAAAAAAAATGGTACCGGCTATTTTGTTTAATTGGGGAATCGTTTAAAAGAAAATGATGACAATCTATACGTGGCAACTCTTAAGGCATACGGTGCGCTTGTTGAGGTCTTTTGGTCATAAAGTTGTTAGATAGAAAATCAGATATTTACACCGTCCAAACCGAAAGTCACCCGTCCCAAGTAACGGTTTATCCAGTTTTAAAAATAGAGGGTGTACCCAGTGTATTAAAGTGGAGCATATATACAATATAAATGCATATACTATTGGTTTTTATACAGTTTATAAAGAAGTTAGTAGCTTAGAAAAAGCAAAGATATGTTAATATTTTATACGAGCACCAATGTCAGCATTAAAATGCATGAGATGACTAGTAAATACCAGCCAATAAGGTCTTTAAGATCAGACACTGCTATGCTAAACATTCCTAGAATAAGAACCAATAATTACGGTGAAATGCGGTTCGACAAATGTGTGCCACCTTATGGAACGGTATTTCTGTGGATATGAAACACATTGACTCTCTGACAGTCTTTCATAAAACATTGAAAAAACATCTGTTCAAAATTGCATATCAGTGATAATCAAGTGAATTTGTATTTTAGACTTTTAATGAACTTTCAATTAGCTGATTTTCGCGTGCGAAACGCTTTAGATGCTTGTTATATAAAGCGCTATATTTATAAATATTTTCCATTATTGCTATCACATTAATATAAAATACAGTAAGCCTGCCTATTATCCGTCAACAGCCAGATACTTATCCAATTATTAATACCAAGTAGCCGCTATTATCCATTTCATCACAGACACCTTGCACAAAAACATGATTTTTGGCTTTATTGCTTATGTTAGAGAGGTAAGAGAGGTGGCATATTAATTGTCAATACTTTGTCTTTATTTTTCATCGATATAGTGTATACAACAAATGTTGAATTATCAAGTACGAAGCAAAAATATAACAGTTTTCTGTTAATATCGCTTACTTTGGGTGATGTTTTGTCATTTTTCTACCCTTTCCCATGGATATTTCTGATGGTAAAAATACAGTTGTATTGATAAATCATTAACCTGCGGCCTTGAGCCGCAGGTTATATTTGTATGCAACAAGAAAAATTTCCATGTAGGGGCACGTGACCTGTTCTGGATGGTTTACCATTTCAAAAAAAAAATCAAAAAAAAATAAGCATCTTTTAAGAATGTCGTGAACCAGACTAACACCATTATTTTTTTTATTTTTCTCTTTATTTCTATTTGTATATTTTAAAATAAAGTAATGTACGTTAATAACCATAATAATTTCTTTTACCCCTTTAAGAAATTAAAAATAAGAAAAAAATGTGTTTCGATATGTGTTTTGACGTGCACCTGTAGTCTGGATTACCTCCCCTAGGTCATTACGTTAACTAGGTCAGTCAGGCCGACGCGGCAGCACGAAACACCCAAATATACCCAAATGTTACCCAAATAGTAACGTTTTTACCCAAATACTTATATTTAACTAACAATATGGGGTTGATTAACTATATTACGCATTTTAATGACCAGTGATGACTAAATAAACGTAAACTAGCAAGCTTTTCGGCAAGACTCGGCCCAGTATCATTTCGAACCAGCGTTGCCATACTATTTGCACGTCGTGAGAATCGCTTTATTTACATTCTTACGCTCTGCGTGCACCCATACCCAAATGTACACAAGTATGAACGTTTTTTACGCAAATACTTGTATTTAATAAACTATTTGTCGTAAATAAACTATATTACGCATTTGAATTACTAAAAATGAAAATAACACCAATTTTAGGTAAATTATACGAAATAAATATACCCAAACACACATAAGCCCACTAAATCAGAGAGGTTTGTAAAATTCCGCATTTTTCGGCAGGGACTTGGACTTTTTAATTGTTTCTTTGACTTACGTGAAGGCATTGCTCATTGTATATGTGTTGTGATGTTACTGATGTGAGTCTTTGCTCAGCTGGTAAAGTGTGCTGCCTCCCCTGTCCGATTTCCTCATACCTTTTTATCAAGCCTTATTAACACTTAAAAAAGTTCTAGTTTCTAAAATTATTTAAAAAAATGTCTCTCACAAGACTGGTCTGTAAAACAATTGGCCGCAGGAACTATTTAACTTGTTGGTATATCAATAGTAACAGGAAAATGTACGCCTTGGATCATAGTAAAACAGAAATTTCATATAAACTTGCGTCTCTATTGTCGATATTTAGGGCCCTAGCCAATCATTATCATCCAGCCAGCTATTATCCGACCTAGCAGTCATTATTCGGATACAGACCGTGTTAAACAGGTTGAGTTTAGTCTGGTATAGAACCATAGGTATAAGCATTTATACTTTTTTTTTACACCGCAATAGTGGATTGTTCCACTGCGTCACTGTATGTTTACCTTAACTGGACTGTACTTTCTCATTGTAGATTAATGTTGCAATTGAAGCTTATGTCCGTTTGTTGTCTATATACATGTATATGAATAATGTTCAACACTCAACATTTATTGTTTTACTGTTAATGCATATTTCCATAAATAAATTTGTTGACAATTTTAAGGATTTTTACTGTCATATTTAAACCCACTCTACTATAGGTAGGGGGACTATATAGGAGTTGCTTTGTCTGTCTGTCAGCTCAATAGTTTGTCCAGACTTTAACTTTGTGTTGAAGGATTTTATATCACTTGGCAAAGTGGTCATCTCAATTCTTGATTCACATTTGTAAAAATCTTGTCACACCATTCTCAGGTGAGCAATAATGTTACACCTCAAAAATGGGGAAGGTAGGCTGAAATGCAACGCCCTCATCTCACACGGAGAGGTAGAAGTCAATATAGACAGCTATAATCTCCTGCCATGTTAGTCCATAGTGAAGTGCAACCTTGATTGTATGTCACAGGGATTCTACTGAGGTGTAATGCCCAATCCTAAAAACAAGTCGCAAGTCTGTTTCAGATACCATCAGAACACTGTGACCTATTAAATGACCATAACTTTGTCAAGTTTTTATTTTCTTTCAACAAATAACTTATTTTTTTGCAGCAAAGATCTTCTTTCTAATGCAACCAATCCAGATTTACAGACTTGTAGACCCCCCGAATTGTCAGCCAGCTTGGTTGGAACTTGGTTCTGCATGTCACCTCCAGGTATCCCACATTTCGCCGTCATGTTTGTACAATGAAAAAGTTATGGATTGGGCACAAATTATAAGACTTAACCCTTTAACATTGAACTGTGACCTTCAGCATGCATGGTAGAAACTGCTCATCACCTTGCTGTAAATAGTTCATGTAATTTAGCCTTGGTGTTAAAAGGTTATGGAGCTGACAAGAAATATAAGATTCAAACCTTTGACTTTGAACTGTAACCTTGACCTGACAAGGTTGACAGTTGGGTTGTGCATGTTGACTTTACTAGTTACACTTTTGCAGTAAGTTTCATGGAATTTGGCCAAGGCGTTGCCCTATAGTTCTCTTCTATCACATACAAACAATACGTAGGACCGTGGCCGAGTGGTTTGGGGGCCTGCCTAGGAAGCTTGAGGTCGAAGGTTTGAATCTGGGCAGAAGCGGGGTTGGAACTGATGAGACTGGTTGGTCAGCCTCCAGCTAGTTAAAGTAATGGTTACTATAGGCCCATCTCTGCCAGGCGCCCGACATTACCAGAATGGATTCGGGAAGGTACTGTAAGCATGAAAGATACGTAAGTGTCTCATAAGTCAGAATTGACTAGCCTCAATAGGGGTGACACTATCATAAACAAACTTGACCTTTACAAAAACTTAGTATCAACAAATAACTAGAGTCTGTTAAGTTGGTGATATTTTATTATTTAATATGAATTGCATAATAATGACATTTCTCATGCCGGACAATATCATGGCAGAGTTATCCTCAGTAGTGAAAATGATAGCACTATTTCACATGCACATTGTACAGCATGTGAAAATGACAGGATTTTCTAAATAAAATTCTGATTAAATAAATATATTATAAACATGTTCAACAAATTGGCTAGTTCAACCTGTACGTTTATGTAGAAGTACAGTGAGTTCTTTGTTAATAAAACTTCTGATTAATCAATAAGTATTTAAACATGTTCAACAAAATAAGGTAGATTATAAAACCAGTTAAACTCTAGCTTGGCCACATTGACATGAGCTCGACCTATTGATTAGCATAATTTAACAGTCAATATATTATCTACGTTTATAACACCGATTGTATGTTTTCATAATCGGGGAGTATCACAAAGATACTCGACTTGTAATTATACTCTATACAAACACACATCTGAAATACCAACATTGCACGATTTGCTTGCGGAAATTGATATATTCAACGCTAGAACCTTGTAATATAGTCTTGCATAAAGGTCAAGCTCATGTCAAAATAGCCAAGCTATACAATAACTTAAAAGAGAAAAGCAGAATTTTGTAAGAAAATGGATTTTATAAAAGTACGATCATATGACTAAACTTTTGTGAAAGTTTCAGATTTGGACAAAAATGTTGAATAAATCGCCCTCAGCTCTTAGACTACATGTACAATGTAGAATAAACTTGTCTCACAATCCTGTCTTAAAGTACTATAATTTAGAGTAAGGTACACCAAGCTGCCAGCAACAATATCAATGATTTATTGGTAACATTGTTCCACTGATTCATTAAATATCTGTGGATTTTTTTTTTGAAAACTGGATACATGTGAATAATAAATATCACTAGAGTAAGATAAATTCGAATCTCAAATACTTATAATGATAATTAACCTTCAAAACAGTGATTTTTCAAATATTATTATTTCCTTTGGGTTCTCAGACTTCTCTGCTATTTCAAGTATAAACTGGTATGCAGAAGTTACCTTACTCTTATATATACTTCAATACAACTATAAAGGTGTTAGTATCTGGGTATAGCATATATTGTGTTACACACTACAATTAGCCTACACAGGCCCCGATCTTCAGAATCATCTCAACGTCAGCTAAATCTTATTTCAATTTTTTTCTTTTGTGTCTTTATGTTAACTTCCATGTGATGATGGAACGTTAATTTGGGTTAATTAGTTTTACCTGTGAAATTTAAACATCTTAAAGTTCATATTTGTCTCTTATTCAGACTCTGATTTCAGAAAAATCTCAATTTGAGTTAGAAATTTCTACTCGAGATGCATAACTGACCAGGGACAGGCTAGCAATATACACCATGTACTTCAACCCAAGAAAAGTTGTGAAGAAATAAATCATTTACTATATGTTTCAGTTGTATTATGCTGCCATGTGAACATGAGAAACTATGGATTTATATATTCTTTGGTTAAATAATGTATGGTACAAACACAATAAGCAACACATGGTCACTCTATGAGCATTAAATACATGAGAAGAAAGCAACACTTGTCTATAATACAGGGGTTCCACTAGCTTTTGAATCAAAAGGGTCACTTTAACTTGATTCCTTTTACTAAAGATTATCATTTAAAGTCAAAATACCCATGATTTTAAGAGGTCAAACTGTGATTAGGAAATTTAAGGGTCAAAGCCCCTACTCCCAAGGCATGTGGAACCCTGATAATACATGTATATATACATTTGGCTATCAAATGTTTAAAAGCAAACTGCATAATGTTAACAATATAATGACTATTGTACTAAAATTTGACCAGGCACAAATCTATCCTCATATGCTTTTTGTTATAGTACCGAAATATATTTTTGACAACAACAACAATTTTTGACTGCGTAACATAAAAAATCTGTTCAAATAACGAATAAGTCCAAATAATCATGGATGCCATAATCCAAAGGTTTCTACAACACTATTAAATTTATGCTTTTTTTAATTGGACTGGACCAGCCAAACAAAAGCCAGCCCTAAGCACTCAAATTGAATAATGTGATGCTTGAAAGCTCACATAATTTAATGTTATTGCAGTTGCTGTAAATATGCATGTTTACATAAGTCAGACAAGGTATAAGCTCATAATGGATATTAAAAAAACAATTAATATATAATTGAGCATAACGTAAATGGTATGAGAGAAGATATGACTGCACACACATATACTAGTATAATGGCAGGATTAATACCAAACATTGGACAACTATCCATCACGAAGCTCTCTGTTGCCACCCAGGGTAAGTTTGATGACATCATCAGATAATGCTCTTGAAAACCAAAATAAGATGATGTGCATACTGTAGCAAAGAAACTTTAAAATCTACAAATAAATCAAGCCAAAGTTCTTCTGGACAATGTTCCATCAAGGGGTCCATCAATCGTATCTTCTTATTTTCATAGGTATATTCAAGGTTTTCATGATTTGATCAAGTTGAACACAAGCAACAAACATGGACACATCAACACTTAATTCACTTTAGTTGTCTTTGCAGCAGGTCTACTGAGCTTGATAAATAATCCAAGAAGGACATTGAAATTCTGAAAATAAAATTTAAATACAATTATAGCAACAATGTGAGAGGTCTTAACACAGAAAGCATGTCTCATACAAGGTCAATGCTCAGGCAAAAATCATCTGACCTAAATTATCTAACAAAATGCAAAACTAGCCTTGGTAGCATGCATTCAAGTGAGCTTTTTATAATCCCACTAGGGATGAAAGGAAAACGAGAACAGACATGACTGTATGAGTGACAACCAGCACAAAATCAGTATGTTTCCCTCACCTAAAGTGAAAGACATAATTATACACAGGGGTCCTACTGGGACATAATGTCCAATCCTGATAACCAGTCACAAGTATTTTTAGGGTGCCATTAGCACACACTCCTATACTATAAAGAAGACTGTTTCAAACATGAATACTGTTTCAAACATTAGTCTATTGCTAAAATTCAGCAATGATATTTCAAATAACGATAAGTCAGTCAATACTTGGTACTTTTTCCCTGTATACAACACTAGTCAGGCTTTGTGTGAGGCCATACCAAACAGTTTTTATGTTAAGTGTCGTCGTGCTCCTAGGTTTGGATGTCCATTTTCGAAAGAAAAAAAATGAAAAACTATAAATTTTCAAAAAACTTCATTAAGTGATCAATGTAGAATAAGTGAGAATGAATATGTTACCTGTACAAGGAAATATAACGCAGCTAGGTATCCACCAATAGCTATAGCAAGGAAGAGATCAAAGACAGCTGGTTTCACACTGAATGCATTAATAGAATACTCTGCACCATCATAGAAGACAAACTCTGGATCTCTGTAATACAAACACACCATTATTACTGACAGCTGCAAACCATCATTACTGACACAGCTGTAACAGTAATCACCTCTAACAACCTGCTTACACATCAACATTACCGACACAGCTGTAACAGTAATCACCTCTAAACACACCATCATTACTGACAGCTGCACACAAACATTACCGACACAGCTGTAACAGTAATCACCTCTAACAACCTGCTTACACATCAACATTACCGACACAGCTGTAATAATCACCTCTAACAACCTGCTTACACATCAACATTACCGACACAGCTGTAATAATCACCTCTAACAACCTGCTTACACATCAACATTACCGACACAGCTGTAACAGTAATCACCTCTAAAAACCTGCTTACACACCATCATTACTGACACAGCTGTAACAGTAATCAACTCTAAACACACCATCATTACTGACAGCTGCACACCAACATTACCGACACAGCTGTAACAGTAATCACCTCTAAACACACCATCATTACTGACACAGCTGTAACAGTAATCACCTCTAACAACCTGCTTACACATCAACATTACCGACACAGCTGTAATAATCACCTCTAAACACACCATCATTACTGACACAGCTGTAATAATCACCTCTAACAACCTGCTTACACATCAACATTACCGACACAGCTGTAACAGTAATCACCTCTAAACACACCATCATTACTGACACAGCTGTAACAGTAATCACCTCTAACAACCTGCTTACACATCAACATTACCGACACAGCTGTAATAATCACCTCTAACAACCTGCTTACACATCAACATTACCGACACAGCTGTAATAATCACCTCTAACAACCTGCTTACACATCAACATTACCGACACAGCTGTAATAATCACCTCTAACAACCTGCTTACACACCATCATTACTGACACAGCTGTAACAGTAATCACCTCTAAACACACAATCATTACTGACAGCTGCACACCAACATTACCGACACAGCTGTAACAGTAATCACCTCTAAACACACCATCATTACTGACACAGCTGTAATAATCACCTCTAACAACCTGCTTACCATCAATATTATTAAATACCAATTTTGCTGATTATAGTATTTCTATTATACCTTGATTAAACGTCTGTGGAGACTCACTAAAAAGTCACTTATGACAGGCACCCATCTAGCTCAGTTGGAAGATATTGACTAATGATTCAAGGGGTAATAGCGGTGCACTTTTTACTCCTCATTTATTTAAGCAACCATAAATCAGTCATAACAGTACCTGATGCTATTTTAATTTAAACTAGAGCTATCACAGGAGTGATGAATCATACCCCCGCAGCACCGCCTTGACACAGGAATATTATTTAAAATTATAGTCTTAACAACACATTTGATGGAAATCTGCTGCTATACAGATTGAAAAACACCATGATTGAAATTTCATGACTTTGTACCAAGCAATTTTAAAATCCAGTAAGAATTGACAAAGTTACAGAGCGGACACGATTTACATGACTATATAACCTTTGACCTCTAAGTGAGACCTTGACCTTTGAGATAGGGACCTGGGTCTTGCAAATGACACACCGTCTTGATTTGGTGAACATTTGTACCAAGCAATTTTAAAATCCAGTAAGAAATGACAAAGTTACAGAGCGGACACGATTTGCATGACTATATAACTTTTGACCTGTAAGTGTGACCTTGACCTTTGAGGTAGGGACCTGAGTCTTGCGCATGACACACCGTCTTGATGTGGTGAACATTTGTACCAAGCAATTTTAAAATCCAGTAAGAAATGACAAAGTTACAGAGCGGACACGATTTGCATGACTATATAACCTTTGACCTGTAAGTATGACCTTGACCTTTGAGGTAGGGACCTGGGTCTTGCGCATGACACACCATCTTGTTGTGGTGAACATTTGTACCAAGCAATTTCAAAATCCAGTAAGAAATGACAAAGTTACAGAGCGGACACGATGCTAACGTAACGACAGACCAACATGGTGACTCCGTCACTCCAGTATACCCCCTTCAAACTCTGTTTGCGGGGGTATAACTAATAACGCTTAAAATCCATAAACAATATTTCTATGGTCAATCTATCAAACAAGATGGAGGTCTAAAGTCATACGCTAGAATCTGACATTATCTTTTATCCTTAAAATCCCAACATAGTTGAACATATTGACTAGAAACCCAGAAAACAGGCATCTGGTGTGATTTATTTAAAGTCGTAAAAACTTCTTTTGCAATCAGTATCAAATAAATAAGTTTGAAGTTTTTCTATAAAACAAAGCCTGTACCTTTTATCAGTCTTGACAGTGAAACGTTTGACATCCTTGAGATATCTTGCCATAGTTTCTTCTAGTGTGGATAATAAACTGGAATCTTTGGGTAGTAATTGAGCTGCTCTAGGTTGAGATGTGATGTGATCCATCCATGCTGATACAAGATCCTTCTGTACATCCTGCAAATATATAGGATATTCTCAATAACAGCAGGCTGCTGGCCATAATGACTGCTTAAAATGTGAAATGTATACACAGTTTGAAAACAAGAGGCCCCTGAGGGGCCAGTTACGCTCACCTGAGTCATGTGGGAAATTTCAATTTTTAGCTCTGGTGGCCATCTTGTTTAGCAGACCGGAACGATTTCAGCTATTTTGGTTACAGGTCACCCAAAGATCATTCCTGTAAAGTTTTATAAAAATCCATCAAGCGGCTCAGGAGAAGAAGCCGTTGAAAGGATATTTCTATTTTTAGCTATGGCGGCCATCTTCTTTAATGGACTGGAACAATTTTAGCTAAATTGGTTAACAGTCAACCAAAGATCATTTGGGCAAAGTTTTATCAAAACCCGTAAAGCAGTTAAGGAGAAGAAGTTGTTTAAATGAGAATTCTATTTTTAGCTCTGGCGGCCATCTTGTTTAGCGAAGCGGAACGATTTTAGCTATTTTGGTTAAGGGTCACCCAAAGATCATTCCTGTAAGGTTTTATCAAAATTGGCCAAGTGGTTAAAGAGAAGAAGTTTTTTTCTATTTTTAGCTCTGATGGCCATCTTGTTTAACGGAGCGGAACTATTTTAGCTATTTTGAATAAGTGTCACCCAAGGATCAGTCCTGTACAGGTTAATCAAAATCCACCAAGCGGTTAAGGAGGAGAAGTCATTTAAAGGATATCTCTATTTTTAGCTCTGGGGGCCATCTTGTTGAGCGGAGCGGAACAATTTTAGCTATTTTGGTGAAGGGTCACCCAAAGATCATTCCTGTAAAGTTTTATTGAAATTGACCAAGTGGTTAAGTAGAAGAAATCATTTAAAGATTTTTCTATTAATAGCTCTGGCGGCCATCTTGTTTATCGGAGCGGAATGATTTTAGCTATTTTTAATGAGGGTCACCCAAGGATCATTACTGTAAAGTTTTATTAAAATTCGCCAAGCGGTTAAGGAGAAGAAGTCGTTTAAAGGATATTTCTATTTTTAGCTCTGGCAGCCATTTTGTTTAGCAGAGCAGAACGATTTTAGCTATTTTGGTAAAGGGTCACCCAAACATCATTCCAGTACAGTTTTATTGAAATCGGCCAAGTGGTTAAGGAGAAGAAGTTGTTTAAAGATTTTTTTATTTATAGCTCTGGCGGCCATCTTGTTTATCGGAGCGGAACGATTTTAGCTATTTTTTATGAGGGTCACCCAAGGATCATTACTGTGAAGTTTGGTTGAAATTGGCCAAGCGGTTTAGGAGGAGACGTCGTTTGAAGAAATTGTTGACGACGGACGACGATGACGACGGACATCTCGGTATGACAAAAGCTCACCTTGAGCACATTCGTGCTCAGATGTGCTCAGGTGAGCTAAAAATAGTTGCATTAAGGACCTTATCAGGCTGTTGGTAAAGCATTTCGGCCTGCTAGGTACATACGTATTGAATACCCTGACTATAGGATATTTGTTGATTTGGGTGCAAGACTGAAAATTTATTTCATCGAGTGATCAAAGGAAATCAATATTTTCATGCCACTCATAAAAACTTACTTATCTGTGATCACAGGAAATATAAATTGAGCATGCACAAAAATGTTCTGCTTACTAAATCCTTCTATGTCCCTTAAAATAGAACTGTATAATTGGCTTAATTGGAAAAATCATGTGGTGATGACTTAAAGGCCGAAACCGTTGATGTAACATTTCTTATTCAACATAATACTTGGACCAACTTCTAACACAATCCTAAGAATAACCACATTTAGGAATGGTACAAAGCATCCATGGGAAGTGTCAGTAAATGAAAACAAGAGGAAATAAATTTGTTTGACATCAATCCATCAAAACATCAAGCACAAAATCAAGTACCCAACATTATCAGTAATTATTCTAATCATTTAGACACGTCTGCCCTTAATAGTGTTATATAAATCATGTATATCCTTACCAATGTATCAGTAAAGAGTTGCATATTTCCCTGAGAGGTAAGATTATATACATGTCTAGCTAACGTCTCCGCTATTATACGGATATTTCGTACTAAGCTATCTTCATTGACCCTGTTTCTGAAACAAGAAAAACACAATGAAATATTATAAAACATGAGAACTCCAACATGTGGTCCATCTTGAGCAAATTGATTAAACCAGAATTTTCCTCCTAAAGTATTTGCTGAAGTTATAATAACTTTTTCTTTCTTTCCTAGTAATTACTGATTTATTTATAAATTAATGTTTCGCTAAATTAATACTCAACTGGTCTTCAGCTACCAGTTTTCCTAGGAAAAACTATCAAGCCGGGAAAAAAATATCAACAATTATGTGTCTTTTTCTGTTAAGCCAACCTTTTCACAGACACAAGGCAATAGCAATATACCAAAGACGAACCCACTAAATCAAACAATCAATTTAACTCCTAGGTTTCACAATCGAAATCGATTGATATCACGCCAGAGCAAACATCGCTTCGCCTGATTGTCAAAGGTTGCTTGACGAAGGATTTTAAGTTAATCCATTGGACCATGTGATTATAATTTACCGTTAAAATTAATTTAAAGGGAATTGATTGACAACTGGCGTAATGTGAATTATCTGATGTTTTACCTTGTGTCTAATATTGTAGTTCTCTCAAGGCTCTTGTGAGAATCAAGATGTGACAATGTAAATGCTGGTAATCTTTTCATACTGAATCTTTCATGCTCCCAAGCTAACAATTCCTCAGCTAGGTTGATCTTTTTATGCACCATTTTAAAATCAACTTCTGAGAAGAATGTTTCCACTACTTTTTCAAGATGCTGAAATACAAAAAAGTTGAACTGTGACATATCTAACAGATATTTTCATAGCAATGGCATTTTTACATACAGCATATACTCCTCTAACAGTAGTGTAATTTGTTCCTCAAACGAAATTCCATGAAAGGACCATGGCAATTTTCTGGGGGTTTTTCATGACTCATTTTTCTGTTCAAACAACATAATCATAATTATGATTACTGCAACAGTCTTTCATATTATATATAAACACTTTCCAATAGACACTTAATATTAAAATACAGCCCATGTGTCAAGGTATTAAATAAGTATTTGTAGACATACATTACGTTAGTGGATGCCTATGAGCCTGGAACATGATAAAGTCTTAATTCAATATTAAAATGATAAAACAAAAACTAGGTATATTATGTTTTGAAAACTTCTTAAATTACTTAACAATCAGAATAACTATTGAACGAGAAATAGCCTTAAAAATGACAAAATGAATATTTTTGTGAATAAATATAGAGTGTTAAACTATTAAGACCAGTTTGATTTTGTGCGCTGTGTTTCATTTTCCTATTAATTTTTCAGTTAAATAAATAACAATAATTGTAAAGTGGGAATAACGTGCAGTGAGAGATTATATATTCTTACATTTAGTTTAGTAAAATTCCTATGTATGATAATTTATACTTCTTGAGTTAAATTATGCATTCTTTGTACAAATGTTTCTTTAAATTGAACAAGTAATTAGGAATTGCAAGTAATACAGAAGTCCCCTACCTGGTTGTTAATGTTTCCGTTGCCATGGTAACCACACTTTTTGTCCGAATCAAAAAATAATTAGATGTGCATTATCTCCTCACTGATCCCTATCCAAGTTTCATAAACCTAGCTTGAAAACTGTTGGAGCTATGGCAGGATTTCTTGACGGACGGACTGAACATTAAAATGACTAGCAAATAGCACCTCCATGGTATGCAAGCAGAACTAATGATTCATATTATATGAAGATAACTTACCTGTAAGAATTCACCACCAGGTGAATCGTCTCTCGGTGGTTTGGATACATGTAATCTTAATGAATCATGTTGACCAATGGTGTCCAGGCACAGTACATATGCAATATCTGACAACAGTGTACTATCTGTAATAATGAAAGTAAATCAATTAGTGTTACAACAAGAATAAAATATTACAAATATATACTCACAAGTAGGTCTTCCAGATTTTTGACAGCTGAGATTTGAACTTGCGACTTTTCACCTGCTGAAACTTGGACTTTCAGCTGACAGCAGTTAAGTGCATTTGTTGTGGAGGTCAGTAATGTTTAATGTTTCTGTTCTGAACTCGACTGTTATAAGTCGAGTGCTGCCTTCCCTGTCTAATTTTTATTATCTATTACCGCAAACCATTTAATATTCAGGTTCTTCAAAGGATTTCAAATTAAGGCAGTGAATATTCTTAAACGATTAATAAATAATCAAACATGTAACAGAACATGCCTTATAAACCTTCAATAGCAGCTCAACCTGAACAGAAATATAATTCTATAGTATATAGAGTAAAGTACATGTACATTGAATTCACTTGTACTGGTATTGATTTACATGAAATTTCATAGAGAAACATAATTATATAATGCAGACATTGCATAACTTGCCAAAATTTACCAGACATTCGGTCTGGTACTTTGAGAAAATTTACTTGACCGAATAATGTTTTATCATAGTAGACACAATAGGCTTATATATAACAACGGAGGTTAACAAAAAAATTCCAGAATATAACCGAATTTAATTCTTTGGGGGTTTCAAGGTTATAGCTACGGTGAATAATTATTCAGAATATTTCTCTTAATAATATCATGGCACTAGATCATTGTAATTGTATGTCTGTGATAATATCAAGGTATTCTGGTGAGATAATACATTTATACAGGAATACAAAGTTTTCCAATCTTATATTTTATCAATAAAATTATTTTTTTTCACCATTTATCCACCGCATTAACAACAGAGTATTCCGACTGTACCGAAAACAACATGGGGGCGCCCATAAGAGGCAATAATTTTTCATTTTTAAACGACAACTGCGCATCATTGGCAGTGCAACAACTATCGGATTGCAATCGTCGGACTGTGCTCAAAATGTCCGATTTGGTCCAACAGTGATTCACGATGTCTGAGAAATATATTCTATAATAAATCATTGCATTACTTACCAACATTCTCAAGTGTGTCTTCAATCCATTTCTTAGAGCCAAGATAATTAAATTTGCCAGCACCAGACAACAAAAACACCATATTGTACCTGTCAACTGTTAAGGACATAATGTATCCATTGTACTACATTCAATATAAACAAGAAGGTTTTTGTGAAATTTTCACTTTTGAAATATTTATTTTTGCACCTAAGCATCAATATAAACAGAAACTAGAAATGTGTCCATCCTTAATGGTCAACTAAACATCAAGGTTTTTATTCTGTGAAATTCCACCCAACGGTTTATGAGGAGTTTAAAGGGATTCAACTCCAGTTGGTAAATTGCAAAATTTATCAAAAAGTTCTCTTAAAATCGCCTTTTTTTACAGACTGACAGCACCAATGCTATATGCCCCCACTTATAAATAAGTGAGAGGGCACAACAAACAAAACAACTACCGAAGGACCATCCTTCTAAAACTCTGTCAATTCCACCAAACAATAACAGCGCACTAACACGATCATCTTAGGTCTTTCTCCTCTCCTTCTTACAAGGAAACTTGGAGAAGATCAGTAGAGGAGGCGAAGACGGAGAGTTGAACATGGGAATAAAACTAACACTCATTTTTGCTTAAATATAAGACACATAAGGTAATATTGCAACTCATGTTGTCATATTCAGAATGGAATGTTTTCTCAACATTTATCTAAATAGTACCATAAAAACCTTACTGCTTTATTTAATCAGTTTTGCGATTCCTTATGTTATCAACAGATTGGCAATGATATGGTTCGTTATCTATACAATTCTACATGTAATTTGTAAAGGATACTTTGCATGGGTTCTAGAGTTGGAGTAGAGTTTAGCAAACAATCTAGCCAGCTCTAACACAGCAATTACCCCACTTCCATTAGAATCAGCCCCTGTGGACAAACTCTGAAATATAAGACAACAGCCATTGTAAATGATTCAGATGCAAATTACATTAAATAAATCTCAACTTTCATGATTTTAAATGATTTTGAAATTCTTGAAAATGCATTTTATAAACAAACATACAAACTTTTAATCTTCCACCAAAACATTTTTTTGCTTTAAAAAAGACTATTACATGTCCCAGAAATACAATAGAATGTGTATGAGGTCAGTGAATACATGCAATACAACCCGTTATAAAAGGGGAGACACATTTACTAAGGAAGTTGGAGTCTGTTCAAAAGCTCACAATAGCATATGTTTGGTTGTCTGGGTATCTTGCTGACTTCATAAATCTTATCTTATCGAGCTTTATGAAAAGTGATTACATAACTAAGCCTTAAGGTGACTGCTAACACATAGCTTCATTTGTATATCGTACCAAAACTAATCAACATACCGGAGCAATACCAAAGGCGTCATAATGTGTCACTACAACAATCGTTGGTAGTTGTTCCTCTATCCCGTAACCAGACAGATGTCCCTACAAATAAAGCACTCTTATAAAATGTATCGTCTACAGTCATATAATTATCAAAGTTGTGAAATAGCAAATATATATAAGATGTATTGAAGGCTGAGAGTGGTCCTATGTATATAGATGCACTAGGTAATATACAGACAACCAACTCTTAAACAGATACTTGATTTTAACAACAAAAGAAATCAGAGCTGATAAGCCAACTTATTAACCAGTAATGCATTCTTCAATAATTTCATAGATACAATATAGCCTATACTGATGAACACAAATATCTATTTAGTATTTAGCATTTAACTGAGACAGCCTTTCAATTTTATACCTGCCTACTAATAATAGTAATTGGTCAACGACCTCTGGCTTCAGAGGATCATTAATCAATGAAAATTAGAACCTTTAACCGTTGAACAAATCTTATAAAACCTACCTGTATGTTGGTAATCTGGAAGTCAGACAAAGCCTTTGCCTGTGAACCAGACATAACCATCTGGAACCCATTAGCTGATGCTGAGCTAAATAAAGCTGAAACAGAAAGAAACCAATCGGTTGCATACAGAAGAATGACTATAAACACAAACATTATATGGCGTGAAAAAATCACTATTCCTTCAGTCATTTCTGTCAAGAAAACGAAATTTGAAACCATGTCTATGAAAACTGATTTGAAACAAGTTACAGTTACAGAATTTGAACAGTTCAACGCATGTGTTTATCTTTTGTGAAACCTGCATTGATACTTAATTAAATAATTTTGAACATCTACATTTCAGGATAACAAAACAGAAGTTGCACTCAATTCAACATTGTGAAGTTCATGTTAATTAAAAGATGAAACCTTGTTAAATACTGGACTCAGACATACAGAACTGACATAAAAGTCTAATATTTACACTCTAAGGGTTGTCATAAGGAGGCCAATTTGTCTCAAATTTACATGCAAAAAGCCTCCTTCATGAAATCCTAGTGAAAAACTGAAAACCCTGCACTCTACAGTCTACCCTTTGAACATCCCTTGCTATTACCTTCAACGGCTGTTGCAGCATCATCACCAGAGCCTCCTGTAACACCTTCATATACTTCTGTTAACTCTTCGGTCTCATGAGCAAAGTAAACAGGTACACTACTATCCTCAGAAGACAGTAACTCATGCTCCAACGATTGTAAATGCTGTAAAAGGAGATTATCAATAATGTGTCAACATTTGGCTAAACATTAAATGATGTGTAATTATTAAAATGTATGAATTATGTGAAATAGTTTTGACCAATGATATCTAAGACAAAAATTCACTATGCTGAAGTAAGTAATGATGTGACATTTCGATATAATGAATATGTTCTAAATGTAATGTATTAAGATAAAATATCGAGATGCCATGTTTAATAAAGGCAATTATTGTCTGCCTCCTGTAAAAAATTGTTGTTAAAACTTGTTATAAATGGTTTTTCAGTACATTCTCGCAGTTTCTTGGAAACCAATTCAGAGCTCTCTGTAAGTCTCGAGATTGAATTATTCTCAATTTGAAAATTGTGTATCATATTATTCACCTGTTGAGAATCTGCAGACAGACTTGATAAGTTCTGTGGAAGTAGAATGAGCAAACCACCAGCTTTTTGCTCGACCAGCTCTCTATACTTGGCACCAGTGACTTCTTTCAGTCTTGATAGAATGCATCTTCTGGTAACCATTTTAGCGTCAAGTGGTCTGGCTTCCATATTAATCAAGGACATCTTGCTTCCTGCAATAAAATGTTATCAAAGTTACTGAAGGCTTATCTGCTGTTGCAGACTTCCCAATAGCCGTCGGACAGTCAGACCAGTCCGACAGTTTACCTCTCGGTCTGGTGCGTCAGACCTTTCTGTCTGACCGCGTGTCCGAGGGTTCGCAATCGTCGGGTATGTTTGCATTGGGTACGTTTTGTATTGGGAACGGTTCTGCATGGACTTTGTAAGACTTATTTTGATTCGTCTGTAATAAATTTGTAAGCCAATCGCAAAGCACGAACCATTTTTCTAACTCTGCGTTCTTGTACTCCTATTTTGAAGAGTCCCATCCAATTTCAAGTGGGAAACATGGAAAAATATGGATAAAATCGATAGACTTATCGGTAATTGGCCATCGGACAACAAATTTAATAACGATTTCTCGATGACAGTACTCGGAAACGAGGAAAGCCATCTCTTACTGTGTGTACATCGTCTTAAACGGGAAATTGAAAATATTTGCTTTTTTGTTGATTTATCAGTCAGACAGATTTCCTTCTGGTCTGATAGTTTCTCCAAGTCTGTCAGACCGTTGGTCCGACAGATTGTCGGCGAGTAGAGGGAAGTCTACTGTTGCATACACATGTGTGATGCAAAAAGCAAAGAGTACTTCAATGTACTGGTAGCGTTTTGATATGAAATGACATGCTACAAGATATTGGAAAGCATTTTCAGAGTTTCCGAAATTTCTGCCAAACATTAACATACTCAGTGTCCGATAAATTTCTAAATTTGCTGGTTGCCCACTGGGCTACCAGAATTATTTTCTGGTAGCCCGGAATTTTTTCTAGTTGCCCAGAAATTGCAACTGCGGAAGTACAAGTATAAATTTGCTCCATATTGGCAGTGAACTTTGATAGATGTGTCAATATGGCAATGTTTGTCAAATGTACTTGTCATATGATTGGTAAACATGACTAGTTCCTGGTAACCTGATACCCCGGCCGGTATATATTTTTATTTCATATTCATTGTAATGTCGGTAAATAGCTATACATATTGTACTGTACTAGGGCTTTCCCTTGAACCAGGCACCATTAATACATAAATTGCATGCACAAATTGAAGAAAACATGTCCATTCTTTCTCCATCCTTTCTATCTTGTAATTTACACTTGGCTTCTTTATATGTTTTGCTGGCTGTCATTTAAATATCATAAGGCCTAGTAAAATGCATGAATTGATACCACTTCCATCCAGACTGTAGGCCTATGTGTATAATTATATTTAACTGTGTATGTAGTATTGACTCTAAATGCACAAACATAATGTAGATTTGGAAGACAAAAGTGTCATGATTAATTCAATATGAAGGGTAAAACACACCTGTTGTTAATTTAACATGTGCTGGTATGTATTTTAATGTTTCTGTTGACTACAGACATTTAGAATTTTCATAAAATCGTATGTGAAGGTTGCGAAAACATATGACATTTCAAATTGTCGTCAATTGAGTGATCAATGATAGCAAATTCTTTTAAATGAGACATTTTTGTATATTTTACTGCTCAAGTCTTTTATTTATGACTTCCAATACAGCTTTGACAAATCGCAAAACTCATAACCAATTTTCATTTTTGTTGACGTCGTGGTTGACTGCTAAAGCTCGGAATCCAAAAGTACGGTTGCAGAATTTCAGTTTGGGCTTTATACCCGACCCGATGAGCAATTTAATCAGATTGTCGGCGAATTTTAACACCTTTGATGGGATTAACTGATTGCTGGCAGGTTGCAAGAGGCAATTACTGATTGTTTATTGGGGTCTTCAGTATACATGCCTGTATATTGTCGCTTTTTTACAGTAATTAGACAAGTAATAGACTCGATTTATTGTAAAATACGAATGACCGGACTACCAATTCTGAGACTTTATGGTTGCCCGGCGGGCTTACATCTGAGTTTTTAATGGTAGCCCGGCCAAAATTTCTGGTAGCCCACGGGCTCCGGGCAGTGGATTTATCGGACACTGCATACTGAAGTGTTGCCCGAAATTTGGCGAAAAATCCAAATTGCTGTCAAAGGGAAAGCTGTCAAAAAGCAAATCAAAGTGGCTATTTTTGGCAAGTAAAACAGGTGTGATAATTATAACATTTCATTACTCATCAATACTCAGATTGTCAAAAATAACCAGTCTCATGCACAAGCTTGCCATTGCAGGAAAATGTTACATATCCGAAAAATATACATCCGAATTCGTGCAAGTTTAAAGTTCAATAAAATTGATTTTACGGCCGATGTAAGCAAAATATGTTTAAACAACGAACGTTGATCAAAAGAGAATATAATAAATTTGTTAAATAAATGGAAACATTACCTATTTTCATGTCATAATGATCGAATTGTTGCATGCGATAAATTGCAAATTCGTGAGCAGCATTCACCGGTGAAACCGGCGAGATTATAATGAAGATCGGTATGAAAAAGAGAAATGAAAGTGGAAAAGAGTTCTTGAACATCTCAAATATCTCCCCAATCCCATCCATCTTCACAAGAGGTGGATGATTTATTGCAACAAATGAAATTAAAATAGGAAAATCACACGCCGGATTTTTATTTTGTGAAGATCCTTAAATCGCAAAGTGACGTAACGGATAATTTCGCGAAATGGGCATAATGAAAAGGAAATTTAAGTCAGAGGAGTGCTTGTAACGATTAAGTTTACAGACGATTATTCATAAAGCAAATATTGTAAATCATTGTGTGTTATAAATTACAAGACTTCTAAAACATATGCAATTATCTCTCTTTACATTTTTTTGGTTAGTATTAGAATTGATATTAATAGACGCAAAGCCTAATGTATATATACTTGATTCTCATCGACTCGATCCTTCTCATCGACTCGAGCCCAAATTGTTTTGGTCAAATATGCACACATGCGGAGATGGTTCTTATCCAAAACATATTTAAATCTGCTGGAAGGCTAATTTCTGTCACAAAAGCAAAACACATGTGAATGAAAACAACTTGTAATCGTTCTGTGATCACTAATAGCAACCAACCATGAAAATCCATTTTGGTAAGCATCAATGCCTAAGCTTTTTACCATGGGGTTCGGTTATTGACAATTTATTTGTCAACAAGCTCGTTCACGTTGATTAAAGTCGGTGAATATCATCTAAGATGATTTAACTTTTTTTCACAAAAATCTAACATTTGAAAATCATATGACGCAAAAACTGAATAAGGCCAACTCAGTACTTGGGGCAATACGTAGATCCTTCAAATATCTGGATGAAAAAACTTTCAAGTTGCTTTTCACAAGCTTGGTACGACCAATAGTTGAGTATGCTAATCCTGTTTGGAGTCCTTACCGAATAAAACATGTTGATATGATTGAAAACCTACAACGTAGAGCGACAAAAATGCTACCTGGAATGGACCAACTTAGTTACCCTGAGAGACTTGAAAGGCTGAAATTACCATCATTGACATATAGACGCTCAGGGACGTAGCTGCCCATACGCAAATACGCACGTGCGTACGCTGTTTGAAAAACTGACAAAATTTAAGTGATATAAAAATGCAATAAAATGCAATGCCTAACCCGGGTGAGGCATATTTTCCGTGTGATAAATCCTAATTGATATAGAAACTATCAAAAGTGTTTTGAATTGAATTTTTCTGGCTAATGTTAAATCACTTAAGTAGCTAAAATACAAAATTAATCATGTAGAAAACGTATTTTTGTCACAAGCATCTGCGGTAAATAATGCATTTTTTTAGCTCGCTTCGCTCGCACAATACATTTATTGGTGAACAGTATGAATTAGAGATTAAGTTTGTGTGATACACCATGGACGTACATACGTACATGTGTCTATCCATTCCATTGAATAGTCAGAGAGTATGAATTATTCCAAAGCAGCAACGTTCCTCACTACATGTAATTAGTTTTCTCAGGTATATTGTGCTTTTACCATACTCTAGTGAGCACTGATTCCCATCCTCCGTTAGATGTATGGATATCTCTAAATGTCCCCTTCGCTAAACCCATTCGTCTCCTTCACTTTTGCGACCATCCATGCGGTACGGACGAGCATGTGCCGAAAACAACGATAACAACAAACAACCTATAAGGCTCCTATAATATGGATGACCAAGGAATGTCCCGGATAGGCACTTCAGAACAACGGAACAACTCGGTCGAAAGACACGGATAATCTCGAATCAGCACAGTATGTGCCCGTGTATTCAGTGTAACCGCCGTGCGAGGTCTGGTGACAATCATACCTCTGACGTCATGTAAGTTGATATACAGGGGTCGGACGTAGATATGTCCCCGGAGTGTCGAAATGCACGACAAGGTGCGGTCGAATGAACTTAATGTCCACATTGGTCGCAAAATTGTACCTATCTAGTTTTAAGACAAAATGTTCATGTTAGTGACTAGAATTTTTGTTGGTATAAATACCGCTGTGTTGAGAAAATGTCCACGTATAGTTTTTATGCACCAGTCAGTGGCATCCACGGCCCCCACTCCCGGGGATCCACGGGGGATAGCCGGGGAGACGGTCGTGTTTTTATCTTTCAGCTTCCCCCACAGGGCTGGGGAAATGTTGGAATTTTTCTGCGAACCAATACACCGGGGACAATATTTAGTTGTCAGGTGCCGGGGGAAATAACGGATTTTTTACCATCAGCTTTCCCTGCAGGCCGTGGAAGGGCGGGGGTTTTGAAAACCCAAAGTGAAAATCCCGGGGATGGGGGTGCCTTATAACGTATATTTAATTAGCATTTTATAGTTACTAATTAAGCTTTAGCCACTTTTATTAAGAAGTGTCCATCAGTGTCCTATTTAATGCCAAGAAATATAATATACTCGAGTATAAAACCAAATCATACTTGTATGTTTTAAAAATATAGAAAATGGTATAGAATCAATGTTTATCATGCCATATATTAAGCTATACTATAGTCTGAAACTACTCCAGAATGCACGTACGGCTTCGTAGAAATTAAAAAAATCCCCGGGGGAGCATGCCCCCGGACCCCCCTAGCAAAGCTGCATTTATCATGTGCGTACACTGAAAATATGCCCAGCTACGCCCCTGGACGCTGTAGAGGAGACATTATAGAAGTGTATAAGATCTTGTGTGAAAAGTATGACCCTGAGGTATGCGACTTATTCCAGCTTTATGAGACTGATAGAACGAGGGGGCACAGCAAAAAAATCTTCAAGAATAGAGCACGATTAGAAATCCGACAGAATTCCTTCAAATACAGAGTTGCTGATATCTGGAATGCCTTACCACAAAAAGTTATAGACTGTAAAACAATCATTTCATTCGAAAGAAATTTGGACAAATTCTGGGCTAGCCAAGACACTAAATACAATTATAAAACCAAAATTAAAACCGGTATAGCACCAACAAACTACACAACAGTTGAAAACTTAGAGCTGAATCAAGAGGTCCTGTAGTTGGACCTTCTCTCAGAAGCGGATTTGTGAGTATTTGTGAGTACAACTGTGTTTTGTGAAGATTTTTCAGTCTTTGGGTTGAATAGAGGCTGACCAATCAGAGGGCTCGAGTCGATGAGAAAGTTTAAGAATGACGTAGGTTCTTGACTGGTACTTGCTTTATGGCAAATATTTTACAACAAAAACTTTTCAATTGCAAAACTATTTTGATTTCATAAAGTCAAGTAATTTCTCTGTAAGTGAAAATAAATTGGTTAAAGAATAGAATCTAGGAAGTGTACATGTAAGGCTTTTAGCCCTAAGGGGCTCGACTCCACGAGAAAGCAGTATATACCGAGCATATGTGAATAGACTTAACATACATAAAATTAAACACTGAGCTGACGTCATATGTTGTATATAAATGTAAAAAGGCATTTGAATGTGTTTTGTAGAAATCCAGTTTATATCGTGATTAAATCTCGGATGAACTTTCTGAGAGTGCCACTATCTGACAGTGGAAATATTCACGAAGAAAAGAAAAGAAAGTTGTCAGTGTAAAACATGACATCATCAATTAAAACGAGACGCCATCGTTAATTAACTTCATTTTTATGTAGAAGTGTTGACTTCGAGTATCACACTGTATGTAGGAGGTTCCTTCAATTTGCAATGTCCTTATTGTAGTTGCATTAATATCCTTTGGAAATTTGTTTCTAAGTGGTCAATATTCTTTTTATTTGTACACTCCTTTCTCTCGTCACCATCTCTGTATATCTTTAGAAGTAATTGCATTATGAATTGATATTAAAAAAGTGGGTCTACTTTGAGATTTCCATGAAGTTTTGTTCATCAACATTATAAATAAAGTCTATATGTCGCATTTCTTATAATAGATTTATAAGCATTTGCAAGCTGGCTTATTGTGAAGGTATTCTTGTCCGACAACAATCTAAATTGCATCCTCATAAATCAGTAGTTAGTCAAGTACCTAGACACTATTTAATTAAAAAAAATACGCTGGTTGAAAGGGAATGATCTATTGAAACTAAAATAAAACTTTGATTTGTCTGTAATATATACAGTATACATTCGGAATCTATTCTACTTCTACTATTCTAATTTCATTGTTTAAGAACAATTAAAATTAATGTGGACTTCGTCCTCAGCCATCCTCATGAATCAGTGGTTATTCAAGTCCCCCTATTTTTTCATGTTGGTTGAACGAGAATGGTCCTCAACATAACCTTCACATGTTCACAATAAGGACAGCTGTGAAGTTCCCTTGGTATAACAAGATATCATCCTTGTTCCGCCATTGTCATCCAAAGACTTTGCTGATGGCTTTGCTCTTCTGTCCAGCACTCAACAACACATGCAGGAAAATTTATTTACCTCTCTACTAACAATTTCTTCAACCAAACTTTTTAAACCTCTCGGCCAAGGATGATCCATGAAAGTGCAAGCACTTATTTCCAATGGGATTCTGTGTTTTAAGACCAAATATAGCCGTTACTAAAGTTTTGAAAGTTTCGATTTTTAATGAGCTTCTTTATCCTCGCCTCTGGATAATCCATATGGGCGATGTACTTTTAGTTTTTTTGGTGGGATAGTGCAAGATACAGAAGATGCCCCAATTCCAGAAGCACCCATGGTTCTTTACATGCCAGGTGTATAGCACCCATACATGGGACATCGACTTAACGTCTCATCCGAAAGACTATTAGTAATTTTGTTGGCTAGCCCGGGATTCGGACCCACTACCACGAGACCAGTAGTGACTACTAGTCTCGTGCTCTACCGATTGAGCTAAACGGGCTGGTTATATTGAAAGTAAAATACAACAACATCCAACAAATTAAAATTGACAACACAAACTTACAGGAAGTAGAATCCTTTACCTACCCAGGAAAAATCGTGGACATCCAAGATGGAACCGGTACCGACGTAAAAGCTAGGACCAACAAGGCTTGAGTAATCTTTCATAGTTTAAGAAACATATACTCAAATTTGAGAACGTTATCCGATTCAAAACGTTTACATATAAGCAATGCTTTTATAGAACATGCTCCAATATGAGTATGGAGTTTGGGTTGAATATGAGTTTCTCATACCTTTTTTAACATTGGGTGCGCTCTCAAAATGTTTATGATAACATGGCCATGTCTTTCCAGTGTTGTCTGTCTTTCGCAATTCTCTGTTTCTCTTTTCGTGACATTTTACCTCAATAGTGATGGTGAATTCGCGGTTAAGTTTATTGCTGTAGATGATACTGCGTGCGATTTTGTCATAAAATGTGTTTCTTATGTTGAAAAATCTTAAAGGTCTTCCAAGTACTCACTCTGTGAATAATACCAAACATGTTTTCGAAATCGATGTATTTGCTTGCAACTTTTCCTATTCCATTCTTCTTCTTCTGGTAATGTACATACACTTATTTGTGTATAATCGTACGGGTGTGCATTGTGTTGAGAGTAAGATACTAAAATCGAAAATTTATTTACAAATCCAGTGGTTTAAAAGGTGTCTTTTTACAGTGCAAATAAAAACAGTCGTTTCAACGTCTAACAGAGTTGGGTATTCTAGAATTCCCACTTGAAGCTGTCGATTGTTTGACAGCATATTAATGACTATGGAATCACTTCAAGGGTCTTATGGTGTCTGTGAAGAAGCTCTTCTGGTAGCAGAGAGTCCCCGAGCGTACGGTATTAGGTAGTTAAGTCCGTGACCTCTGATTGAAGTGGTAGGTACAAGGTACGTGACAGGGACATCAACCAAGTAAACAACCCGATACATCATAGTTACCCTGGCTTTGGCTCGACGCTCATGTAGTGAGGGCCATTGCAGTTGACTGAGCATGGCAGTGACGATTGAAGTTCTTCTGAAGTCTGCGAAGACCATTCGTGCAGCCCTGTGCATTGTTCTCTGATGCTTCTTGTTGGGTATGGACAGTTGGGTGTCCATACCCAGTAAATTCTCAGCACCTCGATCTTTGGAACAATGAGAAAAGAACAAGTAACATTTAGACCTGGAACTGGATACACTGATCGCATTTTTACAGTGAGAAGTAAGATATAATCATGACCTACTGTGAAATTATTACATACAGGGTGTCACTAAATAAATGTCCGCTTGTTGGAAGGCTGTAACTTTGCCAAATTCGTTCGTACCTTGATAACGATAGTCTCGTATAAAAGTTCAATTTAAGAATTGTTCGGCGAATATATCATTTGTCAATTCAGAGATAGTCGATGACGTCAAATACGTCATACAAATGTCATTAGCAACGGGTGTTATAAAAAAAGGAAAACATGATTGTGCAGGATCATTGGTAAATTTTATAATTTTCAATGGGAATAGTAATAGTCAGTCGTAACCAATCATGCTCAAACTACCACGGACACTGATAATCATTTGTTATCAATTAATAATGAAAATGAAATTGGACTTAAAATTTGATATTCAAGCATTTCTTAGTATACCGTATCCATAATAGATGCACTAAACGCATTGGGGGAAAACAGTTGGTTGAATTCCAAGCTGAACGATATCTAGCTTAGGCCTCTCTCCAAAAGGCCATTATAGGATCGTTTTATACAACTTTAAACCTGTACCCAATAAAGTATCCATCATCAGACAATGCCGTGGAAGGAAAACGCATATGGTAATACTAATGTTATTGAAATCAGACAAGAAATAACCAAAGAGTCCTCAAAAAATTATTTCTTCTGATAATATTTGAAAGTTTGATTTTTAGAGTTGATGATATTATAACTATGCCAAACTCAAAATATCACTTTGTGGATATAATGGAATAGTTGAAACGACTCGAAGTTATGCAAACGTCAGTAAAAACGTCAAACGACTTCGAAACCAGCTTTGACGAATTTGGTATAGCTACTAAAAATCCATTCTATACGTTCCGTATGCATAGTTTTTGATAATTGTTTCTTAATTTAAACATTCATGTGAATACCCTTTGGTCCTAAATATAAATCAGATATGTAAAGCAATAAATAACCGAATGGTATGTCTTCAACAAACGGACACGGATTTTGAGACACCCTGTATGTAATAATTTCACGGCTGATTTTTGGGTAGTCCGGGATAAAAATTTTTACTACATGTTATTTTTCGACGATGTAACAGTTATTTCTTATACTTTTAATGTTGTATTTAAAAACTTAATTTGCAGAAAAGTGCTTGATTTTGGTTTAGGGGACACTCCTCCGGCACCAACCCCAGCTAAGTCACAAAAATACATGTGTACCACTCTCCAAATTTCTGGATCCTGGCCAGTTGAGAAGTCCATATTGTGATCCTTTTCGGAAGTTTTACAATGAGACTTTTATATCGATCATAAGTTGGTAGTGTTTATGAGGCCCATGCCTTGGCAAATAGTTGTTCAGAAGTCAGTTTGTATGGGCTTGTATCTACTTGTTCTGGTATATTTAGTACACCGACTATCGTTTCAGTTGTTCATATCTTAAGATGATGTTATCTCTTACTTCATTCTTCACCTGTCGTCCAGTACCACGTCCAGAGTCACATTTCCTGTCAATTCTCCTGTGATCTTGTATATATTGTATTTATTCATAGTCTCTCTGTTGATTAATTACTGCTTCTGTCTTTCTAACCTTGTTATTATAGTACCATCGCTTGTATTTTCTAAGTTAACATTTAATTTCTCTACTGGTATCAGCATATCAGTGTTGTATCGTTCTTCTAGGTTTTTTTAAGATCTTGTACGAGGGGTGATCAATATATTCGAGGACTTTTCATCTAGCAAGTTCATATTGGCAGTAAGGCTCAAAGCCATTTAACATCATTCGGAATAAGATGTCTCCGACCGAATGCACTAATAAAATTATTTGATTCATACAAGGGTCAAACGTCACGCGACGTCATTCCCAGCGTCACCGTCGGACCAGCACATAGCTCCTTTCTGGACTGATATCCGGTTCCATGTATGAGACTAGTTGTCTTTTACTACTGAAATAAGTAGTTAAAAGCCGATTCTTGTATGTGAAGTGGAATAAAAAGAGTATCGACGCGTTATTGGAAACAAAACTCGGAAAAAGGCGGTTGGCTTTGCAAAAGTAGATTATTTCAATTAGGACTGAAACAGGACCTATCAGGTTTATGACACAATATCGAAATAACCCTTTTGACTTGGAGGCAACAATTTTATGTGTTCTAGCCTATACTAGTCTTCGTTTTTGCCAGTTACATTTGATTGACATCTGTGCGTCTTATTCCAATATTTCAAAATTGAGAAGGAAAGTCCTCGAATATATTGATCACCCCTCGTATATTGTTTTTACTTTCACGCATGTAAAGATATGGATGCATGTTACTTTTTAAGATTATTTCAGTTTTAGTCAATGATAATTCATTTAAGGTCGTCCGTGAGACAAGTTTTTTTCAAACTTATAAAATGAATCGCTGACTGTATCTCATTCCTGATGTATCCATAGCAATTAGCATTATGGTAGCCAGAAAAGAAGCCAATTTCCCGTTAATGCTGGACAAGCAAGGACATTGCTGTATCCATTTTTATTTCGTATTTGGTGTTACCAGGGGCTCTTCAATATCCTGGTATGACAGGTCTGCGAGTGAATACGGGTCCTTCACACTTGAATCGGGCGCTCTTCCACTAGGCTATCGAGGAGGCGGTGAAGATCAGTAAGTCATTTCTTATCATTTTTTCTTTTTTCTTAATAATGAACTAAGTAAGTTTACATTAATAGAAAGTGTCAAAGCAACTTATGTTTTACCTGGCTACTCTAAAGTGTGACATCTTTGTGTATTCGATTGGTGACACCCATTTTGTTATTAGTCATTTCGCGAAATTGTACCGGAAACGCATAAAGGGGTGATCTCAAAACACTAGTTTTATTGCAATTTAATTTTCTAATCGATGCTTGGTTGACTTCTGATATGCTGTGACAGCATGTATAATGTTTAACTAATACCAAAATGTCATTTTACTTGGAAATTACCAATTTTAATGCTAGTTTATGACTTATTTTCTATGTCCTAAATCAACAATTATACGACCCCTCACCATAGAAAACTCAGACCCCAATATGGCTGCACTGGAAGAAGGGTTTCAATATGGTCTCTCTTCAAATTCAATTTCTTACTCAAATAGAACCGTAGTTCATGTAAAGTTGACTGATACATCATTAAGAAGCATCGAGGATTACATTCGCAGGAAGGTATGAACACTTTATTGTCTTATTTTACAAAGAAATTGAGAACGGAAGCACGCACTCTGACAGAAATTTGCAAGCGCTGCAAATTTTCTCCCCGTCCTAAACCATATATGGTTTTGCTGTATGAGTGAAATATTTGTCGAAAATGGTAATGTCTAAGTTGACTTAACCATGAAGTAAGACACACATGCCTTTTATCAGCCTGTTATAAGCTAAATTGTGACACAACATTGTGACATATGTCGACCATTTTTCAACAATATGGACGAATACCAAAATTTTAATCTTGATTTATTTTGTAAGATTTCTACATAATTTAATGTGGAATTTATGTTCTGAGTTATTATAATGCTTGAGTTTTCCCTGAGTCAAGTAATTCTCTTTATTTCTGGATAAGATGTAATAGAAAATGTGACTTTCAATCAGATTAATTGACTGGCTGGCACTTGTTAATTGACTAGGTCAATCTCCCATCTCTCTCCTGACTACCAGGAGGCTACCAGAACTCAAGTTCCCACCCTATTGAGATTTTGGGTTCAAATGTAACTAAGGTTATATCCCTTCCCAAACTATTGTAAGAAACCATATTGTGGAATATTGTGGTGTAGAAAGGTTTATTTGATGTATTGTAGTTTGTACATGTCTGGAAACCCAAACCATCTGGCATGTTACAGGTGTCAGGAATTTCTCTGTGGTCTAAAATAATCATCCTTTAAAGTTACTTAACAGATATATAGTATTTCATTCAATCATTTTAGAAATTTAGATTTTTATAACTGTGGCCTAATAGAAAATTGAAAAAGAGTAATCAAAACCCCATCCCCATGGCCCAGCCCATACTGGCCATAGAGTGGCGGGGAAATTACCAGGTTTTTACCCTTCCTATGTTCGTTCACTGTCAGGTGAGTGGGGAATATTGTTGTGGGACAAAATCCTGGGGACATAACCGAGACTGGTCTAGGGCAGGGATTTTAGTAATTTTTACCTTCTGCATGGCCCGGGGGTCATGGATTTTACCTTGTGTTTGAAAACCAAAGTCAAAATCCCCAACCTTCCCCGGGTTTGGGTACCAGTGTTTCAATTGGCTGGTGCATGATCTTTGACAATCAATGTATTTATTGTCTATAGAATATATTTTCATCCAAATTAAAACAGTCCATTGTGGTCAAACAGTGTTTTCCCTGCCAGTTTGGTCATTGACTTTGATGGAGAAACAATTTCATGTCATTCTGTCAGATAACAGCCTTTACCAGGTATCCAGGAGGTGTAATATCCTAGCTATTCTTAAATAGACTCCCGCATTTTTACTGTAAATGTGACTGGATGATGAGTCATGACTGGGGTACACAAATGGACATTCTTTCAACTGGGTTTTCCCTAGGAATTCAATATATTAAGCCAGTAGAATAAGACCAAAAAAGGGTGACCTGGGGAATAAATTCAGATGTTATCAAAATCTTTGATTTTGTACTCTACATGGTTCCTAGTATCACAGAAAAAAAGTTCCAAAGAATCCCTTTTGGGGAAACTTTTTTATGATGCTTTGAAGTTTGGCATGTATACCCCATTGCCGAGAAATTTGGAAACTTTTTTGAAAAAGATAAAAATTTCATAAGGTATTGCATGTGACATATCAAACTAACCGGAAAGATGTCAGTAACCCAAATCAGATATAAATATTGTTGTTTATTACATACCGGGAGCGAAATGGGCTATTTTGGTGTAAAATTTCACAAAATATAAGCTAAAATTGTGAATTTTTGGAATTGATGGGTTACAGCACTATTAATAATTTGATCTGAAAATAAATAACTACAATATGCATGTACAACTTTACCGGATACCTAGTAGGAAAAAGTTCCAACGAATCCCTTTTGAGCAAACTTTTTTATGATGCTTTGAAGTTCGGCGTGTATATCCATTGCCAAGAAATTTAGGATCTTTTTTTAAAATGATAAAAGATTCATAAAATATTGCATGTGACATATAAAACTGACCGAAAGGATATCAGAAACACAAATCAGATACTAGTATAAGTATTTAATTGTTTTTCATTGCATATGGAGGGCGACATAGGCCATTTTCGGGGTAAAAAATCCTCAAAATATAAAATATAAGCCGAACGTGTGCTTTTTTGGAATTGATTTACTACAGTGCTTTTAATAATTTGATTCGGAAATAAATCACTACAATATGAATATACAGTTTAATATATCAGAATGTAGTATCAGAATGTTATGAAAAATAATGAGCTATGTAAGGTAAAACATTACAATTTCTCAAAGAAAAATATGATTTGGGGGATTTGGCAACATACATTGCTAAATGAAGTGCTTAGCTATTGTAAAAAAATGTTTTAGAACCAAAGATGTGTTTTAAAAGTGTCTTACTATAAACATAAAACCGTTATTATTGAGTTTGATACTCATTTAATGGTGATGGAACATTATAATTTTCCTTGTTATATACTTCTCATGGTATGAATATTTCCCAATGCATGTATACATTTCTGTATCTAGCTGTGGTAGGTACCCCTACCTAAAATAATGCTGAACCTGGCTGTGTTAAGTACTTAATAAGAAAGCCAGAAATTACTGTATCATGCGAAGGAACGTACCTCAGAAAGCCAGAAATAGCTGTATCACGCGGAGGTACGTACCTCAGAAAGCCAGAAATAGCTGTATCACGCGGAGGTACGTACCTCAGAAAGCCAGAAATTGCTGTATCACGCGGAGGTACGTACCTCAGAAAGCCAGAAATAGCTGTATCACGCGGAGGTACGTACCTCAGAAAGCCAGAAATTGCTGTATCACGCAGAGGTACGTACCTCAGAAAGCCAGAAATAGCTGTATCCCGCGGAGGTACGTACCTCAGAAAGCCAGAAATAGCTGTATCACGCGGAGGTACGTACCTCAGAAAGCCAGAAATAGCTGTATCACGCGGAGGTACGTACCTCAGAAAGCCAGAAATTGCTGTATCACGCGGAGGTACGTACCTCAGAAAGCGAGAAATAGCTGTATCACGCGGAGGTACGTACCTCAGAAAGCCAGAAATTGCTGTATCACGCAGAGGTACGTACCTCAGAAAGCCAGAAATAGCTGTATCCCACTGAGATATGTACCTCAGAAATCCTGAAATGGTGGTATCTCGCTAAGGTATGTACCTAAGAAACAAAGTAATGGATGTATCCCGCTGAGATATGTACCTAAGAAAGCAAGAAATGGCTGTATCTCGCTGCGGTATGTACCTAAAAAAGGCAGAAGTAGCTGTATCCCGCTGAGGTATGTACCACAGAAAGCCAGAAATGGCTGTGTCCAGCTGATGTATGTACCTCAGAAGGCCTGTAAGTGTTTTGTCTGGCTGTGATTGTGATGGGTACACCAGAAACCCAGAAACTGCTATTGGTACCTCAGGAAGCCAAATACAACCGTTTCTGACTTTATTAGGTACATCCAAAAGCCAGAAATGACTGTTTTCAACTGAGGTCGGTAGAAACTACACAGAAGGCTAGAAACTGCTGTTATAATCTTT
The DNA here is from genome assembly GCA_963678985.1 of Spisula subtruncata. Classification (NCBI taxonomy): domain Eukaryota; kingdom Metazoa; phylum Mollusca; class Bivalvia; order Venerida; family Mactridae; genus Spisula; species Spisula subtruncata. The sequence continues at coordinate 27,489,983 of OY787663.1, read as the reverse complement.
TTTGTACCCCAGAAAGCCAGCTTTAGAGCTAATAGAGTAGTATTCCATACTCATTAGAGCCAGTAAATACATTACCAAGCAGTGAAATGTACACAATCTAGCCAGAAATGGTTTGACATTGAATTGTTAGGAAATTTGAAGAGCCAGAAAAGGCTGTGTCAGGTTGTTGTAGATACCTGAAAAGCTTGAAATGGCTGTATCTGTCTGTGTAAGTTACAGTAGAAAAGGCAAGAAAAGTAATGTAATGTAGTGACAGTGACAATGATGCAGACATCTTATTTGTATCTACGGCTCTGACCTACACAAAAAATGGCCATCTTGGTAGTTATTGCTGAAGACACTGGCATTTTCATAATGCTACTACACCCCTCGATGACCGAAATGGCTGATATCCACATAAGGAAAACGAATAAGGATAGGTTGAAAGCTGCAGAAATTCATGGTACCAGAGAAGCACATGCTGTAATGGACCCTATAATTGTGAATACATACTTCGTATCCATGCTTGGAGTGGTTGCGACATCACTTCATCAACATTTTTACAAGGGAAACACCATCTACGAAAGACACTTACAAAATCTCACAAAATTTAAGACGAAGCAGCCACGATAACAATTGGGAAAGTGCATAAGACGAAATCAGTAATGCTGGGAAATTTGCTTTCTTTGAATTGTATTGCTGCAAATGGTGAATCGCGATCCCTCACATCATTAAGGCATATTCGGTAACAAACAATGGTTGCCCGATGTAACAAAATTAAACCAGAGAGACTATCACCGATGGAAATAGCAGACCATTATCACAAATAGCTTAAGAAAAGACCAAATTGCCTCATGTCTCAATGCTTCAGAATGGGGTTGGACTCTGGCGCCATATAATGACAAACATGGAGCAAGCACCTGCAAATTTGTTCGTTGTAAATGTAACAGTACCAACCATAGACAGTGCGTCACAAACCAGTGTTCTTGTCATAAAAATGGAGTCAAGTGTGTAGTGGCCTGTGTTGGGTGTCGCGGAAAGAGCTGTTAATCCTTCTCTTGATCCTGTTCTCAATGATGCCGAAATTGATATGTGACATTAATGTTGGTACAAATATAGACATAGGCCCCTATCCCCTGTTAAAACAATTCATTGTGTCATTGTTTAAATGGTTATTTTAGTATAGTTTATGTGGATCGTTTACTACTATCAATGGTTATTGAACTAAATAAACAATAAGTATCCGGTACTGAATTTTTTGAAGCAAAAAAATACATTTTGGCACTGTTCTTTTTCTTTATCTAAAATAAAGAAACATTTCTATTTGAAATGCGTTCCTGGTACTTTACTGGTCAGTTTGATATGTAACATGATATACTTTGTGCAAAATTTTGCATTTTCAAAAATATCCTAAAATATTTTGCCGATGCGTTATTATGCAAAATTTCAAAATAGCGTCAAAAAAATTTCCCCAAGAGATATTTCTTGGGACTTTTTTTCTGTTGTTCTGGGGCACTTGGGGAGTAAAAATCCGAAGAGTTTGATAACATCTGAATTTTTTCCCCAGGTTCGACCTATTCTACTGGCCTATATCTATATTGAGGGAGTGTCTGGGAGTCCCTGAGAAATTTTGGGGGTCCCATCATATACAGATACGCATTTCAAGTTCATTGTTACAGTATCAAATTTCTAAATAAAATAGCAAATTCATTATATTTCAATTGAACATAGTTTGAAATTGAGATATGGAACGTTCTGCCATGATTGAAATAAGACACTACTAAATTAAGTAAAATAAAAAATATTAAATAGCAGGAGGAAAAATGTTTAAGCGGAAACTAAAATATCTATTCGAAGGATTCTCTTGGGGATCCCAAGGTTGCACAGTAATGCAGAAATGGGGGTCCCATACCACAAAGTTGTCAGGCCTCAGCAACCCAGAAAACCTGCATGGATCAGGCCAAATCCCTGTTTCAAATCGACTCAGTTTGAAGGCATCAGCCATGTTTTTCAATATGACTATCACATACAATATAAATATTGATGCAGTCACAGTACTCATTATTGCTGTTTATTTTTCTTTAAAATATATAGTCTGTCTAGAGTAAAAGTCTTATAAATAAGTTATATATAAATCATTCCATATTAAGCTCAGTAATTTGCCAAATGAAGAACTGTCTCAAAGTCACTCTTTAAAAAGTTAAATTGTAACACTTAGCTTAGTCTCCGGCTCTGAGTATAATTTGGAAGCATTTCAGTGTAGCAGCTGTGGTGAACCTTGTTAGTAGCTTGGACCAGTTTCTAAGGTCAAATCTTGAATACACACTAGGAGAAACTTCACACCTCTTCTTGTGCATGTGTCCCCAGGTTTCAGATCTGATAGTTCATGTGATATCAGTCATTTAATGATTTAATGGAAGATTGTAATTGGTAAATGAAATCCTCAACCATTCTGTGTTTCTGTGTCTGTGATCTTGTTGCTGTGTTAGAAGACCTTCAGTGTCCCCCCCCCCCCCAAAAAAAAATTAATGACGCTTTTTTACCCACAAAATTCTTGCTGTCACCCCCAGTTTTGATGCACTCTACTATAACTGTTACTCAGAGGGTACGGAATGTAAGAAGACCTGTGTTTGTACCCCAAATAAAATTGTCAGCGGGAATGCTGATCTTGTTGCTGTGTAAGAAGATCATGTCATTGATTGACACTTATCAAGTAAGTCATGCCTATCCTGTCTGACTTGTTTATTTAATTCTTATTTCTTGCTATTTATAAAAAAATGTATAGAGTAATAAAATTATTACAGGTATTGTATGATTAGCTTGTAATAAAAACAGTCAAATTTGCTTCATAATTTCAGTCTGCACACCAACAAAAACCATGCATACAGTTTCAAGGGAATCATGGGGTAAGTAACTAACAAACTTTTGTACATGTTTCATTTGATTTACATACTACAGTATAAATAAATGTCATAGTCTTTCTACTACAGTACTAGATAGTAAACGTAATAAATGTTTTGATTGAATGGCTAGATCTTGCCATATTTGATGAATTTTAATTCCAAAAAAATTCATTAAGTTTGAAGTTGATTTGAACCTTACTTACTACCGTTTACCAGGTCTTAATGATTTTTTAAATGATTAAAGCTAGCCTTAACATCATTCCTACAATGTAGTACTAGCTTAAATATAAAATTGTTTGTGAAATCAACCTGAAAAAGAAACAATGCAAGTTCTATATCTTAAGTTAAAATAACACTGTTGTCCAAATTTTCAATAACTAATAAAGGCCATTTAACAGTCTGGCATTTACGGAAGATATAACCCCCCTTTCAGATTTTTCCACGCTGGGGTCCCCATATAGAAGCACATTAGAATAACACCACTATAAATAGGTTAACACATGGTAAAACATGTGAAAACAGGCCGGTTATATGAGAATGTGTTCATTGATTCAGATCATGTATGCCAATTGATTTGATGCTTAAAATAGATGGTAGATGTTAAGTGAATTATTCTTGAAGTCATGTGGTTCCACTTACTCCCTTAAATTAATTATTATTCTTGAAGTTGTAAAAAAAACTAAAAAAGTAGTTTTCATCCTTGAGTCCTGAGTGTACAAGACTAAGTACTAGATAAACTCTTAAAACACAGTTTCTAGTAGCCACATACTTAGTAACTTAGTATAGGACATGTCACAGTTTTACTAGCCTCCAAGAGTCTGCTTAAAATTTCAAAAGTCAAAAGTTGCCTTTAAGTCTTTTGTTGTCAAATTAAACTAAACCACAGCACTAAGGTATAAGTGTATGTGATATTTTGATTGATTAACTGATGTGTCAATGTTCTTTTTTATGCCCGCGTATCGATAGATCGGGAGGCATATAGTAATTCACCTGTCCGTCCGTCCGTCAGTCCGTCCGGCCAGGTTAACCCAAATTGACCGTTTCTTCTAGCATTAAAATGGCTTGCTACAAAGTTTTCAAACTTGCATGGATGTTGTATATGACCACTCTCCACGCGCCTGTATCACCTGACTCCATTTTGACCTTCACCTTGACCTAATTTTGGACTTAGACTTATTGAAAGGTAAAATTCTTGGTTAACCCAAATTGACCGTTTCTTCTAGCATTAAAATGGCTTGCTACAAAGCTTTCATACTTGCATGGATGTTGTATATGACCACTCTCCACACGCCTGTATCACCTGACTCCATTTTGACCTTCACCTTGACCTAATTTTGGACTTAAACTTATCTCCCCTTTAGTATTTTTACAATAAAATTTTGTCTGGAGCGTATCTTCAAAACTATTTAACGTATTGACTTGAAACTTAAAATATATATAGATAGCAACTTGGAGAAGTGCATTGACCAAGAACCATAACTCTGTCTGTCTTAAATTTTGAATTATCTCCCCTTTAGTGTTTTTTTATAGTCAAATTTTGCTCTGAGTATATCTTCAAAACTATTTAACATATTGACTTGAAACTTGGAATATAAATAGATGGCAACTTGGAGAAGTGCAATGACCAAGAACCATAACTCTGTCTGTCTTAAATTTTGAATTATCTCCCCTTTAGTATTTTTACAATAAAATTTTGTCTGGAGCGTATCTTCAAAACTATTTAACGTATTGACTTGAAACTTGAAATATATATAGATGGCAACTTGGAGAAGTGCATTGACAAAGAACCATAACTCTGTCTGTCTTAAATTTTGAATTATCTCCCCTTTAGTGTTTTTTTATAGTCAAATTTTGCTCTGAGTATATCTTCAAAACTATTTAACATATTGACTTGAAACTTGGAATATAAATAGATGGCAACTTGGAGAAGTGCAATGACCAAGAACCATAACTCTGTCTGTCTTAAATTTTGAATTATCTCCCCTTTAGTATTTTTACAATAAAATTTTGTCTGGAGCGTATCTTCAAAACTATTTAACGCATTGACTTGAAACTTGAAATATATATAGATAGCAACTTGGAGAAGTGCATTGACCAAGAACCATAACTCTGTCTGTCTTAAATTTTGAATTATCTCCCCTTTAGTGTTTTTTTATAGTCAAATTTTGCTCTGAGTATATCTTCAAAACTATTTAACATATTGACTTGAAACTTGGAATATAAATAGATGGCAACTTGGAGAAGTGCAATGACCAAGAACCATAACTCTGTCTGTCTTAAATTTTGAATTATCTCCCCTTTAGTATTTTTACAATAAAATTTTGTCTGGAGCGTATCTTCAAAACTATTTAACGTATTGACTTGAAACTTGAAATATATATAGATGGCAACTTGGAGAAGTGCATTGACAAAGAACCATAACTCTGTCTGTCTTAAATTTTGAATTATCTCCCCTTTAGTGGTTTTTTATAGTCCAATTTTGCTCTGAGTATATCTTCAAAACTATTTAACATATTGACTTGAAACTTGGAATATAAATAGATGGCAACTTGGAGAAGTGCAATGACCAAGAACCATAACTCTGTCTGTCTTATATTTTGAATAATCTCCCCTTTAGTATTTTCAGAATCAAATTTTGACAGGAGTGTATCTTCAAAAGTGTTTAAGATATTGACTTGAAACTTGGTATATGAATAGATGGCAACTTGGAGAAGTGCATTGACAAAGAACCATAACATCTGTATCACCAGATCACACATGAAGTCGATCAAGGCACTGCTTTCAAATGTGGCATTATTCGTTTACCATCATAAGCCCCTTATAGTTCAAAACCATGTAACACTATCAAACATTTTAACTGAATAATGGCCCCTGATCGACTTAGCTTTTTATGGACATGGCTTCCACGGGGGCATAAGCGTTTATTGAACGCAGTCTTGTTTGTTCTATGACTCTACCATCATTGTTGTACTGTAATCTTAACGAGTTGTACCTTTTAATTATGACAGCAATTAAAAGTTGAACACAATAAAGTAATATATCATTATGGAACTAACAAGTAAGAACTAACAATTAGAAGTGTGAGATTGATGCAGCATTATCTTTAATCAATATTTCAGTGTATTCTGATCAGTTTACACCAAAGTAACCTATTGTAATGTTGTACTGGGAGTGTTTATAATGTCAGATGTAATCACTGTAATATTGATAGCAGAATATTATATGACGTATCATAATTGATAAGGCTACAGAATCTCAAGTCTCGTTTACTGACTTTACGACACTTCAGGTGTGCAGTGGGACAGGTATGGGGTTATTAGTGAAAAATATATGTTATTCTATATAATTAGATTCAATTTAGTTGTAAAGTATCCCAGAAGTCCTCTCTGAAGTGGAGGCATATTGTGATTGTCCTGTCCGTCCGTCCGTTTGTTCGCTACAAAATGGTAAAATTATAATGGGTAGGCTTTCAATGGGGCATAAGCGTTTACTGAACGCAGCCTTGTTAAAGAGATGGATGAAAGATTTGTTACAGAAATGTTAATTATTCATAAAACTAGTTTTTTATCTCTTGAAAAAGTCTGTATTTAGGTCAAAATATTGAAAAAATACTTAATAGAGTGAACTAGTAGCATATATAATTACATAATTTCATCACCAAGTACTGCCATTTCTGTGTAAATAGTAATTTATAATTGAAATTCATTATTTTAACCAAAATATTGACTGAAATTTTTTATAAAAAAGGTGTTCGAAAATTCCATGACAAGTAAATATTTGTTTGGGGCTGCATGACCAATTATGCATTTGAGTCCCTAGTCAAATAATTGTGATAGGCCATTAATTTTGCAAAAAACATGACTTTGTGAAATTCTTGTGTAGGCAATGAAAATCCTTATATCTACCCTTTCATAAGCATTTATTTAACTAAATGCAAGATATTTTCTTTATCAAGACACTAAAAACTGTGCCATTTAAGTGAGGTCATATGTTACTTTGTACCTTCATAAATCATTTTAGATAGCTGAGGTTTTCTCTCTCTCCATTCATTTAATACTTTGTGATGTTGGTTAGGCTGGGCTTTGGTAAAAAGAATGGGTAATATTTAAATTAAAATAAAACATTCTTGCATCCAAATGTTGTCATGAAGATACTAAAAATCCCTGCTACGTGTGAATAGTTGGGCAGTTAAGAATTCTTGACTGACAAACCCTTCATTATTGCCTTCCATCCATAGTCACTTACCAGAAATACTAATTTTAAAAATTGGTGCCTTATTCTCTAAAAAAAACCATGTAATTTTAAGGGACTTTGATATACCATATTTATATTGCTAACAAACACAGTTTTATATATAATCATTGTTAAAATGCTCATTCGTTTCTGTTTATTAAACGAGAATAGTGTATTAAACTTTAAATATCAATCTGATTAAAGTGCTGGTCTAATTATTTAGAGTGAAATTACCACCTTTAGGCATTTGATGAAAGCATATCACATGTAGCCGCAGCTGTGAACCTGAAGTTGTGGAGTTACATGAATATATAAATATTGATTGAAATTTAATGGCAGGGTATTTGGTTATAATAAGGAAATTGTCAAACAGGAATTTTGTCTTTTACAATTGTATGGCCCATACATTGGGAAAATTGAGCAATGCTTATTTTAATACGGTACAAAATCACACTTTAAAGCTATAACAGCAGCTGCTGAATGATATAAATTTACAAATGTAGAGGCTCTTGAACTACAAAAAAGCATCCTTATGGAAGTGAAAATAGTGAAATGAAGTTACTGAAAGTGACTGTTGTGAAAAAGCCAACATGAGCAATTTGTTTAAAATTGCATTGGTTGTCCTACATTATACATGTATATTAACAGTCATTAAAGATTCGAGTTAGGTGTAAATCATATATTATGTACATCTATAATGTGACGTGATTATGTAAGAGCTATCAATTTGTAACTGACTTAACTGATATACTGAGTGCTTGTTGTTATATAATGATACATCAACATTTACCCTGCAGGCATCTAGTGATGTAATTACAAAGGGTCTATTCCCTATCTTGTCTGACAGTTGGTTTACCTTATCTGATAATTTCACGACTTAATGTTTTACTATCCTTCCCTTGTGCTAATCTCTACTTCAGTGTGCATTTTTGTGTATGTCCTTCTATGTATATTTGTCTCTTTATCTCCACAAGCCCCAGCAGTTATATTATAGCCATTTCACCACAAACTACATACAAACCTGCAGTTTGAACAGATTAATAGTTCAAATAATATAACATTAATGTCCAAATGACATATACACAAACAAAATAAACAGTATTTTATGCACCCAAGTATAGTCCAGCGGTCTTGTACGAAATTACTTATTATACATTTAATTCATTCAGTCTATATATAGATACTAAAAACAAGCGACCTGTTGACCTGATTGTGTTGTTTTTAGACATTTCATGTTTGTATACAAAGCTAGAATTATCATCGGCGATCTATATATAGTGCACCCAGGATAATGTGATGTTTAAAATATTGACCGGATTGGTCTACTGTTACAATGGGTTGCTTAAATAAACATGTGTGGTCGACTGTATACTAAAATAACACTGATAAATCGTGCATGCATGCTTTTTCCACCTATACAGCCGATACCACTTCTTACCGCCTTCTTTATTATCCGGGGTGCACTATATAATTACAGGATGCGGACAAAATCCCCCCATTGCTTATTTTTGTCACGGTGGATAAAATGCCCACCATGGATTTGTCAAGGTTGAGTACCACTGACTACTGTTTCAAACCTCTCAGGCTTAAGTAAAATTTATGGAGAGCCTTGTTTGTGGAATATTTCCTAAGTTCTCCTTTAAAGTGATTTGTTCCTGTTCATTGTACTTTAATTTTGCAGTCGAGTGATTTAAATCACTCTATTATGTGTTATTTCACAACCATGGTCATTTGTAAGTCCTTGATATTCAACTTTTATTTACAAAAATCTTTGACCTAGATAACCCAAATACACAACCAAGACTTTTTTCAAGGTGATAAATCTTTGCAAAAATGCCCCTGGCCAAATGAGAATTTATTTCATGGTGTAAACAAACAGACCTACATATCTTTTAAGATCAAAGTGAAAACTTGCCGTTTAGTGCAATTGAAGATAATTACCATATTTAACTCTTCATTCTTATTATCTTAAGGAAGTAGCGACACAAATTATGGCAATCTATTATCATGAATGAACTACATGTACCAGTAGATTGAATATCATGTATTTTAGTGGACCATGATAAAAATTGTTTGGTCAATTAAATGATCCTTACAGTTACACTGATTATGTTTTTGACAAGTAAAAGTGCAACCTACAGACCAGACGGGTCAAGTTAATATATTTTATTTAGTAGAACCAATATTTTTGTAAAAGTGCAACACACAGACCAGACGGGTCAAGTTAATATTTTTTATTTAGTATAACCAACATTTCGACTATTCAATAGCCTTTATCAGGATATAAAGTTGTCAGTATTATTATTGTAACTTAAACATTGTCAGATTCAACAAACATTAGTACTAAAACAATATTATTGTAATTAATAGTATTGTGGCGTTATATTTTCATGGATGATTTCATACACTATAATGAGTACAGAGTATATGTAACTGTGCAATGAAAAATGCTATCCTTAAAGGCTTTGTTTCAATTAAATTTGATTCATTTATATGATTGAATTTCTGAGTAAGATTATTTAATAATGCTCAACACTAACACTGGTTTGCTGGCCTGAGGTCAGTGAACATCTAGAAGGACCTGTGCAAGTCTTGAAGGCCCAGCAGATGCTTTCTTTACAAATTGTACGCTTCTTTACTGTCGAACCCATGACCAAAATTGTTTAATGTTTACCCCTGGATCATACTTACTCATGTCACAAAATAATATTAAATAGTTGTATATATTAAGTTGTGTACAGGCAACGTGTAAAGTTGTTAAAAGAGCTGCATTATTTTGATCAAATATTTATTTTCTCCTCCAAGTTGTTATCAAATTTGTTTGCCCTTTTGACACATTAAGATATATTGCAGTAAATTGACCTTGTTTAAAGACTTGATTTATTGTTTCCTGTTATATTTGTTTTGTGACCTTGGTCCTCCGAGAAATGTGTGCTTTCCATGTATCTATATTGGACCAAAACAAAATAAAACATTTAAGGATTTAGCAATAACAAGTACATTTATTATGACCTGTTCAGTGTCGGTATAATTAAATTATTAATATGATTTAAATGAATTAACTTACGTCACATTTATGGCAAGGCAATAAAATAGTGCATTTTATGACATGATGCTAATGTGTGATTGGTAATATGTGTATATAATAATGCATTTAAATGTCACGCTTGGCCTAGTGCAAGACCATACTTGTTGTTTTTATGATTAAATAAAAAAAATGACACAGAATAGACCTACTCCTCTATCTACACTAATCTGTAGGTACAAATAATCCTTTTGAGGCTTGAATATTCATATCTGGACAATAGAGGTGGGGTCAGTTGTGTTTGCATATTAAGGGGAAAACCACCTTGCACAGAGTTCCGGATATCAACTATTGTGGATTGTTTTATTTTTAAGAGAAACATGATTCTGTGAAATTAAATATCATAAAACATTAATCCTATGTTTCTTAACCATATATTTTTGCACTGTGAAAGTGTTAGTTGTAATTTGATCCTATAAGTTATTCAATTAACATGAATTTTTAAATATACAGTTTTCAGGGATCCTACAATTTCGCATTAATTTGGAAATCTGGATTTGCAGCATTAGAATCAATGATCCCTTCTGCACAAAATAAAAGTTATTTGATGAAAAAATTCAAAGAATTGAACTTTAATCATTTGAAGTTCCCTAATCTGAATTAGAACAATTATAAAACATGTTCTTCCGTATCATTCTTTAAAGAAATAGAGTGTAAACCATGATGATAATTTGGAAAAATTTAACATATATTTAAACTGATTACGTTTTACTAAGTTACTATTAACATACCTGTAACTCTAAAAGTGCCTGTTAGTGTTTTAAACTTTATTATATTATATATTTCAGACAATCCAGCTACCAGAAGGTGGTGGGGACTTGAGAAGTTTCCAGTTTTCTCTGTCCACAGTACAGGGTGATCCTAATGGTAGTTTTGATGCTGTGTGTCAGCCTAATATGAGGTGAGTATTACTGATAGTGTAATTATGTACTCATTGATTGATATCACTGCCCCGCCCTTCACGGGTTGAGCCCCGCCCTTCACAGGTTGAGCCCCGCCTTCACGGGTTGAGCCCCGCCCTTCACGGGTTGAGCCCCGCCTTCACGGGTTGAGCCCCGCCCTTCACGGGTTGAGCCCCGCCCTTCACAGGTTGAGCCCCGCCCTTCACAGGTTGAGCCCCGCCTTCACGGGTTGAGCCCCGCCCTTCACGGGTTGAGCCCCGCCCTTCACGGGTTGAGTCCCGTCTTTCACGGGTTGAGCCCCGCCCTTCACGGGTTGAGCCCCGCCCTTCACGGGTTGAGCCCCGCCCTTCACGGGTTGAGCCCCGCCCTTCACGGGTTGAGCCCCGCCCTTCACGGGTTGAGGGCATGGTTGAATCAATGAATGGTGCATTGTGTATACAGTGTAACTTAATACAAACACCACCCTTGGTCAGCCTTTGGTCTGTTCAGATTTAACACCTTTCTGAACAATTGCTCTGTTGTTTAATGACGACCGATTCACAGAAACAGTTTACCTGGACTATATCAGTCCTACGTAGGAACCAGCAATCTCTCTACATGTTGAGCACTGAACCACTGGCTTGATTTCTAAAACTTGTTCATAAATACTTCGAATACATTTTTTGAAATACGTATTCCATTTATAGAATAAAAATCTTCAAATGGTAAAAGTAATTGTTTTGTGCTTTTAGAAATAACCATTGTGAGAAGTTTTATTCTTGGCAGGAGTTCATTTTATTGACAAAAACTGCAGACAAACTGGCAAAATCTGAAAAATAATTCTTTACTGATAAGAATTGTTCTTGTTTCTTCTTAAGATCACATTGTAAATGGTAAAGGTCAATTTAAATGCCAACAATGTCTATAAACTGAACACTTTGTCAAAGGTGTGTGACCGCATGGTGTGCTTTCTATGCTACATACTATAGAAATAACCACTGCATAATGTCAGGTATTGTTATATAATACTTGAAACATGGTTGATGGTGAATGCAAACAACAGGTGTGCCATGTTATCTTACCTTATCATGCAATATGTTCTCAACATGTGTCAAAATCTGATATAATCATGTAGTAGGATAAGAAATTGAAGCGTCCCTGGCTGTGCTACCAGTTTAGATTTGCCATTTGATTATTTTTTACAATGATTCCTTCTGACCTTGGAGTGCCCCTTTGACCCTTTATTTGAAAATGCCATAGTTTGACCCAAAGGATTCTGTCTAAGCACCAGATTCGGCCACACTCTTGAAGGTAAAAAAGACATGGATCAGTGGCATTCAGTACACAGCACTAAACTGAACAAGAAAAAGGAAATAAACCACTGCAACTCTTAGTTTTAGCTGTTAAAAAAAAGACTTAAACAAATTTAAAATTGGTAATCACTTCAGTGTAAATGTTATAACCCTGCAGTCACACAAATAATGTCTCCATGCTGACTTTCTTACTCCTTTGAAAACTGTGCCTTATCCTATATTTAGGAATGTAGAAATGTTTTCACATTGCCAGTTAATCTTCGAAAATAGGGGATTGATTTTAAATCTCTTTTGGCTCCACTCTCTTAAAGTAACGAAGAAGAAAACACCAAAAAATAGCCGGCAAGCATGTTTCAAAAAGCCGTAGGATTTTAACAGCTTCCCGGCTTATTTCTTCTCCCCTGTGTATTTGTATACATTTGACTGATTGTATATATACATTTATTGTTTTATAGACATGGCAATCAGCTGGCACTGGAAGGTAGTATGACACACAAAGTACAGATCCATGCTACCAATGAATTGTTCAAAGCTACAAAAGACAGGGTTACACAAGCAGAACTGGATATCAAGAAAGTCAGGTAATCAAGTGTACTAATGAAATACTTTGCCTATATATAACTATTGTCAATCAAGATCTATTCTTGGCTTATATAAGAAGCTTGGTTGACATACTAGCAGTATTTTTTTTCAGTTAGCAAGATGTTCTTGTGACACACTTAATAAACTGGAATCACTGAAAGAAATAATCGAGAAAAAGGACTAGATTCTATGATTTATAAAATGTTGTGCAAGAAGTTGAACTTGTTACAGAAGTTTGTTTAATCTGCAGATGAATTACATACACTAATAATTATACAATATTTATGAATGTTTTTTGCAGTACCAAAGAGATTGATCATAGTGGTCCAAATATCAGTCGTAAGAAGACAACTGTGATTCGGAATCAGCACCCGCCAGTTGCTAGGCAACAACCAGTCCAGCCAACCAAACCAAAGCCGTCATCTGCGCCCCCTGTTAACTTCACCAAGAGACCTTCACCTTCGTACGGAAGTCAAGGTCACGCTGTGTCCCCACACAATCCAACCACCATGACATCATCAAAACCTACGTCACCTAATCTGGCTGGCAACAATGCTTCAAGTGCTAAAAGATCTTCCGGCAATCCCGCCGTTATGTCCATGCCCTATAGGTACGCTATTTTACATTATTGTTTGGCACCATAAAGCTTCAAAATAAAAATGTGTATTCTGTAACAGTCATAATTGTTTGTTTGTTGGTGTAGTGGGTTAAGATATTGAGGTATCTATAGGAACAGAGATATGCATTATTATAAAATATGTAAGAAAGCACTAACTAAAGTTAAGTAAATATTGGTCCTAAATGGTAATTTATATTGAAATGCATTTTTTGTTTTTCTGCAGGGATCGAATAATCCATTTATTGGCAATCCGACCGTATAAAAAGCCTGAGTTGACGTTGCGGTTACGAAGGGGTAAGTTATAACATGACTTGTTGCTTTACCTGTATAGTAAACTCTATACCAACTGCTAGTTTTCACACACTCCGGCTCACATTCAGAGAGTCAACTATTGCTTTGAGGCTAATATTTTCAAGCATATATTTTGGGTGCCTTTTCCTAAGAAATATGCTTATTATGTCCATTTATCACAATTACCCCAATGCAAGTGCCTTGATGTGACTATGGGCATGCTCCCTGAGATCACAATTTATCTTTCTTGAAGGTGTCAGAATTTTAACCTCAGCAAAACATTGTAAGTCTGTGACAATGTTTCATTTTGGATTAGAAACCTAGGAGTCCTTTCCCATTAAACTTAAATTATCAGTGAGTCCCACTATGTAAAGTTATTTCAAAAATTTAATGTCATTCTGAAGCCTATTTTGTGAGTCAAGCACTCACAACTTCCTGAAAATCACAAAAACATGCTGAACCATCCTGACTGCTTAAAGCTTCAAATAAGTGGCTGACATTTATATTCAGCATCAGTTCTGGTTAGTTTACTATCTTGTTGGCTTAATCTAGACTAAATGGAAACACAAGTTAATCTGTATCTTTTGATGCTTTAATTTTATGCATAAATTTTTGACTGATCTAAAATCACATTTATATATAGAAACATTACTTCACAGAGGAAAATTAGACGATGAAAGACATTTTACAGTATTTACTGAAGATAGAAATATTGACCTTAAGTTATTGCAGATGTATGGAAATCTAAATTCATGATCAATAGAACTTAAGGATCTTAGATTTTTTTTTATTCATGATCAATAGAACTTAAGGATCTTAGATTTTGTTTGTAAAAGCAATGACAATACAATAAAATATGTGGATTTACTTGAACTAGTGTAAAAACTTCAAACAAAAAGCATCTGACACTTAATAAAGGCATGCTTATCTCCATTACCTTGTTAGGTCTATTTACCCGCAACATGCTGAATTTGCTGTGTGTTTCAAATGCTGATTACGCATGTTTCAAACTTCATGCTGGAAAATAATTCAGTGCTTGAGCGAGGTGTTTTATACATTAATTTGGTGGATATTTCCCTTATATCGTTTATTGATTTTGATCTCATAAACATTAGTTCATGTAGCTATTAATATTACATGCTTTATGCATAATATCTCTATTAATTGATATATTATTTGTCTGGACCAGCGTTATATTCATAGATTCCTCCATATTTTCCTCCATATTTTCCCTTGTATTGTCAAATCTGATTTTCATCAAAACTGTATCAGTATTCAAATGGCAAACTAAATTGTATAATGATAACTATTTATAGGTTTATATTAACACACTATGATTGAATGTGTCATGCTTGCTACTTTTGGTAGTAAGGATTGATTCAAAATCTTAACTTTGCCGAACCAAGCATAGCCTTTATTTGCCAGTCATCTTTCTGCTGAAATATGACAGGCATATATATATACATGTGCCTCCACCGGGAATTGAACCCGGTTGCCAGATTATACAGTAAGCACACTAATCACTGATCTACGGAGGCAACTATTTTTGTGGTACAATTGAAAAGAATTTGAATATCAGTCTGAACATTGCAGCTATTTCTGTGTGGTGTCACAGCTTTATAAAATAATGTTGTGTGTAACAGCCTGAATATGTAAAGTTAAACAAAAACATTAGCCATCTGTAGTTATCTAGGTTGATTTTGCAGTAACAGGTTTTTTGGACATGTTATCTCTACTTGTCAAAATAGATCCTGTACCAGTACATCATGTAGGAATTGCACAAAGTGTAATTTTTGTTCTCCGCTAAGTTTTAACAACCTGTTCATGGATGAAGCAATGGACATTGTAACAGTTTTTAAATATAAACATTGCATACATATTTCCTGGTTTGTCGTTGATATGGGTTGAGGTGTATTAGCTCTTGATTTGTTAGGATAATTATCTTTTCAACCTGTGTCCTACGGTTGAGTTATTTTACTCACATATTGAAAGCTTGGCCTCAATGATGGGGGAATCGGACATCAGAGTTTTTTCAAATATTGGTGGAAAACTGCATTAATATAATTAAATGAAGAATTCCAGAATAGTAATGTACCAGTAATCAATTCAGTAATGTACCAGTACTCAATTCAGTAATGTACAAGTAACCAATTCCGTAATTTACCAATAATCAATTCTGTAATGTATCAGTACTCAATTCTGTAATGTACCAGTACTCAGTTCCGTAATTTACCATAACTCAGTTCCGTAATTTACCATTACTAAATTCTGTAAAGTACCAGTACTCAGTTCCGTAATTTACCATTACTCAATTCTGTAATGTACATGTACTCAATTCTGTAATTTACAAGTTCTCAATTTACAAGTAATCAATACCATAGAAAGCCCGTACATGTTTAGGAGTGAAATGAGACCTAAGTTTAGGTAATACAGTACTTGCGCTATTAGGAAACTGTAATATCAAAAATTTCAGTCCAATATTATATGTTTTATTTAAACCAAAATATTCAAAGCTAATATTTGTTGCAAGCTTTAATAGTTATGCAATCTAAGTAAGAAATAATTGTCCCAGTTAGGATGGAATATCAATCAAATGTTAGAAATGTTGTAATTTGTACTCATCTCAACATTAATTAGCCTTGATTTGATTTTAATTTGAAACAGGTAAGATAAATCTATGTAAATCTATGTAAATATCTGTGTTGTAATTATGAGTGTTGGATACTCTGTTTGCTTGTATTTACAACCCAAGATAAACCTGCTCTGTTTATATAGCAACAAATTACTACCAACTGTATTCATATAAGACATATGTACAGAAGAATCATTATCTTGTATGATGTTTTGCTGTTAAATTGCTTTTAAATTGTAAAATCAGTTGCACTACAGTGACATCCCCTCGTTGCACTGATTATATATAAAAGTTTGAGCATATTAAGACATCATGTCTGTTAAGAGCAAAATTTTAATGATCAAAATTTCACTAAAATGTATAAAATCTGCATTTTACATTGGCTTAAATGTAGGTTTTTTTAAGTGGCAATTATCATCAAATCATGCCTAACCACATCTATGATATAAACAACAGAAAACGTTTCCCATATCAAACAATTTTTTTTTAAGAAGTTGCTTCTTGTTTTGATTTCAATTTAATGCATAAATTATATCTATGACGCCATGAATTATGTACGTAAGCATGTCACTCTCAACCAATGAGTATTTGTATATTGTGTGGGTAATAATGATTTGTACAGTTGACAAAATGTTTCTATTTGTGAGCTGTTTGCTACTGTGTCACCTAGCTGATACATCATACGTTGCTTGTCGTTGCTTGTCATTTGTGTTTATGTGTAGTAAATCATATAATACGGTATGCCTCAATGGCTGTCTAGTATCTTATTGTCCTATTTATTACAACATGAACAGCAAAAAGAGCTGTAACACTACTGTAGCATTATAAAGCTTTAATTAACTTCTTGCTTTTATTATCTATTGATGAGAAATTTGTTCACTGTTGTACATAACAAACAATTAAACATTGTAACAGAAGTAATTATTAATTTATGACATGTAATTAGTGTTCTCACTGACTCATTTGGTAAAATTATGTCAGTAATTTTAGTGTAATACTCTTAAGCCTGGTGCAAAAAAGTTAAGTTACCACTTTTCAAGAACTGCTTTCACCTGTTCAGTCACCCTTTGACATTTGACTTCCCCTTAAGCTTATGATTGGGCTATCTTAGGAAACCAGCATCCAAACGTCCGGACTATTTCTCTTCTGGTGAGTGTGCGGAACACATCAAGATTTGGCGCTCAAGAATATTGAACATGTACACTGACACACCCTCACAGGTACCAAGTCACACCTTGGTCAAGTGGAGCATGTTGGTTATTCTTGCTCAGAGGATCTAAGTAATAGCGCAGTCAGGGATCAAACTAGGACCTCTCAATCTCGAAGCCCATACCCTACATCTAGAGCACCGCTCCCCACACAACTTCTATGAAAATTAATGGATGATTTGAGTTTTTGGACCCTTAAGTCTGGTAGCAGATTGGATGATATGAGTTTTCTGACCCTTAAGTCTGGTAGCAGATTGGATGATATGAGTTTTCTGACCCTTAAGTCTGGTAGCAGATTGGATGATATGAATTTTCTGACCCTTAAGTCTGGTAGCAGATTGGATGATTTGAGTTTTCTGACCCTTAAGTCTGGTAGCAGATTGGATGATATGAGTTTTCTGACCCTTAAGTCTGGTAGCAGATTGGATGATATGAGTTTTCTGACCCTTAAGTCTGGTAGCAGATTGGATGATATGAGTTTTCTGACCCTTACCTGGTACCAGATTGGATGATATGAGTTTTCGGACCCTTACCTGGTACCAGATTGGATGATTTTAGTTTTCTGACCCCTAAGCCTGGTACCAGATTGTCAAGAAGTTGGTACAAAACTATTGTCATCTTGATCTAGGCTAAATCACAATAGTTTCACACCAAATTGTCAATAATGATGTTCTTGGCTGTGAAACTTCCTGTCCTTATAAGGCTTTGTTATATTGTGTGTAATGGAAAAATCTGCCAATAGTAAGTGAGACAATCTAACAGTAGGTCATTGTCTGCTTGTGTCATTTATTCTATAGTACATGTGGTAACAAGACGGTGTGCTGGTCATTCTTATAGTACATATGTCTTACTTCTCTTGTCTAATCTTGAGTTGAAAGTATTTTGGCAATGGACAGTTCTATGTAGTTTCACATACTGCCTAATAATTAATTATAACCTATAGCGGAAGATTAATTGTTATCAAATTTGTACAGGAACTAAATTTGCAAATTTAAATCCCGTCCAATTGTCAACCGAAAAAAAATGAAACAAGATTTTTCTTTCAATAATTTAAAATCCACAAATTTATGAAGTGGCTAAATTACAAATTTTACCATATTTTTCAAATTTGAATACTGGTGAAAATGAATGATTTTACAGGAAACATTTCACTGAATCTGTGCCAGTTTCTATTCTATAGAGTAGAATAGAGAGTTTATTTGAAATATGTCAAGGTTATTATTTTAATTGAAACAGGAGAACGCCAATTTATATAGCTGTCAGTTAAGTAGGGATTTCTCGTTAGAGTTGGCAATTAGCATGACAGACAGGTTCTACTCTGACAACTATGCTTTCATTTACTGCCTCAACTTAAATATAGCTCATCATTGATGGTAATAAAATTAAGGTGAAATACTACACAGTGCCTGACATTAAAATCGGCTCGTTAAAGAAACCTGCCCTCCAGGATTGAACACACCCTATCATAGTTTAATATTTATAAATAATTGTTTCCTATTAAGTTCATAGGAAACACTGGGCTTGCCTTGCTTGGGTCAGCTCTTTCAATAAAGTTCTTATTATAAGCATCTATAAAAGTTTATTTGGATGCATTTAATCTGCCATGTGGTGACTGGTGAGTGCAGCTTCTGGTATTTCAATATTGAGTCTTTCCACACTTCTGGTATTTCTATATTGAGTATTTCCACACTTCAGGTATTTCAATATTGAGTATTTCCACACTTCTGGTATTCAATATTGAGTATTTCCACACTTCTGGTATTTAAATATTGAGTATTTCCACACTTCTGGTATTTCAATATTGAGTATTTCCACACTTCTGGTTTTTTCAATATTGTGTATTTCCTCACTTCCGGTATTTCAATATTGAGTATTTCCACACTTCTGGTATTTCAATATTGAGAATTACCACACTTCTGGTATTTCAATATTGAGTATTTCCACACTTCTGGTATTTCAATATTGAGAATTTCCACACTTCTGGTATTTCAATATTGAGAATTTCCACACAGTATCTTCACCCCCCCCCCCCCAACTTCTTCACCCTCAGCAAGCGCAATCTGATAGTTTGGTAATTGGCATGAGGGGGGCAAGGTTTTACATTTATTGCTATCAGTGTGTTGGCTACATATTTGTCCCACCCTCTCTATCTGATAATCTGCCCTCTTCCCCAATCTAATGAATCCTATACTAAAATGCCAAGTAAAGCCTTCATTTGCCGATCAGCTTTCTGCTGAAATATGGCAGGCATAATGTAAGTGTCTTCACCCAGATTTGAACCGGGGTCGCCTGATTAGAAGCCATGCACACTCACCACTAAGTTACAGAGGCAGTGAAGTAGTTTGAAGTAGTGAATTAATTGGAGGCATCTTTTGGACCATTATGAAAATTTACGTTTACTGTCATATAATACGTTATCCACAATAAATGTGGTCATTTTTATCCTCTATTTAGCTCCTTGTAGTAAGAAATGTTGTTTACCATAATTTTTAAATAATGGTAAGTGTCAGGTGAGGTTATGATGTCATTGAAGGTCAGTCACGATGGTGCATGGAAGGTGTAATATAACCATAGATACCATAGATAAAGTTTTCTCACTTTTTTACACAAACAACAGGTGCGGCCGTTAATTAACATTCTCATGACTCCAATATAGTGTGTCCAGTGCCCAGTGTCCAGTCACTGACCTTTACATACCTCTACTGTTACCTGACTGAAAGTACTTTCTGCTATCATGTTTTAGGTGCCAGTAGTGTTAGAGCATCCATTTTGAGTGTGGGAGGTCATAGTTTGGGTCTCAGGCTGGGTCATACCAAAGAAGAAATAAAAATGGTACCACCATTTCCCTTGCTAGGCGCTCAGCATAGGTCAGGGAAACTGGCTTCTCTTCCCGTGTTACCTTGTTGTGATGGATACTAGCAGGAATGAGGTGTCTTAAGTGCTTGATATAAGTTGCAAAATTGGTTTGCAATCAACCCTAAATTAATTAGTTATAACTAAGCAAAAAATATTTTACCTAGAATAACAGTGTACATTTATAGCGTTAAACATTTCCCTCAAAACCGGAGTCCATGGGCCAAATAGGCATTGACGAAACTGATTGAACACAAGCTTACCACACTCTCAATGGAATGAAAAAATGCTTTTATGTCTCAAAACGTGAATATTAAAACCAACAATGTAGTTGAGATGTGATGTACCCTTCCTGTACTGACCAGCTGTTGATCATAGTTTTATAAGACAGATTTCTTATACTTGGTGTTAACATTAGTTCATGCTGTCTAAATAAATGCAAAAACTAGCAAATAAAATAAATAAATAGCAATACTGCTGGTCTAGTGACCTGGAGGCATATACAAGCATACCAGGTTGACATTGGTACACATTTATGCTGAGTTTATCATTATATAGTTCTTCACAAATCAGTCAGTGAAGTCAGTATATAGACACTTCCCTGACCAAGATCTCATATCCTGGTTTCAACATTTAGTTACGGCTGACCTCCCCTCAAGGATGCTCTATAAATAGCAGAAATTCTGCTTGGCAATGTAATCGGTCAAATTTTATGCCTTGTTTGACTTAAATTGATTTATTGTTAGATAATGGTTGAAATCTGGTGTAGAGAAACAAATTATTGTAACAAAACACTGTCAATTACTTCTTTATTTGTTTATTCATTTGTCTGTGTCACGTATATGCACAGATGTTATATTATAAACGTTCAGAGGCACTAGTAATCTGATGGAAGTTCCAGTGTACAGAGGGTATGGTACTTAGGAGTGTTTGTCTGGTGTCAACTTGGTCGACTTTGAAAGGTTTACTGGGTGTCAACTTGGTCGACTTTGAAAGGTTTACTTGGTGTCAACTTGGTCGACTTTGAAAGGTTTGATGGGTGTCAACTTGCTCGACTTTGAAAGGTTTACTGGGTGTCAACTTGCTCGACTTTGAAAGGTTTACTGGGTGTCAACTTGCTCGACTTTGAAAGGTTTACTGGGTGTCAACTTGGTCGACTTTGAAAGGTTTGATGGGTGTCAACTTGGTCGACTTTGTTAGGTTTACTTGGTGTCAACTTGGTCGACTTTGAAAGGTTAACTGGGTGTCAACTTGGTCGTACTTTGAAAGGTTAACTGGGTGTCAACTTGCTCGACTTTGAAAGGTTAACTGGGTGTCATCTTGGTAGTACTTTGAAAGGTTAACTGGGTGTCTACTTGGTTGTACTTTGAAAGGTTAGATGGATGTCAACTTGGTAGTACTTTGAAAGGTTAACTGGGTGTCTACTTCGTCGTACTTTGAAAGGTTAACTGGGTGTCTACTTGGTAGTACTTTGAAAGGTTAACTGGGTGTCTACTTGGTAGTACTTTGAAAGGTTTACTGGGTGTCAACTTGGTTGTACTTTGATAGGTTAGATGGATGTCAACTTGGTTGTACTTTGAAAGGTTAGATTGGTGTCAACTTGGTAGTACTTTAAAAGGTGTGATGGGTGTCTACTTGGTAGTACTTTGAAAGGTTAACTGGGTGTCTACTTGGTTGTACTTTGAAAGGTTAGATGGATGTCTACTTGGTAGTACTTTGAAAGGTTAACTGGGTGTCTACTTGGTTGTACTTTGAAAGGTTAACTGGGTGTCTACTTGGTTGTACTTTGAAAGGTTAGATGGATGTCTACTTGGTAGTACTTTGAAAGGTTAACTGGGTGTCTACTTGGTTGTACTTTGAAAGGTTAGATGGATGTCTACTTGGTAGTACTTTGAAAGGTTAACTGGGTGTCAACTTGGTTGTACTTTGAAAGGTTAGATGGATGTCTACTTGGTAGTACTTTGAAAGGTTTACTGGGTGTCAACTTGGTCGTACTTTGAAAGGTTTACTGGGTGTCAACTTGGTTGTACTTTGAAAGGTTAACTGGGTGTCAACTTGGTTGTACTTTGAAAGGTTAACTGGGTGTCAACTTGGTTGTACTTTGAAAGGTTAACTGGGTGTCAACTTGGTTGTACTTTGAAAGGTTAGATGGATGTCAACTTGGTAGTACTTTGAAAGGTTAACTGGGTGTCAACTTGGTTGTACTTTGAAAGGTTAGATTGGTGTCAACTTGGTTGTACTTTAAAAGGTTTACTGGGTGTCTACTTGGTTGTACTTTAAAAGGTTTACTGGGTGTCTACTTGGTTGTACTTTGAAAGGTTTACTGGGTGTCTACTTGGTAGTACTTTGAAAGGTTAGATGGATGTCAACTGGCATGTCAGTCGGTTTTAGAGGTATTGGTTTTAATCATAATTAGTGTAAGTGTCTATTGGGTAGCAAGTGTCACTTGTTGAGATACTGTGACAATGGATACAAAAATCTGGTAAATTGAACTTTTGCAAGTTATTCATGTAAAAACTGTGTGAATCAAGCGACTGATAAATTTTATCATATAGTACAGCGCTGAATGCCACTTTCTGATAAGCTGTGACCTGTATGTTCCATATAATGTCATGTTATATATACTCTGTTACTCTCATTTCTCTCTAGTTTTGTGTCCCCCACCCTTGTTTATATTTTTTTGTCAGACTCACTATAATTCTATGTTCCTAGAATTGCTGTTACGTTGAAACATGAGTCTTTATAATGTCTTACAACTGATCAATATAATTTAAGAAATTTTAATGCTTTTGAATAGTATCCCAATAAGTCATACAGTGATTTGGTTTATATTTTTGTCAGACTCACTATAATTCTACCTTTCTAGAATTGCTGTTACTTTGAAACATGAGTCTTTATAATGTCTTACAACTGATTGATATAGTTTAAGAACTTTTAATGCTTTCGCATAGTATCCCAATAAGTCATACAGTGATTTGGTTTATATGCTGTGATTTTGTATGCAATAAGTCATACAATTTGAATTGTATAGTATCCCAATTAGTTTATATGCTGTGATTTTTGCATACTAGGATAATGTTTACCTTGTTTCGGTGATAACGGTGTCATCTACATGTAATGATATGTAACCTTGTCAAGCGAGTCAGTGATTAATGTTAACATGCACACTAATTGTATAACATTATGTTACATGTCATTATGTCGGCTGTTATGGGCAACACATTGAACAGTTTCACTGTCATATATACTCACTATTAAACAACCAATTAAGCCTTTATACAGAGTATTAAATAAAACTTGTACAAGGTGTATAAAAAATATATTTGTTTATATATCTTTAAAAATATTATATTTACTGATGCATAGAAGTTTTCTAGTTAACATTGCCTAAAATTCTCTTAATAATCTGATTAATAATCTGATAAAAAAACATAAATTGTCATGAAAAAGCCAGATTTTATCATAAAAGTAAATTAAAGTTGAAATGCTCTTTAGATTTTATTTTAAGGTAATTGTTTTATTATTCTAAACCTGCCAAAATGTAATGTTGGGAAAATGTGTGGACTTATATAAGTACTTAATGTACATTTTATCACGTTTATTGAAAACATAAGTATAGGTTATAGATCATATATTAGATTTATAAACAAATTAGAGCAAGGGAGCGCTAGCGACCCGCAGCTTTAATTTGTTTATAATTATAATATGTGATCTATAACCGGCTTATAGTTTACCCGCCCACTTTTGGTGAGCTTTCCAACGCTTTTGTATGCAAACAATAGCATGTCCATTTATTGAGAATTGAGAGTGAAAAAGTGTTAAGGTGTTTCACCGCTTTTGGGTGGAAGTTTAAAAATCGCAGTCACTTGGGTATATTGTGAGCGTGATCAAATAACCCAGAATGCTTAAAATTGATTTTTCAGCATCTTCCCATGTCTTAAAACCCCAAGTGTACTGACTTGTTATTACGATTATATACTTTTAATGAAAATACAGAAACACCCTTAGCTCAATCCCTACGGATGATTTAATCCAAGTTATATTAAACATATAATCTAGCGAATTGGTTACGACGTATTTAAAACGTAGTTCTGTGCGCCCATACCAAACTTATTCAATAGTTTTAAACAGTATCCCGAGTAGTTTAGAGGACTGCAGATTAAAACTGTAAGCACCTTGATGTATAAACTAGTTTCTTAAAATAGAATGGTCGCGAAATCTGAATACAACGGATGCAAAACGTTGCATATTTTTGTTACCTCCCCTGTTTTCAGCATTTCTGAAATCACTAAAAGTGTAATAAAAATAAACTAACCGAGCAATTGTCATGAAATCTTGCATGAAACTTCAATATTTGTCACTCTACTTGACGACTTGTTGCATGCATGGAAACAGAATGTCGTTCAACGATTTTTCACGTTAAACTCAAAAACGAAAATTAACATATTTTAAAACAGTATTTAAAAAACAAATTACTTGCACATGCAGTATAACATAAAAAATACTGTTTGCTTCCTTATATACGAAATTTTATGTATACCAAATTTTATGAGCATTAAAGCAAAAGTTTTCGGTAAATTACAATTATCAGTTTTTAGGTGTTTTCCCCAAAATCCAAGAATATCTTAAAAACTAGCTGAGCAAAACTGTTGGGATTTTCCAGAATGATTGTCGTAAATGTGTTCTTTATAAATATAACAGGTTTTATATACATTGTGCAGAAAAATCCAACACCGGTGAATCACCTTAAGCAGATTATAAACTGCTGATAGAATAACAGTAAAATTATGGGAGTAGGCGGGTCTAGTTTTCCATATAAGGAAACAGCCAAATTGTCCTAATAAATGGATTTACTAAATAGTTATTATGTCCATTGCACAAATAAATGAATAAGTGGTCCCAAATTTTGAAAATCCCTGGCTTTTGATTGGACAAAGAAGTAGGGTAAACTATAAATTAGGTTTATTGAACAATTTGTTATTTTCCTAGTACATTTGTGTAATTAACCTATTTAGACTTCAGGCAATATTGTGACAAAAAACTTGGTGTCATCATAACATGAGTGTGGTTTGGGATGACCGATATTTTATCATGTAAACAATTTGATGAAAGATACACTACTAACTACTGTTGCTGTAATATTTATTATTTCAGTATAAAACAAGAATCCTTGTCTAAATTAAGGTATATTTAGTAATTTTGATGTTATCTTTTTTTGAAAATATGCTATCTTTATAAACTAACATGTTTAGAGGACATTGAACTTTTGTTTGGTTGTATTTATATGTTTATTCTATCCTGCCGACTAATGACTGAGAATAACATATTTGTTTACACAAAATTCTGTGGTCAATCCTTCAGTGCAATATTTTGTTCAAAATTATATACACAGGTTCAACTGTCACAAAGTAGCTTTTGTGATGACTCTTCTTTAGTTGTCCGTCCATCCTCAATTGCTAGTGTGGGTGTCACAATTTGAGGTCGCCATATTAACCTATATGCTATATATGTCTGGAGTAAATTTAAAAAATGTTGTCATACCAAGCATAGATTTTTTAGCCAATTGCCAGTCAGCTTTCTACTGAAATATGGCAGGCATATATGAGTGCCTCCATCAGTATTTGATACTGAGTCGTTAAAATTGAAATTCGACAGCAGACTAACAATAAGCTACAAAGGCACAGAAAAGCAGATAGTGTGCTTCAGTTAAATAAAAACAAAACCGATCAACAGTATCTTGTTTCATGTACACTTTGTGTCTAGTTAACTCTCAAGGTGAAATAATACTGTTAGGTATATGAGATATTGCAATGTTGATGTACATAATGTTATGTAAATAAATGAATGGCCTGAATACTGTTAAATCATTTAATGTCAATTAGACAAAATTTTGTGGTTTAAGTGAAAAAGACTATTTAGTGGGGACATTTTTCAAGGAGATCTTATCCACTGAGTACTATCCTGTAGAAATAAGTAATATTGATTATTTGTGGGGATTTAATTTCATGGTTGAGATCATCCTCAAAAGCCACAAAATTAAATCCCCCTCGGATATTAATGATTTTACTGTAATAAAGTTTTACTTGTTTCATTTCAGATGGTATACGAGAAAAAGACAAGGATTCCTTGGGTACTATATTATATCAAGTTGCCGTTGCCAAAGACAATAGATTTACCCTTGCTAAACATGTATATGCTGATGTCAGGATGGAGTGGCCATTCTACACTGAAGAAGATAGACAGATTTTGAAAAAGTAAGAACCCTAACATCAGGGCCCTTATTCACCAACATTGTCAGACTGAAACTCGGACTTAGACTTAAAATTGACAACATTTATGATCACTGCCATTGTTTTGCAATTATATTGAACCATGAGAAATTTTATCTGATTATTTGTTGTTACCCACTGAACATGTATGTGATACCCACTTATCTCAAAATCGGTATATTTATAACAAGATGAGAGCAAATAGAACATTTGGCAATATCAAGTCCTAAGTCTGAGTTTTAGACTTACAACGTTGGTGAATAAGGACTCTGGGGTTCCACCTAACTCGTGAACAGGGGTCGAAACATAAAAAAGCGCCACTTTTTAACACCAAATGATTATGTTTTGAAGGGTCAATTTCTCTTACAATCATGGATATTATGGTTATAGATAAAAGGTGACATTAAGTCGAAAGTATCAAAATGAGCCTTCAGAAACTAGTTGAACCTCAGTTTGCCAATGTAATATGTCTGCCGGATATCCTACATAAAATTGGTAAAGTAATTGAAATGTTTACAGATGATAAAACAGGAAGTGGTTGGTGATACGATACTGTAAACTCTCTCATATTCATGAGGGATTGAAATAACTTATCTCATTGTTTAGTAAATTTGTCTCCCACATATATGGAGGATATTTGTATTTTTCCGTGTATGATCGGCTGATAATTCACCGAGTGAGCGGCAGATGTAATATTTTCATGAGTGGCTATGCCACGTATGAAAATATAAGTCAGCTGCTCACGAGAATTATCAAACGATCATACATGGTAAAATACTAATATTCTATTTATTTCCAGCATTAAACTTTTTGTCCGGTGGCCAATTACCGATAATTCTTTTGATTTTATCCATATTTATACCCCCACTACCATAGGTAGAGGGGGCTATATAGGAGTCACTTTGTCCGTCGGTCTGTCTGTCGGTCTGTCTGTCTGTCTGTCGGTCGGTCTTAAAAGTTTGTCCAGGCTGTAACTTACCCATTCATTGAAGGATTTTAAAATAACTTGCCACAATTGTTCACCATCATGAGGCGGTGTGTCATGCGCAACAATCACATCATTATCTCAAAGGTCAAGGTCACACTTGGAGTTGAAAGGTCAAAAATGGCAATAATTTAGCTTGTCCGGACAATAACTTTGTCATCTATTGTGGGATTTTAATATAACTTGGCACAATTGTTCACCATCATGAGGAGGTGTGTCATGCGCAAAAATCACATCAATATGTCAAAGGTCAAGGTCACACTCGGATTTGTAAGGTCAGAAATGGCCATAATTTAGCTTGTTCGGACAATAACTTTGTCATCTATTGTGGGATTTTAATATAACTTGGCACAATTGTTCACCATCATGAGGCGGTGTGTCATGCGCAAAAATCACATCAATATGTCAAAGGTCAAGGTCACACTCTGAGTTGTAAGGTCAGAAATGGCCATAATTTAGCTTGTCCGGACAATAACTTTGTCATCTTTTGTGGGATTTTAAAATAACTTGGCACAATTGTTTATTACAATAAGATGGTGTGTCATGCACAAAAATTGTGTCTTTATCCCAAAGGTCAAGGTCACACTTAGCCTTTAAAAGTAAAAAATAGCCATATTTTAGCTTTCCCAGACAATAACTTTATCATCTATTGTGACAATTAAAAATAACCTGGTACAATTGTACACCACAATGAGTCGGTGTGCAGCGCGAAAAACTCGGGATGGAGTTTATAACAAAGCTGAAGTTGCAACAGCTTTTTAAGTTATGTGTAGGTACTAGTATATAAATCATTTTACAGATTAATAAAAATGTACTTATTTCTATTACTGTGTCATAACTTTTCGTCCAGTTTTCTTTTTTCTTATGGTTGCAGCTTGCCATACTTCTGTGGCAAGGCAGTATTGTGGGGGTATTATTCGTCACTCAATGACAGTTCTAGTTATCCATGTTTCCCACGAGAAATTGGAAGAGACTCTTCAAAATAGTACAAGAGCGCAGAGTAAGAAAAATGGTTCGCACTTTGCGATTGGCGTACAAAATTTTTACCGACCAATCAAAATAAGTCTTACAAAACACACGCGGTAACATACTCAATACAAAACGTACCCAATGCAAACGTACCCAGACGATAACAAATCATCGGACACGCAGTCTGGCTGAAAGGTCTGACCAGTCCGAGAGCTAAACTGTCAGACTCGTTCGACAGTCCGACGGCTATTGGGAAGTCTGTTTTCAAGAATTTAATGAAATTGTCAAAGACTATGTCCCTTTGTGGGAGACATTCATTTTTGTGTCAAAAACTTTTCTAGTTTAAATTTAAATTTCCATGTCAGTTCGTAATGTGTGTGATGTGTATGTAAACTATGTATACTATATGTGTACCATAATCCTAAGCAAAACGTTTGCCTTGAATACCACATAATTGCCTTGAAAACCACTGATTTCCTTGTAAAGTTAGGATTTCATCTAGAGCTGCTCATTAGTAATGAATGTACAAGTAGGTTTACTGCTCTCATGTACATGTGCTAACCACTACAATGTATCATGTTTCCATGGTGATATCATGTATCTGTATATCGATATTCCTGTGAAATTAACTTTATTTTTAAGCATAATTAAAAGATACATACTATATTATTGTTTGAATATTAAGAAAAATGCTTACTTACCTTCATTTAGTTGAGAACATAGGTTTCCATAACAATCTGCTACATACAGATATTTGATAGCTCTCCATGTTTTACTAAATAATTTTAATACATGAGCAGCTGAAGATTAAAATTGTTGGGAATGATTCCCAACATACAGTAATTTTGTATAATGTGAAGTCATTATTTTTCATGGGGGTTATATTTTGTGGATTTTGTGGTTCACCTTCAACCAAGAAATCAAAATTCATCGAACACTAATTTTGGCCCTTGTATTTATCACCTGAAATGCAAAATCCTCAAATTAAGGTCCCATCAAAATGGCCTTTTTTTACGAAAACCACAAAATTTTGTCCCATCGAAATTAAATGATGTTACCGTATATAAGTATGATAAAATACAAACTCCAATTTTGCTAATCCAACGTTTTGACTTTTATTTAAGTCTTCATCAGGAATACATAGAAATTGTTATTAGTATACATGTAATTGTTGAAATAAAATGATCTTTACTATTACATTATCATTCACAGGAAGTTACAAAGTGCCTCGTCAGTGTCGCCGTCTGCTTCACCAAACAGCAGAAGTCCAGATAGTCAGTCCACTAATCTCACACAGGTATGCTCATTCAGGGATCCTACTACCGCAAAAATCTGTTTTTCAGGATTGGCTGCAGTTTTCTTGTGAAAATACAAGTTATTTTGATGAAAAAGTTGATGTATTTGACTAAGTTATTGTCATTCATAATTTCGTAAGCTGAATTGTTTATAAAACCACAGCCCTTTGACAAAAAATCCTTTAAAAGTTCTTTTAATTTTGTCCGCAACTTTCGAGCCGTGGTTAGTGCTAGATTTTTAACCAACTTGGACAATAATGTTGATTTTCTGCAACATGTGCAGAAGTTGCCAGTTCCTTGAAAAAGGGTAAGTTAGTACTGCTTATGTTACAGTCCAGGTAAACTAGTTTATCTGCCACAATTGTAGTAACTGAAGAATTGTTGTTTGAGATATGGTGTAAAAGCCAAATAAACAAACAAATAAAACTGTTAAGTCAGTTTTTCTGTCCACAAATTAATGACCCAACCCAAAATCACTCTTTTAGTTTTACAAAAAATGCACAAGACTTGAATGCCCACAAAAATAATTTGAAATATTTTTCTCTTTTTTTGAAGAAAAAGTCCGAGACTTTAAAACGATCATCGGACGATACTCACCACTCATCCCATCATAATGCTAAGAAGAAGAGGATCTCATTATGTGCCAAGCCTGGACACAATATAGAACATAAATCATCGAGTGTGGAAAGACGATCTAACAGTAATAATAATAATGTGTCAACTAATCTATCAGAGAAAAAAGAAAATATAGATGGTATGTTAACTTTATATTTATCCAGTATTCTTTTTGTATTGTCAAGTGTCGGGATATCGTGGCTGGGTAGTTTCTGGACTGGCTTGCCAGTGTTTAAATAAGTGTGTACTAAGTTCCAGGACTGGTTTGCCCAGTGTTGGTATAATGTAATTAGTTAGTCTGCTAATAATAGATATACAATCAGTGGATTTAATAACAATAATATAAACAAATTTAAGTCCAGTTATTTGTGTGAGATAAAAATCTTTTCAAATGTAGGTAAAGGGAAGTAAGCCACAAAATTAATGACCATATTTCTGCTTTTCTTAGCATGCCAGTTGATTAATGTTTATTATCATTATATGTCTTCTTTTTTTCCAGATACTATGGATTCTGAAACTCCTGAATATATGAGGTAATAACTAGTTCTTAGCAGTATTGAATTATTTTGTGAATTTATGTTGAAATGTTGATTATATACTAGGTCAAAATTACTGTACCTACATGCATAGCCTTCACATTACTGAAATAATGTATGTCGGACGTTGAAGAATATTAGAGGTGTAGAAATTTGAATAAATATAGTATCTGCATGAATATGATACATTAAGCCATATCCTAACGATATATTATGTCCAATATCAGGGGGAGTGAAATTCCAAAATAATCCTGAAATTCGGAGGAGTTGCATTAGGTTATGTTCATTTGAAGTTGCATTATCTGATTGCATTCATATCAGACTTGTGGTGACTTGTTTTCAGGATTGGATATTATGTCTCAGTAGAACCCCTACTAGTAGAACCCCTACTAATATGTGCCAGAAACTTGCACCTTATTTATTTTTCCGTATTTTCAGGATTTGTTTTTAGGATTTTTCACCAAGTCCCCTAAAATTCTCTGTTTCATATTATATGGTATGATTATGTGTTTCAGGCAATATAATACGATAGAAGATAATGATCAGAGAGGTCGTTATAAACAAGAGTTTAACGAGGAGTATGAAGAATATCGTGAATTACACAAAACATTAGATGAGGTCTCAAAGAAGTTTGCTGAACTTCAAGTTCTTAGACGGAAACTGGCTAAAGGCACTTCTGAGTTTGAGGTATGATTCATTATTGATATCAAGAGTCCTTAAATTCCGGATAAATCCAGAAATCTGCTTTTGCTGCATTAGGAAGAATTTTCGCACAACATTATAAAGTTATTTGATGAAAAAAATCAAAGATATGACAGAAATAATGGTCATTGGAAGTTCCATAATCTGATTGTCAACAATAAAACAATCTTTGAAACCATGTTATGGTGTAGGGATCTGTGATTATGGGACCCGGAACAGACTTGAGACTCGCTTTCAGGATTGGATAACTAAAAACTTGCCACATTTCAAGGAGTTGTGCCTATTTTGTCAGAAATTTTAGGTATGATGATTATTGAGTAATGCCCCTTTGTGCAAGACAAACATTTTCATGTCAAAAATCTTCTAGTATTCTATTTTTTTTGTCTGTTGTCATTGGAAACGGTCGTCTAATAGTTATGTATTTTTATGTATTTTAGGATCTGGAAGAAAAGATTCGTACTGAATACCTGCTGCAAAAAAGTGATCCCAAATTTTTAGAACAAATGAAAAGATATAAGTATCTTCATAAAAAGTTGGCTTATATCAAGGACCTTATTATTGACTATGATCAAAAGTTTGTGCCAGTAACTTCTTAGCAAATGGAGCAATTGTGTAATTGTTGCCGGCTTTACTACACACTTCAAAGGAATAACGCTACCCCAAAATTTTATTTATTGTTTTTTTTTATTATTATCTTCCAAAAATATTTGTGATAAATAAATTGTGATTCTGTCAGATGTATGGGTATGATTGAATGGGACGCACGGGAAATACGAGCTACGGTCAGTGGCTGGCTCGTTGATACATTGAATGGGACGCACGGGAAATACGAGCTACGGTCAGTGGCTGGCTCGTTGATACATTGAATGAAAGGTGCTGGGATGTGAGCTACGGTCAGTGGCTGACTCGTTGATACATATGAAATATGCAGGATTTTTAATCCCATTTCTCTTGACAGAATCAAGATGAAACCTTGGTCATATAATGACAGAATGAAAGAAGCAAAATTGAAGTCATGTTAACTAGTAATGATTCTGTGTAGTTTATTATGACAGATATGTATATTGTATAAAATGGTCATTTTAAAATCTGATTGTATACTAGTGCTCATATTTTCATTTGGTTATGCACCGTGTTTGTAATGACATACAAATCATGATATATGTAAAGAGGTCCTGTTAATGTTTGTGAATAGTACTGACCCCTTGCTTGAAGGATATTTTATGATTAGCTGGCAGGCTTCACAAAAACTTTATAAACCTGTCAGTCATTCGGCATTAAGACTGTCAGAAGCAAAAATGATGTTAAAATCGCGGGTCCTACACCGATTATTGTCAGTCAGGACCAACAGTTTTCACGAAACCTGAGCTTGGAACCTGTTCAATGATTGGTCAGCATTAAAGCTTTGTTACATTTTCTAAGACAGTGCTAGGGGCAGATCTGGCTAGGGGTTAGTACTAGTCATAAACACTTAATTTTCTCCTGTTTTTATTGACTGTATTTTTTACCAGATGTAAGGTTGTTATGCTTGCCATTTGTAACAACAAATTCAATCATCATGTCATGACTAGATGTTTCCATTTGTAACAACCATTCATGAAGTCATGACTAGATGTTTCCATTAGTAACAACCATTCATGAAGTCATGACTAGATGTTTCCATTTGTAACAACAATGCATGATGTCTTGACTAGATGTTTCCATTTGTAACAACCAATCATGAAGTCATGACTAGATGTTTCCATTAGTAACAACCAATCATGAAGTCATGACTAGATGTTTCCATTAGTAACAACAATGCATGATGTCTGGACTAGATGTTTCTAGTAACTAAATATGGCATCCATATAATACCTAGACATTTAAATCCCGTGTCAAATGCTGTGTCAAAAATAACAAAGTTATTGGATAGAATCATGTTTTCACATTTCTGTTTCATAAAGTAGGCCATCATTATAGTGTGAGAGTCATTGGATATCTTGTCTATGTCAACTAATACTAAATCCTGCCTTTTCTTCAGTCTATGCTGTGATGTTTGTTATACAAACTTGGTGCTTGTTTGTATCATTAAAAATGAAGTTCCTGTCTATTATGCAAGGAAACTTCTTGATGTGTAGAAGATTTATATAAAATTATAATTATGTACTGGTAACCCTGGTTCTAGTATTATGTAAGAACATGTGACAATGTCCTGTGCTATAATTTAGCTATAGTTTATTTAAGCTATTGAACAGTTGGTTGATATGTTGGGACGAGTTGGTTGATATGTTGGGACAAGCATCTCTGTTATTGTTGTGACTGTGATACACGTGATATGTCAAGCGCCGCAATATGCGTACAGCCATAAATCATTGTGCCATTCAGTTACTACATTTCTTATGTGGAATGTAGTATTTTCAGTGTATAGAGTCTACAGACCTGGGGCCTTATTCACCAACGTTATAAGTTTAAAACTCAGCTTACTTAGACTTTATATAGTCAAATACTCTAATTGCTCTCATATTGTTATAAATGTATCGATTTTGATACAAATAGGTATACATGTTCAGTGGGTAACAAACAGTAACCAGATAAAATTTCACATGGTTAAACCTAATTGCAAAGAAATGGCAGTGATTATAAATGTTGTCAATTTTAAGTCTAAGTCTGAGATTCAGTCTTACAATATTGTTGAATAAGGCCTCTGGTATTTTCAAAATTTTAGGCTTATGTCAGACTTCAGGTTTTTGAATCTTGAAATTTCCTTCATTGTAGTTATCGAAAAAATTGTGTTTCAGACATTGAAGGAGGGTTTTCAGGTTTGAGACTGATAGCTAATTACCAGGCCTGAGAGAACAAGTTTTAATTTGAGTTAAAAAAAAAACCTTAATCAAAGTCTTTTTACTTTCTCTTCTAAATTGTCAAATATTTGCCTCTGTCATACTGGTTATTATATACTCTTGAACAATGTTGCTGGCGAAATATATTGGTTATTATGGCAACCTAACCTGTGTACTACATATGATACTTTTTGGTACAATTGAAAGACTGAAATGAGGTATAATGTTTTAAGCAGTTACATTCCAAGTACGTGAGGTATAGTCACATATTGAATAATAGTAGACGTTACAATACACATTTTATATTGCCGTTTTAAACTATAATGTGTTTATAGGGTTGAGAATATGTTATTCACTGTGATATATGGCTTATCAAAAGTTGTGTTGAGTAGCATGAAGGTTGGATTTTAAAGCAATTGCTTTCAGTTTTAAATACACAAAATGTTTTAACTACATTGTATGAACGTTCCAAGAGTTTCAAGCATAATAAGAATCCTGATGCCTGTGTGACTTGTATAAAGAAACATTGTGTACTTGTATCGTACTTTATTGTAAGGAATCAAATAGATTCATAGTTAATAGAGGATTTAATGTTTGTACACAATATCGTCCTGGTTCCATTTTTTCAGTGTATTAGGTTGTAAGCTGTTTCTACCATTAAGGAAATGGTACCAAATCCATTAAAGTGAAAACCCCCAGCATTTCCCACAAGTTGAATGCTACCTTTAGCTGCTGTTCCTAATGCAATCAGAAGTATATGTAATGCACATGTTTATCTTATTGTCCCAGCTTCTGAGGGCAGATTCATGTACAGTCATGTATTCTCATAAGTTTGCTGCTCAATTGATACTTGGAAATCAACGGTCGTGTGAAATTAGGACTGTGCATAGTGATGGTAATTTTAAACTACTTAATGCTAGGTTTAAGTTATGCGTTATTGTCTGGCACAAAATAACACATAAAAAAGTGTAGTCACATTTTTATTGTTTTCTAGCATTTTTTAATCGACCCTCCGTAATAGTTCTCACATATTCGTGTGATGTGATATTCTATGACATTGTTGAAGAAACTACAGTAATGAGAGTAAATTATTGAGGAAACTATGGTAATATTTGTTAATTTCTCTCATATAATGAAGAAAACATACTAGATATATCTCAAACTTTTTATTCCTCTATTTTGCTATTGTTGTTAGCACTAATAAATCTCTCTATATATAGACCTGATTTATGTGTATGATAACTTCTGTATGTATCTTAATCACTCAGCTCTTCTCATACTTTCTGTGTCAGTGTGACCAAACATAAATAGCATGTATAAACAATCCCTAGTCTGTTCCATTGACAGTGGTGTGCGTTGTCTTGTCATATTGTGCTGTCTTCTTACTGTTTAAATTATATAATTGTTAGGTTATTCTTACATGGATACATCAATTGGGAAGTGTATTTTATGTTGGCGCACAAATGCTTACATAATGATCAAGTTATTATTTAAAGAAACTAAAATGTTTTGTTAAACTTTCAGAATATTTTTCATAAAAAATGTAAAACAAAAATGCCCTGTCTGTAAAGTGAAACAATCTCGAGATTGTTGACTGACACATGTAGATGTTATTCATTATTATTTCAAAACCGATTTTCTGACACAAAACCTGGTTTACTTACTTGTACCTGGATAAATAATTTTATAATATGAAGAAAACTATATATTTGGGATTTTTCCAATATTTTATATCAACATTCAAATTCTTGAAAAAGATCTCATAGCCTGCTTATACAAAACAATGGCTGTTGGGTATTGATCCCTTTGAGCTGAACAAACTACCGGGAAATGAAATATACTAATAAATAACTTCGTTAATTAATTGACAAGGATTGCAGTTGATATGAAGAAATGATCATAGAACTTCCTTGTGAAATATACTGTTCATCAACACTAATTATAATATTACAATATAAAACAGACAGGGCAACAAAAATATTGAAGGAAACTTATATTTATCTGGGCTTGTTCCTGCGTAGTACTCAACAAATTATTGTTATATTTACAAAATAGTCTATCTATATAAGAGTACTACCCTAGAACAACACCCAGCAACACTACATTTCACCTCTTGCCATTCTTTGTATTATATCCATTTCATCATTTGATGGGTGTCCCTTTTTCTTCCTTTTATGGCTTTGGGTTTATTTGTTTTTTTGATTGAGTTGATCATATAATCCAACATATCAAGTTGTAACTCGCTTCATTATTGATTTTCTTACTTAAATATTCAGCATGTTTGCTCTGATATCTGTCGGAGAAAAAATAAATTATGGCCCATACACTAATTTAGATATTCTCTTTACTCCAAGGCTTTCATAGTGGGTTTTATTATAATTAACTCGTGAATTGGACTAGAACTTAATATTCATAAATTGTAGTTTATCCCTATTGTTTTATATATATAATTCAACATTTTCTTCTTGACATAGTTTAGGGATGACATTATGTAACTCTGCCTTTGGTGACATTACACACTTGCCATACATCTGGGTTCTGTTTTAGCAAAGCACTTACACAAAGGGAAAATGCTTTATGATTCGATAACAACTGCAAGTTTGGGGACATGCATGGGTGAAAGTTTTCAGTCTCAATACTGATTTAAGTATTTTGATAAATAACTGCACTATGTAATCTATAAGCAAATGATCTTGTTTTGTATGTAGATGAGCAGTTTTCAGTATTTTGAATATTTGAAGTTTCACCTATGGTGACATGTATGGTGTCTGTAAGTCCTTAATTGATTGATACTTAGTATTGCAAATCCATAGACCACACATTGGTGATGTAAAATATTTATCACTATTTTAAATTTGATCGTAAATTTTGAATTTGACCATAACTTTAAGTTTTCCGTGAGTGCTTTTATAAAACAGTTCCTTAATGTGTTACATGTTTGGGTCCTGTAACAGTACAATGTCAATCTAAACATTCTTGGGTGAGAAACATCCGTTTTAGAACAAACTGTTTTTGGTATACTGAGATAAAAACTAGCCTCATTCTTGTAGTAGGTATGGATCACACATATCTTGCAATTATATCATGACTCATGTCTTTGATGATAAGTTTGTTATTTTACAAGATAAATACATTAAATCTTACGTTACCATGTCACTGACACATAGTATAGTTGTTGAGTGTAATCTTTAACTGTTATCCGTTTTAATTGCAAATGTCCCCCACCCACCCCCCTTTTACCCACCCACTCTACCTGGCTGTTAATATATTGCTTTAACTGATTTACGCCTGTTGTCAGTGCTTTGACTTACCCTTATAATCATGTTTAAATATCCCCCTTGTTGAGGGGCATGTCTGCAGGAGTGTCAATATTCCTGATGTATCTGGAATTCCAGTTTGATCTATCATGAAAGCGCTATGATTGATTTATGACTGAAATTAAAGTTATTTGATTAAAATATCTTAAGAAGTGTCAAAGTTATAGTTAATTTTATCTGCTCTTAAGGATTTTATTCAGTGAAAACTCAGTTAGATATGGAAACACTGAGGTTGAAGGCCTCTTGTTGGCAAAAATGGTCGGCTGTATACAATTTTCAGGATTTTTAAATTGGCTCTGTTGACAACCCTGGTTTCTGATTAATGATACCTTATCCCATGTAAGTCACCGATAATGTTCCATTTTGTTTTGCAAAATCATTTGTTCTTAGTTAATATGTATTGAATATGTATCTTATGTGTATTATTTTTCTTGGTTGTTGGAGATGTTTGTGGTCGAACCACCTACAACTTGAATGAATGGGGCTAAAAATGTGAGTGCTTGTGGGTTATATGGAATGAGATATATCTTCAGTACTACTATACTTAATGTAATACTATGTTTGCGTGTTTGTGTATAAATGAAATGATTGTTTTTATGGCATTTACATGATTATAATACTGCTTTTTAGTTTCCATTTCACGATAACAGTATACACATATCATTTGAACTGTTACACTCAACTAATTGTCCTTTTGGCACAATAGGGTTGTATCTTACTATATCGTATATTATGAGATAAAACCCTGTTGCACCAAATGGAGGTGCTAGAGACAATACCATAGAGTATATTCAGCTTTCCAGCCATCGACAGCGACTACATGAACTCAGTACATACATGTCGACATTTATTATTTATTGATACAAATCCTGCTTGATTTCTTCATTTCCTCATGTGTTTTGTTAGTTAAAACAAAATTAGTATTCTGTTCATTGTGTTTTGTATTTATCAATTTATTTTCAATCATTCGTAAGCGTGTCTTATTTATAAACTTTTCATAATGTGTACAGAGTTGTTTCGAGTGAAGTGTGATGACTATACATGGTCTATATGATCTGAACTGAGAATCTTTGTGAACAGTTAGATCTCTGGCTGTATAACTACTGGCTGAACATTTTCTAACAAAAACAAACTTTGGAATATGGCTTTACCAAACATTAGATTTATACAGAGGGGCCGAAACCTCTCCTATTTTACCCGGTTTGTACAAAAGTTCTAAAGTTCCCGTTGATCATATGTTTGATAGTTTATATACAATGTATGTGAAAAAAGCACTCGATATTTTGGCATTTTTGGAAATATTTTCAGATACCGTTCTTGTGTTTGAACTTTCTAACCCTACACACATTTTGGGCATTAATTCCACATATGTGTTAACTATATGCCTCATCAGTGTTCTCAAATTATCGTATTATATTATAAATGGTCAATTTATATATTTACTGCTACAAGTTAATTAGATTTTAATTTATCATTTTGTAAAAAAATGTTACTATTTATTGACACTATTTATAGAATTATAGGTATATACCATCGTGCTGATGACATGTGCTCAAACATCATGAAACACAGGTGTTCATTTGTGTGCTATGGTTTGGTACAATTTATCTAACATTTGTGGCAACATGGGTCTGATAATATAATCTGCTAACTTAATCTGATAACTAAATCTGATAACTTAATCTGATGACTTAATCTGTCTATGTACGACCTTTGTCTCTTATTTAGAGTGTGTTTTACTAATACGTAAAGATCTTTTTTCACTCGTCTGCAACTCGTATAAATCTCATCTGATGAATCCCATTGTACAATGTATTTCTTTGGGCTCAATTTCGTTCCTTTTCTCACTGATTTTCAATTTCATGTTGTTTTTTCTCATGTATTTATGTTATGAGGTATTCATACGTACATGATATGTATAGTGCTTGTTATGCAGGTTTGACCACCAGGGTATATAATGACAACATTGTTGGATGGAATATTCATCATAATAACAATATTTTGCTCAGAATTATTTAGCATATGTATGTTGTTTAGTTAAAACATTCATTATTTATTATTATTTCTTCTGATTTTAATTGTTCATCTAATTTTGTTTCTTTTGCATGGTTAATTCAAGCATTTTGTCAGTTACTATCCTTCGTTATAGAAGGGATGGTTATGCTAAACAAACAACTTTTTAAAGATGGCCATGATTTTAAATGGGTATTTGTTTTTGTCCCATGGGCATTTCTAAATTATTGGATTTGTATGCGAGTGAGGTTTAACTTAGATTATTTTATAGAGTTTATTAATGCTTTGACGAATCTCTTATATTTGACAAAAAAATTGTCCTTATATACCATAGTTTACAAAGTAGGTCATAGTCGGAGTTAGTCTAGTTAATCACACAGTTATAATAATAGTTTAGATAACAGATATTCAGAATTAGTTTTCTACTCATAAAATGTTGAACTTGCATTCCCGGACACCTTCACATATGCTTCCTGAGGTGGCATTTCCTTAGTTTAATAATGCAGGAATAGTTGAAGTGGTCAGGGAATTAATTTAGTAGAGTTCTATTGTGTTAAATCACATCTATGACCACCTTAGGTAAATTATTTGTGCGATGATTTGAACCT
Source organism: Spisula subtruncata (assembly GCA_963678985.1). NCBI lineage: Eukaryota > Metazoa > Mollusca > Bivalvia > Venerida > Mactridae > Spisula > Spisula subtruncata. The sequence goes on along the minus strand of OY787663.1, from coordinate 27,449,276 downwards.
TTTATGATAAACTTGATTGGTTATTTCTTCTATTTGATTACAAATGTAGAGCTGTGCTCTGGTTTATTGCATTACAATGTAATTTTTGTAATAACGTCCTTAAAACTACAGCAGTTTCATGTGAAAATAATGTTATTGAATCTTGTGTTCATCCTTGTCCTAATGCCTGCAATATAGTGCGAACTGTGAACAAAGATATACTTCAAATTCTGGTGCTTTAGTCTAAGTATACAAGTGTAAACATGAGCTAGGGTATATTTCAACTGTGTCCGGTAACAACATATGAATGAAAGTATAGTGTGTATCTTTCCTATCTCTGATAACAAGTCATATGATTATTCTACCTCCGTTTTAAAAAAGGAACATTTGCATTGAATAAAGATGCATGTTTTTTTATTTACCTTTGATTTTATTTCTGTTAATACTGTACTTCATAATATTTTCATGCAAATTATATGCTTAATTTTCAAACTATAAATGATGGATTTCTTTCATATGCTCACTAGTCATTGAACTTACGTTCTTATAGTTATTATGAAAAAATCTTTGTGTATGCATATATATGATGATTAAATGTGTAATGGGAGTTCTTCTATACGCCTCCCGACAAGTGGTGACTGTTTTTCTGAGTGAATATTCTAATTATACAAGCCTGAAGATTGTCTGCTGATTAATATTTTGCCATTTGTTATGCCTGCGATTGAGTTTGACTGTGTTGAAACTGTGTTGAAACGAGAGCTTGGTACAAGACTATGTGTATTTGTATAGATACTGTAGTCGTGTATTGACCACTCGATATTTGTGTGGTTTGTTTTATAATGTTATTAACTCCCTTATGTTTTATTGGACATGAGATATGGACCAGACCTACGGACTGTGAGATAATCTATATAGTTTGCTTGCATTTTGTTGGTTGAATGTCAGACAGTTTTATTAATGCTATGATTTCTATTGATAATGTGATAATTGTAGTACAGGTAGAACTGTGTCACTGTCAACTTCCAACTTGTTAAATGCAGCCTAATAAACAGCATTGTAAATTTTATCTGTTGATTGTTTTATTTGTATATTTCTTCTTCCGGTATTGTACTCTATTGTACTCGACCCCCTCTCAGGTACAGTCACATGTCTTATGTGATAATAGGAAACCAGACAGGGAAGGCAGCACTCGGCACAGAAAACCCACATACTTGAACAATCAATCTGATCATACAGCCAAGTTTTATTGATCTGTCCTCTGTACATTACTTGACAGAATCACACAATAGATCAGTTGGTGAGGATGACTTGCATAAAGTGTGCAGATACCATGTAATTAGGTTCATTTTGACACTTCAGAAAACTGCACTGTACAAGCTGTATGAATGGAACATTAGATTACCAGCAAATCTTTGAATGGAACATTAGATCACCAGCAAATCTTTGAATGGAACATTAGATTACCAGCAAATATTTGAATGGAACATTAGATCACCAGCAAATCTTTGAATGAAACGTTAGATTACCAGCAAATATTTGAATGGAACATTAGATTACCAGCAAATCTTTGAATGGAACATTAGATCACCAGCAAATCTTTGAATGGAACATTAGATTACCAGCAAATATTTGAATGGAACATTAGATCACCAGCAAATCTTTGAATGAAACATTAGATTACCAGCAAATATTTGAATGGAACATTAGATTACCAGCAAATATTTGAATGGAACATTAGATCACCAGCAAATCTTTGAATGGAACATTAGATAACCAGCAAATCTATGAATGAAACGTTAGATTACCAGCAAATCTATGAATGAAACGTTAGATCACCAGCAAATCTATGAATGAAACGTTAGATTACCAGCAAATCTATGAATGAAACGTTAGATTACCAGCAAATCTATGAATGAAACATTAGATCACCAGCAAATCTATGAATGAAACATTAGATCACCAGCAAATCTTTGAATGGAACATTAGATCACCAGCAAATCTATGAATGAAACATTAGATCACCAGCAAATCTTTGAATGGAACATTAGATAACCAGCAAATCTATGAATGAAACGTTAGATTACCAGCAAATCTATGAATGGAACGTTAGATAACCAGCAAATCTATGAATGAAACATTAGATAACCAGCAAATCTGGAATGGAACATTAGATCACCAGCAAATCTGGAATGGAACATAATTTCACCAGCAAATCTTTAAATGGAACATTAGATAACCAGCAAATCTTTGTAAACCGAATTTGTCACGCGTGTAAGTATTAAACATGATGCCTCATACATCAATGTGTCACCTCGCAGACAGACGGATATGTTAATGATTCTTGCTGGGATATCCTGGGTATAGTCTGTTCACAATGTACTAGATTATAGTAGTGTAAGGGGCAGGTAACCTAGGCTATACTACACACATTTACTGTCTGAGAAGCAAGAGCACTCGGACATAGCACCCAGGTTTACCAACCTGTAGTATAGCTTGGCCAATTTGACATGAGCCTGACCTTTTGATTAGCATAATTTAACAGTCGATATATTGCCTACGTTTACAATACCGATTGTATGTTTTCATAATCGTGGAGTACCACGAAGACACTCGAGATGCAATACACACACAAATTTAAAATCCGATATCGCATGATTTGCTTGCGGAAATTGATATATTCAAAGCAAGAACATTGTAATATATTCTTGCATAAAGGTCAGACTCAGGTCAAAATAGCCAAGCTATACCTATGCATATTCATTATAAATGAGGGATTTGATAAGCGCAAGAAGATGAGCTTATTGCAACTAAAACCATTTGCTCCTTATTTTCAGTATAAATCATGTTCTAGCTTTCACCCATACCAAGATGCACATTATCTGACCCTTCGTATCTACCATACGTATTCATCATTAGCCTGTTGCCTAAACTAGGAACGTATCGAGGGTCACTGCTTATTATAGAAACCCACAGACCCTGTGTTGCTTCAAGATACAGTAAAAAATACAAGTAAACGTATATTCCTTTAACAGTTTTGACCTACAATCGTGTACTCGTCAGATAACTTCAGGACAACTCTTTTCCATAGATAAAAGCCAGAGTGTGACAGTCCATAGCAAAGATGTTCATTTCAATAAATATTATTGATTCGTGAATGGGATATATTTTTCATGAAGTTCAACAACGAACTCTGTGAATAAATGATGCAACACTTATAAAAGATGCAAAATTACGTAACATACAGACAATGTTAGTTACAACAATACCCCATGGATAAACACTGGATTGGTGGACTTGCAAGAGAACATCTCGTCGATTCAGGTAAGATACCCACAGGAACCCACAAAGATGACCTCAAAGTTAGGAATTCTCTCAAGACAACCAAAAAGTGTTGCCCAGCACCAAACAGTTTCTTTATGGACAATCCGACACAGTCTTACTTTCTTGACAAGCTAAGTACGTGGGTGAATCAAAAAGTTCGTAGAAAAATATCATAATTCATAAACCACAGATTCAAAGGCTTTCAAATTTTAATATAACGTGACCATAAGTATAGCAAAACAATTTGTCAAATTTCATTCAATTAGTAAAAACGACATGCTTTTTACATTGAAACGCACACATGCTGTAACAGCATACTGGAGCACGTCAGCGTCATTTGTTACAAAATAAATATCATGCTATGCGTAACGACATACAGCTGATGTAGAGTTCATCCAGAAATTCGACCATTTTTTGTCTGCCTGCCAGTAATCATTTTAAAAAAATTCTTTGTCCAAAAATAAAAGTGCTTGATGCACTGATATTTAACACATTGTTTTCCTGCGCAGGTTTATTACTAAAATATATCAGCCTAAATATCGCTCGTACGTAACGTCAGCCAATATAAATGTAAAATGCAAGTATAACTTGAACGTTTTCATAGTGAAGATACTCGAGATGTAATTGCTATATTCAAAGCAAGAACATTGTAATACATTCACGCATAAAGGTCAGGGTCAAAATCGTCAAGCTATACAAAAATTAAAATTATAATTAATACTTTGTCAAATAAACTTTTTTTTTCATTGCTTCAAAAATCCACACTTTACGAGGTTTGGACTTGAGTTGCATTATGTTGTAAAGTTTATGATCAATTTAAGAGCATGATATATATCTAGTAGCATAAATGAAACGTTACGGGTAGGATACTTAGATAAAGTTTGGAAACAACAAGACGAAATGTTCTATTGCAGAGACTATATAACAACAAATAAAGTCCACAACTACTTATACACGATCGTGGAGGAAGACAAAGAACTAACGTCAAAGGCAATCTCAGAAGTATGTAACTGTTTCAGAATGGTACACTCTTGCCTGTAATCCAAGTTCTTGACATTGATTATTTCATTGAACAAATGCGGACGTCGGTAAAACTAATTTTTGACCATTTAGTTACCAGAACTATTATTATTGTAGTTTTCCACAATTTCTCAATATCATGCTCTTACGGAACTAAATTTGCCAACTTTATATTTTCATGCTAACTGTATACAGAAATCTTGAAAAATATAAATTTTGCAACTTGTGTCCTTTGATTTCATATTTAAATAATTCGATAGTATAGTACTATCCATTAATAGCTTCAAGCTTACTTTAAAAATGTGTTAAAATATCTTCTGTTGTTGCTATGTTGACCGGATTCTAAAAAGTACTCATATCGAGGAAAACAAGGGTTAAATGCGACACAATTTTAAAAGTTTACGTCTATAATTTGTTAACGGTACGTCAAAAAAGTAGAGAGTGACGTCACTTATAAAGTACAGTGTAGGCGGAAGTGGTTTGTTTAAAAAGTCTTAAACTTTGTAAGGGGAAGGAATAATTTGTTCAACTGTTCAGAAACTATTCGTAAGCGTCTCCTCTTTCTAACCATATATGATCAACATTTTCACAATTTTGTCACTAAGCTACGTAAGCCCTGTATTTAAGTTTATTTAATCGATGACACCGTGTTACTGTGTGTTTTCCTGGAGAACGGCTCATATTCAATTTGAAAGTGGTTGGAACTTTTTTTATTAAATTATGATAATGTTAAATATGTGACATTGTACTTATTAGAGGGTATGTTTCGTGTATGTGACACACATAACTGTTTTTAGCCATGGAAATATGGGCACCACGGAAATATTAATGGACTAACCCGAAACAATTAAAATCCAACTAGATCGGATTTCAGATCAATGCCACGTGCTAGCTGTTGAATTTTACCGCGTCACAAACTCGTTAGACGGGTTCCAAGTAATCATCATTTGCAGCCAATCGTTAACCACAAAAGCGTGATAACCGGACTAACTTTGTTTTTGTTTTGCAATGGTCGTTTATTGTGTAAGTAAGTTTGTGTATTTTTATGATCTTGCTTCTATTCGACATTTACATGTTATGATTCATTGTTTTTGAGTGTTGTTTTTTCCATATCTTTAATAAAATTTGATGTATTCAGAATGGAAAGCCATGGCCCAGAGACAGACTGACATTTGTCAGGCATTTGATTCGACGAAAGTTTATTCCAATTGTGACAATGCTCCAGTGACTTGTTATTCAGATGAAACTTACTACACTGCTAGATCTCGGGAACCTTCTATCCAAAGTACAGGAGTAAAACGAGCAACACTCGTATCAGGTATTTCAATAATGATAAAACTGTCAGTGACTTGCTAGCTTTTAAATATGAATGTTTTACGATTCTTTGTCTTAACTAAATTTATACTACAGAAGCATGGAGGGGGGGGGGGGTTAAAAGGACAAGGTCTTTACTAGTGCAAATTCATCTAACACAGTACAGGGCGTATCCAGATACAAAAAAAGCACCAGCCGAGGCCAAGCCAATTCAGTTCCAGAGTCTATTTGAGGCAAATCTTTCAGAGGCAATCACCTTGGTGCGTCTCAGCATGGCTACAGGCCTGAGATATATTTTGTATACTCACAGAATTTCCTGCTAAAATGCTAACACAAATTGTGAATAAAAATGCAAAGTGCTCACTTTTCTTGAACCAAAACAGTTTGCTTTTATGTATAAATCTATTACAGGTAATGGACAAACAGAATCTCAGCATAATTGTGAACTGATTACAGATGGGAACCCATACAGGTATTACATGTACTACCATATTAGCATGGAATAGTGTGTCCAAAACTCAAAACATCTACATGTTCAAATGGAAATTAATGAGAGGACTTTCAAAAATGTGTAAATTACTATCTACATGTTTTACATTGAGTTATTTGTCATTTATCACCAATCATTGAATTCACTGGACACTGACCAGTCTTCATTAAATTGTTCATTCATTGTCAATTATGAAAGTGTTTGAATGATATCTTTATTCCAGTCATGGGTGGCATGGTGGTTGGGTTGTTACTGGACCTTCCATTGTTCAAATTTCTGCATCCAACTAGAAATGAACTGGTTGGTAACCCAGAGGTAGCCTCATTTGTATCTGTGCTAAACACAGGGCACATTGAAGAATCAAGGTGGTCTTTTCTGAAGAGCTATAGTGTCACACACCTCCTTTCTTTGTATCACACAAAATCCTGTCTCTTCCCATTGATGCCAAATTTCATTGGCAGTTAGAAAGTAACAAACCGAGATGACCACCCACCTATGACTGTCTCAGTCAAACCTAAATAAATAAACAACCGGGTACTAAATATATAATATTATAATATAATGTATATTATTTATAAGCATCAATGTCATCTAGTGATAATAACCTTTCAATTTAGGCATACACAGGAAGATAACAATAAGGAGATTCCTGGGGGAGTAATGTCTTACAAGCAGCGTGCACAGTCTGATGATCAGATGGTGCAAGAAAGATGTGTATCTTATCAAACAGTAAGTTCAATGTAAATACACTAAAAAACAGTCACCTATTTTGCAGTAAGTATGTTACGGTCGAAGGAATTTCACATGCCAATTAAAACTGTAAAACCGTTATACTTTCAATGCTAATGAAGTAACATCAATGTTGATGACAAACCATCATTCATACAGCATCTGTCAGAGAAAATAGTTGTGCAGTTGAAGTGCATCACTCCTCGCTGGTAGCATTTCAAGCCTATTTTTATAGAGCTTTAACTAATAGGAATCATCAACAAGCATGCACACCCCTCTGCCTATGTAATTGTATGTCATTCCTTGTCATTCCTTTTCCATGAAAACAAATATCTGCACATGTTGCTTGTATTTTCTCAACAAGTAAGGTATCTCATAATGTTACACTGTAAATCTTTAGCACATTGTCAAGATAAATAAAACTTTTATCTAATATAAAGTATAAGAAGAAATACATTTTGGAAACAATTCAGCTAAAAATTCACCCAAATGATGGAATATTGTTTACTTGATTTCAATCCAAGGGGCCTCCTTGTCACTGAAGTGCAAATCTCAGTGTGTTTTACTGCTCTTCAATGTGGACCATCAGACAAGATCATTATCATATACTTTAACCTAACATAACTATGCGTATACCATCGACATTATTTTTAATAGTAGAGCACAAAGCTATGGCGTCAGCGCCTTGCCACACACACAGGAGTCAGACATAGTAGAAGCCATCCACATCCCCAAAATATGGATGCTTCAAGCGAGCCTTATATGCTCACCCACAGTGAATGACACACCATGGGCTTTGAATTTTGTGCATAATTAGCCATAAAGGGAGGTAATTATAAGTGATAACTATACTGAAGTGAAGTACAGGGCGACTTTTTACAACCGCCACACAGCACTCAACACCTGCTGTAGTAATAAGTAAATTAACTTGCTATTGCAGAACCAGCATAAAACCCCATCATTAACATCACATGGTTGTACAGAGAAAGTCTCCCGCCAGATACATGGCAGTAATATATCTCTACCTAGAAGTAAATCTATAGCTAGTAGCAAGAGGAGTCACACACCCAAATCTTGCAGGAGTAATCACTTCGACAGTCAAAACACAAGGTAAGTTAACTATTCCTTTGGTGTTACAGGGTTATATCTAATATATTTGTCCAACAGTAGATAATTGTAACCATGATGTGTCAAAGGGATGTAATGATAACACATAATGTTCACAAGTGACGTCCAGAAGAAAATGAGACCCAGTTTGCTCAGCTGCATTGCAATAAGCATAATAATAATAATATATTATACATGCCTTGTTCAAGCCAATGACATGTCAGATCTGACAAGTTCCCAAAAATGGATAAAATTTATTAAACATTGTGTAAACATCCAGATTTTGGCACTGAATGAATCTGTGAATTTAGGAATGTGAATTTTGGATGATTGTCAATTAAATAGGATTCGCATATTATTGTCCTTAAATCAGCCAAAGTGAATACTGCAGTTTTCCTTCATACTGCATGTAGTTTACATAATTGTTGCAGAAGTATCTTGCTCAATTGAATTGAAGTTGTATTGTTCTACCAAGTTATCTTATATTCAGGCACAACTGAATAAGTCTGCATTATATCATAGGAGGATTGTTGCATAAGCACATCAGTCTATCAGTCTATTATTTGCATTTATGCACATCTATCAGTTTGTTTCCTGATCATTTAATTATAAACCAGACCATTCTCCTTTTAGAAGAGACATTTAACGTCAGACAATTGGTACCCATGTGATAATAAAGTACATGATTCATAAAATACTCGTTCAGTCACCTTGATTCAACCTCACATTGACCTTTTAAGCTTTTACACCATACTGTCGTAATCCTCCTAAAAATTGTGTACACATCTCCATATTCATTATCGAAGCTGCAATAATTGATTAAAGAGTTGTGTAAATTATGTCTCTACATAATGGTAAGTTGAACAAATACAAGGCTATACAGTGAACGAAGTACATTGGAATATCATTTTGAGACAGCAAGCATGTCTAACACACTGGTTTACCGGTAACGGGCTTGGGGTATCAGGATGAATGTCACAATATTTGTCTGCACTTGTTGTCCTTAACTGCTGGTCTGATTTCAATGAAACTTCACCTGAATGCTTGCTACTTAGCCTATAGTTGTGGATATTGTCAAGAATTTTAGGTAGGATAACTTTGGTCATAAACCCTTCTAGTTAACATCTACTTTATATGGAGTAATGGGTTAAAATCTTAATATTTTGTATGCCCCTGTATCTACTGATGCAGTAAGCATATAGTGACTGTCCTGTTTTCCAAAACTGTTCACCAAAACTATTAAGGCTTCCACAGGGGCATTAAAGTCTTTACTGAATGTAGTCTTATTGAACTGATATTTCTACAACATTTGTTACTGTATTTCAGCTTGATGAGTGAAGGTGTTGTATGCCGTATTTGTCATGAAGGTGACACGTCAGAAGTGCTTGTATCTCCATGTTATTGTTCCGGATCTATGGGATTGATACATGTCTCGTGTTTGCAGACATGGCTCGGCTCATCAAATAAAACTACTTGTGAAATCTGCAATTTTCAGTTTTCACTGGTCAGAAAAACAATGCCACTTACTCAGGTATTTATATACACTAAAACATGTTACATCTATATTTTCTTTTTCTCCTCTGGGGAGCATAGGTCATTGATTGATTCACCTCCATCTGACTCGGTTTCCTGCAGTTCGTTCAAGTGTGTTCCAGGGAAAGGTCTTGCGGCTCTTTTTTACAAAAAATAAATACAATTAAAGTACTGTAAACTGAGAAATTACTTCGTGTGATATAAGTTCACAGAAATTGCGTGATAGAAATTCATGATATTAAGTAGCCGTAAAAGTGTGCAAAACATTAACGTGGACATTGCAAGAGACTTAAATGATGTTGCCACACTAATTTGAGGCACTAAGCAGGAAGTTTATTGCAATTAAGTGTGAAATGCCATATTGCCTGAATTTGTTTTCTGTGCACTTGAAACATATCATAACATGGATAGAGGAAACTTATTACACATGTGCTTACTTAAATCTTGTGTTGAGAAATGAAAAACAAATATGTTAATAGAAAAAGTGACATTGAATTTCGTATTTTATTGAGAAATACCAAAATGGGGCATGAAAAAAACAGGATATAATATTTGTACTTATCAGCTCACTTAATTGCGAAACATATGTTTTAAGAACTGATTTGCTTTTAGTGTTTCTATGTTAGTAGAAGAATTTTATTTTTAAACAGTTCCTGAGGAATCCTGGTACATCACAAGACAGGAGAAATTTTATTTGTGATGTTGTCTCCTTCCTCATTATAACACCACTGACTATCTTTGTTGTATGGATATGTCTACAAGGTTCTATCTTACATAGATTTAAACGTTCAACTTGTTGTATCCAAGTTCATATTCTAAAAGTTTATACAGTTCATGTTTGGTTATTGTTTCGTTACTTTAGCAAGAAAGTTCTGTTTGTATTTAAGCACATTTCTTTTTTGGGGGCTTGACTGAGACAGTCATTAGTGCATGGCCAGACATTTTTTGACCTGCCTAATTGGTCAATGACCTGGCTTCGAGGGAAAAGTACAAAACTTGTTCATTCTTCTGGCAAACAATTGATCAGCTCTTGGTAACACTTATTATAATTTGTATGTTGTTGTTTGTACCCAGTAATCTTGTCAACTATTGGCAGCAAATATATATATATATACCCTTTTTAATTCATTAGTTAGTAAGTAAGTTAGTACTGAAGTCTTTTTTTAAGGCTAACATATTAACAATAATGCAATCTTCCATATGGGCCTCAACAGAGTCATTGTTGAAAGGAATTAAACAACTTGCTAATATGTGGAAACCCTGTGTGATATTTTCTTTTTTATCATTTGCTTTCAATGGATTATGGTAATTTTCAGTGAAAATAACAGTGAAATTATCATTTTGTTATTTTCACTATTTTGGAGCTGGTTCCAGGATCGTGCAGAAAAAGAAACGCATTGTCAGCAGCGCTGGGCTTCAAATTATGCGTTACGTCATTATGACATCATAATTTTCATGTCATGTCGTTTTAATTTTGGCGTAATTTTTCCAATTTATCCAATTATTGTACCATTTTACGAGAAAATGAAGCAAATAATAAACAGAAAATTTGTTGATTTTTGGTGAAAGATCTTATTTTATTTCACTCGTCATCACAGAAAAGTATATGCCCCTTGTGATAATATTGATTTCTGTGATCGCTCGGTGAAATAAAATTTGATATTATCATTAAATCAACAAACATCTTCTATATAATAGGCTTGTTTCAACTATTACAGGTGCCAGATATCACTACAGTGACAGTGAACTAGAACAGGGTGGTTTGATCAGTCTGTCAGTATGTCTACTCCTCTTGTATTCTATATGGCTGGCAGTAAGTATTTGTACAAGTTTGGCATACTTGTTTACTATCATAAACTCATAACATTATCAAAGCCAGGTACCACTATCAAACATCAGTATGTCAACAGAATTATGTCCCCTGAATGACTTTTTATAGACAATGCTTCCACCGGAGAATAAGCACTTACTGAACATTGAATATTGAACATTCCTTACCAGTAATCAATATTGGTGTAGTTTTAAATAAGTATGCATATCTTTGATTAATGCTTCAAGAAAAGAAATCAGAGAAAGTTTCTTAATATTATCAATATGCATATCTTTGATAAATGTTTCAATGAAACAAATCAGAAACGGTTTAAGTTTTAAATTGAACATTATACAAGTGAAAAATGAATTGAACTTTTCCTTGGGCATAGACTGAAACCCATTAGAATTTGCGCATACATCCTGAACAAAAATTGAATATGAAATGCATAATATTTAACTTGTATATCTACTTGATACAATGTGTATGTAACAAGTTGCTGATTGTTTCAGGTTGCATTACGACACAATTGGAGTCTTTGGAAGGACTGGAAAATGTTTCATCAAGAAGTTACACTGCTTTGTGTACCATCAACTTTACAGAATAAATCTGAGACAATGGTAAATTTTTTTTTTAAATTTTGTCTGTAATCTCATGCCTGAAATTTGCAATTCTATACTTTCAAGAGTCTACTTATCTGAACTGTTTGTTTTTTCACTTAAAGAACTGTTATGAGATGCTCAAATGCATATAATCAAGTTTTTTTATTCCCAGGCATCTACTGATGCAGGAGGCATATATTGATTGTCCTGTCCATTTGTCTGTTTGTACGTTTGTCCGTCTGTACACTACAAAAATTTAAATGTTGAAACTCAAATAAATTTTTAAGTCCACCAAGGCATTGCTGTCAAACTTGGCTTACTTAACACAATACATTATCAAAGCCGTGCTACACTATCAAACATTTCAACAGAATTATTATGGCCCCTGAACGACTTGGCTTTTTTATGGACAAGGCTTCAACCGGGGCATAAGCGTTAGCTGAACAATCTTGTTTAAGTCCTTTTTTGATGGATTATTTCTCTTTGGGTTCGGTTTTTTTATGTACATGTATAACTTAGGCACAACTATTTGAATTAAATTACACTTAACCGAATTTCTAATTGGCCACCCAATGAAATATTATATTATGCGATATATTCTATCAATAATTCTAAAATTGTGGTTATTTTTATTCCATGCACTGTTCTATCGATTTCAAGAAATAAATTACGCATACATGTTTAAAATCATCCATGCGGAACAGCTAGTGTAAAATGGCTTACGTGCATGTGGTTCACGTCCTGACATGTTTGATTTTTTAAATTAGTCAAAATGTATTCTCTATCGATTGGCTTAATGAAATGGATTGATACTGGCGAGAATGGGTAATACGGGGCGCGCTGAGGCCGTTAAAATGACGAGTACCAGCACCAAAATCCAGACATATACGTCAAAACGTCATTTTGAAAAAAGCGATATTTATAGTAAAGTCAATTATTGCGAAAAAATATTTTCTAACAATAAAATTGGACAGTATCGGGATTTCGATTATTTGTATTCTTCTAAACATTTTTGTAAAAACTAATTTACAAAAACATGTGGCCAATCAGAAATTTGTTCAATGTATGCATGCGTCTGACGTCGTGAGTGCGTTCCACATGGCTCATTCTCACAAATTATAGTGTTTTAAAAAAAGTCAATCAACAGGGAACAAATTCATACCAAATACGATACTATTCCAAGCTTTGCACGAGACCAACGTGCAAAAAAGCAATTTCGTACCAACCGTTACGCATGGATGATTTTGTACATGAATTCGTCATTTATTTCCGGAAATCGATAAATTAGTGCGTGGAATGAACAAATAACACGGCCTAAGATTTATTGATATAATACATCAGATGATATAATATTTTTTAGGGTGGCGAATTAGAAATGCGTTTAAGTGTAAAGTTACTGCAGCCAATTCTCTCAGTCATCAATATAAGAACTTGTCTGATTGTCCAGGCAAGTCTAAGTCTGTTCTGACAAGATGACTTTAGCCTATTAATTCATTGGATATAGGGTAGAATTTCTGAAAAACAATTTATTCAGACAATGACAGTGATCTGAAATTGATATCTAAGACATGTGCCCTGCAACAGATCCAATGACTGTCTGATCTATGGCCAATTAGAGACTTAAAGTATTTGAAAATTGGTTTTGATTTGTGACCCAGGGCCAGCACAGGTAACAGTTACTGTATCATTGATTGTATCATTTGTCTATAAAGAAAAATACATATTTTACCTGCTAGGGCCATGGCAGGTATAAGACAGACAGTAGCTTATAGTGATTAAATGTTTTGACTCTCTGAACAGAAATAAAGAATACTGCTAATCTTGTAAATTTGTGGTATTTTACAGGTAGCAGGCAGTAGAAACAGTTCTCATTCTAGACTTGGTAGTGTCCAGTTACAGAGTGTTAGGATTAACGTGTGTGGTCCTTTAACTCAGTTCAAGAAACGAAAAGAAAAGCAAACATCAAAACTATCCAAATGTCCACCAAAGACTCAGAATGTTAAGAAGAAATCTTCCAGTGAAGCAAATACGATTCATACTCATAGGAAACCATCTCAAGGTCATCAGCAGTCAAAACAAGGTCAAGGTCATGGTCACCCATGTGAGGAAAACAGAAATCATGCTTGTGATCACTTTGATCATTGTAGTACCAACTTCCATAACCCTAGAAAAAAATATGCTGTTGAATCCAAACATTCTTGTAAAGTGTCAAACAGAAGTAGCTCGGAACAATCTAGTCTAAATGCTGTATATGAGAATCATGAACTGGAATGTGCGAGGCCAGGGTATAGACGTACTGGCAGTTATAGAGACAAACATCGTAGGTATCAGTGTGTCTGTGATGGGGAAAGTGATACTGGTAGATCGACTGGATCTTATCCTACCAGCGGTGAATACTTACCTGAGAGTAGTAGACAAATACCGTTACATTATAATCCAGTGTATATATATCAACCAAGCAGATCTGATCATGGTCCAGTTATACCAGCAAATAGACCGGTTCTAAATAAAGAAACTGATGTGCCTATGGCTATATTCAGTCGTGGTGGTAGTCCTGATGATGACAAGTCACATGATTATATTGCAAAATGGGTAAATGAACATACAAATAGTAATGAGTGTGAGTACCATAGTAATAAGCTAGAGTCTAGAGAATCAGAATATTCAAATCCCCATCAGAGTCAAAACAAGACACACTGTGATACGAATGCGCAAGTATTTCATCTCGAGAGGAACTCTTTGTCTTCCCATAATTCCAAATGTGAAACAGACACAGACAGTACAAAATGTCCACCGTTTGTTAACATGCCTCAATCAACTAACAATGCTAATGCCTGTATGTATGAAGACCATAATGAAGCTAGCGGTACACATGGTGATATAAGTGTTGATATGATCTACACGAAACCTTGTCTCACTGCAGTAAATACTAGTAAACCTACTAGTACCAACTCAGAGAAGGATTATCCTACTAATACTAACATAAGTCCCACTGATAATCTGACAGGTGTTAATTCAAAGTTACCAGTAGATTCAAACCATGGGGCAGACTCTGCAGCACAAGGTCGTTCAATTGATGTTTGCACTGATATCGTTCCTGACACTGCCGATTTTCTGGGCAATAATGAAGGTGAACTAATATTGTAATGTGACTATCTGTTATAGTAGTTGTTATAGTATTGTATTGATCATTTCTGTGATATTTTGCCATTTTTGTTATTGGCTCCCACATATAGTGGGGGAGAAATGCTTACTTATAGTTGTGCTGGATTGATGTGTCACAAAGTTCATCCAAACTAGTTCTCCTTACATTAACCATTTGCAGATTGCAATTGAAGCTTTCGAATAAAATGCACATATGATCTTGACTTCGGCCTGTACTACTGGTGACCTTTGTCTTGTCCTTGACCTATTATTGTTGCGTCTTGAGTGTGTGTGCTTTTATTTATTTCTTACATGATGAAACTGCATTAATAAAAGCATTTACATATCAGACTTCAGTTTATTGTTTTTAAAGTGGGCAAAATGATAGATATATATATATGTGTATTCACAGTGTATCAACAAAACAACTTCCGGTAATCACAATAAGGCATACACATTGAAATGTACAGTATCCCAATAAGTCATTCAGTGATCGGAAGTTACATATACGTTTTAATTGCAATAAGTCATACAAGTTGAATTTATAGCATCCCAATAAGGTATACAGTGATTTGGTTTATATGCTGTGGTGTTGTCACATCTATATATATAGGTTGTGTCCACACTAATATAAGCTATGTAACATAAATCAACCACAGTAATCTTTATGAAATTGTAATTTACGGTGTACAAGCTAGGACATCACAATTTTATTTCCCGAAGCCGCGTTAAAGGGACTGCGTCCAATTCAGTGTATAGGAAAAATAAAATAAAATTGTCAAATATTCACTAAATATTGGCATAGATGCCTGTATATCCCATAATCAAGCACACTGATATAAAACATAACATCAGGATTTTGTAATTATTACAGTATTTTACCTCCAAAAGTCTATTCCGTATTAATACGTTATAGAATTTTAAACTACTCTCATTTAAATTGCCTAAAATTTACTTACATGTGATGAAAATGAATTTAAAAACAAACCAAATACTTCATAGATGTTAAGACTGAAGTTTGTTTATGTTACAGGGTGATCTAGTGAATAATACTTCTCACAAATCTTGCTGAAAGAAAAAATTACAGTGTTTTAGGAAAAATACACTGGTCTGCGCGATGTTCAAAGTGGTTAAAATCGATAAGTTACAATAATTATTTCTTAAAGTAACAGTCAACAATGTTCTACATGTATTATATAAATACTTGATTTGGTAAGAAAATTATACTTTTTTTAAACATTGGATCCATCTGTGAGACAGGCCCTTTAAAATTGGACTTGATATCTGTGATGTACAAGTACTTAAATCATGTAAAAAATGTTTTGAAAAATCATTGCCCCGATTATTTCTTACTATGGCGACAGATTAAATGGCTTTACAACTTTCTGTTAAAAAACATTTTATTGAATCGCTTAAAATAGGTTTGAAGTTTTTAAATGGCAAATATGGCGAGGATCTTTGTCTATATATTGTGGGGAGCGGTGGCCTAGAGGTATGATGCGTGCTTCGGGATCGAGAGGTCCCAGGTTCGATCCACCTCTGGACCACTGGTTAATTTCTCTGAGCAAGACCCACAGCTCGACTCCACCATGGTGTAAAATGGTACCTGTGAGGGCAGTATCTATTCCTGGGCGTCGCAGATCGATTTTGGCTGCCACTCCACAGGAGAGAAATAGTCTCCCCAGGGAGACACGACTGTAGGTTTCCATATGTAGCCCAATGACCAGGGGAAGTTGAAATGTCAAAGGGTGATTGAGCGGCCTAACAGCTGAAAAGAGCCCTAGAAAATTGGTAACTTATCTTTTTTTTATGTAAAAATGGTACAACAAAAATCTATGTAATTCTGGGACACCCCACGTATATCATTTATTTCCAAAGTGAACTGATATCAGAAGTTATTACATACACTTACGCACACTCCTAACGCAACACCTATAGTTTTCATGATTTCGCAAAGGTGCATGAAGGGATTTAGTTAAAACTTGGAGAACAAATAAAGCCAACCTTAACAAATGCGTCATATAATTTTAATTGTAGTTGATTAACAGTAAGGTGAAAATAAATTCAAATGTTGAGCATCACCGTAAAACCAAAAGTCACAAAACGGCACCATGTAAAATGTCAACAAGGAGAAAACATCCTCTTAACAGTTTATCACAACTAAACGATCACAGAATATCACACCCGTCTTGAGGTATTAGTATTTAGTGTGTCCACCCGTTGCTCTTATCACATGTTCACCCCGGTGTTAAACCCCGGACCTCTCGATCTTGAAGCGCGCACCCTACCTCTAGGCCACCGCTCCCCACAAATATTGATCATAGTTTAGTTTTTTTTCTTATTATCTACGAAATATTAATAACAGTTGATAATTCCATGTTTTTTAAAACTTTTATAAGAGTATGTAATAAAGTGCAGCGCAAACCTGTCTAATGGATTGACCAGCATGTAACCTTCCAATTTCGCGACCACGCTCTTCGATATCCACCGGGCCATTTTTTATACAAATCTGTTTTTTCAGTCGGACTGTCACCACAGGAGACTCAATGACGAAGAATATCGATTTTTTCCGCCTACTACGATTTTCACATGCAGCACAAAGAAATCACCACCGCGCTACGCTCAGAACTGACAGAGCGTCACGGGTGAATGATTTCAACATTCCTGTAACAATAATGACTTAAATCAGCATGATTTATTAGCGCAACTTCATATCTTCAACAGTTTTTGAGAAATTAGAATTATAAAAGTGTTGCGTTAGGAGTGTGCGTAAGTGTACATGAATATAATGATTAAAGTTTATATATATGTGAACAATATGATTATTCCGCATAATTGACTATTGGAAAGTGGACAAACCACACAATATATAATATTCAATTAAAAATCTGGATAACAGCTGCCTTATTCTCTTCTACAAAGATGTTGAGAAGGGCAGATAATTTACACAAATCAATGATAAGAGTTACCTACTCCTGTGTGGATCGATGAGTAGGTCACACATGATATTGCACTAGCATACATACCAGATCTCCTGCATCATGCAGGAGTCGCTGCATTTGAGACTCTACTCCCGCATGATTTAAGGCAAACTGATCAAATCTCCTGTATTTCTTGGAATACTGGAACCTTGACTTTTTTTGTTTGCATAATGAAAATGATAACAAATATTAATTTCAGTAGCCTTATGAAGCATGCATGGTAATGTCCTACAAGTAAAGTAGGTGAAAACTGCATATTAAGTTTATTTAATTAAGTTTAAAGTTTGAGCCAGAAAAATCTACTGCATTTCATTGAAATCTCCTGCATTTCCAATGCCAAAAAAAATTTGGCATGTATGCACAAGTACAATATGCAAAGTAACAAAGAAAAATATTAATGATTGAACAACCTCAAAATGGTGCAATACAAGGAAGGTGTTTGCACTCCCAATAAGTTTTAATTATAGTTTCTTTGATTTGTCCTGTAACATAATATATTATAATAACAAATTCTTGCCATCACAACACTTTCAACATGGACCATTTTTTCTGGCAGCCAATTCACCTAACCTGTTTTGTGGACGACTGTATCTTCAGCATTACAGTACTAACTTATCATCTTCCAATAAGAACTTCTGAAGACAACCTTTCATATGTCAGGAACAATATAATATTATATTGTTCCTGTATACTTCTTTGATACGTTCAGGATTTAACAAATCATTAAACAGACACATCTCTAATTTAAACCTAGATAATTATTAATGTACTGGTAGAACTCTTCTTTTAACTGAGTAACTTTAATTGAATTCATGAGAAATAATTAAGTTTATTTTCGCGCGTTAACAACTGTTCAAAACTTATAAATACGGAACGGACGGTTGTGCAGCGGTCTTTATCGTTCTCTCTAAACCGCTGTTTTGATTGGACAATTATCGGGTGACGTATTTTGCTGCTGATTGATAACTTCCGTGTAATCTGGGAATTCCCACAAAACACGGGTAGATCGCTGTGACAGGTAAACAACAATCAACGGAAGATTTAATTTCTCTGACAACAACTTCACACCATGTAAGCAGTTTACTCTTTCTTGAATTAAACTCCCGATTTATTTATTTTCATTCAATGAATTTTATTTTGGTCAAGCTGTCATTTTTTTACGCAGAAACCGATTTTGATTACACTGTTGAAGCAATGATGAATGAATATGATTCCGTGACATTAAGTTCAGTTTGCATTCCAAATGTAGTATGATAGGTTGTAGAAGTAAATAAAAGGTAAAGATCACCTCTCCTACACTCTGCAGTGTAGATATAGGGATTATTAAATTCACCAACACCCCACCACCTGAGATTTTTACTGCGGGGGAGAGCTGATGGTAAAATCTCATGTCCCCCGCCCCCGGCACCTGACAACTATATATTGTCCCCAGGGTATCAGATCAGAGACAAAATCCCCGACACTGCAGGTGAAGCTGGAAGGTAAAAACACGGGTCCGAAAAACACGGCCATTTCTCCGGCTATCCACTGCATGCACATCCCCAGTCGTGGGGGTGGGGTCGTGGTTGCAACTGACTGATGCATAACCTTTGACCAATGGGACAGTCCATGCATTAACAGTATCTAGGTCAGGAAGACACATAAATAGGGCTGCAAGAGGTTCCTGTTTTGATTCTTGTCCGGGGCCACTTGGAAACACTATTCAGTGTTTCCCACTCTAGAGATGAACAGTTGGTTAACCTAGAGGTAGTCTCACGTGTATAGATCTGCTCAACACCGGGCACATTGAAGAACCAATGAGTCTATACGAAACAAAGCTAGGTTATCTCCTTGTATCTCACCCCTGTCTGTTCATTGATTTTATGTCTGCTCTTGTTACACATGCCAGTAATACTTTGAAAGAGGCATTCGGCAGTAAAATAGATAGATATACTCAGACATGATACAGGAGATCTGGCATGTATGGACATATAACATAATTGACCTTGTTATTTCAGGTATAAGAGATGAGTCAATACGGACTGAATACGAAGATAAAGTTGGATGCTGGTCTTAATGATCTTCCAATAGATATATTTGTGAAGATAAGAGATGAACTTGATCAAAATCCACAAGATAAAGATTGGCGTGCTCTTGTACGAGCTGCTGAAGGCAAATATATAATCAAGTTAGTATTTTATTTATCTTAGTTCTATTTAAAGAAAAAATTATGTACATAATCTTATGAAAAACTTGTTGTTTTCATTTATATGAAAGCTTTGCTCTTGACCCTTCTAACTGGCGCCATTGGCATTTGGTCAGTGTTGGATCAAAGAACTCAGAACAATCACGCCTACAAACTGAAAGAGAAACATGTCATCTGATAAGCCAGATCAGTCAGCACCTCAACAAAAACATCAACAGAGTACAAATGTTCCAAATGTCACTGATATTTCCCCGTCAACCCCCATCTGGATGCACAGAACCCATTAAACTGTTTAAAATAATATTTTATTTCACTTGTGGACAGTTGTGGTCACAGAAAATTTAAATTTACTCAAGGCTATGCCACTTGGGAAGTTGGGATTTTTGTTTGTTTTATTTTTACTCACCATGTCCATAGACTTGTAACACTTTGACTATTGTTTGTAGTTGGTAATTTGAATGTGCTGAGTTTCCATTATAATCAATACAATCAAATTAATCATCATGTTTGTTTACATAAGTTAAATTATCTTATACCCTATACAGATGTTTCAAAATTAAACAAGAA
Organism: Spisula subtruncata; assembly: GCA_963678985.1. Taxonomy (NCBI): domain Eukaryota; kingdom Metazoa; phylum Mollusca; class Bivalvia; order Venerida; family Mactridae; genus Spisula; species Spisula subtruncata. The sequence continues at coordinate 27,428,494 of OY787663.1, read as the reverse complement.
CCGGTTATAAACATTGAGTCATCTATCAGTATCAGGTAAACTATGTTTATCTAGGTTCACTGACTATACCTTAGTTAACGTTATCCCAGCTATTCTTTCGAATGAGATAGGTCCCTCATTAGTATTACTTATTGAAACGACTATAGCTTGTTATTTCCGTGGATGTAATATTTTGCGTTTGTGCCCCCAAAATCGACATGTATTTTTTTCTGCTGATTTTAATTTCTGCTGATTCCGGAAATGGTAAGAGTAAATTTCTCTGGTTTGCTAAGTGACAAGAGTAGATATACACCAGTCTCATGGGGCAGTCAGATCCATGTACATTGTAATCATTTTTACAGTTCAAACAGTTGATCGGTCTTTGATCATTATACATGTACAAACAATGCTGGCTGGAATTCAAAAAACATCTCTGAAACACTTGACAAACTGCGGTAAGCAATACAGTAGAATAAACCTGTCAACTTGAGAATACCCCTTGGTAATCATTTATATATGGCGTCGAGCGCAGGAAAACGTCCCTTACGACAAAAAATCACAAAATTATTTTTTTACATAGTCTGACTCTCACAACATTATTCTTTGTTCAGAACTTTATTTGATGGGTATATGTAGCATATTTTTCTACTTATGACCATTTACGTAAGCTGCATAGTGCATCGATATTAGCAAAACGTCATCATCACAACGTCAAAATCAACGTCACAGCGTCATTTTTAGGAGCAAATAAAAAGACGCATATTTGTATTGTAAATGAATACGAAAGCTTGATTATTGGTGAAAGGAATGGTTAAGGTTTTGTATAATACTTCTAGCTGCTTTTCTTCGCACGTGCGAACATTTCTGTTGCCTAGCTACCTATATAACTATGTATACATTTTGCTCTATAGTATATATACGACCTTTATCTAGCAAAAAATATGCATCTTTGACTTATTTACATTTTTCTAAAAGTAATAGCACTCAATGATGAAAGTGTTTAGTTTTCTAACCTAATCGTAATTATTAAATATTCAGTGTAATTAAGCGATTTTCGGAATTTTAACAGCATAGAGTTTCTAATCAGTTGCATAGCTAAACAAATTCAAATAAAATCCACGACATCTAGAAGGTTTCATCTGTATTTCTTTCAAAGATTCAATTGGTGTTTACCTTACAAATATAATTCGAAATGAATACGTAATATATTGTAACAAAATGTACATAATTTATATATACGAGAAGTATCAAAACGGCCATGTGTTTGTTGCTAGGCAACAATGTAATATTTCAAAGGTCGATAATATTATTGTAATTATTTTGTTTACAGGCTTAAAACTTTATTAAAATGATTTAGATCAGTCATAGATGAATTTTAATATCAGCAATTTAAGGTACCAAATATATATATATTGTAACTTTGTGGAAATTTTTATTTGATCTAGTTATTTGGAAAATACAGATATTTTGGACATGATAGGTCATGGTCAAAAGTACACCAAGTCTTGCAAGTCTAATTCGGAGAATTTGGTTGCAAGTTAACATTGATTTATAAAGTTATTCGGGATCGCATTAGTAAACATTTGAAAAGTATCCATACAATTTATATTGTTAAACAATGTAACTATCAATACAAGTATACCGTGATTTAGTTTATCAATTTACTTATTAATTTAATAAGGTTATATTGTTGCCTAGCAACTGAATATCGTTCAATATTTTCTTGTTTTGAAAGCATTTGAAAGCTTCTCAATTCACGCGAAATATGAGAACTTCAGAGAGTTCCAAGTAAAATTATTTGTTGTATTTTAGTGTAAATATGGTTATTAGTTCTAATAGAATATTCCTTTGACCCTCATAGTATATCTAGGCTATATACGCTACATATTACAGACAAAGTTCAGGTGTATGTTTTAAGTGCAAGTATCTTCTTCCAAATAGTTGCCTGCGTTCGTTACCTAGCATGGCGATCGATTTGGCCATGTTTTTCATTACTGATGTGGGGAGCGGTGGTGTAGAGGTAGGGGGCGCGGTTCGGAGTCGAGAGGTCCCGGGTTCAACCCCTGTTTGGACCACTAGTTGATTTCTCTGAGCAAGAATAACCCACTTGCTACACTCCACAAAGGTGCATTGGTACCTCTGAGGGCAGTGTCTATTCCTGGGCGCCGCAGACCGATGTTGGCTGCCACACCCACAGGAGAGAAATAGTCTCCACAGGGAGACGCGAAGGTATGTTTCCATAAGTAGCCCAATGATCTGGGGCAGTTAAAATGTCAAATGGTGCTCGAGTGACTTAACAGCTGAAAGAAGCTCTAGAAAGTTGGTAATTCGGACCGGAGTGTGAATAAGGTTGTCGGACACAAAATAGGCATTGTATAGCAACGTACGTTGGTTGCCGTATACGGAAATTCCACCAACAATCCATGGTCTGTGCCCGTCGTGTGGACGATACTTAGACACCGGGGACACGTCTAGCTCCCGGTTATTTATGGTCCACCTATTATTAATATGAGTGAATTATAGTGTACCTAAGTCAAGAGAATAATGTAGCAAACAGCTCCGAATAGAAGCAGACGGATTAGGACGTTTCATGACGGGTATCGTCTGTATGAAACTAACTCAACTGAACTGGTGAGATAATAAAGTTAAGAATATTTAAGTTGGAATGATGTGCAGTGCATATACATGTATCATCAACACCGACTTGAAATATACTTTTGTAGGAGCACATTGGCTGTATATACTTATCCATAGAGCTACATAAAGTATGTAGCTCTGTGACTTATCCGATGCCATTAAATCAATGTTCCAAACGCAAAATCTATTGGATTATGCTTACAATCTGTACAATGTTTTATTATCAAGATTCAATTCTTCCATTCGTCTTACTGAATTCTCGTTTTGTAAAATCGTGTGGTCAGTTTCAAGTAACCGTTGCCAGCGGGGTGGTGATTTCTTAGCTAAAGTAACATTTTATGTTTAGGCCTGCTCAGGAGATAGTGATGTTATAACCCGTTTTACTTTTTAAACACATAATAAAACACAACATTTGACTCACAAGTGTTTTTGTTTAAAATACACAAATTTATACAAAATTTAGCGGACATTACATTCAATCGGAAAGAAGCGTAATCGAACATGGGATAGATAGAAAACGTAAATTGCCAAATAAACTAGAACATCAAATTTACTTTTCACGGAATTAAAGAGATATGTTTCGAGTATAAAATTACTATTTCTAATGTATGAAATACATTTCTAATTATGTGAAATACATGAGTTATTACTGTCGATCCAATGAGGAATACTAATGAGGGAATTATCCATTCGAAAGAATAGCTGGGATCACTGTTAACTCAAATACATCCAGTTAAACATAGATAAACATATTTTACCTGGCGGACGGGTTAATATTTATAGATAACCGTTATTTACTTTCACCGGACTGTAGATCTACACAGCCTTTGCATGATTATTGATCGATAATTGGAATATATAAATTACAGTAATGCAATAGAAATATATTTACAAGCATTTTTTCGTTACCAAACGCTATAAGCAGTCAAATTTTAACGCAAAGGTTAGCTCCGTGAATAAATTGGGGTGATCGTAGTTTTGATAATGCCGAATTTCTTATCGTTCATAGTTTTTACAATGACAAATAAATATTAGTTTGAAAATATATATTTCACAATTTTTATACTGTATACTTACAATCAATTATACAATAACAACGGTTTATGGAAAATATTAGAATCAAAGACCCTAATTGGTCCTGTTAAATTTGGGATGCATATCAGTTTGATAACTTGTATTTCTTCACTAAACGACAAAGCGTGATTTGAATGATAAGTGCCCGCTCTTCGATCATTAAGGCAAATGTTGCTTGTTGTCGGCATGTTTATATGGGATTTTTCAAATGTTAACAAAGTTGAAACCGAAATAGATATAGCCCTCGATACCGCGCACATTTTTACCCGAGACGATAGACATGTTCGATAAGATAAATATGAGTTTATCTTAAAATAAGATGTTTATAATGTAGCGAAGTCAACTAGTTATCACCCTTGAATCGTCCATCATGCTAAGTTTCGCCTTTTGATTAATTTTGAGACAATTAACACATGATATAAACATAGAAATTGATTGTTTACGTTGTAAAACGCGCGTCTGGTCGGACTTTTTTGTGACGTAATTTGTGACGTTATTGACGTGACGTCGTAAGGGACGTTTTCCTGCGCTCGACGCCATATAGTGGATATAATATTCTGCATGAACATTTTCTACGGATGATAAAATTCTGCGCAGATTCAATTCTGTGAGTTGATCTTGGACCGCAGAATTGTAATAAAATTTCCACCACACAGATATATCCAGCAATACGGTATTCTATTTCTTTATCCACAGACAATCTGATGTGGAACGATGGTCACCTGCTATCTCCAATACAAGTGCTGCCGATAAACTTCTCACTAGCCTCGGTACTCAGGGTATGGTCATCAGAGAACTACGGGATTATTTAAAACAATTACAAATTGACACCTATAAGCTTGGCATAGATGATTATGGTAAAGCTATTGTATTGTTTCTATAAAAGAATAAATATAAAGAATTTAAGTATTTCACTTTTTTGGCCCGTTGACACATATTTTCCACTATTCACTCAGTCACTGGTATTCAGTACTTTGCTGAAGATTTCTGTATTTATACTCCTACTTACTCAAGTAACAACTTGGGGAATGTATGTTAGCTACGAAATATGTGCAAAATATCTAGCTTGCCCATGAGAAAATAATATTAAGTGTTCTATTATACATAAACACAAAAATGAATCCCTAGATACGGACTGAAAATGATTTAGTATCATTGCAAGCTTGACAAAGTAAACTTTTATAACTAATTTTGTTGCTTTTTGTGATTTCCTGGGCAAGTAGATTCAATTTTGAGAATTTGCATTAATGATTTAACTTTCAGAGGACATTGTGATAATAGTGGAACCACCTACAGATGTGGATGTATATGAGGGCGAATGTCTGGCATTGGAAGTTCAAGCTACTGGTCTACCCTTCCCCAAATATCGCTGGTTCTTCTGCCGTAATGGTACCAATGATTTCGAGCATCTTAAAGGTCGAGTAGAATCAACACTTACTCTGAATAATGTCTCGTAAGTACTACACACAATATCTTTCATCCAAGTTTATCCTTGATATAATTTTTTGCTTTGAACTGTGACAGTTGTAGTGTGTGGACATCAGGTTTTATCCTGGCATTATTGGCCCCGGTGATGATTATATATGGGATGAGATTATGGTTATATCGCTGGCTTTTGAAATCTACATCATAAGGCGCTTCTTATTAGCTTATTTGCAGGAAAATCGGAACCTGTTAAGATGGCCAAACTGAGGTTGAAAAAGCTTGTTTTACCATTAGTAATCATAAAGACTGATTGTCAGACAGTTTTTCTTGTTTTCTCAAAATTTTGATTTTGTAGTTACGTCCTTCTCATTCTAAGCCAGTGATTTCTATAATTGTTCAATCCAGTTTTATTTTATGCTTTCCATCTGAATACTGAAATATCAGTGAAAATAAAATCTGATGTTCTATGTTGGAAATTATAGGTGGCAGTAGCAATTGTTATACGCCTGTTAACACGGGACATATTGTATCGAACTTGGTCACATTGTTAATTGGCATAATATGCTGTCCAAGTTCTATGATAGATGCAAATTGACACAGCCCTTCTTGGGTTATGGGTCCTTCTTGTATATATATGATTTCTTATTGACATTGTTTCAGACAAGCCAATGCTGGTACATACTCGTGTCAAGTATACAACTGTATGGATCCTAAGAAGACAAAGCTTACACAGAATACACTTGTTGCCGTGTCCATCAATCCTAACCCGATACAAAATGGTCTTACAAGTTGTGATTTTGTTAATGGTGCATGTAATACATTAGCTAATGGACTAACTTCACCCAAGTCACCTGGTTTTATTCCACCCATGCTGAATGGTCATTACTCAGGTAATATATGTTTATGTGCTTTTATGAGATGTACTTCTTGATTACCTGGCTGGCTAGTATACTCTAAAACTATTTAATTTCAATGGGATCAAATTTTTTTTGGTGAAAACAAGTCCATTTCGTAGGAATGTAATTTTTTGCATTTTTAAAGGCCAAAATCTTCCAGCCATACTGACCTCTTCCAGCCATGCTGACCTCTTCCAGCCATACTGACCTCTTTCAGCCATACTGACCTCTTTCAGCCATGCTGACCTCTCCTGCTTATTGAAGTTCCAAGATATTCCAGATTTCAAATTCCATTGATGCTTAATTAACCTGGAGACTTGGGTATCCACTGTTTGGGTATAACATACTACTAAGTCTTACAGTATTGGGTGTCAGGAAGTTGAGTTTTGATGCAGCTTTAGGCCCCAAGCTCCTGAAGCATCTCTAGTTGCAAATCTCAGCTCAATTTGAGATTTTTGGTCAAATCAGAGTCTAAATTTTGGAAACATAATTACATTTGCAGTTTGTTATCTTGACATTTTACTGTTATAAGCTCAGTACCGCTATATACAGTAATTTAGTGGTTATTTTCGCATATCGAAAAGTTTGCTTATTCCTAATTTGTGGCATTTCACATACATTAAACATTGCGGAAATGAGATTTCAGAAGATTATAATAGTAGCTCGAACAATAATTTTGACCCCTGTATTTATTACCTGAAATGCAAAATCTACCAATTAACGACTGTTACGTCCTGTCAAACCACGAAATTTATTCCCATCAAAATTAAATGATTTACAGAGTAATTTACATTAATATTACATTTTTACTGTATGATTATGTTAAAATTAGTACTTCTATTCTTCGTATCACCGTAGTGTACATACGGTAAGTGTCCGATTGATCAAACTTATGTTTGGGTATATATTGATAACAGGTAGGTCGTAATGTTTGCGAAAATATAAGACCATTCGCAAAAAAAAAACGCAAAAATTTTCACGAGGCAAAATTTACCTCTTATACACTAAGTTGTCTTGTTTTATGATTCCCATCTTTTATCTAATCTCCCATCGAAATTACTTTAAAGAAAAATGAGAACATGTTAGATGAGATAGTTAGGGAGCCAGACTTTTGGTCCCGTCACCACGAAAAACATGTGGCCCTGGGATTTACACCATTTTTGCACATGTTTGTCAGTATTTTGAGGGCTCAGTGCAAAACTATGGTAACTACATCAATTTATAGAGGCACATACCACAGTTTTGCACTGATCTCTCGATTTGGTCTCACAGTAAATGCATATCTATATTGATTTCAGATACTGGTATGGGTATGTCATACAACCTGATCATCAAACATCCATGTGATGTTAATGTAGGAATGAATGAATCGTTTGTTCTGTCAGTCGAGGTACAAGGTGATCCACCTATAGCCTACCAATGGTATAAAAATGGAAGCAGATTAGAAGGGCAAGTCACACCAAAGATTTATGTAAGTTATACTAATATAATGTAAAAAAAAAAAAAAAAAAAAAAAAAAAAAAAAACATGTTTTGTTATTCTGAAGAAGGCCTCGGCCGAAACGTTACTATAATAATAATAATTCTACAGAATACGTGTTGTTGTTGAAAAAATTCCCTATTATACTAATATAATGTAAAATATTACCTTTCTGTTGTATGTGCCTCCGTAGCTCAGTGGTTAACAGGCGTGCTGTCTAATCTAGTGACCTTGGTTCAAATCAGGAAATAAAGGCTATGCTAGGCATTTGTTTTTATGTGTTCCTTTTTTAAGTTAAATGTGTCTCTCTGACTTTTTATATGTACAAAAGACACAAAGGGAGAAATCAATGGGCTTGCGCACCAACCGTCCCTCGGGACTCTGCAGATGTAATAGCATGAAAAAGGTTTGCGTAAACCCTTCATTATGTTTGATCAGTGTTTTCTGTTGTCTTGCAGGTTCCCCATGCTTTACCAACAGATTTTGCCTCATATTATTGTGTTGTTCAAAATGGTATTAAAACAGAATGCAGTGCTATGGCTCATGTTAAAGGTATGTACTCATATCCTAGTTAAGGTCCTGTCTGATATAACGGTCGCTGTGGCCCGGTCATTGCCGCCCAGTCAGTGAGGCCCGGTCAGTGAGCCATCGGCTAGAAGTAACTATCAGTATGTTACATCATAGTTTTTCACTCATTGCAGGGGTCATACAATTCTTCACTAGTAACAAGACACTTTTCTACAGAAAAAAGAAGTTATTCAATTAATAAATTCAAAGTATTGGCTAAGTTATGATAATCTAAAGTTTCATAGGCTCAATTTTACCAATTATGTTTGAAATATAGTATTGGAGTGTGTGGTAATGGCATCTGAAATAGACTTACTGGTGTTATTTACTGGATTTGGCATTATGCCTCAGTGCAACCCCTGTGCAACAGATGAAATGTTTTTTGTTGTTGGGAAACCTTTTTCCATTGAATATCAATGTTTCTGAGGTTCAAAATGTACATGTATAGATTATAAAGCCTGGTAGTTTTCCAAGTTTTATACATTTTCCATAAACAATTTACATTCATGATTGTTCTCTCCGAATATTGCTCTTGGACTATGCTGTATGTAATTTGTATGTACAGAATGTTATTTGTAGAATTTTTTATCTTTTTTCTTTTCAATTTCAGAAAAGTTTCCAAAACAGGACTCAGGTAAGGTTTCGGTATTATTTCTGTGCTTTATTTTAACAAACCTCACAAAACTTGGTCATAATGATCATGTCAACAAAATCAAGAACAATTTTGGTATTGGGTCACCCAGGGTAAAAAAGGTCTCAGACTCACTAGGTCAAATCACATCATAGACAAGACTTGAGTGGTGTGCTATAGCTTTTATATTATAGTTTATGCTGTTTTTATCTAGTTCTACCTAAATTTCAAAATGTTTGTTTAGGAATTATTAAAGTTGAATTTGCACATCTGGGGGTAATACTAAACTTACTCAAATTATGTGTGCTATCAAATACCTAAAAAACATGTAATTACTTTTTTTGATGCTATAGAGGCTACATTAATTTTGTTCATTGGATCTTCATGGAAGATGATCAGAACGTTTTAGTTGAGTCATTTGATTTTAAATAACAAGATCACTGGTTATGATAGTATGAAAACCTTTTTCATGCAATGAATGCTGCATTTTGATAAATCTTAGTGGGAAGTTGTAAATAATTGCTGAGGACACCACAGGACCTGTATGTGCTGCTACAGGTGGGTGAGGACACCACAGGACCTGTACGTGCTGCTACAGGTGGGTGAGGACACCACAGAACCTGTACGTGCTGCTACAGGTGAGTGAGGACACCACAGGACCTGTATGTGCTGCTACAGGTGCGTGAGGACACCACAGGACCTGTATGTGCTGCTACAGGTGGGTGAGGACACCACAGGACCTGTATGTAGGACACCACAGGACCTGTACGTGCTGCTACAGGTGGGCGAGGACACCACAGGACCTGTACGTGCTGCTACAGGTGGGCGAGGACACCACAGGACCTGTACGTGCTGCTACAGGTGGGCGAGGACACCACAGGACCTGTACGTGCTGCTACAGGTGGGCGAGGACACCACAGGACCTGTACGTGCTGCTACAGGTGGGTGAGGACACCACAGGACCTGTACGTGCTGCTACAGGTGGGTGAGGACACCACAGGACCTGTACGTGCTGCTACAGGTGGGTGAGGACACCACAGGACCTGTACGTGCTGCTACAGGTGGGTGAGGACACCACAGGACCTGTATGTGCTGCTACAGGTGGGTGAGGACACCACAGGACCTGTATGTGCTGCTACAGGTGGGTGAGGACACCACAGGACCTGTATGTGCTGCTACAGGTGGGCGAGGACACCACAGGACCTGTATGTGCTGCTACAGGTGGGCGAGGACACCACAGGACCTGTACGTGCTGCTACAGGTGGGCGAGGACACCACAGGACCTGTACGTGCTGCTACAGGTGGGCGAGGACACCACAGGACCTGTACGTGCTGCTACAGGTGGGCGAGGACACCACAGGACCTGTACGTGCTGCTACAGGTGGGTGAGGACACCACAGGACCTGTACGTGCTGCTACAGGTGGGTGAGGACACCACAGGACCTGTACGTGCTGCTACAGGTGGGTGAGGACACCACAGGACCTGTATGTGCTGCTACAGGTGAGAGACCTTAGCCTTAAAGGTCCTTTCTTCCCTTTTCTTATTAAAGATGAATTCTTAATTGTTTTGTAGAAATACAATTAGTGTCACAACCAAAGTCAGTGTTGGTAAATTTTGGTGGGTGTGCATTGTTCAGTTGCGAAGCTAAGTGTAGAGAACCATTAGTATACCAGTGGTTCAAAGACGGAGCACCACTGCAAGGTAATATATGATCTTCCTTAATATACAGTTTACATTTATTCAATACTGTGAAATCATTTAATTTCATTGGGATAAAATTTTGTGGTTTATGTAATAAAGACCGTCATCATGTTGTGCCTAGTAGTAACTATAAGAAATTGGCCAGCTCGGGATTCGAACCCAAAACCTGGAGATCAGTAGTCTCGTGCTGTTACTGACTGAGCTGATTGGTCATGACGCTGTTAATTAGCTACGATTATGATGGGACATGGACACTGTCACAGTATTTGTGTTTTAGCTGGTCCAATGAAAGGGTAAGGTTGTCCAGGTTTTGATTTTGTTTCGTCTAAATTTAATTATGTGTTTAACTGTTGATAGGTGGAATGGCAACAATAAGACACAGTTGACGATATTGTTGTATTTTCATGGCAAAACCCCACCAAAAATATGACATTCTGTTAATCATCCGACGTAATGTTATGTTCTGTGTTCATTGTCATTTAATGTGTTTTGTTTGAACCTTTTACAGGTGAGAATTCCTCAGAACTTAAATTGGTGAACATTCAGGATCGACGTGACGAAGGCACGTACATGTGTGAAATATCGGTGGACTCATTGAAAGATTCGTCCATACCTCGACGTCTTACAGCTGGTGCCATGCTGAAAGTGGAAGTACCTTCAGTACGAGACAATGTGGAATATCATCGTAAGTTACCTACTGTTATATGGTATATATATACCTTCAGTACGAGACAATGTGGAATATCATCGTAAGTTACCTACTGTTATATGGTATATATATACCTTCAGTACGAGACAATGTGGAATATCATCGTAAGTTACCTACTGTTATATGGTATATATACCTTCAGTACGAGACAATGTGGAATATCATCGTAAGTTACCTACTGTTATATGGTATATATACCTTCAGTAAGAGACAATGTGGAATATCATTGTAAGTTACCTACTGTTATATGGTATATATACCTTCAGTAAGAGACAATGTGGAATATCATCGTAAGTTACTTACACAGATACTGTAATCATTAATATTCAAGGGGGATTTAATTTCATAGATTTTGTGGGTGATCTCACCCACGAAATTAAATCTCCACAAATATTATAAATTTCTATAGTATGAGGGTCATTCAATAAATTTGTGGACTGGACTCGTCATTTTAATACACATTGACACAGAGAATAACTAAACATCACACTAAACTGCAGCCTTTCTGACACAAGTGCAGAAAATTTTGCACAAAACGACGCATTTTTAAAGAAAATATGGCTAAGACAAAACTATCACTTAACCGCAACCACCACACAACACAAATATATTCTGACGTCAGCGACGTTATGGACGTTTTGCTATATCTCAAATGGTAATCCCGAAATTGAATTATGTCATTAATATGGAATTATACATAAATATTTAAGTTATATGTTGTTTTTAGCTCACCTGTCACAAAGTGACAAGGTGAGCTTTTGTGATCACTCTTCGTCCGTCGTCCGTCCGTCCGTCGTCCGTTCACAATTGCTTGTGAACACACTAGAGGTCACAAATTTAGCCTGATCATTATGAAACTTGATCACAATGATCATCTCCATAAAATCTAGGTCAAGTTCGATATTGGGTCATCTGGGGTCAAAAACTAGGTCACTAGGTCAAATCAAAGGAAAACCTTGTGAACAAATTAGAGGTCACAATTTGAGCCTAATCTTTATGAAACTTGATCACAATGATCATCTCTGTAAAATCTAGGTCAAGTCGATATTGGGTCATCTGGGGTCAAAAACTAGGTCACTAGGCCAAATCATTGAAAAACCTTGTGAACACATTAGAGGTCACAATTTGTGACTAATCTTTATGAAAATTGATCACAATGATCATCTCTATAAAATCTAGGTCAAGTTCGATATTGGGTCATCTGGGGTCAAAAACTAGGTCACAAGGCCAAATCATTGAAAAAGCTTGTGAACACACTAGAGGTCACAATTTGAGACTAATCTTTATGAAAATTGATCACAATGATCATCTCTATAAAATCTATGTCAAGTTCGATATTGGGTCATCTGGGGTCAAAAACTAGGTCACAAGCCTTCGAAGGCCAAATCATTGAAAAAGCTTGTGAACACACTAGAGGTCACAATTTGAGCCTAATCTTTATGAAACTTGATCACACTGATCATCACTATAAAATTTTGGTCAAGTTTGATATTGGGTCATCCTGAGTCAAAAACTATGTCACGAGGCCAAATCATTGAAAAAGCTTGTGAACACACTAGAGGTCACAATTTTGACCTTATCTTTATGAAACTTGATCACAATGATCATCATTATAAAATTTAGGTCAAGTTCGATATTGGGTCATCTGGGGTCAAAAACTAGGTCACAAGGCCAAATCATTGAAAAATCTTGTGAACACACTAGAGGTCACAATTTTGACTCTATCTTTATGAAACTTGGTCACAATGTTTATCTCTATAAAATCTAGGTCAAGTTAGATACTGTGTCATTTGGGCCAAAATCTAGGTCACTAGGCCAAACAGGTGAGCGACCCAGGGCCCTTTGACCCTCTTGTTTTTATAAGTTATAAATATGTTATTAAATAGATCTATTACAACATTTTATGTATTCAGGTTAAGGATTAAGCTAGACTTAATGGTTTTATGCTAAGTTGAAACGACTCGCTCATCTTGACTGGCGTTTCTTCAAACGTCCCTATGTTTGCAAATTGTGTTCGATTTTTGTATCATTTTCAAATTGAGAGAGACTGTTATAAATAATTAACATTGATAATCATTTAGACTTGTATAAATTGGCTTAAACTAAAGCAAAATTGGTAGATCAGGTCAACTAAGTGTGAAGTGTGAAACTGACAACTAACAGATGATGTAATATTATGTCATATTCTTGCAGTTAACAAAGGGTTAGTCTGGGGGAGTGTTTACACAATGGACATAACCCTAGGACCCTACAATACAAATAAAGATGTTCTATGGACAATTTTCTACACAAAGTGCATGAGTTTCCAGCGTCCCATTGAAGAGAAATTGTATGAAAAAATAGAATTTAAAACAAATACATGTAATAACAAAAAATATATTAAGTATATTATCAGTGATAACCTTTACACTAGGTATATATGAATGTATGTACATTGTGTGTTATATGGAAACATAATTTCATATGACCAATTCAATCGACCACTTGTATTGTCCAACTGACCAGTATTTCCCAGTATTTCCCGGTATTTCCCAGTATTTCCCGGTATTTCCCGGTATTTCCCGGTATTTCCCGCCGTCATGTCCATTACACAATCGACCGTCCGTTATGCTAACACTGTTTTCAATACCATGCTGCTCTTCAGAAATTTGATTTTGCCACTAAAACACAGCAACACTGAATACTGCATGTTCTCCGTTTGCTCTCATTGGCAGCTTATGTGTGTTTAATGTGTATTTCCAAGACAAGTGCACAATTTAATAGTTGCATGAACTTCCTAGCGTAAATGCAACGGTATTTTGATGTAAATGAAACATGACATGCATAGACCAAATACATCAAATGTCACAACTACTTAATACTTTCACTAAATATTATGATAATATCTTGCAATAATATGGCAAACATATGAGAATGTAAATGAATTAATTCGGAATTTATAACTAGTTGAACTAGTAAAAAGGGTAAGTTACGTTGGTCGGGGGTGGTAGCGCGTTACTATGGTAATACAACGGCTCATGACATGTTACTGTGTTGCATAATCAAAGATAAATTTGTATCTACAGTAGGTAATAGAGATATGTTTATAATGATAGAAGAAATTATTATTTAAACATAAATATAATAAAATGTGAACGATTGTGTATGAATATATTGGATCACCCTCGTATATGACTTAGAGGATAAGATACCCTTGAAATAATGTCCACACAAAATGGTCTCTTTCACCCAAACCACAAAATTTTGTCCCATTGAAATTAAATGATTTGACATAATGTATTATGTGTCCCGGGCTTGCATCCTATAAATGCATGCTGTCCACATTGCTAGGCTTATGGTAGCATCCACATTGAGTACAAGAGGTCTCAGGTTTGATCTCATGCTGAGATTTAACAAGTCATTAAACATGGCACTTAAATAGGAAAATCAAGATTATCAATTTTTGCATTGTTTTGAAGTGTTATAAATGTAAAGCACTACAGTATTAAATCACCAAATATGGGTAATTAATAGTTTCTTGCAAAATATGGGCCGTTCAACTTTTTAACTTAAGTAAAAATATTTAAGTTTTCCCTTAGATACTTTGTGAATACCGGCCCTGGTATATATCCCTTGTTCAGCTTGTGTGGAGTTCATTCCAGGTAACAGCTGGTATGGGTTGCCAGGAAACATGAAGACATGACTTGGTAGTCGCCATATGACTCAATTACTGTAAATTAGCCGGACTTAAAAATATTAATTCAAAAATAGATTCATATTACTGCAGTGCTTAAATATGTGCTGTTTCTTTAAACAGACGAAACCTTGATATTGAAGCATCATTTATAAATATAGTTTCAAATTTATTCCATATTCCACATGATAAAATCATTTAAATAAAGTTTGTTTATTTTCCTGTTTGTATTACTGTGCTAACCCATTACTACATATTCCTATGATTAATTTATCTGATGACATTCCCAAACAGTAAATGGAAAATATTGTAAAACTTAAAATAAAATGTATTGTCATATTTTTTCAGCCTCTGACAAAGTTGCCCTCCTGATTGGGAATTCTGAATATAAGTGTGAGAATCCTCTGCAAGGATCGACGGTAGACGTACATCTTCTAACCGAAACATTTAGAGCATTGAACTTCAAGGTCGTCTCATTATTAAATTTGACTAAACCAGAAATTGAAAATGCTGTGTTAAACTTCTGTGAACTAGTGGATAAGAACGTGTATGCTGTATTTTATTTCTGTGGTCATGGATTTGAGGAGAATGGTTTATCATACTTGATGCCGACTGATGCACCGGCGGGTTATACTACACAACATTGTGTCTGTACTCAGCATGTGCTAGACAATATACAGAAGAAAGAACCACCATTTATTTGGATGATAATGGACATATGCCGACAACCGTATGTAATCTATATATCTCACTAAGTACTCAACAATACTGTTGAATTGTATTAATCATGGCAATTTAATACTGGTGTGGTACTTTAATTCACTTCATAGACCCTCCAATAGTTTTGATTAAATCACTCTCTACATTGGCTTAAATAGGATATATGTAGGTATTTTTGGTTTGTTTTATTGTACTATGAAGTACGGTCACAGTATGGATGTATAGTAACATGGTATTAATTAACTAATTTGTGGCTTAACCTGAATATAACACACATGCACTGTACAATATTTGCTATCTATGTTTTGATTTGTTTCTAGTGGGAAAATGCGATCCAATGGTATTCCGCTGAACATGGAAAAGGGTAAAGTGAAAGGCAATACTGTTTTCTGCTATGCTACGTGAGTACTTTTATCATCACGTTATAGTTTACTGTAATCGTGCCACCATACGATGGTGTGCTTAAAATCTTTTAATGTCGTTCCTTTGAATTTGTGTCTTTATTACACATTGTGTGTCTTAATATAGACAATATAGTAAAGTAAATTTGTTTTCAAAATCGGGAAGGTATTGTTCTGTAAAATTATTTAATTTGAATAGGACAATTTTTTTTGTGATAATGGCTATTTCGTCCACTCTTAAATTCGAATACATTTGCACTATATAAATCATTCATATTTGTGTGATTTAATTTTGTGGTTAAGATCATCATTGAGATTAAATTATGCTGATAGAAGATTGAGTGTCAAGGTGAACTCTTCACACTATCTTAGGTTGGATATAGAGGATTAATCACAAGTTGTCAATTGATATAAATTTATATTAAACAAGTTTTAGAAATTTTATTAAGCGAGCCTGTGGCGAGCTAAATAATGTTTCCTGGATGACTTTAATATAAATATATGAATTGACAACAAGGGATGGATTCTTTATATCATATGTCACTAAAAATGCAAAATATGCATCGTTTTATTGGAAAAACACACCCATGTAGCATAACTCTATACTGCACATGTTACAAATAAGATTATGTATACTTGCTTTACTAACCCGGATACGAGGAAAGTCATGTGCTATTAACTAGTATCAAACTATAGAGAACGATGTAGAATCTATGTTTATCTTATTGTACAGTAACAATAAGAATAGGATATAATAGTACTGTAAACATGTTTGATTTGCTTGTATTTACATATAGTTAATTGTACTGCAGGAGTGAGGGTATGAAAGCATTTGAGAACAAGAATGGAGGATTGTTGGTATATCATCTAAATAAACTACTGAGGAAAGATATTGGTATTGATGCTCTTGTCTCAGAACTCAAAGAAGGTAAACTAACCTACATGTATTATATACAACAGCAGGGGTGTCATCAGAGCCAAATTCAAAATCATGAAATCATATGCAGTCAACCATTTTTGCCAAATAAGAGGCATATTACTGTAAACCTAGAAACTTTCGCGGATACTAACTTTCGCGTTTTGCCGATTGTCGGCATATTCGCGGCTACAAACTTTCGCGTTTTTAAGTCTCCCGCGAACTCCGCGAACACTAAGTCGCATAGTGACAAAATTATTGATATTATAACCTGTCACATACATTGCTCGGTTCATATATAATGCTTCTTAATTATAGTTCTCACCTTCGTTAAACCCTCTCAAACTCTTTTTGATGTAGATAGTTACCTATTGTATTGTTTAAACAAATTGCAAACTATGCAGGTAATGTTTTCACAGTTTTATTGACACTATCAGTCATTTTGTATTGTGACATACCCGGTAATAAACAGCGCTATTTACACGCATATTCATATATTGAGTGTATTGTTAAACACGTTTTCAAAACAAAAATTCAAAGTGTTTTCATTAAATTGTACCGTGATCATAAAAGGCTTTATTCAGAAAAAGTACATACACTTAACATTCCATATTTTGACAAGATAGCACTTATAATACGGTCGTACCAAAATGATGAGTTTCCTTAAAAAAACGAG
Organism: Spisula subtruncata; assembly: GCA_963678985.1. Taxonomy (NCBI): domain Eukaryota; kingdom Metazoa; phylum Mollusca; class Bivalvia; order Venerida; family Mactridae; genus Spisula; species Spisula subtruncata. Next base: position 27,411,009 of record OY787663.1, on the reverse strand, counting down.
AAACTTTCGTGTTTTTCTTGTCCTGGACATGTTCACGGCTATTTACTTTTGCGGATTTTTACTAACCGCGAACACCGCAAACTTAAATTGCGCGAAATAATTTCTAGGTTTACAGTACCACTTTGTTTCTATTTTAACTCAGTTTTTATTAAGATATTATTTCAAAACAGACTTAGACATTTCTCAAGATATTTTCATCAAAAAACTTTTATTTTGGTCAGGAATCATGGCTCTTTCTAGATGTGTAAATCTGGAATTCTGGATTAATCAGGAAGATTGACACCCCTGTACAGTTTAACTCAAACTCCTCACTTCTGTACAACAAGGGGGATAACTGTGTAGGAGTATCAGCCATTCACCTCATCCTCCTTGTGAGCCATTAAAATGCATGAACATTATCTAATCATTAACTGCTACATATGGTACCCTGTGTACATAAGTAAACAATGTGTACATAACAATAAATTGCTTCAGTTCACTGTGGGGCTTTATTTTCTTAAGAAGTGTATTGTTTCATTCAACAATTCTTGATTCAGCGTTGTTTACTCAACAAACTAATATCATGTACTAAACCACTCCATGAATATCCCAATAGTTCCACCCTGTTTGCTCTGTTTCTAGAGACAGGGGTGTCAACAGAGCCAAATTTAAATCAGGAAAATCAGATGCGGTCAACTCTATTTTTACAAACAAGGGGCCTTTAACCGTATTGTTTCCATATTTGAATAAGTTTTTATTGAAAACTCCTAGCAAAACATATTACATTGACCATAACTTTGCCATTTCTTAAGATATTTTCATCAGAAATCATGCCTCTTTCAGGACATGTATATCTGGAATTCCGGATTAATCAGGAAAATTGACGCTCTTGAGGAGATGAAACATAATTTTCTTAGCAATATAGCTTTTCAATACTCCTGTTATGAATGTATAACTTGCAAATAAACATTGAGTATATATTTGGTTGTTTTCAGAATTTCATTCAATGCGTAAACACAGTGATATACAGATACCTGAGTTACGATCTAATCTCCTAGAACCACGTAGATCATTGGTCGATGTCATCTCTACCAAAGGTCAGACTGAACTCTATCAGGAGAGACATCGTCGCTGGATGAATGTTTGGGGTAGGTTGTTGATGTGTTCATCTTCACTATTTTCACTCTATGCAACGGGCAGATTCTCAGCTGCTTCACAATTGTCTGTTGGCTTTTTCACCATGTTCTTAATAATTCAGTGAAAAATTCCCAAAGCATCTTAGAAGGATAGGTCAATATCTGCTGTCTTCGATTATGGTGACTATGTGAAAACAACTTTTATAAATTTTGCATGAAAACATGCACCAGTTTGTAGGACATTATCTAAGAAAATGTGTGTGCAAATAGCATGTTTCCGTTCAAGAGTAAATTTCATTGATATAACACATATTACATTAGTTCGCATAAAACAATTAATTGTATTTTATATTTTCCAGACAAACCGGACAAACAATTTATAAGAATAGATGAACATGGTATTGTAATAGAGCTGGACTTTCAGGCACCATTTTCTAACCAGCTGGCTATATATGTGACTGTTATCAACACAGGAAGAACTGATGAATGTATCGCAGAGATTACAAATTACTCACCAGTAAGACACACAATAACACATCCCATCATTTTTCTTATATCTCCACTCAAGTGACCATATCACAGTCCTGGATTTGACTAATCAAGATAAAAAAGATGTTCTTAAGTATGTAGAAATTATGTTCAGGGGTTCTAATGAGGCATTATGCTCAATCCAGAAAACGAGTCACAAAACTGTTCTTGATGCCATAAGCACACATCCTTACACCTTAACTTTTTGTTATCATTCAGCTTATGGAACTTCAAAATGACCTTAACTTTATCCAATTTTTTTTTCATCAAATAAAATTCAATTTGTGCAGAAGAGACGGGTCTTTCTGATGCAGCCAATCCAGATTTCTGGAATAATCCGGAATTGTAGAACCGCTGTATGTTCAAAGCTTGATATTTTATAGAAGTGGATAGATGATGATATAGCCTTTAATTAAGACATTAAAATGAGTTGTTATACATGTAAGAGTTGAAACGTATTGAGAATATTAGATTTGATCCTTATTTTAGAAAGTGATTTTTCTAGTGAACATAGCAGTCACATACTTTACTGTATTGTAGATAATTTCCATAACTTTATTATTATCCTTTTTCCATTAAATATTTTTACCATTTCATTTTCAGTCTGTATCTCAGTACGGCCAATTGAATAGATTTCAACGAGGCAGGTTATCTGTGGCTAAAACTGTCTTACAAGATATACAGAAATTAAAGGTAAGATTTATAAAAGTCAAATTCAGTTAAATGATTACAAATTGGTGAACTTTTATTGTGGTTGATTTGGATTGTTTCATCATTTTTAGGTCAAACATATAAGGTCAAACATACCTGCAAAAGTATTTATGATGTGGTCTTGTAAGCTTTCAGAAACATTTATCTGCATGTCTAGTTAGACTATGGTCTACAGTTTCCTTAACATATTGTTGGGGGTGTATTGATTATGTGAAGGGTGTCTGAAAGTTTGTCAGCCCTTGTTCTCCTTAATCATTGGTCGGATTTTAATGAAACTTCAGCTTAGTTGCGCATTTTGTCTGGACTTTTAGGTTAGATTTTTATTGCAAGAGTTAAGATTCTTTGTGGGGAACATAAGTTTTTGTGTCAAAAACACCAACTTTTTAGTATGACAAAGAAAAAAATTATTTCTATTGTTGTGATGGGATTGTGTGTGGTCATGTGTGTTGGATAAGTTTATTCTTCTTCGCAGTCATTTTCAAAATTTCCAAGTCAAATACTATCAAAGGTGACCACTTGAAAATCAACAAAGTTATACATAATCACAAGGGGAGTCTATATGAGGTATCTGCCGTTGTTACTCTTAGAATTTTCACTCAAAGATGAACAAGGGTTCTATTATGAATGAGAATGTCAAGCAAACAGCACTCGTAGACGGTGCTCTAGGTAGTTTTGTTATAACTTGTGTGTTGTAAACAGTTAAAATGAAACTTCCTGCATTATTGGGAAATTTCTTGCCAGTACCACTGTGTTTCATAGAAGTATTTTGAATATACATGACAAACTCTCATAATTTTTATCATTGTTACACTGTATAAATGCTATACTCTTACATTATAGGATCATCTAGAGGTCGATGTCGGCATCAAAATGTCACTGGGAGGTCGAGTGTCTCTATCATGTATGAGAGTGAATCTGGGATTACCACTCGTTGCGAAACTGAAACTCTGGGACCAATCAAACAACTTTATACCTTATTCCAGAGAGGGAATAGAGCAATCAGAAGATTGAGAGATGTTTCAGGAGTTCTATTTCACTCAGGAGGCGGGATCTCAACTAAGTTTCCTTGAAATTTCCTAAGCCCCATTTCGGCCTGCAAGATTTGGGTTTGGAACTATGGAGGCTCATTTTCTCTTAAAGTCCGCCTTGTGTAGTTTGCCTGTAGAATGGTAAAATTCAGTCTAAAGTTTGAAAATGACCCTTCTGATTCAGGATCTAGTGGAAGTCCCGTGTGTGAAGTGATTATATGACATAATGTCTAACTTGTACTAACTGTATTAAACACTAATTGTTGAACTTGTCTTAAACAACCTAGCAATGTATGTGTGCATTTTGGGATTGAGAGGTCCCAGATCCAACCCATATTGGCCGCTGCCTTGTGTCTCAGAAATTAAGAATCATTTCAATGCGTCAGATGGATGAACAGGACAACCACTGTAATTATGTCTCCTGCAACAGTATATGCCAGGGCAAAAAACTTTGGTGGGACACAAAAAGCATTCTGTTCATTTGTTGTGTTCTTTAATAATTTTGCTACTCTGGTTGTTTTTGGGATGAATAACTGTAATTTTGTAAATAAGTTTCTTATGTTAAGTTTCTTACTCATTTATACATTATACATCAATACTAGGATGATTACAATGTATATGTATATCTGGTGTCCGTGTCTAAGCAAGGCTCTATGTAGCGCTTTCCATGGGAAGTAATCCATGCCTTCTATATTTAATTGAAGGGGAGGTAACTGAATGAAGGCGCTCGAAAGCGCTTCGTGTTAGGCAACTAACATCTCATCTTAATGTCCTTTACTGTTGTATGCATGATAACTGACCTTATGATAATTAAGTTTTTATGCCCCCGGAACCGATGGTTCGGGGGCATATTAAAATCGCACCGTCCGTCAGTCCGTCCGCTCTTACGAGAGGTACAATGTGGGGTGTGCGGTCGTGACTATGGTACATTGTGGGGTGATTTTGCACTATGGGGTGCACCCCGTAATACGATATGCTCAGATAGCTGTAAATGAGCGAAAATGGACAAATTTGATGTTAAGGGGGGTGCACCCCAGAATGATTATGGGCTGATTGTCCGTACTTGGACTTTGAACTTTTGGACTGGTTATGGGCTGCACCTCACAGGGATTTAACAGTTGTAAACACAACAAGTTCAAAAAGGTGTGATTGTCACCCCATAATGCCTACATATACTCAACTCATAATTCATTAACTAGGGTATGATCAAAACCCTTTAAATGGACACTATAGGAATGTTTGTAGGGTGCACCCCACAACGATGAATTGTACAAAAACGACATTGTGGGTTGAATTTTGCACCCCGGAAGTAAGACTGTGGGGTGCAGCTCATAATGTACCTCTCGTAGGTACGTCCGTCCGTCCGTCCGTCCGGATTCGTTTCCGCTCAATAATTCAAGCAGTGTTTATCCGATCTTCACCAAACTTCATGAAAATGTGAAAGGCCATGAGGTCTAGGTCAAGTTCGATAAACAGTCAAATTGACCTAGCCGCTTCAGAGTTACGGCCCTTGACACATAGAAAAATGGCGGTTTTTTTGGTTTCCGCTCAATAACTCAAGCATTTGTCATTGGATCTTCACCAAACCTCATGAAAATGTGTAAGGCCATGAGATCTAGGTCAAGTTCGATAAACAGTCAAATTGACGTAGCCACTTTAGAGTTACGGCCCTTGACACATAGAAAAATGGCGTTTTTTTTGGTTTCCGCTCAATAACTCAAGCATTTGTCATCGGATCTTCACCAAACCTCATGAAAATGTGTAAGGCTACGAGATCTAGGTCAAGTTCGATAACCAGTCAAATTGACGTAGCCACTTTAGAGTTACGGCCCTTGACACATAGAAAAATGGCGTTTTTTTTGGTTTCCGCTCAATTACTCAAGCATTTGTCATTGGATCTTCACCAAACCTCATGAAAATGTGTAAGGCTACGAGATCTAGGTCAGGTTTGATAACCAGTCAAATTGACCTAGCCGTTTTAGAGTTACGGCCCTTGACACATAGAAAAATGGCGTTTTTTTTGGTTTCCGCTCAATAACTTAAGCATTTGTCATTGGATCTTCACCAAACCTCATGAAAATGTGTAAGGCTACGAGATCTAGGTCAAGTTCGATAACCAGTCAAATTGACGTAGCCACTTTAGAGTTACGGCCCTTGACACATAGAAAAATGGCGTTTTTTTTGGTTTCCGCTCAATAACTCAAGCATTTGTCATCGGATCTTCACCAAACCTCATGAAAATGTGTAAGGCTACGAGATCTAGGTCAAGTTCGATAACCAGTCAAATTGACGTAGCCGTTTTAGAGTTACAGCCCTTGACACATAGAAAAATGGCGGTTTTTTTTGGTTTCCGCTCAATAACTTAAGCATTTGTCATTGGATCTTCACCAAACCTCATGAAAATGTGAAAGGCTATGAGATCTAGGTCAGGTTTGATAACCAGTCAAATTGACGTAGCCACTTTAGAGTTACGGCCCTTGACACGTAGGAAAATGGCGTTTTTTTTTGGTTTCCGCTCAATAACTCAAGCATTTATCATCTGATCTTCACCAAACCTTTTGAAACATGAAAAGGTGTACGGCCATAAGATCTAGGTCATGTTAGATAACAAGATTTCAAATTGACCTACACGCTTAAGAGTTATGGCCCTTTACACAAAGAAAAATATGTCAATATCACATTTGCCCAATATATTATGACACATCTGTGACGGTGCTGATATCTTAACGTTACGTTACTATCAAAGCATGCACGGGGGCATGTGTCGTCCTATGGAGACAGCTCTTGTTCCATTGTTTTTCAGTATGAATCTTGATTAGCTTCAGTTTCTGTACAGGAAGAGACATTGTACTGTTTGAAACATTAAAAGTCAGGGTATAATAATGAGTGGAGTCTGAACACGAGTCGAGCCATCGTCGGAACCCACGCTCGATTCATTACATATACTACTACTGAACATGTAGTTATGAAGTGTGGGTATCCGACGATGCAGTCGAGCATGAAGTTTTATAATCATGGTACTTGATCTGATTGTCTTGTTATGTTAAAGTGTGTGATAAATCATTGTTTCTCTAAAGTAATAAATGTACAAATATGTACTAGACATTTTATCTTATGTACAATCCCTATCAGTTTCATTGTATGCCCAGATCCAATGATATTGTATCCATGCTGTAAATTAATATAGTATGTATGAACCTCTGTCGGCGTCTGAATGATCCGATACCTCCCCTGAACTGGTCCCGAATCGGTGTGAAAAACTGTTCATTCTGTATTCATCAGCAATATTGACACTTTATCTCACTTAATTATATAGAACACAAAATGACCATAATGAATGTTGTTAGATATACCTTCATTGACAAAAAATTCATGAGTATTGGCATGAATACTCATGAGTGCTGAGTATTTTAGGTATGGTACCCGAGTAAGTATGAGTAGAAGTACTGATTTTTTTCATCTGAGTACTGAGTACAAGTGAGTCCTGGAAAATCAGTACTTTTACTTGAAACATCTCATGTTGAAATCTCAGCTCAAATTCAGATTATATTCATATCAGAGTTAAAATATTAATCTTAAGGTCAAGCTCTAGAAATTTAAATTTGACATTTATAATCTTCGAATATAGTTTCTGTTTTGTGATACCAATTTTGAGTCTAACCTGAAAAGAAATATTGCTATATTTTGAGATGAGATTAAACTCAAGTGGAGAAGTTTTGGGTGACCTGGTGCGGATTTATACATGTGGTTAAAGTACCCTAAAAGAGATTTACTACACAGAAACTATACAAGGCCATGACTAGGCTACTGTTGCAGAAGGTAGATATTTGTTCATGTCATTCTTTCATGAACTAGGTGTCGAGAAAATCCAAGGTAAACCAGTTGGCATGAAATATTGGCAACAAATTCAGCCTATTTGCCAGTTTGTAATACAAATATCACAGATTGTATGAATGTGCTAAGGATACATTGACATTTAGATGGTTCTCTGAAAGTAGAGTATTTATATATAAATGATTATGCTGAATATGTCTGTACACACACACATGTATATAATGATTATGTAGTCATGAATGGTCTCTGTGATGAAACAGTCTGGATGTTGTTGCAAACTGTATCAAGACATATATTTGATCACACTTTAACAGTTTTCTAACCTTCCACAAGATACCAGCAACTTATCAAATGATTGAAAATCAACATTGTTTTATCCAAGTTTATAAACTTGTAAACTTCCAGAATGGCCTCGTCTGAAGAGAAATTAAGGTTAGCCCATATTACCGTGGCCAAGTGGTTAGGGCATCCACCTAGGAAGCGGAAGGTCGAAGGTTTGAATTTGGCAGAAGCCCGCTTGGAACTGATGAGACTGGTTGGTCAGTCGCTAGCTAGTTAAATTAATGGTTACGGTATGCCCATCTCTGCCAGGCACCTGGTGTTACGAGAAGGAATTTCGGGAAGGGACGGTTACTGTTAATTTATGTGTCTCATAAGTCAGAATTGACTGGCCCTTTCAATAGGGGTGACACTACAACAAACAAAATTACTTTAAAGGGAAGCACAGGAAAGATCATAAACACTTGGATTAAGTGAAGATTTTATTCTGTAATAATGATAGATAGCATTTATGTAATATATGTAGATAACATAATATAACATCACTTATATAATGTAGACAGTATATCATATGGAAAAAAAGAAATTCTTGTACAAAAATATATTTATCTGATTAACATTAAAATGCTTATGAACTGATCCCTATATGTAACACACTGATCCCTATATGTAACCATAGCGACACAATGTAATATTCAACAACATCTCATGATCTTCTGTTCTTACATTGTTTTCTCATTAATACAAGGAATCAAGGAGCTGGGCTGATTCATTAAGATCCACACATAACTAATTTATTTAACAAAGCCTAACAATGTACTTTTCCTTATGTTACGAATTCTCACCAAAACTGTAAGTTAATGTTCCGAAGAACAAAACTAATATCAATGGTCACAAATGCTCATAAATGCATCAATACAAACACCTTCATTGGTGTATAACCTACAAATACAAATGCTTAAGTCCCATAAATAAATTGACACTTGTTGTTGTTCGAAAAATGTGTCACAGTGCCATATGATTTCATAGGGAAGAATCTACTAGGCCTGGATAGACGGGACTGACAGACAATGGTACACATAGAGTACTCTTTACAACCATTCAAATATTGTACTCGCAAGAAAAAGAACAAAAACTCAATGCATACATATTGAGAGATAGAATACAGACTAGAAGATTGAAATTTTGCTACAAGGTAGCTGGAACATGTAACATATAACATGGCAACTATAATAATATGTAACAAACAAAACAACAATACAGAACACATTCATTTCCTGTCAAAATACAAGCAGTATATTTGTATATCAATCGAGAAAAATATCGACTCGTCTAGGCCAGCAATCAGATGATACGTCAAACTGACAAGTTTAGGCCAGCAATAAGACAATAGGTCAAACTAACAAGTCTAGGCCAGCAATTAGACGATATGTCAAACTAACAATTATGATTCTGTGAGATACGATACTAGTATAAATACTAGAGTATTGAAATATTTGTTTTCTGGTTTTTTTTAACATTAATCCATGAAATTGGTTGAAAATTTGCAAGATAATATTAAAGCGTTAAACAGTTCTAATGTAAACAAATTAACCTGGACCTCAATTATATAAACATAAATGTTTAGGATATGGTTAATTCCAAAATTATAGAACCCCTGTCTAAGTCTAACCCCTGAACCTTTTTAACAACTATTTTGATGAAAATCTAGTAATTGAGAAACAATAATCTATTTCATTTTCTGAGGTTGTATCTGTTAGTAAAATAAAATTTGACAAAGATTGATAACAACACATGACTATAGTACAGTATATATATAATCAAGACCTGCTATGAACTGTTTGTATGAGATGAAAAGATTAGACCATAGTAAGTAAAAGCAACAATGTAACAGTAACAATAACATGCACACATAAAAACATCAAAGAGATCAGCTGTAGTAGTAGACCACATACAAACAAAGACATTTCTATGTTTTCAACCTTTATTTATTATCAAAATTGATGCATCTTTGGGGCGAAAACTGTGTTTGTATCATGCCCAAATAAGCATTGCATTTTGAAAGAATTGTTTAGAATCATGTTTGCTATGGATACTGGGTATTGATTTAAACCTCATTACTTTTAACTTCCTGGTGATTCATAAAAACACAACTATTTGTGGACAATATTAGATCGTACTCATTGTCCCTGAGAGCAGGCAAGTGAGCATAGAGTCTGAATAATCTGCCGCCATGATGTTGTCATCATGAACCAGTCATTATCTGCTGGCCCAGGGGAGCAGGGGACGACCCAGGGGGAATTAGACATTTTTTAATTATTTGAGGTCTTAATCCATACCCTATAGAAAATGCTTACTGTCTAAATCCCTGGGGATGGGACACATAATCATGTAGTAATTCCCAGGTCTTTGAAATGGACCAAAGTCTATTTCCCTGGACTCAGAGTCGATAAGTTGGTTAACTTCCCGCCTGTCGGAAAGACTCGTCTGTCTAATTACCCTGTATCCCTGCCGCTTCCCGGGCAGGCATAATATTGACTGGTGCAGTGTCTATGTTCATGTATTCATTGGACATCAAAATATTTTAGAGCACACTTTTGTCATTTATCATGTAGTCACAAAATGCAAGTGTTACAGTAAATGACGAGTTATTTCTAAATGCTGACTTATCATATATGTAACCTCATCTGAAGTCACAATAGAAGAATCCCCAAAATTGTATAACATTAAGGTTAGGATTCTGGATGCTTATAAGATATTTTATTATGAAGAACCTATACAGCAGACAAAAGATGTCTGAAAAATAATAGTAATAACAACTTACATGTTTTGTACATTAAAACACACACTATTCCCCAACCAAATTGCAAGTTTACAGGTAAACCTAATTAGGAATAAAACTTACATAAATACATCTACATAAATATATGTATTGGACTAAAATGTACAAAAGCCATTTCCACATGTACATACATTATATATACTCAATATGTCTACATTTAGTACAGTAACTTTACCAACCTCACAAACCATACTTTAACATTTCATTTACAACATGAAGCAATACTGTAAAAATCATTAATATTTATGGTGGATTAAATTTTGTGGATGATCTTAACAATGAAATTTAATCGCCACAAATAGTAATAATTTCTATAGTATATGACTAAGTGGATAAGATATCCTTTAATTTACGTCCCCACAAAATGGTGTTTTTCAACAAAAAACATGAAATTTTGTCCCAATGACATTAAATGATTTAAAGTAAATGATTTTATAATGTTTGGTTTAGTTTACACAACTGATTAGGCCAATCAAGGAGTAGCGGAATGAGATGAAATATTGTATGCTTATTATCCCAAGTCAGTGACTTAGTTCTAGATAGAATATAGATAAGTGCATACACTGGTAGCATAAACTGTCAAATCATTAATTCTCGTGGGGGATTAAATTTCGTGGATTTTGTGGTTCATCTTCTTCAACAAAATTTAATCCCATCTAACAATAATTTTGACCCTTGAATTTATTACTAGAAATGCAAAATCCACGAATTAACATCCCATCGAGAAATGGTATTTTTTTCCAAATCCACGGAAGTTCATCTCTTTGAAATTAAATGATTTTACAGTATAGGATATGAGGTATGTAAAATACATGCCAATATTAAGTATGCCATTTTATCTTTGTTTTAAAACAACTATGTAAAACCAGATAAACGTATAAACTACAGAAATAAAACAATCATTATGAACATATAAAAATGTATCCTGCTTAAAAATCTTTCATAAATATCATGTAAGCTTTTTTCTTTGGCAAATAAAAATGACAGTCAAAATGCTTATGGTGACAACTTGCATGTTGTAAAGTCTATCTATAAAATGTAGTATATGTCTCCACAATATGACTGTGTTCTTGAAATACGGTATTTTAGTTCATGCAAATTACAAAATTAATGCTATGTTTCAAATGATAGAGATTTTCAAGACAGCTTTTCTCATACAAAAAAAATGTTGAGAAAGAGACGCTAAGATCTTACTGCTGATTTTGAATCTAGTATATAAAATAAATAATTTTAAGATATGTGACAATATTCAAGCCGAGACTTGGCTAAGACTGAATTTGAAAAGATTGGTACCAATGTAAAACAGACCGGCACACCAACAAAACAAACAGCACTTTACAGCTATACCATTTATAAAGCAATTCATATGCAACCAAACTTAGGCCAAATACTTCCGTATTTATTTTTACTCTACTCTGCTTTTGCATTCAAAGACCAGACAAACTTTAAGGAAAACATATGTAAACAGTTACACAATAAAATAATATCATATATTTATATATTTAACATATACAATGCATTTTATAATTTAAATGATAAAACTTAGGCCATGTGTCAATTAGGCTTTCAATACATCAGTGAATATAAATATAATAGAAGTCTTCAGAAATATTTATTATGATGAATTAGTGTATCCATTGAATAGTATGTACAGCATGACCTGTACAGCGTGACCTCAGCATAGCAATCCCCTCTTGGAGATACATATTTATCAGTTGCTGAGAGAGTGTTTCTCTACAGAGATTATAACGTTTAATTGAGAAAGTGCATGGTGATTAAACTTTTTGCTAGATTGGCTTTAGAGTGATTAAAATGATGATTAATATTTCCTACAGAAACTGTATCAATATTCATTAGATATTTTAGATTTCTGTTTTATCAACTGGATACAGGTAATACATACCTACCTACCCAGCTACAACAAAGTCTACAAGAAAATATGAAATGCTATTGAGGTTAGTATCCTAAGTTAACATGAATTTGTCTGTTATCACAGTTTCGTTGAGGTAAATATTTGCATTGAACAAAGAATTGTAACCCCCTGTCCCTACCCATGATACCTCTAAAATATCCCTAACATCATACAAGGGGCTGCCCCTAACATAACAAGTGCTAATTCTACCACAAGATTAAAATTTGTCCTTCTTCGGCACAAAAAGGTTATATCTCTATATACAATATAGTGAGATACAACCTTGTTGTATTTAAGCGATGAAATGTATACACAGTTAAAATGGTATCAGGTTTATCTAGCTTACCATCATGGTGAGCTACAATAAAATGAGTCATGGAAAATATAACAATTTGTGCACTTTCAAACAAGGTGTTAGAAGGGAGGTTTTAAGCCATGAAAAAATATAACAATTTGTGCACTTTAAAACAAGGTGTTAGCAGGGAGGTTTGAGCCATGAAAAAATATAACAATTTGTGCACTGAAAAACAAGGTGTTGACACAAAGGTTAATCCTGGTACAATATGTTTACATTGGAGTAATTAGGTATTTCACAGTAATTTGTAGGTGAAACTACACTAAAATATAGATGCAACAAAGTCTGACATACAAAAACTGCTGCCAGCTATATACATGTTCCCTGTTACATCTCGTCTTTTGTATTTTGTTATAGGAAATCAGTAATCCAGTAAGACAAACACAATATAAGTTCTTTATATGTTTAAAGTTGAGGAGAATCGAGGATGTCATATTAAACTTTGAAATAAAAACCAAAGAAACTGGGTAACAAAATAAACGTAAAATAATAAATGCTTTCATTATATAAAAAGAAAAGTACAAAAAAAACCAATTTAAAAAGTCATACATTTGTAACATATGAAAACAGAAAACGAAGTTTGAACCTTCAGTGACCACATGTGGTATGATGAAATAAAAAAAATATAATGTGTTACAGTGTAGATTGAACAAGTCATTACATCCTATACATAGGCACATGTAGACCAATATTGACACTGTAAGGGAACTCAACCCAGTCTTTCTTACAAACCTTACACTGCCAGAAACCCCAACCACTGTTATGGACCCATTCACTGCCAGGAACCCCAACCACTGGTATGGACCCAGTCACTGCTAGGAACCCAAACATTACTATGACCACAGGGGAGAAAATATAAAATTACTGTAATTCATGTAGTTGTGTTTAATCAATGATAAACAGCTGACTTGCAGGTAGTGCCAGGTACACAGCTAAATGGTATGTAAAGAACTATAGGTAAATATCCCATGTTAAAGCTACATGATACCAGTACAACTAGTCAACATTGAACTAATCATCATTTCAGCAGAAGTTTGGACATTCAAGATGCATTATAAAAATCTTGTTTTAGATGCAACAATCAACATACACAGAAAATAAATGTAAAACATAAAATCATCACAATTTGTCTGTGTATAACACCTGACTTCCACTATCTACTGAATCCAATGCATTCGGATGAGTTGGCTTCGGATTTGCGGATGTTCCATTTTGTGGCTTCACTAAAATAGCACTAGTATCGTTGAATCTTTTAACGTTTGTTAAAGTGACAGGGTCTCTTAATTGAGCTGATGATGCTCTATCACGCATGTTTGTACCACTGGTAATAAGTTCTGCAAAGCCCTGCTGATGAGCGAATGCATAACCAGATCTAATAGATCGATGACTCCGACGGAATGTAGACGTTCTTCGTACATGAAAGTCTCTAGAACGTGATTTCGACTTGGTAAGTCTTTGTTTCATTCTTACCCTGTCCGACAATGATGCCTTGATGCTTGTCCAATAGAAACGATAGCCAACAATTGGCACTAATAGTATCACATTTGTTAGGAATAGTGTGAGCCAGAAGTTAGCTGATGAAAACACTGAATACGCTACTCCCTGATATGTATAGTTGAATACAGGAGCATACATGGCCAATATAAAACAGAAATAATAAATGACACTTCCCCATATCACAAAATGATTGAAACCAGTCCAATATGATGTATCTAAGGCACACTGAAATAGACAATAGTGCAACAATATTAGTACTAGTTGATACTTATCTATTATATTTAAGAAATATATCACATCATGTGGGTCCTGTGGCATTATATGGACTGTCTAGTAAAGCCCTAGTGATGTACATGTATATGGTAGTAAGTACAGATACATGTGTGCTATATAATATGATGTTTTCATGTTGTATTCTATACTTATTTCACTTACTTTTTACACTTGGTACTCATCAAGTACACCAATAGCGTTAAAAAGAGAAAATCGTGTATGTGTAATCATTTAAACCCTTCTGTCAAGGATAACCAATAAACGTACAAGCACTTATTTCCAATGGGGTACTGTGTTTTGCTGAAGGGACAGCAAGTAGAAGAGACAGTGATTTTATACAAGAAAACCTTGCCCTTTCCGAACAGACTCCTTGGTTCTTTAATGTGCCTGGTGAACATTCCATGATTCAATCATAAAATAGTTACTGAAAAAAGTTATCTCAATATTAGGTATTGCAAGATGACTTACCCTTAAATTAACAGCAACAACAAGAGTACTAGCAACGACCACACCAAATGATTGAATATCAGACTGATCCGTACCGCTGCTAGTCACTTCTTCTAAAAAGGCACCATATGGTATAAAAAATAACACAATGGACGACAGCACTCCCTGAAATAAGAGAAGAAATATATGGTACTGGTAACACTTTAACACAGGGAAATTGGTTTGTATTTGCTTAATTTTACACTAGCATTATATTTCACCACAGAACACAATTTCATCACAACTTTGCTTCTATTCCAGTTTCATATAACAAGTATATATTTTTATAGCACACAAGCGTAATATAACTATCATTCTAACACAGTCTATTTTTAGCACCGTGTAAACGTATAGGACTGTACCGTGGTTAAATTTCCGGTATATCACAGTTTTTGCCGTACTACTTTTTGGCTGTTGAATTACCTCCCACGAATAAATAACGCTTTTTATGAATGGAATTTACGTCTTGTTTATCAAATGACGTCATGGATTTATGACGTTTATTTGGCGTCAACGTAAACGTGACGTTGTGCGAACTTTTATTTGCGTAGCGTTCTTTCTTAATTTATTTAATTATATCCGTATTATTGCAATAGCAATTGTATTTATCGATTCATTGTAGTTTTTATGAAATACATAGTTTGGAATGAGCGCTAGTAATGCCTCTGTTTAAATGAAATGAGCAAAAAACAATATTCCAGGGGTGGAGGTTTTATACTTTAAACAGCGGAAGTTGTCTATAGCAACACGACAAACAACGCATCACTCTGCAATAAAAATGAGTCCATATGAAATTGCGCATATTGCACGTGTTAGAATGCAAATAGATCTTAGTTTTCCGTGATATACCGGCCAATATATCACGGTTTGTCGTTCACATGCATAGTTATTAATCACTCAGGCCTACGGCCTTCGTGATTAATTCCTACGCATATGAACTCCAAACCGTGATATATTGGCCGGTATATCACGGAAAACTAAGATCTATTTCCTAATTATATCAATTGATCTTACTTTATCTTATACTTGGTATCAACATTGATCCCTTAAATCAGACCACATTTGTCATTGTTTATGTTATAGTCGGCTTTATGAAGACTGGGCCTAGGACTTTCCACAATTCTATAGCTGAAACTTTGACTTTCAGCGGCTAAAATCCTATTTTCATTTAGCTGTGTTTTGTGCATTGTGCCAGGTAATTGTGGTCTGTATTGGATTTTTATATTTTCTTCGCTTGACTGTTAAGCTTTAGTGCTGGCTTTCTCTGTCTGATTTTTAATTTCTTTGTTCATTTGAATGACGAGTCTTGTTATCGTGTTAAAAAGAATTTTTACATTTTTTGTCAATTCTTACAATTTGTTTTATTAAACTTGTTCTGTGTACAATGTTTCAACAGATATAAATGGTAACATACCTCTGCTACACTAAGACCAAACACCTTCTTGTTAAACAAGAGATTCACCAATCCAGGATAGTATAACTTGGGATATCTCAGTGAGTAATAGTCATTGACATCCTGCAAGGAGAAACAACAATGATATTGCTTGTTTATTCAGGTTTAACACCATTTTGATCAAATTGTTCAGTCATTGGTATAACCGTATACTGTAAAATAATTTATTTTTGTGTGGGATAAAATTTATTGGATTTCGTGGTTCACCTTCAACCACGAAATCAAATCCCATCAAACAATAATTTTGACCCTTGTATTTATTACCTGAAATGCAAAATCCACGAATTAAGGTTCCATCAAAATGAAGTTTTTTTACCAAAACCACAACCCATAAAAATTAAGTGATTTTTACAGTAAATGGCAGCTTATTCACCATACCACTTTTTTGTGTAATGTATAATAATGGGTACTAACACACCCTTCCACAAGGAACCAGCAACATCTACCAAATTGAATGCAGAAGAAAACCAACTTGTTATATTTTCGTGAAAGGGTCACCACCTGCTACAACTGTGAATCAAACCTAGATCCTGGGTAACACATCCTGCACACATTACATGGCTTCAAAGTGAGGTCTTTTGATGTGGTCATTAAAAGTGTAACTTTATAGTTCTTCCATATACTATAAGACCATTCATATCCCATTATAGGTGCTAACCTGGACAATACTAGCAGAGTAGTAGAACTATTCTTTCAGATTCAGATACTGTAAAATCATTAATTTTCATGGGGGATTAAATTTCGTGGATTTCGTGGTTCGAACAATAATTTTGAACCTTGTATTTATTACCTGAAATTCAAAATCCATGAATAAACATTCCATCGAATCTAACAGATCGACACATTACGAAACATTTGTACCATAATAATATGAGTTAATTGTCATATGTATTCAACAAAAACCATTTTTGTGACGAGTTAAGTAGATTGTCGGTGGAAAACTCTCAATATATACCGTACCTGATCAAAGAGTCCCAGAGCTAGTACTGGTAGTGAACTGTACATGACATTGTAGAAGGAAATAAAGTAAGGATCAAACAGGGTCTGAAATACAATATAATATCATTTGCAAAATAAATCATCAATTTACGCCTTATCCATTAAGTTCTCTAATTGTTAAGGAAAATAAATTTGATAATTCGTCGTTTTCAAAAACATGTCACAAAAAACAGCGTTGGACATCTTGATAACGTCATGTTCACCAAGGTAAGTCATAGAAGAATTATCGTTCAACCCCAGCTTATTTTAGATAGGAAAATTTCACCCTCAGGCATAAAATTTCAACCGGCGACTTAGTTTTAAATAGAAGTCTTTCAGATCACATGGTCAAGTGACTGATGGAGCAAGTCACATTGTCACTTGACGTGATATCACCAAGTTTATCAAGCACCCCGTTGTCAGGCCAATTTTGCAATACTATACCATAGTCAGCTAGGGCAGCAATTTTTTGAAACAATATTAGAATGAGATAGGCTTAAAATAAACTCGTACATACCTGAGCAGAGAATCCACAGAAGAAAGCATACCAGAAATGACACAGAGTGAATGCAAAGTTTTTGTAGAAGAAAAATTTCAAAAATTTACACATCCGTAAATATGACCATCGTCCATGTACGAGTAACAATCGCTCGAGATATCTGAACTGTGAAAATGAGTAATCACTGGATAACACGGCTTGCATCCCTTCCTGTCCGGATATACCCACACCTATATGTGCAGCTGTAATATAAGATAGGGATGAATGAGTATATGATTATTATAAGGATATTTACAGATTTTTTTTTTCAAGGGGTGTAGATTCAACTGTTGAAATTAACTTATAGCTGGTATCAAATTTACTGAACAGATAAATAAAACAATCACAATACTTTGAAACTGCCTTTCTGAAGTAAGTGTACAGTCTAGTTAGGAGGTTGATTTGTCATGTTAATGATTTAATGGTGAGATCAACTTTGAATTAAACGAAAAATTTAACCTATGCAAAATAATAATTGTACAATATAGTGCTAAATATGAATTGTATAATACATACTTTTGATCATGCTAACATCGTTGGCCCCATCACCTATAGCTAGTGTGATAGATTTCTTGTTGCGTTTCACCAGGTCCACGACTAATGCTTTCTGTAAGGGTGTCACACGACAACATATCACAGCTTTACATGAACAGCCTAACTCCAGCAGTAACTCTTCCAGCTCCGGCTTCAAACAATGAGCCTACAAACCATGACAACAGTAAACATTGAGATGATGGCAAAGTACAAGTAGAAGGCAAACCATCAGTTGAAGGCAAAATATGAGTTGAAGGCAAACCTTGAGTTGAAGGCAACCCTTGAGTTGAAGGCAAACCTTGAGTTGAGGGCAAATCCTAGAGGTGCAGACAAACAATCAGTTTAAGACAACCATTGTCATATAATTGATAAAACCTTTCTCTTATATTCCTAAGCATTACCTATCACTGCATTCAGTCTAACAGTGAAAGTTTGTACCAGTATAATACATTAAAGCATAAACACCAATGAGTTTTACGGATAGGTTTGCAGTTCAAGATTTAGTCTACCAGCAACCAACTAACCAAACAATAAACTTATCCCACAACAATTCACCATAACTTCTTCAAGATTGTAAGTAAAGAGTTGAGATTTACCAGACTGTGTCCATTAATGACGAGAGCAAAGTCGACTTCTCCTTCAATACTGACAGCATCTTCAGCTTTACTGAATGATCCACCGCCCGTACCTGCTGTACCATTCTCAAACCTAACAGTACATAATATATACACTCAATAAAACATGTATAACAAGAGATGTCTATAAAACATGTATGTCCCCATGGCAACCCAATACATGGAAATTGCTAGGTAACATCGACCTTGACATATTAACCTCAAATACAACAGGGGTCATCTACTGGTGCTAGGCATTCTTCCCAGGATGTTTGAAGATCCTAGGCATAACTGTAACTAATTGATTGGAAACCTTTGGTGTACCTACAAACATACCTACCAAACAACATCTGCCATTTAATATTCCTCATCTTTAATAGGGGCATTATAACATGTCTGACAATGAACAGTATGTAATATTGTTCCCCATGTATAAACCAGAGTGCTGAAACATATACAGTACACCGTACAGTAGCATCAACAGTGTCGCCTGTTCCAATTCTATACCAATCTGAACATTTTTGCATTAAAAAGTAGTCAATCCCCCACATCAATAAATGAGAATGTTAAAGCATGTACCCACCTGACAGTAGCATCGACAGTGTCGCCTGTTGTCTTGCCTTTCCTATGTTCATTGACCATTTTCATGGCATCTTCCATTTGTTTTCTCACTTCATGAAACTCTTCAGCATCCAGTATAAACACTTCCTCCATCTCATCAGTGAGCAGACGACAAGAATACCCGATGTTAATGGCCGTCTCTGAAATATCCATACATTGCTACATTAACATGTGTAAATTCTGTGTCATGTGACAAGAATACCCGATGTTAATGGCCGTCTCTGAAATATCCATACATTGCTACATTAACATGTGTAAATTCTGTGTCATGTGACAAGAATACCCGATGTTAATGGCCGTCTCTGAAATATCCATACATTGCTACATTAACATGTGTAAATTCTGTGTCATGTGACAAGAACATTCGATGTTAATGGCCGTCTCTGAAATATCCATACAATGCTACATTAATATGTGTAAATTCTGTGCCATGTGACAAGAATACCCGATGTTAATGGCCGTCTCTGAAATATTCATACAATGCTACATTAATATGTGTAAATTCTGTGCCATGTGACAAGAATACCCGATGTTAATGGCCGTCTCTGAAATACCCATACAATGCTACATTAATATGTGTAAATTCTGTGCCATGTGACAAGAATACCCGATGTTAATGGCCGTCTCTGAAATACCCATACAATGCTACATTAATATGTGTAAATTCTGTGCCATGTGACAAGAATACCCGATGTTAATGGCCGTCTCTGAAATACCCATACAATGCTACATTAACATGTGTAAATTCTGTGCCATGTGACAAGAATATCCGATGTTAATGGCCGTCTCTGAAATATCCATACATTGCTACATTAATATGTGTAAATTCTGTGCCATGTGACAAGAATACCCGATGTTAATGGCCGTCTCTGAAATATCCATACATTGTTACATTAATATGTGTAAATTCTGTGCCATGTGACAAGAATACCCGATGTTAATGGCCGTCTCTGAAATATCCATACATTGCTAAATTAACATGTGTAAATTCTGTGTCATGTGACAAGAACACCCGATGTTAATGGCCGTCTCTGAAATATTCAAACAATGCTAAATTAACATGTGTAAATTCTGTGTCATGTGACAAGAACACCCGATGTTAATGGCCGTCTCTGAAATATTCAAACAATGCTAAATTAACATGTGTAAATTCTGTGTCATGTGACAAGAACACCCGATGTTAATGGCCGTCTCTGAAATATTCAAACAATGCTAAATTAACATGTGTAAATTCTGTGTCATGTGACAAGAACACCCGATGTTAATGGCCGTCTCTGAAATATCCATACAATGCTACATTAACATGTGTAAATTCTGTGTCATGTGACAAGAACACCCGATGTTAATGGCCGTCTCTGAAATATCCATACAATGCTAAATTAACATGTGTAAATTCTGTGTCATGTGACAAGAACACCCGATGTTAATGGCCGTCTCTGAAATATCCATACAATGCTACATTAACATGTGTAAATTCTGTGTCATGTGACAAGAACACCCGATGTTAATGGCCGTCTCTGAAATATCCATACAATGCTAAATTAACATGTGTAAATTCTGTGCCATGTGACAAGAACACCCGATGTTAATGGCCGTCTCTGAAATATCCATACAATGCTACATTAACATGTGTAAATTCTGTGTCATGTGACAAGAATACCCGATGTTAATGGCCGTCTCTGAAATATCCAAACATTGCTACATTAACATGTGTAAATTCTGTGTCATGTGACAAGAACACCCGATGTTAATGGCCGTCTCTGAAATATCCATACAATGCATATTAACATGTGTAAATTCTGTGTCATGTGACAAGAACACCCGATGTTAATGGCCGTCTCTGAAATATCCATACAATGCTACATTTACATGTGTAAATTCTGTGTCATGTGACAAGAACACCCGATGATAATGGCCGTCTCTGAAATATCCATACAATGCTACATTAACATGTGTAAATTCTGTGTCATGTGACAAGAACACCCGATGTTAATGGCCGTCTCTGAAATATCCATACAATGCTACATTAACATGTGTAAATTCTGTGTCATGTGACAAGAATACCCGATGTTAATGGCCATTTCTGAAAAATCCATACATTGCTACAATTCTGTGCCATGTGGCAGCGTAAAGTCTCTTTGCCATCAAATCATTATCAAAACTGTCAACAGAGTACATTATAGGTACTCTTGTTCAATCCTTTATAAATAATGTTTATACTTCATATTGCTCATAGCTTTTGATTGTGCTATATAGGGCAATACTATTAATTCAATAATCAACGTTTACAACTGTTCTCTCACAAACAAACTGTATATTACCAAGGCATGTCAGATTAATTTAGTTTCAATGTCTGCACAACTAACCTTGTTTATCCCCGGTTAAAACCCATATCTTGATACCAGCTAGTGCTAGATTAGCTATAGCATCTGGAACACCATCTTGTAGTTTATCTTCTATAGCTGTCGCCCCTAGTAACGTCAAATTCTGTTCTATCTCTTCATAACATGCATCCATTTTATCCTCTCTGTTTTCCATAGCAATACTGTAAACAATAAACACTGGTAAATATGCTGTAATATGTGAACCTAGATTGTTAAACTAGAAATACATTTTCACAGAAACATATGTCTAGCACAAAAGGCAATAAACCCGATATAAATCATCTGACCTTAATGTCCTTACAAAATTCACAACTAGGCATGGTACGAGATATGTATTGGACATTTCCATGAAAACAGACCAATGGTTAAGGAGAACAAGGATGGACATACTTTGTGAATTCATCCAGAAAGACATCCAGTACAAATCAATTTGACAGGAGATGCCATTCCTGTGATAATCAACAGTAAATAATTTTGGTTAAATAATCGGTTTATGTCTACTTCTAACAGTGGCAAGCCTTATTTAGCCTTTTTTCTTGTACTTTCAGGAAATTCTCATCAAAGTTGCTTAGGGGAAATGATTGCAATGGGTAAATGGTCGATATGGACAGCTGATTGCTATAGGTAAATCTTGTAACGTTCTGAGTAAATGGTTGCTATGGGCAAATGGTTGCTATGGGTAAATTGTTTCTATGGGTAAATGGTTACTGTGGATAAATGGTTACTGTTAATAAATGGTTACTGTGGGTAAATGGTTACTGTGGATAAATGGTTGCTATGGAGAACAAACCAAATTGTTACCTTGCTTCCTTGTATTTTGCTGCCCATGTTGCATAGTAACTATCACTTATATCCTTCACTGCTAAACAAAGTGTACGTAAACCTTCCTGGGCAAACTCCTACAATATAAAATCACCACATTAACATCATTGCCACCACTGTGATAGATCACGGCCAGTGCTCGCAAAGCACCTTAAGGGAAAACTCAAATATTTTGACTTAAGATAAAAAATTGAACTGCCAATATTTTGCAAGAAACTAAGAACAACCCATATTTTCTTGGTGCTTACTGTAGTGCTTTACATAACACTTCAAAACAAAGCAAAAAGGTGATAATCTGGATTTTCCTTCCTGTTTAACTGAAGCACTTAAGGAAATTAAAAGATTTTGAGAAAAATTCTAAGTTTTCCCTTAAGATGCTTTGTGAATACCACCCCTGCAATCTTCAACTTTTTACTTCATGGATATATAAGCACATTGGAACTTTTATCAGATCTAAGTCACAGATTTATTGGACTTGATATACTGAAGGAGTTTGTTGAATGTTCCCAAACAAAAGGTTGTTGTAACAAATATGACAATACATGATTATTGAATTGGTACAAATGTGGTAAAATATTTGTTCCAATGGAAGTAATGTCGGTATATGAGTCAGTAAATTGGGCATCACTGCTTTGAGGTCTGACTGTAACAATGCTGATAACATAGGCATCTTTCTAAAGATTTCAAGTAAATATCTGAGCAAATCTTGACATATCTTTCATGTTACATTACACCAAAACAGCCAGGAAACACAAATATTCTGGGATATGTGCCTTTGATACTGTTAAATCATTAATTTTCGTGGGGGATTTAATTTCGTGGATTTCATGATTCGCCTTCAACCACAAAATCTAATCCCACAGAGCAATAATTTTGACACTTCTATTCATTACCAGAAATGCAAAATCCATGAATTAATGTCCCATCGAAATGGTCTTTTTTACCAAAACCAGGAAATTTTGTTTCATTGATTTTACAGTATATCTATACACATACAGGACATGACTTACATTTAGATGATGTGTGGTAAGTTCCTGTAGTTGACTACTAGATTTATCCAGTCGTTCATAAATCACTGAATCAGCACCTTTACACCATAACTGTATCTTTCCGTTCCGACGTACAATTACCTATAATAAAATATTTAGTATCTACACTATGCAGAATTGTTTTAAACTTAGTAAACAACTATACTCAGTCTAACTAATAAGAGATATCGGTCACAATAAATGTAATCAAAATTTCTTTGTAAAACAATAATGTACCTGTGGCGTGGTATAGCTTGGCTATTTTGACCTGAGCCTGACCTTTATGCAAGAATATATTACATGGTTCTTGCGTTGAATATATCAATTTCCGCAAGCAAATCGTGCAATATCCGTACTTCAAATTTGTGTTTGTATTACAAGTCGAGCGTCTTCGTGATACTCCCCGATTATGAAAACATACAATCGGTGTTATAAATGTAGACATAATATCGACTGTTAAATTATGCTAATCAATAGGTCAAGCTCATGTCAATGTGGGCAAGCTATAGTGACCAACTATCCTACAAAGTTTAAAAGTCATATGCCAAAGTTGGGGTAGGACAAAATCTAGGAAGATGAAATGCACATGATATATCTTGGTATATCTTCTAAAATGTAATAAATCAGTAAACCAATGAAGGATATAACTTACCGACATGCGTTTACGAACATTATCAAAGTCCAATATAGCGAGTAGATCATATACTTCCTCCTGTCCTAATATCTCTATAGTGATTGTGTTGGGTGTTCTGGACTGTCATAGAAAATAACATAAAGGTTAATGTAGCAAATTATAAACATTAAGTTGAGGATCTTGAATTAGTGACGCACAGACATTGTGGGTCGACCAAGTCATGGATTGGCTAACATCGCTTCAGGCTTATTTGCATATTTATGTAACAGGCTGGGAGTGCATAACGATATTTCCAGCATGTATCCAGCACTCCCACACCGCAGGTACATCAGTGTACATATATCAGTGTACCATGTGCACCAATTTCTAAAACATCCTTTACTTGGTAGCTCAGACAGCTAGAAGTCTCAGATGAATATAAATTCTCTGACTTTAAATAAATATTTTAAACAAGAGGGCCATGATAGCCCAATATGCTCACCTGATTATACATGAAACCCTGCACAGTTTTCACCCAAAGGAATAATTTGAACATCTTGGTA
This sequence comes from Spisula subtruncata, assembly GCA_963678985.1. NCBI lineage: Eukaryota > Metazoa > Mollusca > Bivalvia > Venerida > Mactridae > Spisula > Spisula subtruncata. Next base: position 27,386,001 of record OY787663.1, on the reverse strand, counting down.
GAAAACCACAAGATGATGCTACATACCAATTATCAAAACTCTAGACAGTGTAGTTTTAGGCAAGAAGATATTAATATGTTATCCCTATATAAGTCTATGTAAAAGGGTGACCCCCGAGTGGGGCCAATTTTGACCCCAGGGGCATGATTTGAAAAATCTTGGTAGAGGACCACTAGATGATGCTACATACCAAATATCAAAGCTCTATGCAGTGTAGTTTTAGACAAGAAGATTTTTATATGTTTTCCCTATATAAGTCTATGTAAACCGGTGACCCCGAGGCAGGGCCAATTTTGACCCCAGGGGCATAATTTGCACAATCTTGGTAGGGGACCATTAGATGATGCTACATACTAAATATCAAAGCTCTGGGCATTGTAGTTTTTGACAAGAAGATTTTAATATGTTTTCCCTATATAAGTCAATCTAAAACTGGTGACCCCCGGGCAGGTCAATTTTGACCCCAGGGCATAATTTGAACAATCTTGGTATGGGACCACTGGATGAGGCTACATACCAAATATCAAAGCTCTAGGCATTGTATTTTATACAAGAAGATTTTTTAAGGTTTTCCCTATATAAGTCTTTGTAAAATGGTGACCCCCAGGGCGGGGCCAATTTTGACCCCAGGGACATAATTTGAACAATCTTTGTAGAGGACACCAAGGTGATGCTACATACCAAATATGAAAGCTCTAGGCCTTACGGTTTCAGAGAAGAAGATTTTTGAAGTTTCCTTTTTGAAAATCTATTTTTAGCCTGTGTGACCTAGTTATGCGACGGACCGGCAATTTTTTAACAACTTTGGTAGAGGTCCACTTAAGGAACATTCCTGTAAAGTTTAATCAAATTTGTGGTCAGGTGAGCTAACAAAACCATAAAGTATTCAAATTTTAATCAGGTTGTCAATTTCTCTGTTTATTTGACATGACTAGTGACCTTCTCCTGTAGTTAAAGGCGATTAAATGATCCTGAACACTTGAGAGTCCCTGCATTAGTGTTTTTATGCTTCCATGTGATGCCACAAAACTCTTAATAATTTTCCATGCAAAGTCCATAATGCAACACTCTGAGTTCACTTGCCCAGTACCAGATCAAACTATATTTGACTTACCTTGAATACAAAACCAAAATTTCTGGCAGCAGAGACCAAAGCTCCCTCATCAGGTGACTGGGCTTGATACTCCAACTTTCCTGTAATGGTAACATACACATGTACGACAAGTCAGAGAACAAACATATACTGTAAAATCATTAAGTTTCGTGGGGGATTAAATTTCGTGGATTTCGTGGTTCACCGTCAACCAAGAAATCAAATCCCATCGAACAATAATTCTAACCCATGTATTTATTACCTGAAATGCAAAATCAATGAATTAACATCCCAACGAAATGGTCTGTTTTACCAAAACCACAGAATTTTGTCCCATCAAAATGAAACATTTAAAGTACTCTATCTAACCTAATGACCTTCACACTGTATGAGCTGGACAATACCTCAGATGTGTTTATATATTGGTACAGTGAAAACATTTCATATTGCTTATGGAATTGTTGGGGCAGATACAACAAGTATTTAGGAATTGCAAACAATACAGAAGTCCCCCACCTGGTTTTCAGGTTTTCAATGTTTCTGTTGCCATGGCAACCACAAGTTTTGTCTGAACAAAAACAAAAGCCATGCATAATCTCCTTGTTGGTTCCTATCAAAAATTCATAAACCTAGCTTGAAAACTGTTTAAGTTATTACAGAATCCAGATTTCTTGACGGATGACAGACTGACAGACTGGCGGGGGGCAAACCTATAGTCCCTCTATAGTTGAAAATCAGTAGTGGTCACTAATAAAGCACAGTACCTTCTTTCTCCTCTGGCATCACGGTGTGACATAGTGCTAACAGTTTGAAGAAATCATGTTGATATTTATCATTATTCCTGATCTGATCTACCACTCGATGATCGTAAAACTCGAAATTTCCTTCCGCCATCTTGTTCCAGGAAAAGTCCAATTTTCTTGTAACCTTAAACAAAGACATGAATTATTGAACAATACGATACATGCCATAATTATGATGCATTCTATACTGTACCATAAAGTTTACAACAAGGTCCAAATTTTGTAGATTTGATATTTTGAAGAATTTTTCAAGAACTTTGGTGTTCATGATGATTTCACTTCAGAAAGAACTGCTTCCTGTGTTTTAAATGTTGTTATTACAGCTCAAGGGTATAATACTTATCAAATTCATGATTATAGAGAAAATTAATTTCTTGAGAAAATGAAAGATTTAACAGTAGTTATTGATTACCATTACCTAGAATTTCGACAGAAACATGATCAAGTGACTTCTAAGAAATTAATTAAAACTTCTGGTTGATTGCCGTAAATTAAGAAAACCGCAATGCTTGTTTAATGAATGATATACTCAAGGGAAACTTGTATTGTTTTACAGGTAATGAATGACTCCACTTCAAACACAGGTGTGCAAAATACACCTCAATTATTGTTCATTGATTATGATCTTGAAGAAAGTCAGTAGATTTCTATTTACGACTTATTTTGACTACAAAGTCGATTTCATCCACACGTTGAGAATTTGCTGGTTCCTTATAGCGTTAAGGGGAAAGTTAGTACTGATCAGGAATATAGTGCATGAGAACTGGTTACTGGAATCAGCCACCATATATCACCTAGTAAACATTGTTGTAAAACTGTGTTATATCAGAGTGAACGTAGATTTCTATTTTATGGAATGTTTGATAAAGGACATAAAGACATACCTCCGGATTTTCTATCATATTTCCTGAAGCATCATAACAATCACCATAGGCTTTCCCATTCACTGAAGCTTTTTTAAATTCCATGATGTTCTGAAATAAAAGTACATGAGTTATTTGACAGTATAAGGCAGGGGAAAGCTAATATTTCATGAATAGAATTTACTTGTTAGATCAAACAGCTTAATAATTCTTCCAAGACCAAATTCATACCCTTGTTATGCATTCTGAAATGTTTATGATATTAAGCATGTCAAACAACACACTGACACTGATCTAAGAGACTAACCATCAGGTGGCAAAGATCCACTACCAGGAAAAGATAAAACAAGTTTATTGAAAGTGTGATCTAGACCAGTCAGATATTGACAAGTTTTGTGGAAAATGCACCGTGACTGTCAGATGGTAGTGACCTAAAGTACTAATTTATACTTCTACCATGGGGTAAACATATCAGATTTGACACACAATAACTTTCAGTTAAGGGAATTATGTAAGTTACTAGATTACAGACCTATGCAGTACGGGTAATGTATTTAAGTATTATTGCTAGCTGAGCATGAGCATGCCGAGCGTAGCCTTTATTCGCTTTATTTCAACTGCCTCCATCCGGATTTGAACCCGGGTCATCCAGGTTAGGTGGCAAGCGTACTAACCACTGAGCTAAAGAGGGATAGTTACCTGTGTTAGTGTTCCTGTTTTATCAGAGAAGATATATTCTATCTGACCAAGTTCTTCATTGAGAGCAGTGGTTCGTGCTCTTGCTGGGTCATTCTTCGGTTCATAATACATTCTACTGTCCCAGTTAATCAATAAACTGTTCCCCATTCGGATTATCTCAACACTGAAAACAACATCATTTATTCATTATTGAAACATCAAATACACAAACATTGAATGTACTTTTATTTAAAATCCATCAATCAGAAAGGCTGTTAATTTCATTTCAATATCTTGCGTTGGAATTTTGCTTTTTTAGACTACATGTATAATATTATGTGGAATGTCACGTAATTTTTTGATAACACTGCAACAGAAATTCAGTCATTTTAATGTTAATCACAACCGTAAGTATTTTATTTTTTGACAGATATATCAAGACATCCTCACACTTAAGCCTACAATGTTTACTATGCACACAACTAATAATTCTTCTACAAAATTGAACAGTGTTTGACCGAACCAGGCTCCTTTATAAAAGACTTGACTAAAACAGGCTCAACGGCAAAACTAACGTACCTGACATAGAGTGATATAGGCACGACTGTGTTTAGGACAATGATATAGGAGAAGAACACAAGTAGTGATATAACAGTGGCCCCTTCTGCCACCTCTCCATCCTTCGTTCCTAGACTGGTACCCGGTATAAAGCTCTCCCAAGGGAGATAAACCTGGAAGTCGTTTCCCGTAAACAAACTTTCCCATATACCGCAGGCTATAGTACAGATGAGACACATACTCAGCAGGAATATAAATATCTGAAAGTAGGATAGAAATCAGATGTGAGAAAGTATGATACGTAGAATAGACAAGATAAGCCTGTACGGCACAACAAGGTTTTATCTCACTATATAGCAAATACCAAGATAGAAACTTGTTGCACTAACATACAGTCAAGTGTTTATCATTGTGTTAATATCATGTTGGAGTAACAGACAACTTGTTTATCTGATCACATTCACTTCCTCACTCCTATTTCTTGAATATAGCTCCCTACATTAGACACACTGTAACCTTACTATTAATTTTACAGGCTCACTGAATTAGAACTGACTACTACTGGAATTCAAATCTTCGTTCAATCACTTGCTTCTACAAAAGATGATTTTGCTTCTTTATTTACAGTCGATTGTAAAGCAAGTTCTTACTGTAACAGCTTACTGCAAAATCATAAATTTTTGGAGGGATAAAATTTTGTGGATTTCGTGGTTCACCTTTGACCATGAAATCAAATCCCATCAAACACTTATTTTGGCCCTTATATTTATTAACTGAAATGCAAAATCCACAAATTAAGGTCCTATCAAAATGGTATTTTTTACCAAAAATATGAAATTTGTCCCAGCAAAATTTAAATGATTTTGCAGTAACCGTGCTTTAGCATTGTGCGCTTTCTTGTTGACAATACTTCTATTAAAGCATTACAAAATACCAGCTAACTCATTGATCTTTTTACAAAGAAATATAAAAGGGATATAGAATATATACTTACACCAATAATTAAATCATTCATCAATCTATCAATGTTTGTCCTTTTGAAGACTGTCTTTCCACAGTTCATCATAAGTTTAGATTCATGACCAGAAAATACGACCAGACCATAACACCAGTGTGTATTCCTGAGAACACAACCACGTAACAGTATCTTGTCGTTGTCCAATGAATGTGTCTCTCCTTTCCATGTGACCTTACCTTCAAACTTTGGTAGACGGTTATTTGGAGGCTCACAGACAATCTCACCTGATAAATGGATCAAAATAACACAATCATCATTTCAAATAGGTAAATTTAGTCTTTACACAAATAAAACTCTAATTGCAGGACAATTCCAGCATAAAATAGACCACACTAATGTACTATTTAGAATGACTTGTTGTTACAATCAGAGAGTTGTTACAATGTATCCCAACCAGACTAACTAACCCTTCCACAATCAACTGACCAGCCAATGCATCCCAGCCAGTACTAACTACCCTTTACACAATCAACTGACCAGCAAATACAAATGTGGAGGAAACCTGACATTATGGCAAATTATGGTGCAAGGGTATAACCTATTTTGAATAGGAATCAAACACAGATTACCAGGTTACGTTTAAAAACAACCAACAACAGTTTAGTTTATACAAATTCATTTAAGGTCAATTGTAAACAAGTTTTTCAAATTTATATTAATCACAACACCTCATTCCTGATGCTATCCATTACCATGAGAGTATGAGAGAAGAGAAACCAGTTTCCCTTATATGCTGAGCACCTAGCCAGGGAATGTCTGGTACTATTCATATTTAGTCTTTGGTATGACATGGCCTGGGATCGTACCCGGGACAGCCCGCACTTGAAGTGGACATTCTACCACTAGTCTATTGATGAGGCGGTCATCATCAGTTTGGAAAAGCATAGCAAACACTGAATGTGAAGAAAATACATTGTTATAACATACCATCAAATCTACCAAGTTGTTCCATATCCGTACCCATTTCGGCTGTCTCTGGTAGTGCCTGTCGTACTTTCAAGTTGGTCTCACTGTAAGTATATAGATAGTTGATTAAGCATGAGATGGGTAATACTGCCTAAAATGGTGTTTGTCACAGGAGGATAAACAACTTGACATGTCAGAAAGTGAGATTACCTTTGTGGTGCATTCAGGCCAGGTTATTAGCAATCATGTGCAGCATTATACCTTTAATACGAGGGGTGTTTCATAAATAATGCAACTCACCTTGTAATTATCAGTTTATTCAATATTTTACAATAAAATTCATTTCATTCCCTCGAAATATTCACCTTTCGATTTCACACACAATTTTAGTCTTTTAATCCAATTAGTAAAGCATTTTTCATAGTCCGCAATAGGTATCAGTCTCATATACTGGCATATGGCTGTGCCAAGGGCTTCCCGTGATGCATAGCGTCTCCCAGCGAGCATAGATTTCGGCTTTGGAAATAAAAAATAGTCACACGGTGCCAAGTCTGGCGAGTAGGCAGGATGTTCTAAAACACGCACCTTTTCATTGTCTAAAAAATCCTTTACTATCTGAGCCTTGTGTGAGGATGCGTTGTCATGAAGGAGTGAAATGTACTTCATACCATTCTGTGGCCGGTGTAATTTAAAGTATTTCTTTAGAACAACTGTTTTGTAGAAGTTGGCAGTAACACTCCTACCCCTAGGAACAGGTACTTAGATTGCAGGACCATGAATTGAAAAGAAAATGCAGTACAACACCTTCTTCACTGTAGCCGTACGTTTGGCAATTACCGGCCTTTTAGCATGTTTAGTAGCCCATACACGATTCAAACACTTTCGTTTGGGCTCAAAAAAGTGAACCCATGTCTCATCACTTTTTGTCAAATATCGGATATAACTGAAGTAATTTTTTTGCCTTACGAACTCGCTCCCGTTTTTGGTCCTCAGTCAAAAGATGGGGTATCCATCGGGCACTTTTCTTCTTCATGAGAAGAATTTTACGAATAATGAAATAAACCCTTGCCGCAGATATCCCAGATCGACGAGCTAATTCACGCACTGTTAAACGAGCATCTTGATGTATTAGTTCCTTTATCAACTGAATGTTTTTCTTAGTAATCGCTGTCTTGGGACGTCCAGGGCGCCCATGATCTTCTAACTGACCCCGTCCTAATTTGAGTTGAGATATCCATCTAGTTACAGTGGTGTATGAAACTTCAGAGTGTCCGTATATATTACAAATTTCTTTGAAAATAACTTTTGCACTGATTCCAATACTATGCCTGGCTTGAATATAAGGCCGAATTTGCAGCGATTTTTCAGACCGTTTTCCAACCATTTTTATATGCAGTGTCGTGAAGTGACCAACTTCAAAACGCTGATATGTGAATACGGTTGGAAATAAATTTACAAAATCTCGTAAAAAACGTTGCCGAATAATTGCTCTAGCGTAACAAAGTGGATATGTGATTATAGCACACGAGATTTCCGAGATTCTTGAACAGTTGCATTATTTATGAAACACCCCTCGTAATTCTAATATACTACAGGTAAAAGGTGTAGAAATATTTGACAAGTGACATAGATGCCACATGGCAAAGCAATACACTTCTTCTTCCAATTAATTTGCAAATGTCTACTCATATGATCCATCCTCCTATTAATTTTATAAGGATACCTTTTAAACTTGGTAAATAATGTAGTAAACAGGGCACAGTACATCATCGGATACCCACAGCACTAAACTACATTAAGTACATGTAATTTGCTTCCGCACTGAAATTCCTATGTAAACCAATGAAATTGCACCATTTATTTATAACGTTTGCGACATTACTCCAGCCACAGTTGATAGCATGTAGTATAAACTAATGGACTAAATGTGGGTTCTGGCGATGGGGGCAGTAGGGCAGACAGACAAAGTGGAAGTACATGCTCTCAAAAAAACACCAAGGGCAGCACCTCTGTAATGTTGTAGAACAAAGTTACATACTTACCCATCAAGTTCTGCTGTCTCTATATAACATAAACTGTTTGGTTCACTTGTTGATAATAAGAGGAGATCAGCCTGAAACATAGATTCATACAACATACAATATGTGCCAAATACAGACATACATATCCATATTAAACATTGTGGAATAGTAGCCTAAAGGTAGGGTGCATTCTTTAAGATTAAGAGGTCAAAGGTTCGATCACTATCTATGCCACCTCTTATACTGTAAAATCATTAATTTTCATATGGAATTAATATTTCGTGAATTTTGCGGTTCACCTAAAACCACAAAATCAAATCCAATCAAACAATAATTTTTACGCTTGTATCTATCGACTGAAATGCAAAATCCACGAATTGACACCCCATCAAAATTGTCTTTTTAACAATACGACAAAATTTCATCCCATCAAAATTAAATGATTTTACAGTACTTTCTCTGAGTAAGAATTACACATAGTGCTCCAATTTACCAAGGTGTATGACAGGGTCTCTGATAGCTATGGTCAAAAGCTAATGTGCTAGGTAACAGCCAATTAATTTTGTGTCTCAATAATTGGGGCTAAAATGTAAGTTGTATGACAGAAACAGGACTGAAAATAGACACTGTTTAGCCTTTGTTATCAGGTATTCTCTTAACGGGTGAAAAATCAATGAAAATTGGATTCCCTAAAATGAGTGGTCTTTGCAGACAGGTCTTGTAAAAGTTACCTTTATTTGTAGACAGTCATTTACACTGAATTTATTAACAAAACTCAACATACCGCAACAAAAGTATTATTTTCCATTCGAATGATATCACCAACAACAACTTTCTGCCATTGTTCTTCCACCATCTTCCCTTCTCGTAACACCATGGACGTGCGATTATTCACCTGATCATCACTTCTATGTCGTTTCTACATGGGGGATATATTACATCATATGTTAATCTAAAATATGTTTCTCATGATCAGATATACAAAATGTAGCAGGTTCAATGAACAGGTTTAACAAACAGAGATTGTAAGGGACAAAGCAACAATGTATTAGGCAACTTTCAGGGGGCGTCAAAATGGTCAAATTGAATGTACATTCTATCCAAATTCCAGTGGTAGATTCTATCCAAATTCAATAACAATGTTTTGAGTATCCAAGAATACTCAATGATTCTTATAGTAATGCACACTGGAGAAAAAACCCTGCTTCAGGAACTTTCAGGCACATATTTTGGGCTACATCGATATTTGTATAATTTAGTTTTTCACAATCCCAAGTGTGAGCTTCCTAGGTCTCCCTCCAACAAGGCGGAGTATAACATTGGTAATTACACTGTAAAGTTAATTTTCATAGACGTTTTTTTTTAAATTTAATGCAAATTTTGAGGTGATCATTCAAGTAGACATGATAGATGTATTTACTCAATCAGTAGAGTACTTTCCCTGTAAGTAACTGATCCCAGTGGTTCCAGTCTTGGTCTGGCCGCACATTTTTCTCTCACTATTACATTTTAAATCCTATACACACTTCTACACATAGAATGTGATTCTGAACTTACATTGAGTAACATAATACTCAAACAGCAAGATGATTTAATATAATATACAGTACATGGGCCATAACAAATGTATTACTTTAAAATTTTATACCACAAAAATTCTTCTTGAAAATTGTCAAAACTTACAGTACTTTATTCAAAGTGCCAAAAGTGAAAATAACAAAATTGAAGTGCAAGAAATGAACATAAATTCTACAGAAATGAATAAGATGAAACATTCTAAATGATTATAACAAAGACAACATTTACATAGAGAAATAACATTTACAAATAATGTGCATTCAAAACTGGACTTTCATCTTGTTAGAATTACTTTGTCTATTTGCTGATTACAAATCAATGTCTGGGCAGATTTAATAAAATCACAATCAAACGAGTCGCCAGCTACTGTATGGAATAAATACAAAAGATGTTTGTAATATATGTATGCCTCCATGACAGCCTATTCCCTAATTGTCGAAAATGGTAAAGGTGACAGTGACCTTGACCTTTGACCTCAAAATCTATTGGGGTCATCTATTGTTGCAGGTCAACCTCCATGGCAAGTTTGATGATCTTAGGGCAAATCTGTCTTGAGTTATTGAACAGAAACCATTTTGGTCTACCAACAAGACAGACCGACATGTGCAAAGTGATATATCCCCAAACGATATTTATACTTCTACCAATGGTACATGATGACCAAGGAAATATACTTCTTACCATTATACTTATAACTTATTACAGATCAATGAAACTTATAACGATTACACTCGACACCTCATTCTAGATGGTATCCATCACAACAAGGGAAAGGTCTAGGAGTTCCCTTTTCAATACTGAGTTTCCAGTAAGCACAAGTATAAGAGGAGTATAAATGTTTTGGTTACATATTGGCAATATATTTGGAAGCTACATTGTACATGTATATGTATACTGAAGCAGCAGATGGCAGATTAAAATCTAGACAACATTTGAGGAAATATATTCATTATTGAATATAAACGGGAAATAATGAAATGTGACACCAGAATATATAGTATCCAATCGTGCCCATTGATTTATCTGTAGATGAACATACCATAAAGATCTACATCAGAAATATTGAGACTTTAAAATACAATGAATTGAAGATTCAACATACTAGCACCTATATGAAGTATTGGTCATAAATGTCAGAATGAATCTAAAACATTAATGATTTATGAGGAAGGACAAAAAAAACCAGGTTTTCAAAACAAGGATCGTAACTCAGCTAAAGCAAGAACCTAACACATTGAGCAAAACTTTATATATTGATATAAGTCTTGCTATAAAGTTCCATGACATGACGTTTACTAATGTACTTTTGGAGCCAGCTTACACAACGGCACACTTAAGGAATGACCACAGAACCCCTCACCAAATATGCCAATCTAATGACCTTTTGTCCACATGAGAACCTGTCTGATTTTTGATATCAATGGTAATCTCTAAATGATTGTAATGAATACATGACATCACTTACTTCAGAAATATAATCATAAAATATATCAAAGACTAGGTGTTAACTCTTGTTAGAATTGTCACCAGATCTTCAATATGGTATAAACTTACGTAATCATCGTGAGCATCTTTAAATGCTGAGAAACTCATGACCGCAACCAGGGGTATAAGTGTAGTTAGAGGAGTCAAGGAGGATATCGCGGGAATTAGCTGTCGGAAAAGAGAGCAAACCTTCAGATTTTAGTTTCAAAATTTGAAGACCAGTCTCATAACAGTCACAGCCCGTTTGATTGGTCAATTCAAAACAAACCAATCAGAGGCTTCGTTTGATATGTTAATTAATGACAACTGCTTAAAACCAACCAATCAGAGGCTTTGTCAACTTGAGACTGGTCTCCAAATGTTAACCAGGTTAGACCCAAGACTGTGTAGGAGATACAGTCTAATATGTAAGTGATGTTACTGTTACAGGTGCTGTGGTATTGTGTGGGCATGTGTTAGTACATTAAGGGTTAAGCTGTATGTTTTGATGTTACGCTTGCTGATGTTGCTGCTGATGCTGCTGTTGTTGTCACACTTTCTGATGTTGCCTCTGATGTTGTTACTTTTGTTGCTGTTGTTCTTGTGGTACCTTTTAATCTGTTATTGTCGCTGTTGTTGGTGACAATATAATGATATCAGCAGGAGATATATGTAAGCTTGGGAGCAATTGCTGTATATATGTGAGTATGTAGGATAAGTTATAACACACAGTAGCAAATAATACAACTAAATCAAGCCAGAAACAAGAACAGAACATATACAGTAAAATCATTTAGATGTGTTGGCGTAACTTGGAGGGTTTGGAAAGTCATTTTAAATTTCAACACAAGATTTGAAAGAATCAATAAAATGAATCTATAAAGTTTGGCATCTATAAATTAAAATGATTTTAGAGTACAAGTTAGACACAAAGAGTGAAAAGAGTATATGAGAGTAATTAGTACACGGATGATGTAATTGTTGTAAGATCTTGTCTCAGTGAATTGTATGCCAACAATAATGCTTAACAAGGTTAGGAATAAAATTTGAAATAATTCAACCTTGAATTGAAACTGATTTTTAAATCGCTATAGAATTGTCATATTGACATAAATAAGATAAAGATTTTAACGCTCCCCTTCCCAGCATCAATTAATTTCATGATGTTAACATCTGTATACTTAATGTAATAATGTACCAGTCGTCCATTCACTGAAGCAAGATTTACAACATAAACTGAAAAGAAGAACGAAAAGAGAACAGTGAAAATAATGACATGTTATTCATTGATAGCAGAAAACGATGCCAATTTACAGACTTACATGATCATAAATATTTCAGGTTACTGGCCTTTAAGTAAGCTACGGACCTAATTATTTTAATCTTTTAAGTAGGTAGGATTTTCTTTTACACACAATAAGTCATTAAAAGTTCCATTTATTGTAAAAAGAGCACTATGAGAATGTAGGAGGTTAAGTCTTGTAAGCAATTATCAAACCATCACAAGCCAGGATTTCAAACAAACTTAAGATTTTTTCGAGGATGTAAGTCTAAAATCTTGCAACATTTTCTGCTACAGATGTTGAACAATGAGATGGATTACATAGTAACAAAGGAAAAGTACAAGTTAATATAACTTGACTGACTTTCAAACAAATACCCTATAATTGATGTTTAAATGATATTTTACATGTAAAGTAGTAGTCATGAGACAAACTGACTTAACTATAGTCTTGGTGACGTCATACAGCTAGTATGACGTCAATGGACTCGTTCTCATCTTGTACACTCTCAGGAGAGGACATGTTTGCAGAAAATGGAAAAAGTTTTCCAGGATTTTGTTGTAGAAGTACATTTCAAACATTTCAAGTACAGGTACCCTTCTCGAGTACAGCACTTATTACAAAATGTGAAGATCTTAGGTTAATTACATGACACAAGTTTCAAATCCTAGGACAATTGTGCCATAGTTGAGACATGGGTATTTGTGTGAAAGAAAGTCAAATATCAAATTGTGATAAACGAGTACACGGCAAGTAGCAAGCTACTACAGCATTGCGTTAACTCTTACATGTTCTAATCTATTGTGCAAAAATAACATAACCAGAGCAAGTCTCCACATCTTGGAAGTTAATGGTACTTTTTCTTGGAAACTTCTTTCTTGAAATAACTTTTTTGAAGTAACGTAAGATTTTAATAATTTTTAATGAATGTTAAAAGGAAGACATAAAAAAAACAACAACAACCAATTAAGTATGGAAACATTGCCTCTGATTATAGTTAATGTGTATAAAACAAAACGGAAGATTATAGGAAGTCAGGTGACTAGCAGAGATGATCACACAGCATCCAGCGAGCTTCCTCCCAGGTGGTGAGTGGGTGGGGTAACTTACATAATCATCAATTCCATCCTTGACACTAGTAATACCGAGCACGAGTACCAGCGGTACAAGTGTCGTGTAGAATGGTAGAGACGTAATCGCGGGTATAAGCTGTCAGGGAAAAACAAACTGTATAAAACGCATTCAAAATGCAAAAACAATTCATAATATCATGTTCATATGAGTATTTCAGTCTTAAACATGTTTGCTTTTCTGTTATATCCATACCTGCCAAGATAGTTTAATCCAAAATAGGAGTGATAAAGCAAACATGTCACAAGATGAACTTAATTATGATTTAAAAAGGATTTAGATGCATAAACAAGAAAAGTATTAATTCTAGTGGTTATAAATATGGGACAGAAGACAATTAAATTAATCAAATGCACCTTTATTCAAAGTTAGGTGAACTTGGAAAAGCAGAAATGAACAACGAAAATAGGAGTAACTCTACTTTAATAGGAGTACTTGGCAGGTATGGTCATAATGTATGCAAACACACAGCTGTAAATTTATATGAGAACAAGAGCTGTCTCCATAGGACGACACATGCCCCCGTGCATGCTTTGATAGTAACGTAACGTTAAGATATCAGCACCGTCACAGATGTGTCATAATATATTGGGCAAATGTGATATTGACATATTTTTCTTTGTGTAAAGGGCCATAACTCTTAAGCGTGTAGGTCAATTTGAAATCTTGTTATCTAACATGACCTAGATCTTATGGCCGTACACCTTTTCATGTTTCAAAAGGTTTGACGAAGATCCGATGACAAATGCTTGAGTTATTGAGCGGAAACAAAAAAAAAACGCCATTTTCCTACGTGTCAAGGGCCGTAACTCTAAAGTGGCTACGTCAATTTGACTGGTTATCAAACCTGACCTAGATCTCATAGCCTTTCACATTTTCATGAGGTTTGGTGAAGATCCAATGACAAATGCTTAAGTTATTGAGCGGAAACCAAAAAAAAACGCCATTTTCCTACGTGTCAAGGGCCGTAACTCTAAAGTGGCTACGTCAATTTGACTGGTTATCAAACCTGACCTAGATCTCATAGCCTTTCACATTTTCATGAGGTTTGGTGAAGATCCAATGACAAATGCTTAAGTTATTGAGCGGAAACCAAAAAAAACGCCATTTTTCTATGTGTCAAGGGCCGTAACTCTAAAACGGCTAGGTCAATTTGACTGGTTATCGAACTTGACCTAGATCTCGTAGCCTTACACATTTTCATGAGGTTTGGTGAAGATCCGATGACAAATGCTTGAGTTATTGAGCGGAAACCAAAAAAAACGCCATTTTTCTATGTGTCAAGGGCCGTAACTCTAAAGTGGCTACGTCAATTTGACTGGTTATCAAACCTGACCTAAATCTCGTAGCCTTTCACATTTTCATGAGGTTTGGTGAAGATCCAATGACAAATGCTTGAGTTATTGAGCGGAAACCAAAAAAAACGCCATTTTTCTATGTGTCAAGGGCCGTAACTCTGAAGCGGCTAGGTCAATTTGACTGTTTATCGAACTTGACCTAGATCTCATGGCCTTACACATTTTCATGAAGTTTGGTGAAGATCGGATAAACACTGCTTGAATTATTGAGCGGAAACGAATCCGGACGGACAGACGGACGGACGGACTGACGGACGGACGGACGGACTGACGGACGGTGCGATTTTAATATGCCCCCGAACTATCGGTTCCGGGGGCATAAAAATATAAATTTAACAGAATAATAAAAATTGAACCCATTTATTTTTAGTAATTTAAACATTTGTAATTGAAAAGAGACCAATTTTTTCGTGCAGACTGGTGAATAGGGGTAGTTAATACATAAAATTACAAGAGAAATTTTTACAAACTATCTCTGTAAATAGTGTTTAACACATCACAGAACACAAACATGTTTAAGATTTACTGTAACTATAAAGGCATGTATCAATATTCTACTAGAGGACATGCATATATAAACATATATACAGTAAAATCATTTTATTTCGATGGGACAAAAATTCATTATTTTGGTAAAAAGACCATTTTGATGGGACGTTAATTTGTGGATTTTACTTGTTAGGTAATAAATATGAGGGTCAAACTTATATTGTTTGATGGGATTTTACTTTGTGGTTGAAGGTAAACCAAGTTATCCATGAAATTTAATCCCTGACGAAAATTAATGATTTTACAGTAATATAAACTTAACCTCTACATTGAAGGAAATGCTATCTGAACGATGCTAACTAGAGGGTTATATGTCACAATCATCATGGTAAAGGATGCTGCTATAATAGATACATGTAGTTAACAACTAGAAGGTCTTTGACACAAAAAATGCATGTCTCCCACGAAGGGCCATAACTCTGATATAAAATATATTTATAATTTCTTGACAATAATTATGCACAACAAGACTTGGTGCCAAGTATTCATGTTAAGTATCATTGAAATCCGACCAATGGTTAAGGGGGAAAAAGGGCAGACAAATCGTGCAAGATCTATCCATTAATCCATCCAGACAGATGTCCAGCACAAAATCTGTGTCTCCATCCGTATATTATAAGTGGGAGACATGATAAGTTGTATGTACCATGAATGGTTGATTTAATATAGCCTTAACAACTATACAATAACACAGTTACATGACATTACTGAATACATACAGCATACACTTTGTCAACTCTACAAGGTATTTGTATGATGTGGTACAATTAATTACATCAACATGCAGAGGGGACGCAGCGAACCAAACAATCACTCACAATACACGCTTCGCTTTGCTTCATGTCAGTAGAATTGTATTAATTATATAACTGCATACATATCATACAGGAGCAAACATTCCAAGCACCGATGCTCGACATACTGTATCAGACAGCAGCTATTGAAACGAACATGCTGCTTTAATGCAATACATATTCATATGGTTATTTAATATAAATGTACAAAAACTTTGCAATATAAGTTACAATGTACAGTAACAGCATAAATATTCCAGGATTGTGGACAAATTAACATTACAAGAGGGCCCAGAGGTCACTTGGTCTTTAACCTGTCTTAGAATGCACCTGATGTCTTACAACTTCTAAGGGACAAGAGTCTTGAAAATTGGATCAAACCTGGGCATACATAGAATGCATACAATGCTTATTCTAGGATTTAACCAAATAAAGTATTTCATGAGAAAGAACTTCTAATAAGAATGAGTAACCCCATTTGCTTCAAGTAAACATAGGCTATCCATACCAACAGAACGAGCATTTTCACATAATTATAGTGATCTAGTTACTGTTGAACAGTGTAACATAAAGCACATTGGTATGTCAATAGCCATATGGAATGTGGAATATAATATCCTAACATGAAAATTGTATAGTTGCACATAATTTGACATTGCTGTCACATAAATTGGCTCAACCGCTAGGAATTTATTCATATCCATTTACAGATAAGTTATTTTAACCAACATAATGAACAAAAATACATAAGCATTGGGGGGGGGGGTTGATGTCTCATCATACAGCAATATTTCTGTAACATGTGGAACACCTCATCAATTTATTACAAAACAGGGTCAGACAATCCTGGAACAAACTTTTATACTGTCAAAGTACAAAGCAATGAAGTTTTGTTACACGCCGGTATTTTATCTTTAATATTTATAATGAGTTTGTTGTACCACACAGTGACTGTAAACGTGTATACATGTTCTTTCATAGTCCATCATTACCATCACATGTATTTTCATGTATATATTAATGCATGCTTAATAACATCACAGAACAATATGCAGTACATAGCTATTTCATGATGTATACACAATTGAAAATTACTGTAAAATTGTACACTTTTTGTCTATATAAATTCATCAACATTTGCAAAATCTTTCATGCTCTAGTTTTTGGTATCAAAACAAATCATCATCTCTGGTGTAAACGTTTAACTATGGCCTTATATATGACCAGCATCAGTATGACAATAATCCTGGCTTTCCAACCAGTACTAGCAGTTTGTATATCTGCAACAAACAACACTTTCACACATACATCCGCAAGTGTAACACATGTTCTGAGTCAATATCATTGAAGTTGGATCTGTCAAATTGTCAATCCCTGATTGACTGTTTAAGGGAAGTTAGACAGTTGAGGGAATATGTACGCCTGGGTTTGGCTGTTGGACATAGGATATCAAACAAGGTATGTTACCTGTAGGATCAGTAGGACTAAGAAATAAGCATTGGCAATCCTCTGTAACTGTTCAAACAGATTCTTGGGCAGGAACGTAAACACACTGTACTTGGATGTACAAATGTAATTATTCTGAAATAAAACAAAACATTACTGAATATTACCCAGCACTTACTGTAGAAAGTAACGACTTAAAACCACAAGTAATTTGTCAAAAACCATTTTGTTTAAGGTCACAGTAACCTTGACCTTAAACCATCTGACCTTAGTTTAAATCAAGGTCATCTTCTATTGATGAAAAACCTTCATGTTACGTCAAATGTTCGTTCGATATTAACAGAAAGTATTTTACGTTTAAGCTCACAGTGACCTTGAACTTAAATATACTAACCTAAAAATACAAAGGGGAAGCATTTTTGAGTTATTGCAAAGAAACCATTTGGTCAACAGACAGGCAGACCTACATGAGCAAATCAATCTACTTCCTCAACAAAGTTGGGGGACATTACATTACCAACTGATTATTATGAATGAAGGGTGATTGAGGTCCGCAGGTATGATCTAGATCCTTGATCTCATGAACATACTTAAATACAACTTCTTGTTCGAGTACACCTCTCAAACATTTAGACAGACACCTGGTTCAGCAGAATAAACAACAAAATTTAATATCATGTACATATTTACCGCATATTCAAACTGTGCATTGTATGTTGGGTCATTCCCTTTGATACGACGTTCAAGCTCTGAAAATACAGGAAAATAACAACTTTTATACGACGTTCAAGCTCTGAAAATACAGGAAAATAACAACTTTTATATGACGTTCAAGCTCTGAAAATACAGGAAAATAACAACTTTATAAACAGTTGGAATACACTTTGTAGCCAATTACGACCCATATATATCATTGGCTTAGAATGAGAAGGTCGTAAGTGCCACTTACTAATTTATAAGACTAATGAATTTTTGCAATCAACACCATAAGGCGCTTCTTATGAGCCTATTATCATGAAAATCAGAACTTGTTATGATGACCAAAGTGAAGTTGAAAAACTTGTTTTACTTTAAGTAAAGAGTGAGTGATTGTCAGACAGTTTTTCTTGTTATCTCAAAATATTGATTTTGTAGTTACGATCTTCTCATTAATATAGAGCTGATGTTATAATTAAATTCAAGCTATTTGATAAATTGAAGATTTCAAACATTTTCTCAAGGGTCACAACTCAATAGACACAAACCATATAACCAGTGAGTTATTGCACTTGATATACCATATAACTATCTGACATAAAATACTCAATTGGCTTTTCACCATTCATGTTACAACAAGAGTACACCCACTTCTGATAACACATGCACTAATACAGGATGTTTCCAGTAAATTATTTTATTTCGATACAGGATGTTTCTAGTAAATTATTTTATTTCGGTTTTATTACAAAATTGTACTAAAATTAAGTTTTTCCATCTTTAATAATGAATGATGTTTAACCTACATTTCTAGGAAACTAGCAGATTATTTAGAACTGAAATAAATAAACATTTCCAGGAAATATAGTCTGTGAAACAGCCTACACCCCTAGTATTCAGCTTACTACATACAGTCTATTACCAAGGTATAACATAACACCAGACAATGCAGGAATATAAATGTTTACATAACCACCTAGGTGTAAGCCTATCAGTGAAAGTTCTTATAAATATAATTATGTAAGAGTAAACTATTAAATTCCTACAATCAGCAAGACGGGCTAAATATTCCCAATGTTGATTTGTGAATCATGTACAGTAGAAACGTTTTTGGCTTCAACACTGTATAAAACTCTCAACAGTAGTTTGTTGGTCTCGGTAACATGATGTGCCAGCTTACATGTAAGTAGATGTCTCAAATAGATGGCTCAAACTATATTCAATGTGGGAAGGCAGTTTGAATCATCTATGTTCTACAGCACATATAACCATTATCAACCAAAACCTCAACATAATCAAAATGGTTGCCAAAATGTTACAAACATTGCTGAAATATTATACTGGTAACCAACCGGACATATAATGGGTTTTACTGTCAGTAACTGTTATATAGTATATAACCAGTATTTCAGCATATATTGAAGCTTGCATGAATGTTTCTGTTTAATTTATTGAAACAATATAAAATATTTGCGTAGTTAAATTAGAACACAATATTTACACAGTGTCAGATTCCACTGTATCTCACCCTGGGTATCAAGCAGTATAGGCAATCCAAATATACCTATAAATGAAAATGACCTAAAACTCTTTCTAGGTAGTCTAGTTATGTATTTTACACAGATTCATTGACATACCAAAGAGATAAATTAAGGCTAATATTTTGGATCATACTGACTACTGTACATGTCAACCCAGATATAAAATAAAACACACCAGCAACGACAACCTTTCCTGAAAACCATTTCATGTTAAACAAATATTGATCTCAGTAACTTCAACATATCAATCTCCATTAATTCAACGTTATCATCTCGATTAGACATAAATTGAAGTCATATGTTATATACACTGAGCACATTACAATGTGCCGTCCATTATATACGTCATCAGGAGCATACATTATTTAATCATAATGATACCCATTTGAACAAATCAAACAATCAGACAGAACGTATATAGCTCCAATCAATTACCATCGGTCAATATAGCACTGACAATGAGACTCAAGTTTCACAGTCATTAGTGTTCCTACCACAGTCCATAGAATAAAACTGTACCAAAGTACAGGAAATATAGACTAGAATATTACAAGTAAATGTAACATTTCATGGTCAATCCTGTGCAAGCAGTCATTTTAATGAATCATCCACCTGTCCCAAGGCGACAATTGTTTGATGGGATTAACGGTAAATTTAGAAGATGAACCACGAAATCAACGAAATTTAATCCCCAATGAAAATTAATGATTTTACAGTATATGCTAGTGCTACTTCTATTAGAGAGTCTCATACCCAAATCACAGTGTCCTGTAATCCTACAATAACACATTTTATTTGTCTTGAAAGCTCAAAATGTATCTAAGATGAGAAATGGTAAGGAAGGGAGGGTCCATTTTGTTTGCACAGACTGATCAATCTGTATTCCCAGTGACAGACAAATTGACCAAAACATATAAGACTTTTTTCACAGCTATATTAGTTTTCCTGCTTCAGTCCATACGATGAAAGGTATCAAAATACAGTACAAGTAGCCAAGGAGATTTAGCTGTCTTTACCATATAGCTGGTCAATTCCAAGGGTGTTATTGTTTCGCATTTTTTGCCCCAAAAAAATGGGTGTGTGTTTTCTGCTGCTTTTGATTTCTGCTAAGAGTAAATTTTGGTGGTTTGCTTACTGGCAAGAATAAACATACAACAGCCTCATTGGCAGTCAGATCCATGTACATTGTAATTATTTATTTTTTGTTGTGAGAAATGTGATAAAACTTGTATCTTGGCAAACCTAACCACAATTGAATGGACATTTGCATGAGATAAACAAAAGGTGTCACTAGACCCCATAAACATCCTGATTAGGTCCAGGACATTGTTATCTCCCAAAACATCATCTTCATATCAAAATACTATCTTCAAGTACTTTATAATAAAAAGATATGAAATCAAATCACATATTTGTGTGACCGTGGTAACCAAGATTTACCTGTAGCAATGTGAATAATGTTATCTTTCAATGAGGTAAGAGAAATGTGAACATCAATCCAAACCAGAAAGCAGATAAAATATAAACTGTTACAGTCAACCCTTCCTACGTCACCTGAATACGGTGACTATCAAGGGTTGCCAGTGACTATCAAGGGAAGCCGGTGACTATCAAGGGTTGCCAGTGACTATCAAGGGAAGCCGGTGACTATCAAGGGTGGCCAGTAATTCCCTAAACAACACATTCGATGTTACGCAAAACATGATGCCCTTAGAAGTGTCACAACAAAGATCTGGCAGGAGGATTTTTTAAATACTGTTAGGCAATTCAAATCACAGGGCTTTTTTCTACTCAGTTGTGAGGAGGTCCAAGCTCATTTTTATGAAATTTTAGAAACAATCTCAAAATTGTGAAAAAGTTTATTCTAAACTTGTAGGACACCTGTCTGAATCATTATTTTCCCAGAAATAAATGATTACTTCTCATTTTACTTCTCCATATACAACAACCCGGAAATCAGGAATATATTGATGAAAATTTCACAAAGTATACATACTTTTGTTTAATTTTATCTTGAAATCATTGACAGTCTTAATATACTGTAAAAGTTTGTTGTTTTGGTAAAAACACCATTTCGATGGGACATTAATTTGTGGAAATTGCATTGCAGATAATACTACAAGGGTTAAAATTAGTGTTCAATTGGATTTAATTTCGTTACTGAAGGTGAACCACGAAATTTAATCCCTTACAAAAATTAATGATTTTACAGTATTAAATATAGAACATACATTGAATGGTTGCCAAGACTTAGTAATAAGCCCAACAATTTATTTCACATCCAATATAGATTGTGAGTTTTTATCTTTCGATTACTTCATACTGTACAACATATTACTCCCAAACACATCCACATCCAATCTGTTCTCATTTAAACTCTTAATATTATAGAAAACTTCATTGGTAAGAAAAGTAAAATAATTATAAACAGAGAGGTTTGTGTTTATTCAGGTTTAATACTGACATCTCAATTTTTCAGTTATATAAAGTGGCAGAATCATCAAAGCTTATTTTTCTTATAACAAGGTCACGAATACAATCTGACAAACTTCAATCATCAGACTCAGGGGTTCTACTATGGCATAATTCCAGTCGCAAAGCCGGTTTTATTGTTTAAATTTAGTTTATGGAACTTCAAATGACCATAACTTTGTCAATTCTTTGAATATTTTCACCAAATAACTTTTATTCTGTGCAGAAAAGACCATTCTGTCTAATGCAGCACATCCGATCAGATGGATATTGCTTGGTCATCGGGCGGCAGTCAGAACAAATTTAAGTCTCTTTTGACATTTGCATAGCCTCTTATCTGCCAGCCTCAACATAATACCAGATATTTATCGGCAAAAAATACACACACACTTTATAACAATAATTTCATGTAATTTAAACAGTTATGATTAGCAATACATGACAGGATGTAGCCACTTCTGACACTGGAATTCAGCTACGTATTTGGGTCATTGTAACTAAGTCTTATTAAATTAATTAGGACCGGCAGGGGTGTGGAATTCCAGTGTCTGACTTGCCCGACTTGGGCTTTTTGGCTTGCGGGCAAGTGGATTTTTCCATCCAGCTTGCCCAGGGGCAAGTGCAAAATTAACATGAGAAAATAACATTTTGTGTCCTATTTCATCAAAAACATGAGCAAATCCCTAAATTCTGACTGAAAATGATTCAGAATCAGGTACACAGAAGGCTACTCTCAAGCTTGACAATATTAATTGTTGAAACTGAAATTTTGTAGCTTTTTGTGTTCTCCTGGGCAAGCAGATTCAGTCTTCGGGCAAGTGGATTATTCAGTCCAACTTGCCCATGGTAAAGTGAAAAATTTGAGGATTTCCACACCCCTGAGGACTGGGATGATTTCAATATTTTGAAATCGGTTAAGACCTTATAAGACTGTTACATATTTAAAATCTGCATTGTATCCGATTAACCGAGTAATCGTCTTGGAGTCAGTCCTAAAATTAATGTAGCATAGTTCATATTCATAACCACTACAAGAACATATGAAATGGTTGTATAACTTTGTTTGTACATTGTTTTTATCTCAATAGCTGGTGAGGAATCTCATATAAAATATCATATTCTAACTGATTCACTGTAAATTCACTACTAAGAAATTCAACAGCTTAGACATATCACATATTATAATTCAATATTAATGAACCTACTAACATAATGTTCTCTTAAATGTCAAAACTCATTTACTATATTCTCTGTTTAATATGTAGACAGCTATGCAACTATATCTTAGATGATAAACATAATTCAGTATGAAACAGTAAACATCAAATATAATGCATTAAACTCGACACATAGACTGTCACATACTTGTATCTGATGTTCTTGGTGTCATGTGCCAACTATATGACACATAATACCAAGTACCGAGAACAACACATCATGCATCTTGTTACAGAATATCATACACTAACTGTAAGACCCAATGCAACAATAATTTACAAGATGCCAAACCCTTTGTATATTGTAAAATCATTAAAGCTTTCCCACGAAATCAAATCCCATCAAACAATGATCTGGCCCTTGAATTTATTTAATTTACCAAGTACGTAAAATCCACGAAGTAACGTCCGATCTAAATGGGGTTTTATACCAAAAACCACGAAATTTTGTCCCAACATAATGATTTTACAGTATACATAATATCATACATTAAGTATAGGACATCACCCACTAAATAACCAACCTAAACAGGATTTTTTTAATGGCAGGCTATTAGTCAGGAATGGGAAATTTCACAGCAACCTTGATCTAATAACCTCTAAATCAATCGGGGTGAAATACTGATGGTGACTAACATCCCTATAAAGATTCAGAGCCCAACAGTAACTGCTCTTCAGTTAATGATTGGAAACTAGTATGTTATATAATTAATTCATGTAAAAGGTCACAACAACCTTGACCTTTGACCACAAATTCAATAGAGGTTGTAAACTGTTGATAAACAACCTGAGATCCATGTAAAGTTTGATGATCCTTTGGTCAAGAGTCATTCAACAGGATCTACTGAACAACACCAGACCATTCATTGGATTTGACCGACACATGCAAAGCAATAAACCCGGTCATCAAAGACGGGAAGGGGAGTTAACTGCTAACAATCACTCAACTTCTTGAACAATGGTACAACCACCTTATTACATTAAAACACTATAACATACCTGGAGGCTTCTGTTTTCTAAAGCATCCTCCCATCTTGGAATCTGTAAAGAAATAAATAGAGTAAGTTATTAGCACATTGATTAGTTCCTGTAACTAAAACAGTTCCAATGCACATGCATCCTTACTTATAAGTCAATTTTTTCAAACTGTCTCTGGTGTATTGAAATTGAATATTCATCGTATGGGTCAATGAGATAATACGGGTATTCATCATTTGTTGAATTCATAATACCATTTTCAACAGTATATTTTGTACAAATGATTGTGTTTTATACTTTACACTTTTATGATTCCATTCGCTAACTGAGACACAGTCAGTGATTGCCAAACTTTCAGTACATGTTGCTTTCAAAATTTCCCATTCCATATTCCTCGAATAAACACTGTCCCCCCCCCCCCCATTTTGGAGATTTTTAAAATAAAAATATAGTACAATTATTAGTATTGATGTTTTATATGATAGTTCTAAAAAAAAGACAATATTTTGTTATTGCTCCATCAAAAACATAGACATTTGTTACGACTAAGTAACTTTTTCACATGCTGGACTCATTACTGACCATCAAGGACATAACCAAGGGCAGGTCAGCCGAACCTACAGTACATAATCTCAGAAATCGGAGCATAGATCACCAGAATCGCCCTCGGCGCCGTTCCCTGAATCTAATTCAACAGACATGCCTTTTACAGATGCCTCGAATCATGGTTTGGGAATAGTATGATCTGGTACTACATAATTATATAATTGAAGAGTTGTTACATGAAGTATGAATCAATTGTACATTAGATCACATACACCAGTCCATGTGAGAGCACCATAGGGACTAGTTACTCAATGTAAACAATGATTTATTCATGAAATATGTATCATACATCTGTGTTACAATAGACAACATTCAAATCAAATACTACGAGCAATTCACTGAATTGTCACCAAAATAATACAATTAATAGAACAAACCAAATTACACCACATTGCCAAGTTGTCAGAATGACTGTATGGTCTATCTTTAAATAATGTGAATAATTTGATGGAAATTTTTGTTCAATGACCTGTTCTAATAAGTCCTTGTGCAAAGTTTCATAATTTTTACATAACTGCAGTTGTAGAAACATGCAACAAAGGAAATAGTTAATGCTTTCCTTCTAAACTGCTTAATAACACTTATTTATTAAGGTTAAAATGAAACAAGAGGGCCATGATGGCCCAATATCGCTCACCTGATAATAAACCCTGCACAATTTTCACCCAAAGGAATAATTTGAACATCTTGGTAGAAAACCACAAGATGATGCTACATACCAATTATCAAAACTCTAGGCAGTGTAGTTTTAGGCAAGAAGATATTAATATGTTTTCCCTATATAAGTCTATGTAAAACGGTGACCCCGAGTGGAGCCAATTTTGACCCCAGGGGCATAATTTGAAAAATCTTGGTAGAGGACCACTAGATGATGCTACATAACAAATATCAAAGCTCTATGCAGTGTAGTTTTAGACAAGAAGATTTTGATATGTTTTCCCTATATAAGTCTATGTAAAACAGTGACCCCCGGGGCCGGGCCAATTTTGACCCCAGGGGCATAATTTGCACAATCTTGGTAGGGGACCACTAGATGATGCTACATACCAAATATCAAAGCTCTTAGGCATTGTAGTTTTAGACAAGAAGATTTTATATGTTTTCCCTATATAAGTCTAAGTAAAATGGTGACCCCCAGGGTGGGGCCAATTTTGACCCGAGGGGAATCATTTGAACAATCTTTGTAGAGGACCACTAGCTTAGTCTACATACCAAATATGAAAGCCCTGGGCCAATCGGTTTCGGAGTAGAAGATTTTTTAAGGTTTTCCCTATATAACTCTATGTAAAACTAATGGCCCCCGGGGCGGGGCCAATTTTGACTCCAGGGACATAATTTGAACAATCTTTGTAAAGGACCACTAGCTGAGTCTACATACCACATTTGAAAGCCCTGGGCCAAGCGGTTACGGAGAAGAAGATTTTTAAGGTTTCCCCTATATAACTCTATGTAAAACTAATGGCCCCCGGGGCGGGGCCAATTTTGACCCCAGGGACATAATTTGAACAATGTTTGTAGAGGACCTCTAGCTGAGTCTACATACCAAATATGAAAGCCCTGGGCCAAGCGGTTTCGGAGAAGAAGATTTTTTAAGGTTTTCCCTATATAACTCTATGTAAAACTAAGGCCCCCGGGGCGGGGCCAATTTTGACCCGAGGGGAATAATTTTAACAATGTTTGTAGAAAACCTCTAGCTGAATCTATATATCAAATATGAAAGCCCTGGGCCAAGCGGTTTCGGAGCAGAAGATTTTTTAAAGTTTCCCCTATATAACTCTATGTAAAACTAAGGGCCCCCGGGGCGGGGCCAATTTTGACCCCAGGGACATAATTTGAACAATCTTTGTAGAGGACCTCTAGCTGAGTCTACATACCAAATATGAAAGCCCTGGGCCAAGCGGTTTCGGAGAAGAAGATTTTTTAAGGTTTTCCCTATATAACTCTATGTAAAACTAAGGCCCCCGGGGCGGGGCCAATTTTGACCCGAGGGGAATAATTTTAACAATCTTTGTAGAGAACCTCTAGCTGATTCTATATACCAAATATGAAAGCCCTGGACCAAGCTGTTTCGGAGAAGAAGATTTTTTAAGATTTTCCCCATATAACTCTATGTAAAACTAAGGGCTCCTGGGGCGGGGCCAATTTTGACACAAGGGACATAATTTGAACAATCATTGTAGAGGACCCCAAGGTGATGCTACATACCAAATATTAAAGCTCTAGGCCTTACGGTTTCAGAGAAGAAGATTTTTGAAGTTTCCTTTTTGAAAATCTATTTTTAGCCTGTGTGACCTAGTTATGCCACGGATTGGAATTTTTTTAACAACTTTGGTAGAGGTTCACCCAAGGAACATTCCTGTTAAGTTTTATCAAATTTGGCCAAGCGGTTTAGGAGGAGAAGTCGTTTGAAGAAATTGT
Source organism: Spisula subtruncata (assembly GCA_963678985.1). Lineage (NCBI taxonomy): Eukaryota > Metazoa > Mollusca > Bivalvia > Venerida > Mactridae > Spisula > Spisula subtruncata. Next base: position 27,358,530 of record OY787663.1, on the reverse strand, counting down.
TGACGGACGCACGACGCACGACAGACGACGGACATCTCGGTATGACAAAACCTCACCATGACCACATTGTGGTCAGGTGAGCTAAAAAATGAATCTAATGACCAGAGCAAGAGGACCCACAGGGCCCAGATCACCCATGTGACCTTAGACAATTGATAGATTCTTAACCTTTAACCTAGTCATATGCAGCAAACCATAGGTCCATGAAAAGTGTCATAGGCCACCTATATACATAGTATAATATATTATGTATATAAGGATGCCATAGGACACTTTTCACGGACCTGTGCAGCAAACTGTACAGGTTGATACCTAAACATAATGTATATCCAATTTGGTAAAACTGCATTCAGTAGTGATGGGGAAAGCATATAAAGAAATTGTTAACAGATGAGACATGCTTGGAGCCAGACATTCAAGCAACATAAAACCCGTACCTTGACCACAAAATCTTGGCCACAATGAACACAGGTAAGCTACCCAGTACCGTAAATATTATGTAAGACAGTTACAGTCACATACAAGAACAGAGTTGTGATGTGCTATCTTGATCGTTCTTGACAGAACAAGTGATGTCAGAAGCCATGTCTTACATTATCTGTGGACAATCTGTGCACAATCACAACATTGTGGCTGCTACATGCAAGTCAACATTCCACCAGAATGGCTACCATATATTATACATACCACAGTAGGTTATATGCATGTTATTACAACAATGGTAAGTGAAATATATCATGATTCACAGAACATTCAGGATCTGCAGTTTCTGCAGAGCTTAAAGTACTTGTCACCTCACCCCTCCCACTCCTCAAACCCTATCAGTAGATGGTTATTCCCCGCCTTCCACTCTCGCCTTATTTGATCCAAGGTGAGCATACTTAATTAACATTTCCCAAGTGGTCAATCAGTTACATTTAAATTCATTTGAACAGTTCATCATAATGTATCTAATGAGTAAGCTCTAAAGCTTTGCCAAACACCTCTAGACAAACCTCATGCCTGAGCAAACTCAGCTCTGGTCTAATGTCAATTTTCTAGGCCCACATGCTAGGCACCTAATCAGTTTCACTTCAGTTAGAACAATTTATACATGCCTATATGGACATGTGTACTGTGTAGGCAAATAACATTAAATAGTCATGAGTCCATGGAAACTGAATAACAAGTTCATAGAACTTAAAGGAAGGAGGGTATTGCACTCGCTTCACACAACTGGTAACAGTAGAATATAGTAACAGTAGAATATAGTAACACCTACCATTTGTCACTTCTTGTAGTCAATTATTGGTTTGTTTTGATTATCTCTATATAACATCCTTACATATCATAACATCTATAACCTGAAAGAAGAAAGATCATACATAAAGTTCAATACTTGAAAATATGGCAATTAGTAAGACAATTAGCTATTAACTTCCTTATCAACTTCCTTATTTTCAGTATAGTAAATACAGTAACACAGTATTCCAGAGTGGCACTTCAGATACCATCAGAATAGCAGCATCTCACATCAGAATGGCAACATTTCACATCAGAATGGCAACATTACACATCAGAATGCGTCAGAATGGCAACATTACACATCAGAATGGCAGCATCTCACATAAGAATGGCAATATTACACATCAGAATGGCAACATTACACATCAGAATGGCAACATTACACATCAGAATGGCAATATTACACATCAGAATGGCAACATTACACGTCAGAATGGCAATATTACACATCAGAATGGCAACATTACACGTCAGAATGGCAACATTACACATCAGAATGGCAACATTACACATCAGAATGGCAACATTACATATCAGAATGGCAGCATCAGACACACATCAGAACGGCAACATCAGACACATATCATAATGGCAACATCAGACACACATCATAATGGCAGCATCAGAGACACATCAGAATGGCAGCATCAGACACACATCAGAATGGCAGCATTACACATCATAATGGCAACATCAGACACACATCATAATGGCAGCATCAGACACACATCAGAACGGCAACATCAGACACACATCAGAACGGCAACATCAGACACACATCAGAACGGCAACATCAGACACACATCATAATGGCAACATCAGACACACATCATAATGGCAACATCAGACACACATCAGAATGGCAACATCAGACACACATCATAATGGCAACATCAGACACACATCATAATGGCAACATCAGACACACATCATAATGGCAACATCAGACACACATCATAATGGCAACATCAGACACACATCATAATGGCAGCATCAGACACACATCAGAATGGCAACATCAGACACACATCAGAATGGCAGCATCAGACACACATCATAATGGCAGCATCAGTTTAAGGTCAATCTTATTACACTATAGCACTGTTTACAGGAGGTTGTGGACATTAATAATTAACAGTAATATATACCAATAGCCTATATAAGGCCACCCCATAAAAACTCTTACTGCTTGAGGTATTGACCACCTGGGCCCCTAAAATTTCTAGTACCGGTACATTTAATTATGTTAAGAATGACTCATTTAACATCCACACATCAAGGCAGAGTATCTGCCAATTACAGAAGATCCTTTGGTGCACATAACTGATTTGCCGTAGTTAAATGGTGCAGAAATCCACAAAATACCCATCTAAAATAGCCATACCCGTCTGAATCGACTCCATGTTTAAAGTTAAAAACAATATTAGATATTAGAGACGTAAAACCACTATTTAATTCAAACAACCTAACCACTATAAAGCTATGTTGAGCCATCTTTGTCACCACTTTCCAAATCAATATAAGATGTTACAGAATCAATGTGCGTCTAATAAAGAAAATGTAAGTTATAAGTAGGTCTTGTCGGATGCAATATGTCTTAACATAACTGATTGCCTTTAAATATGGCAGACGAAAAGAAGCCTTCGCCGATAAACCTCTGATTGATTCCTGTAGAGAGACACTTATATTCTACATTCATCATCTACTCAACTTAAGATTGATTGATTGATTGATTGATTGATTGATTGATTGATTGATTGATTGATATTTAACAGTTTTAACACAGTTGGTCTTACTCAGTAAGTAGGTAAAGTTTTCTTTTTAATACATTGTCAATTGAACACCGGGTATCATTTCATTGATTTTATATAAATAGCCTCAAAAGGTCTTAAAGAAAGTCATTGACTGGAATCACTGGAAATGATGATACTGTCCCAACCATTAAGGGTACAATAAAGAAACATCGGCTAATGTATGGTATGCCTGAGATAAAGCATTAACAACAGCATCAGACCAATATTAAGACAAACACTGTGTGTCCTTAAATCAACTTTTCTTGACAGTCTAAAAATAAAGGAAAGTTGAGCCGACAGTCCATATATGGTTATAGTGAACCAATGAATATCATGTTTACTATGATGACCAAGCTGTTGCCAAGACAACAGAAAAACACATCATGTGTGTAATTTAAATCTTGTGTGAGAGATTACCTAGTACAACAGCTGCCACTGTTAAATAAATGCAACATATTCAATCCCGTCATATTAATGTCTGATCAAATGAGTCAAATGCTTATAAATACAGGCCATGTTATAAGTAATCAATCTCAGGCCTGCGCTCCCTTGTACTTATTTGTTTATACTTCTAATATATGATCTATAACCTATACTAATAATATCACAATTCATTATTCATTAGTACTAGTATAGTAATAAACTGCAATATATGTTTTCCAATATTTCATGGACACAGCAAGATCTTCCTAATAAATATTACAATATAATAAAAGACTTATATCAGTGTACATTGTAGCAATGCCATGTGACTTTGTACTACAGATCCAAGACAACACTTACTTGACTCCGAAAACAAAAATAGCTGTACCCACATTTCTTCACTGATTTCTATAAAATATATGCCACACTAAGGGGAAATTCAAAAGCTTTCCTCAACATATAGTATCTCTATCTGTAACTGGACTGTATATATGAAAACACCCTGTGAAACCTTCTGATGTCAAACTTTAGTTTCAAGTCGTTTTTTTTCACCAGACAAAACGATCCAGCTGCTGATAAGGATCCTGTATTTCGTTGAAAGTTTACATATTTTCCCTTAGCATAGCGTATGTTTAATAGAAATCAGTACTGAAATCAATTACAGCTATTTTTGTCTTGATGTGAAATTTCGTCTTGTGTATGTAGTCCAAAGTTGCATAGCTACAATGTATTAAACTGCTATTTATAACTAGTATGCTGACATCACATGACAAATGTATATAATTTTATGTCTTATTTTGTAATAATACTTTTTCATCAAAACTGAATCAGTGATAAAATTGAAATTCAGATAATGCTAGATGAGTCAGACAGAAGATTTAGAATGTAGGGTACATGTATACAGAATGTATATCACCAAGTCAAACTGTTTATATACATCCTCAAACCCATCAGTCTGACTGAGTTTTCCACTTCATTTCTTCTCTTAATCAGTTAATACGGACATATATTGTACCAGGCAGTGTTACAAAACTGGTATAAAATGGGAGTGAGTTACTGGTACGAACTAGTATTTTTTTCCTGGCCAAACTACTGTTTAATAAAGTTTATCATTATAATAACCAGAGCTATAATTCATGAAGTTACCTACACAATAGGTATTCCCAGCTTGAGCACCAATGAAGTTTCTGTAAAGTTTGTCGAAGAATTAAATACTTATGGTTTATTATTATTTTTTCTTGCTCTCTTATCAAATAACATAACGGTAACACACTGAATATTGTGCTAAACCAAGAACATGACAGTGACATTGGCACCCATCAACCAGTCGCCGCATGTAAAAGCAGCATGTAAAATACAACCATATTCACAGGATGCCGATCAAGGCATCACAGAATTTGTATACAGCCCTTGTCAAGTACCAGTAGTTATCTGGCACTTATGAATATTACATGTATATTTATTAACTTAACTTCAGTTATATACCAGTGACTAAGAGAGGGTTGTTTGTTATTTAAACAATATTTTAAATGCAAATTGTTACATTTCCCGGTACACAGCAGTGGGGAGTGGTGGCCTAGAGGTAGGACGCGCACTTCAGGATCAAGAGGTCCCAGGTTCGATCCCCCTCTGGACCACTGATTAATTTCTCTGAGCAAGACCCACATGCTTGACTCCACAATGGTGTAATAGGTAACTGTGAGGGCAGTGTCTATTCCTGGGCGCTGCAGATCGATGTTGGCTGCCACATCCACAGGAGAGAAATAGTCTCCCCAGGGAGACACAAGTGTAGGTTTCCATATGTAGCCCAATGACCGGGGGAAGTTTAAATGTCAAAGGGTGCTTGAGCGGCCTAACAGCTGAAAAGAGCCCTAGAAAATTGGTAACTTAACTTTTTTTACAGTTACAGAACTACCCCAGATGTTACATGCAGGAGGTAATCAAGTTAGTGCAAAACACCTTCAAAATTATCTTCAATCAGCTGAAAAAACTGCATAATTCCATCCTACCTTGCTTAGAAAACCATCCAGAACCTATTTCTTATTTACTTTATCAAAATCCTTTCAAATCTTATCTATGACAACTCATAAACAATTCTATGCACCACTATGTGTAATGATACAAACTATAAATCAACAGTCAGTGCAACCATGCATGTTGTATGATAATTATCCCATCTCGTTAAATTGTTTCACAAATTACACACATTGATAGGAGAATTTATATTCCCAGTACATATGCACAGCCATGCAGAACCAATCTAGCAATTATAACAGATATATGAACATACAGTACAACGATATATCAACATACAGTACAACATCTTCAGAGCCACCCTCTCTTCAGCAACAACATGTCTTAGGCAATACATACATGTCTTCCAGAAGTAACCATTTACTGGTATTACAGATTTTACCTCTCTATAACCTCTGGAGAGAGGTTGCTATGTAAACACTCAATGAATGCAGGAGACAGTTTATCAAGTAATATAACTGCCCATAATGATCTGGTTGAACAATATTGAAACTTGATCTACACTTTATGAAAACAAACATTCTGACCAAGATTCATGAGCGTTTTGAAAGACAAAATGCAGCCACAATGTAAAACACAAGGAAGCCTATTTTGATCTAATGATCTTGTGTTTAACCATGAAGACCCAAATTAAAACTGACCTAGAATAATTGAATTATAGATAATATTGTGACTAAGTTTCATAAAGATTAGGCCAATATCGTGACCTGGAGTGACACATTCATAAGCAATTGTGTTTCAAAGAATGAAGCCATGAAGAGCAATCACAAAAGCGCACACTGTTACCATGTCACAAGTGAGCTAAATATAGCTAAATACAGAAATCATACTCAGTCACACGATGATTCATAGATAGAATTAACAATAATTAATATAGATCACCAGGGATCATATGAAATGACAGCAATGTAATTTATACAATCAAGTTTTAATCTCAGTAGAGAGAGAAATTCACATCATATTGAAAAATATATCAAATACATGTACACCCTACCAAGTTTCAAAACTGTATGTTGAATGGTTTTCAATTTATTGAACAAATTCAGTGTCAGAATGCCTACAAACTTTTTTAACACCCTGTACTATTACTACTGTGCAGTTATTTTTTATACAGCATGTAAAACTGATCATTTTATAAGTTCTGGTTTTAATGCCATTTCTCAACAATTTTCCACTCTCATACATCACCAATTCAAATAACCAGTTTTTTCCTGGACTGAAATCTTAACCATCAGCAATTTCTTAACATATGGAGATGGAGGAAAATTCCAAGTTGTTGTCAAATTGTCATAGATTAGGGTTACCCGCCGCAACAGGAAATCAAACCCTGATCGCCCAGGTAATAAAATCAACGCACAAACCACCAGAGCGACTTGCAGGAAAAATCAACAATCAGACTGACGAAATCAGTTTTAAACAATTGCCTTACTGCAAAATCATTATTTTTCAAGGATGTTGAATTTTTGTTGATTTTGTTATTAAACTTGACAAAGAAATCTAACCCTAATAATAATAATGATCACGAAACCTCCTAACGACAGAAAATATGTTTACCCTTCACAATTTTTTGTAATCCATAAATTTACAACCAACAAAAATGCATTTTAATCCCAATCCATGAAAATTAATACCTTCAAAAATACATATTGTATTTTGTTAGACATGTATGAAAATTCTATTACACATACATGATACAAACTCACACATTTAAGGACATACGGACACAAGATAATCAATTAACATACCTTGTATTTGCTTTAGAAACAGATTGTAGCTTAGAAATCCACCCACATGTTGAAGTAAATCAATGAAAAGCCTATTCACCTGAACACAAGTAGGTCAATTTTCCAGCAAAGATAAACAACAATCTGCACAGGAAGAAACACCGACTAAAATGTACTCTAACAAGTAATCAACATGATTCTATCTATTTCAGATATCTTAGCCTTGAAATATTCTCTCATTAATAAACAGGAACTATGCATGTATAGATTGATGGGGGTAGCTGGTACTATCTTACCTGTAATACTGGTCAGAATGACATAGGCTGACCACTGAAACATGGTGGCAGCTCTTATTCCAGTATTAAGAGCTGCCACCATGTTTCAGTGTTCAGTTCAATGGATAAAATTTGTAACCCTGGATCATCTGGGTTTGATTTCAGATTGTGGCAGTTCATACCCAAGCTAAATTCCAGATACTTTCACCATGAATTTGATTTTCCTACACAATGTCGTGTAGAGCAGAACTTTGCCATCCTAGTAAAACTGGTCAGGAGAACTGGTTAGGTAACTGAATAATTTCTGAAAAACGGCTCTAGAAAACCCAAATAAACAAACAAACATGGTCAAAGTCAACCTATATACTGGAAAATACACAACACCACCACAGACTTTTTTAGCTGGAGTTATTTTAATCTAAATCATTGTAAACAGACAAAACAGATATAGCATTCAAACACTTTGAAGCCAAATCTACCTGGCACACAACAATGCAGTACATCAACATTAGTTCTAACAGAAAGCTTTGTTGTTGGTTACAACGTTAATGAGGCATATAATATCACCTAGTTTACTAAGCCTATAGTTTACACAACCTTCTCAAATAATTCAGTTTTATGATGATAGAAAAATGCAATAATGTCCAGAACTGCAGATGTTGAGAATATTCTGTATTCTGTAAAGCTTAAAGGGGCATGCCCTGGAACTGAAGCGTCTTGAATAGCAATCTAAGTGTTGTCATTTTAAAGCCTATATATCAATAAATGAAAGTCCAGTAAAATATTTACGAAATATCCAGCTAGTTTACCCAAAATACACATTTCAAGATCGTCTAACCTGCCGATTACGGCCTAAAAAAATATTTCGTCATTTTCACAACTTGATCCTTTTGGGATCGGTCAAAAACTAAAACATAGTGGAAAAATATTAACAAACTGAAATGTTAAGTATTGCTCATGTCATGTTCACTTGAAAGGCAGTTAAACTCTCAGATGAATCAAAAATATTGTTGTCATCAATAAAAGGCTGACAGCCTTTTATTCAAACCGACATACAAATACCCACACGTGCGCATTATAAGGTAATTTTTGAACGCACATTCTTCTTCGACTTTTAGGTAATAATTGGTTTCGCAAGTGACAAACGCATTTTTGGTGTGCAAGACACAACAGTTCCTGGGCATGCCCCTTTAATGTACTCAACTAATAACAGAACTAGGGTACATCGGTACTGATTCAATATTTAAGGGATCAGAGCAAAGTTTTTTGACAACTTACCAGGTTGAGACTTACAACATTTACTATGAGATTATAATATTAATCTTTAATTTTATATGATTACAGTACATACATTTCTTCAACTTTGGCACACTGGTGACTATGTCAATGTGTGGTTCCTTTCAAGTATGCCAGTAAAATTAGAATTTAGATTACCTGACAAATATACATGATCTGACATACTAGTAAGTGGAATATTGTTCTGTTCAAATGTGAAAACCACACCAAGTATGTAGCATAATCATAGTGATTTTCAAGACATTGCATGTTAAATGTAGTTTTGCATTGTCACAGACACTTATATGATATATATTTCCTCAGTTTAAATTTCTGTACCACTGCTAGGAACTATTCTGTGCTTCCACAGAATAATGATTGATAAGTCATACAGGGTTATATTATAGTAGTTTGGTAACTTTTGGAAACATGTACATTTAGGCTACAAAAAATGCATTTAAGACCAACACTAAGTGATGATCAAATTCATGGGAAATTCATTGTCAGTCAATCCCGCATGTGCCCAGGCCTGCTAGCTAGGCTACTGATTGCACAACATCCTTAGAACCCACAGTTTTAAAACCCCTTTATTCTACAAATCCATGATGGGCAAACATGTCTACATAGTTATAGTTATACAAGAAAGCAAAACCATTCAACATCACAAGACCAGTCAGATTGTGAAATGTGCAAACACTCACCACATTCATCCCTCACCAAAACTTATAAATATAAAATATAGTAAATATCGTAAAACTATCAGGCGTTCAGGCATTAAATCATTCATTATTTTGAAAACCCTGACAAATCCCAAAGTTCAACAATTAAACAATACAATAATCTACAAAATGAAATGCTCACAATATTACAGCATTCACAATAGTTTAATAGTCAGATAGTACATGACATGTACATGCATTTTATAGACATGTATTTAGTACAACGGGTTTGCCTTGCAAGTGGCAACCATAGCAAAAAGCCATAATATTTATAAACGTGACAGCTTATACTCCTTATAGAAGTTACTCTGAACTACTTGTTAACCCATACTGTAATTGTACAAAAATGGAATCCATTCATGTAGTATTTCAACATACTAGAAGAAAACCAATACACTAATGACTATTGATCACCTACCTTGTTCTAATCATTTATCCTTTTACACTGATTTTATGATATTTTATAAATATAATTATTTGCACATGAATGTAGCTTACGTGAGAATTTTGAAAAGTAAAAATGTATGTTCACAACAAAATTTTAAACTACTTTGCTTACAACACAATGTATGCCTATCATAATACAGTATTAAACACGCTTGTATTTCAATACAATTTAAATAACTTGAATGTTTGTTCTTGCAAAATACACATATTGCATTACTATACAAATGTATAGAACTGGTCTAAAGTACTACAGGGCATGTATGGAGACAGTCAAAGGGTTAAAATAGAGTACAATATTTAAATGATTTATGATCCTTAGATCCTGTATCGCCCACACAGACCTGTGTCAAGCGTAACCAATCATCAATTCATAGTCATACCTGCACGATACTTCCATAAAAGGATAAAACGATAGTCTTCAGATAGTTTTACAACAGTTCTTATAAAACATCACACAGCATCACGTAGCAGACACGTAGCAGACAGGTGGGCTACAGGCAAACTATGAAATCATGAGGAAACAAGATATCAAGTATAATATTTCCAAATATCACAGAATCAGAATCACACATGTCACAGTACACTCTCACAGTTGATAGGAAAAACGATCACAGATCACACATATCCAAATACATTTTTTTTAATGATCAATACATGTATATCATCAATAAGTAGGTGCTCTTCCTGAATCTATTGACCATGTATATAAATATAACAGTACTAACATCAGTAGATGATACATTGAATGGTTGTCAAGGTACGCTACCTACTTAACCATGCATTGTATATTCATGGAGTCAACACGGATACAAAGCATCGAGGAAGAGTCAGTGTGTTCTCACCTGCAGTCAGTTTCCCTTTCATTGATTTGTTTCCATATTGATTGCAGGTTGGGTACTATAGATCTGACAGTCTCACACAACTAGTTAAATATTCACTGTTCCCTCAAAGGAAAATGCATACATGTAATTAAATCAGTTTCTTTCAAGAAAACTGTAAATGCACATGCACTTAAATATACCTTCGAGGCTTCCCTTCAAGCTGCAGGTCATTGTCCAATAAGGCAGGAAAAAAGCCAAATGGCCATTCACTACAACTATCTCAGTCAAAAAGTCTACCTGCTTAACTTCAGCATCTTTATATTTCCCAGCATCTACTGATTTTTGGGGTTGTTTATTCTCAGACCTCACATAGCCAAGTATGATTCTAGAGTTCATGGATGTACCCCAGAAAAATGCCAAAGTTTAAATAGAAATAACGGTACCCAGGGCAGGGATTTCTCACTGGGCCTAAAATAACTTGTGACCATTGATTTTCAAGAATCTTTAAATGTATATTATAATTTAAAGAATGTATAGCTAGTTTGCGATAGAAAAAAATCGTGTTTTTCAAACATTTCTCTGTAATTACTACACATACAAGTATGAAATTTTGCACGAATCAATGAAAAATATCTACCTAATACACACTCAAATTTCAGCAACATCAAACATGAGTTAAAAAAGTTTTGTTCATAAGTTCTATGTAACATATTTGTAGTTTTGTATGAAAACTCAAGTTAGAAGACTTTATACTTGAAACAGCTAATGTTACGGTCATGTGATACGCCTAACGGTACATTTACGTATTTGCAACCTACTTCATATAACACACACGAGGCCCGTCTGTGAATCTGACGAAGTACATGTTCTTGTTGTACATTGTTTACAAGCGACACACCTAAATAAACCGACTCATACTGGCCTCATAAGTCTCGTTTATATAACAGCATTGTCAATCCTGTCGATCACGGATTGTAACGGTTAAATAATTGATAGTAAATCATCAATGGAACATCAGATAACCTCCCTGCGTTAAAATGTCCATAAGTATTTAATTTCAATATATAATAAAGAATAATTTTCAAAAAACATGATTTTTTTCTATCGCAAACTAGCTATATAAGTAATGATGTAGAAAATTTGAAGTTGGATCCAAATTATAATTGATTATCGAGTTGAATGGAACACATTATATATATAAATTGCAATTGATTAAAATGGGTAAATAATCTTATTTTCACAAAGTGGTTGAGTCTGTATACATTTGGGCTTATAATCATGTACAGGCATAATTTCTAAACTATGTATGAGTTGGATATATAGAAATTATTAAATTTTCTTTCCAGACAAACAATGTTTCGCTAGTCTAGATCTGCCAGGAAATGTGACAAAAAGCATAACCAAGACAGTAAATCAGTAATCTAAACAAATCATTTCCGTAGCAAATACACAATTATCACTTGTTAATTGGAGTGAACAGCGTCCTGGTATGTTATTTAAATTGTTGTTGTTTATGTTATTTAATGCCATCAATTTACCAAAAGGAGAATCAATCATCACCCACTTCCGAACTCACCAATGATATTTCAATTCAACTCAATCACTGTGGAATCACTAATTATGATTGATAATAAATATAGTAAATTTGAATATTCTGCTGAAGTTTTCAAGAGTCAAATCTCACACTTTCTGTCAATTTCAAGAGTCAAATGCCATTTCAAGAGTCGAAAGAATGCCCTGTCCAAAAACAAGGAGACAAAAAATATGTTGATGAATGAAATCCCTACCAGTTGTACATTGACTTATGTCGATGTCTAGTGTGAGGATATAAGTGCCCCTCCCCCTGCCACACAAAGGCAAACTGCTGACATAATATTAAATGGTGCATTATACAAACAAGACATGGAAATTCAATGAAACCAGATTTTTATGGCAGCCAAGTTCCATCAATCATCTATTTTTGGTAACATTGATCTTGATCCCACTGGCCCCACTTTCAATCCCACATAAGCTACGGAATTTTTTTCCTTTTAAAATATCTTAAAACCATGGATATATATCCATTTTTATTGGAGGATGGTTAGACGCCGTACCGTTCCATACTGAACCGGAGCAGTCACTGCATAGTACAGACCGTACTGTGACCAAACAAACTCGATATACCGTCCAATAGGCTACAACGGTAAATCCAAAACAGATTAAATATTTCGTATACCGTTTTATATTCAGTAATAAACATTTTTCGCTCTGGAGTAAAAAAAAAAAAAAAAAAAAAATTTCAATTGGGATTTTTTTCACCAATTGGGATTTTTTTCACCAATTGGGATTTTTTTCACCAATTGGGAATGGAATTTGAGGCCGAAATTCGGCCTCACACAATACCAAGAAAAAGGTCTGATGCATATAAGTAAACCCCACTTATAACACCTTTTTGTGAAATCGACATAGAAAATTTAGTGTCTGTCACTCAGCATAAAAGTCCCGACTTGTGTTAACATCACCTATGGTGACCATGGGAAGACCGAAAACGCGGTTATGGTCTGCCAGGACTACAGATAAAAGTTTTCATGCTTCAACAAAAGACGATCGTCTGTCATAGATGAAAAGCGACAATATCGCTTTTTAGAATATTTTTGTTTTCGGTCGCGAAAATAGGTAATAGACTGGATAATCATAAGCGTCTGTTGAGATCCTGATCGTGATACGACGGACCAGTCTGGATAATTGGAATAACTCTCGTGGATATACCAGCCTCCATCTACCTAACACCAGTTACTTCCAGGACTAGGGCTGCACATTCATTTAAGTACCAGCAGTATTCTACATCCTCCGACTCCTTCAAGTACAGCTTCTTTCCATATACTATACCAACATGGAATAAGCTGCCAGCATCTACAGCTGAGGCTCCCTCCTTGGCAATCTTCAAGAGGAGCTTTCAACCCGACCCTTCTAGGGGAACTATCCACCAACTGCTGCACTCTGATGAAAGCGAGCTATGCCGGCGGGACCTAGAATCCTGGTAGCCCTGCGCAAGCCGGATTGGTCGCACCAAACCTCTGACAAGTGCAGTAGTTGATCCTATTTGTATTTCTTTCTTTTCTCTTTCGCATTACCACTCATTTTACTAGACCGCTTCTATCTTACACTTTCATGTTTTTCTGTTTTCTGTTTTCTTGCGCACCGTAGTAAAGTTTACTTGTCCGTTCGGGCGTCGTTCTTTTGAATTTGACTTGACCGAACGGCAATTTACTTGTCCTGGACTTCGGGCAACCCGTTAAAGTCGAAGACTGGACTCTACATTTACCTAAAGGCTGCCCTTGTTAGGTGACAGCCATAATTTGAAACATGACATCAAGGGTTGACACTAACTATTTTTATGTGTTACTGGTCCGACAGTAAAATTTCAAAAAGCGTTCAATTTTTAAAGAAAACAGCAACTGGTCCATCATTGGTTCTTCAAGATTTTCACTGGCTCCAGGTCAGGGGACCAGTGTTGGTGTCAACTCTAAACATTCGGCCTCAGTGGTTTACCGGCGTATTGGCCGCCAATCCGGCGACCCTTTAAAATCCGGGTAGAGGCACTCCTGCCATATTTCAGCCCAAAGCCTGCTAGCAAATAAATGATATGTTCAGCATAAAGAATGCTATGCTCGCCAGAATAAAAGATGCATAGAGTTCAGTAGACACTACGATCATACTTTGAAACGGAAGAAATCGTTCCTTGAAGTTGAAGCCGAAAATGTAAAAAATTATTTATCAATTTTTCAAATTATCATTTTTTGTGGAAAGTTAATCTTACCTTTATGCCTTTCTACGATAATTCCTATATTCAAGTACACCTCAACTATTTCTTAAAAGGGAACATCAAGGTGTAATGACTTAGAAAAACAAACAAAAATAAACGTTCTGGAAAACACGGAAACGAGTAAATCTATTGGGAGAAGTTAATTCATAGGGGTTTTAAACAGGTGTGCTAAGTACTTTTTTCTTGTAATAAGAAACTTAACATGGTAAATGAAACACAATAAATTTAGTTAACAATTTAACAATTTTAATTAATAGAATTGAAGGGCGATCGAACAAGTTTTCGTGAAAATACCTCAAGAAGTTATTATAATAAATAACTGCTCCCCGGGTAATATTGATTTTCGGCGAATGCTTGCTTGTAGCGTTGTCATCCATTTCACTTTCCAAACATTTGCAACATTCTTTTGGGAATATAAGTGTGATATAGTGTCAGTATTGTAAATAGAAATAAAAAAAACGAACGATTTATTTAAAACTCTTGGATAACATCATGTAGATTTAATTTAAATTAAAATACATGATTAATCTAACATTATGAACAAATAATTGTTTGGGGTTTCAAGGGAAGTAAATAAATACACTTTTGTATATATTTATGAAACAGTTAGTTCCCTTTGATATCTACACGATGAACAATGTGACTATTGTATACTTCCCTGATACCAAAGACCAAAATTACAGGTCTTTGGTCTTTGAAATTTAGATCTTCCCTGATACCTATTCAAGTTTACATCAGTTTATTTCTTCTTCTCGCTTATACAGAACAGGAATCCGTCAACTCGATTGTACCATGTCTCGGGTGAGTTATAGAGGTTGACCAAATGGTACCCATACTCAGGAGATGGTCCCTGCCATACTGTATAGGTCCAATATGAACTAATACTGGACACGTCCATATAAGACAATGAGTTTGACAATATACGAGGGCCAATCAAGAAAAACTGAGAGTTGGTGAATAATGATCAGGAGAATAAGTGTTCGTATATTGTCTACACATTATCGTGAAATATGGTATCTCATCGATGTTATGACAAATACCAATTTTGGGTCTGAAAATTTGGTTCTTGTTGCCAGGCAACCGAGGAAGACAACTCGAAGGCATGCGTTCGCGCTGTCTGTAGAACACAATTGTGCGATACTATGGAAACATGAAGTTATATCGAACATTTTCAAACTTGTATTTTATTTTGTAATACATTAATCTATCAGATGTTGATTTGTCCCTCCAATATAGAAAATACACTTGATAGAACTATTAATTGTCTCTTTATTTGTTGGTATTGAGACCACAATTTTACCCCACCCAAAAGAACGCATGATGTTTCTCAAAAGCGAAGTTATGTTTTTTTATTTCTATTACGGTCACTGGACTCCATTACTAATCACATTCATAATCCTCCTGAGCAGAAATTGGGAATTCAGTGATTAGTTTTAGAATACCATGGCAACGCAAAGAACACATGTCGAGAAAATCGATAAAATGCGGGTAAAATTGTTGCTAGGCAACTAAACAATACATTAGTGACCACTCTGTAACAAACGCCCATTATTATTTGACATACGATTCTACAAGATACACGTGTTATTTGTACTAAATTACGCTATATAAAGTTGAATTAAACGTTCGAATTGACAACAAAATCAGGGTTCCAGTCGCTTGCGCGAACGCATACCCTTTAGTGATGTTCTTTCGTTGCTTGGCAACTTTATTTATAAGCCTATATCCGATCACGGAATGCATAAGAATATCCACAATGGATAATAATTGATCATAATTGGTAGAAAATATAAATGTATATACATTTTCAATGCTTAATTTAACAACTCTCAGTTTTTCTTGACCGACCCTCGTAGTACACACAAAGGTATTATATATATATATATATATATATATATTTTTTTTTTAAACTTACTTTTACTAGCTCTCACTGTTCCTTCGAACTTTTAGCTTTGTTTTCATTTGTTTTCAGTCTTATTCTCTATTACTTTTTTACTTTACTAAAACCACTTGGCGTGCATTCAATTGCCTGCACATAATCTCCGCGAGGGGTTGATGCAGTATACATAGATGAATAGGTATAGTTCAAATATTGGCTAATACTGGGCAAACCTACATGGGGCTATTACTGGACAAGCTTATATTAGCTTGTCCATATACTAGTTATACTAGTACTAGTACTCATATAGAACAGAAAACTTTTTCCCTCCCTGGAATAGAAATATGAGTATTTCATATAAATCTTTTTCTTGCAATTATATTTACTTTCAGTACAAATTACAGTCTACATGCCAAGATCTGAGCATAAAAGCTAACCGTGCAGACAGAGTATAGGACCAAACAGCGGGAGGTTAAGAAAGCACAAGGAAGGACAAGCGATACAAGGTTAACCAGCTGGTCACAGAGGCTCAGCAAGCAGCAGACAAAGGACACGTAAGGACTCTGTACAGCATTATTAGAAAACTATCATGGAAGAGAAGCGCTGCAAACAAGCCTGTCAAGTCTAAGGATGGTAGGGCACTGACAAAACGGGACGACCCACTGGAAAGGCGGAGGGTACACTTCAATGAACTCCTCAGCGGCACCCGCGTTGGTACTCCCCCGACATACCAGAAGGAGAAGAGCTGGACATTACTACAGGACCCATCACCAAAGACGAGATCATGGATGCAGTAGGGAGGCTCAATAATGGCAAATCACCAGGACTCGATGGGGTCCCATCAGAAGCTCTAAAGGCAGATAAAGAAACTACAGCCAATCTACTACTAGGACTACTACAGGACACATGGGGAAAAGAAGAAGTACCATACCGAATGGAAGACAGGTCTGATCACCAAACTGCCAAAGAAAGAAGATATAGGGGACTGTCAGAACTGGAGGTACATCCATCACGGTGGGACTAATATAGATTGCTAGCTGGGCAGTGATGTGATGTGATGTGGACCTACACATTTTCAAGGATGCAAACAAATTCCATTCGTTCAATTTATTACATTCATTGCCGTTAGATTATTATTGCATGAATGTTAATCGTTTTAATGTACGTTATGGTATATTTTGTCATGAAAATTATACATTGTATGTAGAAATAAATCCATAAATACACTATTGCCCCCTTGACGACCACAATAGTATGAATGAATTAGCAACGTAAGCCTCACGCATGATACTAAGTTTGATATGCACCAAGCCAAGATAACAAGTGATCGCAGTAATGCAATCGTGAAATCAACTGAATTGTCACCTTAAATACAATAGCTGCATACAGTAATTATGTTGAAAATTTCATACAAATCGAACACGTATTGACGGGGCAATATGTAAATATATACACGTGCACTTCAGGTTATAGGCATTGTCCATATACGCATACTGAAAAGTCGTTTGTTGGTGAACGTACGTGTTGTATCAGTCATACAGTATTATTATACGAGTAAATGTATTTCTACAATCTGGAGTTTGTACAAAATTTAATGTTGAAAA
The DNA here is from genome assembly GCA_963678985.1 of Spisula subtruncata. Lineage (NCBI taxonomy): Eukaryota > Metazoa > Mollusca > Bivalvia > Venerida > Mactridae > Spisula > Spisula subtruncata. The sequence goes on along the minus strand of OY787663.1, from coordinate 27,340,447 downwards.
CTTGGCGTGGTATTTCAGACGACCATCCTGTCAGCATCATACTTGCACCAAGACGTCCTATCTCATCGCTGGATTTAGCAGCATAACCATTTCCACCGATAGCCACACCTAACTGGTCATGAATCTTGTCCACGTACGGACGGACGGTAGGTGTGTCCATGATGGCACAGCTGTCACCTTTCCACGATACGAACTTTATCCCTGAATGAAAATATAGAACAAAAAGGTAAGATATCAGATGGGGAAGGTAGCACTGCACCTACCCAGCCGAGCACAGACACCAGAAACACCACAACACAACTACACTGAGCAATGCTCACACATAAGCCAAAGAAACAATTTAAAATCCAAGTCCCCGTCTAAAAAATACAACATTACTACAGAAGTACAGTGTCACCTATGCAGAACAGTGAATGTATTCATCATTGAATTACACCAAATCTCATATGTTGCTGCCATGTTGTTACAACAGTTTCAATTTTATTGAAATTTGGCAAAATTGTACCAAACTTTAAGACGAGGCAACATTAATGTTTTGTAGTTGACGGTATACATGGCATTGTGTGACTGATGATAATGTTGCACAGACGGTATTTTTTCCAGAAGTTGTTCTAGGGTGTTGTTCTAGAGGACGACTTTCGGGAAATATTGAAATAACGTTACACCGTACGCTGTCAACACACCTTACTAATATATGTACTTCAAGAATATAATATCATGATTCTGAAACACATACATATTTGCATCGCATTGAAGACGATATCATTGCGACAACTTTCACAGATACATGTTTAATTGGACCAAGATAATGCGAGCGTTATCAACGCCATGGTGTGTATGTGTAAGATAGTTTACATGAGCACAATACAATCGGAACTCCTAGCCGTTTGTTACGGAAGTGCCCGGGTAGTTACGCACATGATTGGTGCACAATGTGGAAAACCATACCTTTGAATAATGACTCTATAAACTTGGCGATACTTTTCTGGAATACCTTATCACCTTCATCATACCAACGTTTTAGGTCTGTTCGTGTCTCCACTTTCTGACCTTCAGGATTGATGAACCCAAGCTTGATGTAATACCGACCTAAAACGGCAAAACATGGAGACAAGATACATTGTATGGCCAAACTATCTTATGGAGTATGGACAGAATTGGACATCTAATCATAAAAAAACTTTTAAAAAACTTCCCACTAAAATCTTACGTCGACAGTGACATGCTTGCTATCAAAGACGCAAACTGTGAGATTATTCTACGGTACAAATATACATGTATACTTCCGTTGTGCTCGTATATGTACATGTACTAAATAATTATGCAATGGCACATCTACGGTATCAGGTGGCCGCAAATATAATAAATTTAATGACGTCAATTGCGTTCGCAACTACTTGTAATAATCACCGTTAGAATCGATGCATGCAGTAACTGTTGTTTTGAACATGTCATGTCTTATATCGTTGGGAACTTCGTCCTTTCACAGACGCTGACGCTCTTCATGAGCGCTAACCCAAATGGTACTACGATTGACTGAGACAATCCTCATATCTAACTTCGCGGTTCAAATTCGGTGCATATTTTATTTTGATGTACCGTACGTGAAAGTAAATAAAATAGATAACATAAGTGAGGAAATGCGCAATTCTGAAAAAAAACTTTACAAACGTTCACAATTGAGGTTATGCATACAAATCCAAATACTCATGGACTTATCAGTTATGCAGGAGCTGGTGCATCGTCTATATGACTTTTCTTTTTCTAATACATACAAGTAGCTTTACAAAGGTCGCATGATACATGTACAGTAAAACTTCGTTATCTCGAGGACTCATCGGGACAAGCCAAACATACTTTTAATTTGTTTGCAAGCATAGCGAGCACGAAAGACGCGTATTTTATACTCTTTCACCAGTACCAGACAAATACGGCAAATGACTTACATTGCATTTCAAAACTATTTCAGGTTGGAAATTATTACTTTTGTCTTTATTATTGGACGGGGAGTCGAAAGATATGAAACCCTTCGTGTCCGACATTTTTAAAGCACCCCTGTACCGGGCTCCTACTCCCAAGTGTATTTGTGTAGGAACATAGACTTGCCAATAGTCTGTCTACCACACCCTATGTTTATAAAGACAACTCCTCAATCTACTCTTTTCTCGTGAAATTATTTCCCTTAGCACCCTCAAACATAATAGAAAATCAAGCCCAGAATAAAATCTAGCTTTAAATTAAGAATAGCTATGTTATTTGACTGATACTATATAGTATCTAGTCGGGTGGCCAGACTAACGTTCCGATCATGTAGGACTTACCGTCTGGATATTGTATAGGAGGCAGTAAGTAGAAGTAAACGTCATCGCGATGTTTGTATAACTCTGGGATACACCATTCTTCATATCCTCGTCCTTTATACAATACACACGGCATCTTACTGTAATGATATATAAAATAGCTGTTGTTAAAAATGTTGACCATCACCATGTCCTACTTTCACTTTTAAATTGCTGAACACGCTACGAAAACAAAGAACCCCAAGTTACAACAAAGAAACATAGAAAGTCTTTATTTATGTATATATTTGGCATATTAGTATTTCATTTTGGACATGTGCTGCAAATTTGATTGAACCCCCCCCCCAAAATTATTCAAGATTTTTCACTAACATAATTTGTTCAAACTGCTCCCAATAATATAATTTGTTACTAGTTTGTACATTGTATCAGTACGTTACCACCATGTAGGCAACGCCACCATGCGTATTCAGGAGTTGTAGAAAACACTGTTTAAACAATTATTATTGTTCTTGTCATTTTCTTTTTTAAATGATGCCGTGCCAATGGGCAGAGTTTAAATAAATTTTGAATATGTTATCCCTGTTTCCCACCAGTATCTGTAGCAACCACTAGAGTGCCGGCATTGCAACTTACCTTATCGACTGATCAGTTCCTGTCATCTCAACTTCGAGTAGAGCAACGTCGAGTGGAGATATAGCGTGTTGTACATGGAGATAGGATGGCAAGAGATTGCGGAATCTGGTAAAAGCTCCTGTAGCCAGAAGCACAGACTTGGCAAAATATTCCTTTCCAGATTCTGTCTCAATCCTCATTATATAGACGCCATCTGATTGGACAATTCTCTCCACCGTACGTACTACGTCATCGATTATTGTGCACCCATGTCGAGACGCTAGCATTTTCTGTGCTTCAACAAGTTTTCTTGGATTGATGAAGCCAGCGTTCTTTGTTTCCAGAACCGCGTGCGCGTTTTCAGGAAATTTTAGATAAGGGCATTGCTCGTGAAGTCTGACGTTGTCTAAAACCTTTACATCAACATTACACGCTTTAGCAGCACCTTTAATCGATGTGATGTATTCAGAGTTGACACCAGAGCCGACCATTAAATTTCCAACCTCGTTGTAGATGCTTAATCCTGAAAAGTTAATAAAAATGACTGAAGCTTGAGCACTAAGTTATAAGTGTCCAATACAATTCCATAATGCAAATCCAATAAAGTGTACCCAGTCTTACTCGCTGTGTGTTGAGTCATGATTGTGCCTTTGTTGTGGTTATGGTAGAATCTATGTGTTTCAAGTTTCTGTTTTCTGTCCTCGGCTGTTTCAATGGAGTGTTGCCTTCCCTGTCCGAGTTTTCAATGGAGTGTTGCCTTCCCTGTCCGAGTTTTCATTATCTTATTACTTTTGTTTGAAGCCATCACAATATGCATTGTATTAGATTTAATTGAATGATATATAGTTTTCTAATAATAATATTCAGATACTACATGTATCTATATCTAAATATACATGCGTGGATACTATAACTTCTCGTGGCAGACAGTAACCGACGACGTGATAATGTCCAAGGCTAGACATGGTAATTTCATCAATATTATGTCCAAAGGAATTTACAAAAACAACAGCTAAATACATTTTGATGTGTGTTTTACCTGACTGTTTCTCGATCTCCCTATATCGTTTGATAGATTCTACAGCTAATGTTGCCCAGACAGGGTCAGGATCACAACATCGAGTTATCCGCCCTTCATCATAATATGCACCATAGATGTCACGATCTGTCTTACTTGATCTCTCCTAGAAAAATCCACAAATTCCAGCATTTTAGAATTCCATCATTGTTTAGAATTTGTTAGCCAACGAGTCGGGTTCGAATCCTGGTCTTGGTAAGTCATACAGTTAGCATTTCCGTTCAACCAGTGTATTGGTTGAGAACTTGATTAACCACTAATGAAATACGAAGATGGTGGTTGGTGATCCTTCCATGACAAATTGACAAAAACGAGGATTGTCGTCCTTCTTTGTGGAAAACTTAGTAAGTGCTGATTAGGATACATTCCAGGAACATTGGTTAGGTGAACCCGATCAGCTTAGGTTACTGAAAACTGTTCAAGAAAAAGGCCTAAAACCCAAATAAATAATAAAGTGAATTTCACTATTTGGCTTTAATTAAGATCTGATTCTTCATTTATATTGAAAAAAGTTTCAGCTTCGGTATATGTGAATAAGAAAGTTAACATTGAACCAATCAGACATCATTACAAAACAATAGCACACCAACGAGAGAAAGATAACGTAGAGATGTAGACAAGTATAAAGTATGCCTCAGCCGTTGTAAACAAAGTTAATAATAAATCTAGGAATATCAACCAGAAGGCACTGTGTTCGCAAAAAAAGAACGGACAATACAAGGACAGTTACGAGTTAGCCTCACACGCTATGAGATAGGACGATCCATATAGATCTGTAACCGGGGACAAGAGCACCATCCCAACGCAAGTGTGCATGTCATTCTTTAGTTCAAGCTCATTTGACGACGATTATTCCATTTCAGTGATTATTCCATTTCATAAAAGATCGGCGTCAGTTTCAATAAAATATCATTTAGTTATAGTATCCATAACAAGTCATTCTTAACCCATCCAAAAGTATTCAGTTTTGAATTACAATGTACAAGAAAGCAGCTTCGTGGGAATACATGTAATTTACAGATATAAAAAATAGTTTAGTCAACTGGTGCAGTAAGATAGTTTTGGGTACATTTGTATATAAATGCACAGTTACATGTATGTTTTTAGAAAGTCAAAAAGTTCAAACAAACTAGCTCCTACCTTTGGTTCAGAAGGTCCAATCAAACATACACGCCTACCATCATGTATTAGTGTGGCATGTCTAGCAGCTGCACTCCCTATCAAACCTCCACCAATTATACATAAGTCAAACATTGTCAGTTAATCCCTTCACTATACTTTTAAATTATATGTTTACAGTTACATGTAAACTCTCAATTATTTTTTTTTATAAATATTTAAATGTTTACACATAATATGACGCTTAAGCCACTGTTATAATAATACTGTACACAACACAATGCAGAGTGTCAATGTTATATGATACGAACAGACTTTCACTGATTGTAAACAATTGAAAGTATTTTATCAACATATTAACTTATCCGAGGTTGATATGACCTTAGTTTAATATATGACACAGGCTGATAATACTCCATGAATTGAACTTCCTAATTAATTCAATAGTCATGCACCCGCATTAAAGTTTGCGTTGTGCACATTGGTGTCCCTCCATAGCTCAGTGGTTAGCGCGCTTGCCACCTAACATGACAATCGGTTTCAAATTCGGGTTGAGTCAACATATTCTAATGCCTGCCATATTTCAGCAGAAAGCTGACTGACAAATAAAGGCTATGCTCGGCATTCAAAACGGACAAAGGATTCACAACAGTCTAAAAGCTAATAAAGGATAGCACAGGACTGGCTAGTGTAATGCAAGGACATTGTAACTTACATAATACAGGAATTGCCCTTGTGACTTTACCAACCTAAACATATCTCATGACTACACAAGTGTATTGGTAGAGGTGGTCATGCCTCCGTCAATGTAACTTCGAACATTGATACGATATTTGACGAGTACATGCAAACTATAGTAATGGATGTAAGTGTATGCTGTTAATGGTGTATATCTCAAGTGAACGTATCACGTATCACCGTTATACATGTTAATATAAAATCTAACATTAAGCACACACGGTTTGGCGACAAACTGAAGTCAACGCGACCAGTGAGAGGCAAACAGTACTAGAACCAACAATGTCAATAAATTACAAATGTGAGCTGGTATTCAGGTACGTATTATACAACTTCTGTAGGGCTACATCCTCTCTATAACATCACCTTCAAAGTTTCTCTGAGCTGTTACATTATATAATATTAATCTAAATTCTGTATAGAAACAACATCTAAACAATAGTATTTTTTGCAGTTCACACAGGGTGTTCCTCTACAGAGGTAGTTTTGTAATATGCTAAGTACTAACCGCAGTTAAGTTTTGATATGAAGAATGAAAATACATGTATTATATATACGAATGTACCAGTTTTTGTCTCCATATGACTTGTCACGTCTCCTATGTAATCGTATATACCTCAACGTATGGACACTTGTCCAAACATGGCGTTTTGATACGACAACCTGTGCTGGCATAATCTGAAAGACAGGATAATGTGTCTCAAAAAGTCCAATTTTATGTTGATGCTGATATTGGAAGATTTTCAGATGTTTCTTAACGATTGGAGTTTCACCATATTTAATTGATTGGAGCCTTTACATCCGCATTCGTATTTTACTTGGCTTCGTTTGTGTTTTTCCTACTATTTTACTATTTTAATTGACCACATCAAGATACTTTACGAACTGAAAGTTTGTTGAAAGAAGTGTAATGGATCAATGATGGCGTTGTAACTTGGTGGTTGTTTTTGTAGGTGGTGGTGGTGGTGATGATAACGTCCTTTCTTTTCTGTAAACATAATTGGCTGACCAAGTTTCGTTATTGCCGAGTATCTGTCGTGACACTGAAAGTGCAGACACATGGAGTTACATGTTCAAGTGTAATGACCGACTATTATCTCAGCAGCAGTCTATCACAGTACACATTGTATCAATGATCTGTCCCCGATCTTTCTCACAAGTATTATGTATACAATGTACATACTAAAAAGGTCAAACACATTATAAACGCTCCACACCAATAAAACACCAGCATAGATAAGCTACAGTCCCGTCGTTGGTCCTGATTTTATAGAATGTTACATTTGATGAGTGAACCACATGCATTTTCAAAATGTGATTCGTAGGTTACTGTTGGTAACCTTTACAGTATTAATTTAGTAAAATAGGGCAACTATTTTTGTGAAAGGGTGAGTAATAACTAATAATTTGTTGTTGCGGACATGATAACCTGTTAAACTCGTTACGGACACATCTAATTTTGTGAATAACTTGTCATGAAAACTGTTAATCCTAAGTTTCTTCATTCAGAAGTATCTAAAACACTTGTTTTCGCTAATGTACACATGTACATGTTCAATGGTGTGACGGATGCATAACTCATAATTAAAATAAAAGGAAACCAACTTGACATCCTCATTTGAATGTATAATTAATTGAACAAATACTATGTAACGTATAGTCGGTGTTTGTGCTACAATAAAAAGTTTAAAATGTCGCGTAAGACAGTGACTATCAATGATAGGGTGTTGGTTCGGGGTATAAGTGACCGGGTGTTGGTTCGGGGTATACGTGTTGACGAAGAGGAGGAATGTGACGAACAAACGGTTCTAATTCCACATACAATGGATGGCATACAAAGACCACGTGACACATCGCTCGATCACGTGGGGTCTACTACTATCGGACAAAGCTCGGGCGCATTTCCAAGGCAAAACTCAGACGCTTCTCCAAGACAAAACTCGAACGGTAAGAACACATATAGTTCTCTTTTGCTACTGCTACGTACTTATGTGTTACCATTACAATCGAATGTCTTGACAAATGTTCGATCGATTTTACATTACATAAAACTTTGAAATTTCAGCTTTTCATTGATATATACATGTACTTAAATACCAATGCTAAATGAGATAGTATTTTGTCATTACGTTCGGTTGTAATTGTAACGCATAAGTATTTTCATATGAGTCACCCTATAAGAAGAAGGCAAATAGTTTCCGCCAGCATTTCGCTATTTGTATACTTGTTATTTATTTTGTGAATGAATTATTATATAAACCTGTCGTCTGATACTCAATATTTCTGACTGGTGAATTAATATCAATGCATATCAAAAAGTATACTTCATCTGTCTGTTGAATACTTCATGTATAGTCATTCTAGTCAAAGGTAAAAGTAACAGAACCTGAATAATTTCGTAATTTTACAATTGCAATATTTAATACGTACCGGCAGGGCTTAACACATTATACTGTGAAGTATTTGTGTACATGTTTGCCAGTATATTTAAAAGTATAAATTGATGTTTGATAGGTAGATATTAATTTATGTTTAAAATTATGAGCTCTGTTGTGCGAATTCCAACCTCTTCAAAAATATTGGGGTGGTTTGGGGGGGGGGGGTCATTTTTAGCTCAGAGTATTTTTTTTTTAGAAAAAATGCGAAAAAAATTGTTTTGTTTGATGATGTCTCACTATGTGTGTTTTGCTACATACTAAAAATCTAAGTCCGTACATATTTGTGAAAGTATACCAATTAAGGGTAAAATCTTACAAAAAAAATGTATAAGCTAAGCAAAAGACCGATGCGTGGTGCAGTGGAAATACGGTCACAGCGATGTATTGGGGGATATTAGAAGATAGCGTTTTAATTTGTTGTTCAAATTAGCCGTTCACAATTACTTTAACATTGCAAGTTCGTCCATTTCCTGCTAATTTTACATGTGTGGCATATTTTGAAAATTACAGTTTCCCTCAAATGCCGATTTTAAAATTTGAAACTTTGACACTTTTTTTTTTTTTTTTTTTTTTTTTTTTTAACATTTTTTTATTTTCATAAGACATATTATACAGCTATACACAAAACAAAAACATACAAACAATTTTGTGAAAATAAATGTTAAACTAATTCACTACACATGATATTATTCATTAATGTCATTATGATTGTTGTAGTATATATATGGGAGGGGAAGAGTTATGAGGATAGTCGCTTAGAAGAGAGGTTGTGATTGTAGAGAGTAAGAAAGGAGAGTAAGAGAAAGATAATAAGAAATGATTATGGGTTCGGGAAATTTACACAATACATGTATCACCATTTGAGTTATGCAAGTTATGAAAACTTCTGCCATTTTCTGTTACAGATTTGGAGTTTGTTTTTTAATAGTGCGATTGTTTGTTCCATCTTTTTTCGATAATTAATGTATTCTTTAAATGACTGAATTGTCGGTGTGTGTTTATTGCATTTACATTTAAATATGAAATATTTTGAAAGCAGTATAATATAGTTGGTAATAAGTCCATCTTCTTCTGTATTCTTTATAATGTTGCAAACAGAAATATTTTGGAATGTGATATTTAAGTCTTTTGAAAGCTTTTGTACTAGATATGACCTAACTTCAGCCCAAAAACTTTGCACAATATGGCATTCCCAGAACATATGGTATATAGAGTCTGGTTGTCTATTGCAAAAATCACATAAGCTTGACTGGGTTATATGACACTTGTGTAAAAATGAATTATCGGGTATTATATTCATGAGGTATTTATACTGAAATTCTCTAAGTTTAGTGTCTATTGTAATAGTATTCGTTTGTTGGAAAATTTTAACCCATTCTGTGTCTTCTATGGTGAACCTGAGATTCCATTTTCGTTTGTATTTTGGTTCTGTTGGTAGTTTAGTCTTGATTAGTGAATTATATGCAATCTTACTTAATTTGCTTTTTCCATTTAGTCTATCGATTAGATAGTTTGGTTGGTTATATGTTATAATTTCGTTTTGCATTTGTGTTTTCCATTCTTTCGGTATGTTTTTAATGAGAGTATAGTATTTCAAGTAATCCCAATTAGGGATATCATATAGAAATTTCATCTGCTCAAAGCTGTGAAATATTTTGTGTCTGAAGTCAAATATATGTTCTACATACTGGATTCCTTTACTGAACCATGTGTTATAGTAAAATAACTCATGTTTATTTTTATGTTTTATACTTGAATTATTCCAGATGATTTGTTTGGATGTTTCGATTTCAGTGTTTAGGGTGTTGACCTTAGACCATGAAATCAATATATCCTTTAAAAACTTTGATTTTATATTGAGACCTTTACAGTCTTTTTCAGTAATATAACATTTAAATAGAAATAATCCTCCATACTTTTCTAATTCGGCCTTGTAATGAAAACTCCAGTTAGCGTTTGAACTAAAAATTCTTTTTATCCAGCTTATATTTAATGAATCTAGAAAAAATTCCATGTCTATCATTTTTAGACCTCCGTCTTTGTATTCTTGAATTATTTGTTTACGTGATATTTTATCAGGTTTTGAATTCCATAAAAAATCAAAGAACATTTTATTGATCAATTTTATAAAATATGCTGGTGGGTTTTGTAACACAGTTAGGGGGTAAATTAGCTTTGGAAGAACAAATGTTTTTAGAACTGTTATTTTTCCAATGAGTGTTTAGTTCCATTTTTTCCATTGTTTTAGGACATTTTTACATTCTATTATCTTATTTGCTACATTTAGATCATACATTGAAGATAACTTATTACTGAAGGTAATTCCTAACGTAGTTGCCTCCGACGAAGTCCATTCAAATTCGTTGTCAAAGACTATATCTGTATTTTTTAGCCTTCCAATGCGCAGGACTGAGCATTTGTTTCTGTTGAGTTTAAGCCCAGATGTTTTACCAAAATCGTCAAGGGTATTTATAAGATTTTCGAAAGACGTTCGATTTCCTTTAAGTAGAAAGCTAGCATCGTCTGCAAAAAGAGTTTGTTTTGTACTTTTATTGTTTAAGTTTATACCTTCTATAGCATCGTTGTTTTCTATAGAAATAGATAAAAACTCGATACATAGGATAAAAAGATACGGTGATAGAGGACATCCTTGCCGTACACCACTCTTAATGTTAAAAAAATCAGAAAAATGACCATTATTAGTAATACAGCCCTTCGCATTTGCATAAAAAACTTCAACCCATTGTATGAGTGAATCACTAAAATTTAGTTCTTTTAAACATTTATACATGAATTTATGATTTAAACTATCAAAAGCTTTTTGGAAATCAGAAAAGAATATGAGACCTGGTTCATCGTTAAGTTGCATTTTTTCTATTGTTTCAATAATTGTTCTCACATTCTCTCCTATATATCTCCCCTTGATGAACCCAGTTTGGTTTTCATTAACTATACCATCTACAACCTTTTTTATTCTATTAGCAATGACTTTTGAGGCAATTTTATAGTCGACATTTAATAGTGATATTGGTCTCCAATTATTAATAGACAAAGGATCTTTATTCTTTTTTGGTATTAATGTTATGATACTCTGAGTTTGTAGTTCTGTTAATTTCCCTATGTCGTAAGAGTAATTTAGTGAGTTAACTAGGAATGCTTTAATATCGTTCCAAAATATCTTATAGAATTCGACAGATAAACCGTCTGAACCAGGGCTTTTGTTATTATTCATTTCTCTTAGTGCGATTGAACATTCATATTCTGAAATTATTCCACTAGTGAGTGTTTTATTATCTTCAGATAGGGTACTGTGTCCATTTGAGAAAAAAGTATTATTGTGAGTTAGACTTTCGTTGATTTTATATAAATCAGCATAAAAGTTTTTACAGTATGATAAAATATCATTGCTGTTTGTAACTATCGTGTCATTATCAGTTTTCAATTGGTGCATGGTTTTACTTTCAGCTCTTTTGCGTTCCAGATTTGCGAAATATTTAGTATTTTTTTCTGCACCTTCAATCCATTCGGCACGTGATCTTAGAATAATGCCTTTAATCTTTTCTTCAGTTATATCTTTTAATGTTTTTTGTTGGTTAAGTAGTTCGTTATGTATGTTTTCATTACTTGGTTCCGAGCAGATTTCACGTTCTAACCTTTTAATATTTTGTTGTATTTTTAATTCATTTTCTTTGTTTATTTTTTGTAGTTTACTGGAATATCTAATGGCTTCGTTCCGGACTGTGCCTTTAACTAGTTCCCATAAAGTATTTGGGTTTGAATCCTTATTTATATTAGCTGTTTCATTAAATTTTCTTAATGAAAATAAAACATATACATATTCATCATAGAGAGCTAATTTTGGTCTTATTTTAAAGATACACGATTGAAATTTAATACACCATTTGTGAATATCCTCGATACGATGTCATGGTTACGTCCATGATTTCACTGGCAACGTCATACATTCCTCAAATTACAACATGACTAATGCGGCACAATTATCTAACATACTTTTAATTTTACCATTTCCCACGTTGATGACAAAAACATACAAATGTATCCAGATATCATCCATGTACCCTCTGCAAAGCAAAACAGAAGGAACTGGTACGAGTTAGAATCCTAGAGGGGTATTAAAACCTTCGGCATAATAACCAGTGTATACCCTGATTGTTATGGATAGATGAGAGAAAGTAGCAAATACGTCAAAGTAGGCCTATATGTAGAGGCAAATCCTGGTTAATATTTAGCACCATTAAAACGTTCGTTCCCGAAAACACACAAAAAAACAGCATATCGCAGAAATTGAAATAAAGCTATATTATTTTTATGTACATGCAAACAGAAATTATTACTTAGGAAACTCGTCTAACTTGTATACTTAATTATATTTTAACGAGGATGAAATATAGAGGCACTCCGAACGTTAATCTTATTTTCTTTCTTTATACGACATATTGAAATAATCTGTGACTTTTTCACAAAGAAAAATGGTATCACAATGTTGTCAAAACCAAATAGTTGTCAAACCGGTTCCCAGGGCAATGTAAATTATAACTGTTTTATCCATACCCGGCGGGATATAACCATTCACACAATAACGTATATAATACACAACCAACCAACCATACACAATGTTGCACAACTATAACAATAACATTTAGTGCATTTATATCAAATACTTGTAAAAGATTGTGGTTACACTAGTTTGACCGTTTGGACATATAAAATACATCTACACTGCAACGATGTTTCATGATAATAGGGGATATAGTATATCCAAGAAAGGTACTGCTAACATTATTATCAATTTGTGATTTTCAACTTTTAAACAATAATTTATTTTGCTTCATCAAGTACAAATGTATTGTCTTAGTTGTTTCCGTATCTGATTCAGAATATGTGTTGTGTTTTAGTCTTTTCATGTCGTATGTACATACCCACTATACAGAGATTTACGCGGTCACCATTCAATATGGGGTACTGAATGCACTTGTAAGGATATGACCACTTTCAACAGCATTGGTGTTGAGTAAGCTATTTAGCGATGGGGTTGAGTGTCCGCCTACAGTGTTAGAGCCTGTGTTCAATCCCTGTTAGGGATCGGAGTTTTATCGCTCTATGGTTGCAGCGGTGGGATTGGTTTCTTCTTCTTCCTTCTACAGGACAGGAATTCATCAACTGGATTGTATTAAGTCCCAGGTGGGGTATCGTGACTGTTACACTGCTACGTAATTATGTGCTTCCATTAATTTATGTCTCTGTCTGAGAATTCGAGGACGAATTCTAATTGAGCAGGGCAAAATATCACAGCACTGGTATTTGACTGATAGGCCTACAATTACTACGTTCTGTCGTCAGCCCGGGTAGCTTAGTTGGTAGAGCACCTGACTTGCAAGCGGGAAGTCGTGGATTCGAGTCTTGCCCTGGGTATATGCTTTTTATGAGCCTCATGATTAACCTTTGGTCTAAAATGTATGAATAATCAATCTGACTTAAAATAAGCTTTTGCTCACCTAGACGTTGGTCGATTGGTTTGAGCCATGGCACAACCGCCGATACAGTACCGATAGGGCTTCCATGGGCGGCTCTTATGCTGGTTTTTCAGTGCCCCGATACAATTGCTCCGTCTTATTTATGTTTTATTGCTGTGAACATTATTCCGGATTATTTGTATAGTCAGAGCAAAAAATTCCATTTACTGTAGTTAACAAATCCACCATTCTTTTTATACATAACGCCGATAGAAATGCTTGTTGTCAAAGTTTGCCGATTGGATATTTATGTACATGTATTGTTTTTTATAAATGTATGTTTAGACCCCTTGCTATGCAAGAACGTATACATATTATGTACTAAGTATTTCATTTTCCTGGAGACGAGATGCAACCCTCTTCGTCACAGGAGGGGGGGGGGGGGGGGCTGTAATGATCTCTCTCTCTCTCTCTCTCCATTTGAACCCGTCTTTGGAGAGGTAAATTCACTGATATTGTCTCTTCTCTTTATCTCTTCAACAGGCAGTGGGCATAGCGGAGTCACACAAGAAGCATTTTCTGGAAGTTATACCAGACGAGAGCAGTTTACTAGACAGAAGAATGTTTCATTTTCACCATCGCAGACGATACCGTCGCCGTCATCCGTATTCACCATGGATTTTGACATGCTTTTTGAAAATCCAGACGACATGAGTCTTCGAATAAACCCATCAAAGTTAAAACTCGGTGATTATGATAATTATTTAAATCTAAAGTTGCAAGGTAGGACACACGCTTTGGGATCAAGGTCCCGAGTTCTACCCCGGTCAGTGTCTATTCCTGGGCGCCAGTTCGATGTTGACTGCCACACCCACAGGCGCGAAATAGTCTCCCACATGGAGACACGAACGTAGGTTACCATTGGTAGCACAATGACCAGGGAAGTTAAAATGTCAACGGATGTTTGGGTGGCTTAACAGTAGAAAAGAGCCCTAGAAAATTTGTAACTTTAACTTTTTTTTAAAAGCGCTTACTGAAAGCCGAAATGAAAGACTATCTGAAAAATACTTCGATACCAATACATGTACTAGTATCTGTATCTGAAGGGCTTTGCCTTTAAAGTAATATCTGTGTTTCACATGTTTGAGTATGTATGTAATGGAATTAACCTGTGTTTTTCACTTTCAAGATCATACTTAACGGTACATGTATATTTAATCCATCCTGTATGATAAAATGGATGGTCTTTTCGGTCTCATTCTTCCTCGTAAAACCGCTATGTCACGGTTGAAAATTACAATGTATATCCAATTCCAGAATGTACCATTTGTATTTTGTTAACCATTTCAGGTACGAGTCTTGATGAAGGGGTTTACGCTATGTATTCGTTTGACAGTGAAGGTAGCGGCAAAGTCTCCGATATCAGCTACGATGAAATGCAGATCAGCACGGTAGACCTCAATCCTGGAACAGTTACTCGGCCCAAACTAACCCCTTGTCTGTCCAGGAGGGATAGTATTATGGAACAAACAATGACACAGATGTTGATCAAGAACTGGGAATCGTCACGTGGTTATATGGGCTTCAGACGTAAAGTGGCCAAAGAAATAAACCATAAATATTGTTCTTGTAAGTTAACAGTTTCATATTGTTTAAATAAATAGTTGGGTCGTTTGTAGTTCTGGAAGACATGAACTAAATGGCCTTCTTTTCAAACTGGCGCGTAATATTCGTCGATGTAATGCGTAATGTTCGTCGTCAAATTGGTATACTTTTAGTCAAGAGCAAAATGTTGGTAAGACATGCTCAATACTTAAGACGGATTTTGTATAGTAAAGAACAATTTGGCACCAGACAGTGAAGGAGGATATTTCACATGAGCAAACTCGCTCATTACATAATGCGTTAAGAATAACTTAAATAAGTGCAAAAAGTCCATGCTGTAACTGATTAAAATAGTTGAGACTTAAATTAATAATACAAACCGAATGTAGAATGTATACATATCTATTTCAGACTTTGGTTGTGATCAGATGATTTTCATTTTCCTGTATGTCGTGTTTGGTATGACGTATATATGTACAGGTAGGAACTATATTCATAATCAGCGCCGTAACTACACTGAGGCCAGGCGAGGCAGTTGCCTCGCCTAAAATTTGCGGACCAAACATTTATTTTTGTTATTAATATATACATGTAATAAAATATCCCTGAATATATTTAAAATAAAATGTCTCAAATTGTCGCGTGTAATAAACAATGAGGCAATTTATTCTGAGGCACTACGGTTATCTAGAATGCAGCGCCGTAACTACACTGCAGCTGCCTCGGCTAAAATTTGCACACCTAACCTTTACGTGGAAAATTTGTCTTCAACTTAAATGTAAAATAAAATGTCTGAATAACAAAAAATATTACAAGTTGTCGCAAGTTATAAACAAAGAGTGCAACTTGAGGCACTAGATTTGCACCTAAATGGTAGTATACATAGTGCAACATGAGGCACTAAATTTTCACCTTACAGGTAGTATACTTGAGGCACTAGATTTTATGGTAGTATACAAGACAGTTTCCCTTTATTAAATATAGAAAGAAAGTGGCACCGGCACATCTTCCCCTCAATATCGCCAAAATCCAGGTCAATGTTCTGTGAGTAAAAATTGTTAATATGCAAATTTTCGCTCGCTACGCTCACATGGTACTATTTACAATCAATTTAATGATGAGGTTGGCTACACACTTAAGAGTATAAGCATGTGCATATAAGTATTTTCTTCTTTGAGCTCCTGTTTGCTATGAATTTCTTGATGTTCCGTTTCATTACCAAAACAAGGGACCAAAGAATGTAGCAGATGAATTTGTTGTTTTAAAAGTCCTGTGGAGCATTACATTGATCCCTCAATTTACTTGCATTAAAAACGTTCAAGGTTCCCCTTAACACAAATGTGCAGCCTATGAGTTCGTAGGATATGCTGATGAAAGGTGTCTCGAATAGAATAACGATCCTGTCGCCAATTGTTCTCTTCAGAAAATAATGCTTTTTCGAGCTGGCTTCGTCTTCACAACAGCTGTATCAGTGACTACATGTATTATCAATTAGAAAAATAGTTTCTATAAGCTACATAGATAAAGCTCTAAGTGAATACTATCAAATACAGGATATGTTTTGGCATGGTGTTCAAATAATATAAATAATGTTTGTCTAGCTCGCTTCGCTATGTTGAAAGTGTATTCGGTGGTTTAATAGCGTGCTTTCAGAAACGTTCTAGGTTAACAAATACACTGGACCACTACATGGTCATAACTAAGGGTTTCATCGGGTGCAAACGTACCCCTTTTACACTAATTTAAGTGGTCCTTGTTAGGAGTGCAATGTTTTACATTTGCAAAATAAATTCCGCTCGCTTCGCTCGCCAAATGAATTGAACACATATTTAAGAATGTCATGTAGAGAGTAGTTTGTGTTACCTGAACCTCAGATAAATTATGATCTTTTCGCTTGCCTAATAACTACTCGTTTGAAATATCATGTAGAGAACTAATTTGCATGACATGCAACTTGGAGAAACAGTGCATTTTCTTTGGCTCGCTTTGCTTGTCACCTAACATCAATCTTTCATAAGTTCGTGTAGAGAACGAATTTATGTGGCATACAGCTCGGGGAAATAGTGCGAGGATTGATCATATCATTTAGAGAACGAGTTTTTGAGCTAAGCATGCGTCTTTAAGGAGTAAGTTTATGCTGAAAAATATTGCATTTTTTCTGCCTCGCTTCGCTCGCCAAATACCTTATACCCATTAATAATATCATGTAGACAACGAATTTCGTGGGGGGGGGGCTCGTACAATTAGTATTTTTCTGGGTCGCTTCGCTTGCCAAATAATTTATCACCATTCAATATCATGTAGATAACGAAATATGTGGGCTGATACAAATAGTGCATTTTTGTGGCTCGCTTCGCTCGCCAAATAATTTATGTAATATCATGTAGAAAAAACATTTGTGTGGGCTCGGCCAAATAGTGCATATTTGCCAGGCGCGTAGCCAGGCATACGCCCGTACGCCCGGGCGTACGCTCCATAGAAAAAATGATAAAATGAACTGACTCAAAAATGCAATCAAAATCGATGCCTCCCTAGGGTTAGGCATTAATGTTCATTAATGGAGACAGTCTTCCTTTTAGATTCAGGGTATATTCTAGATATTTTTCTTGCTCGCTTCGCTCGCTCATCAATTTTCAAAATGAATTGCATCTGATAGAGATCGAGTCTGTGTTGCACGATGTCTAAATAAATAAACAGTACTACCTCTCTCAATATTTTAATAAGAATCTAGTTATTTATCAAATATACTAAAGCATAGAGCTTGGGTGACATGTTGTCAAAATAAACATTTTTTTCAAGCTTTCTACGCTCGCTGAACTCAGTACTTTACAAAGTAAATATCACCAAACAGAGAACCTGAAGGTAAAGTCTGCGGCTCGGACCCGGTGATTATTATCATTGGAGAATGTACTCCATGCTCCAACTCAAACTCCGTACTCCAATTGGAGTATTTCTTAGTAACAAAAACTGTTGTTACTTCTTTATTACTGAATGGAAACATATGAAATGAGGGTTCATTTTCCTAGTTAGACCATTTGCTACTACGAGTTGCTGTTGGTTTTCATGCTAAATTCTTAAATAAACTGTTTTTCAAGTTGGTGCATGGAGTATGAAGTCCGAGTATGAGTATGAGAAATGTTTATAATCACTGGGCCAGATATAACTGTGCGTTTTCTAGCTCGTTAAAATTAATAAGAGAATACCATCAAGTAGAGAACGTGTATGTATGACCTGTTTTTCAGGCAAACAGTGTTTTTTTAACCTAGCTCTATTCGCACGCTCAATATTATATTAAGTGAATATAATCAAGTAGGGAGCATGTACGTATGACCTGCTGCTCAGGCAAACAGTGTTTTTTCTAGCTCGCTTCGCTCGCTCAGTACTTTACTAAGTGAATATCATTAAGTAGGGAACCTGTATGCCTGCCTGCTGCTCAGTTTTTTCTTACTCGTTTCGCTCGGTTAAAGTACTGTAATAAGTGAACATCATCAAGTTGAGAATGAGTGTACGTGTCCGCTGCTCAGGTTAACTGGTTTGTGTCTAGCTCGCTTCGCTCGCCTAATACCTATATCAGCTGATTACCCGTGGAGTCCGTTGCTATATACGTATATACTCCCCAAAAACTAAATTTTAAAACGGGCGTACACTCTGAATTGACCCAGCTACGCCCCTGTTTGCAATAAATTATGCGATTATTAATATCATGTAGAGAAGAAATTTGTGTCAGCTTCCACAAATAGTCCCCTTTGGGACGTCTCCTCCTGTAAATACCCCGTCACCCAATCAAGACCCGATTTCGCACCCCTTTGGAAAATTCCTAGTTACGGTCCTGTCCTGCCCCAAGACTGCCTCGGCTAAAATTCGTGTCTGGGTACGGCACTGATAATACTTGCATGTTTGAGCATGATAACATGTTGTCTCAGCATGATGAGTCATTATTTCCGTTGTGTAACACACATTTGCATATTTTGTCCATGTTATTGTGAGTTTAATGTTGTGTTTCTACAATCATTAAGTCTATTTGCAATTGAGTACTAGTAACAAAGAGCATTGTCAGCTTTAAACACTAGCAACTGCCAACACATCCATTTGTCATTATTCCAGACAATGGCTTTGGTTGGCTTATATTCGAAGAACTAACGCCTCGGGTGCATTTTGCATCCAAAATATCTACATTTTGCGGGACAATGATGTAATACAGAATGACGTTTTCAAAAACTTCCTCTGTCACATAGTTTGGCAGATGCCCCTATATGGTCATCTCAGTTTGTAAAATTATCTTACTTGAAGGATGGCAATATATAATTATAGCCGTTTGTTCGACGTGTACAAGTGCAAATAACCCCTCTTACGTATTCAAACTCCAATTTAATGTTGAATAGTCCATCTTTTTTAGGTGTGTTAGGTTGGACATCCTGCAGTAGTGAGCAGATAACAAACATATTTCTGATAGTAGATGGAGTGTTCTCGGTGTTTGTCTTCCCTGTGACTATAATGGAATGGCCCAAGCGAATAGGAGGATGTGTTAAGGAAGAAGAGAAAGTCGACAAAGAAGATAGAGGCTGTACCTTCTTTATTATATTATTCCTGAGAATCTGTGCCGCAATATCAGGTACACATTCTTTATATTATTACTGAGAATCTGTGCTGCAATATCAGGTACACATTCTTTATTATATTATTCCTGAGAATCTGTGCTGCAATATCAGGTACACTTTCTTTATTATATTATTTTTGAAAATTTCTGCTGCAATATCAGGTGCACCTTCTTTATTATATTATTCCTGAGAATCTGTGCCACAATATCAGGTACACATTCTTTATATTATTACTGAGAATCTGTGCCACAATATCAGGTACACATTCTTTATATTATTACTGAGAATCTGTGCCACAATATCAGGTACACATTCTTTACTATATTATTCCTGAGAATCTGTGCTGCAATATCAGGTGCACCTTCTTTATTATATTATTCCTGAGAATCTGTGCCACAATATCAGGTACACATTCTTTATATTATTACTGAGAATCTGTGCCACAATATCAGGTACACATTCTTAACTATATTATTCCTGAGAATCTGTGCTGCAATATCAGGTGCACCTTCTTTATTATATTATTACTGAGAATCTGTGCCACAATATCAGGTACACATTCTTTATATTATTACTGAGAATCTGTGCCACAATATCAGGTACACATTCTTTATATTATTACTGAGAATCTCTGCTGCAATATCAGGTGCACCTTCTTTACTATATTATTCCTGAGAATCTGTGCTGCAATATCAGGTACACATTCTTTATTATATTATTCCTGAGAATCTGTGCTGCAATATCAGGTGCACCTTCTTTATTATATTATTCCTGAGAATATGTGCCACAATATCAGGTACACATTCTTTATTATATTATTCCTGAGAATCTCTGCTGCAATATCAGGTGCATCTTCTTTATTATATTATTCCTGAGAATCTGTGCCACAATATCAGGTACACATTCTTTATTATATTATTCCTGAGAATCTGTGCTGCAATATCAGGTGCACCTTCTTTACTATATTATTCCTGAGAATCTCTGCTGCAATATCAGGTGAACTTTCTTTATTATATTATTCCTGAGAATCTGTGCTGCAATATCAGGTGCATCTTCTTTACTATACTATTCCTGGGAATCTGCTGCAATATCAGGTGCACCTTCTTTATTATATTATTCCTGAGAATCTGTGCTGCAATATCAGGTGCATCTACTTTACTATATTATTCCTGGGAATCTGCTGCAATATCAGGTGCACCTTCTTTATTATATTATTCCTGAGAATCTGTGCTGCAATATCAGGTGCATCTTCTTTACTATATTATTCCTGGGAATCTGCTGCAATATCAGGTGCACCTTCTTTATTATATTATTTCTGAAAATCTCTGCTGCAATATCAGGTATCATGAATATTATAATACATTTTATTCACTAGGAATGATGCTATGCACCAATCGAAAATGTGGAACATAACACTAATTCTTGTCTATCTGTTCTAAAATGTTGTGACGTCCATAACTTACCAAGTAATAGTGTTAAAATCATCAAACATTGTGGGAATATTAGTTTGCATGTGTAGTCGAGTTATACCGGTAGCTATTGGCATTCATATGATTCAACCAAAAGCTACTTGTACCAAGCAATGATAAATTGGGAATTTCGTTGTTATTATAGTGACTAGTGGATACATAAAGCAGACTATGTTACTTAAGCAATTGTGAGTCCAATTCTGTGCTCAAACTTCTTATTGGACGTTTCACCTTTTATGACCGCTTATATCATTAGTGATGAACTGTTTAATGTAGGTCGCTCTTAAGCTGGCTTACCATTTGTTAAAATTGCGTTGATATATTTCAGGTACGGTGATAATGGTGCTGAGAATCCATGTATACCCACGAGACAATGATATGTGCTGGACTGTGTTCACACTCCTACAGATTGGTGTAGTTCTAGAATGGGCATTTATGTTGTTTGCCATGTTGCTGCCATTTCTGTTTTACTCATGTTGTTATCTTGTTGCTAAGCGATTATAACACATGTCGATATTTATATTGTTCAATGTTGCCATTCGAATGTAAAGGATGTTGTTCAATTGTTGCTAAGCGAATGTAATGGATGTTGTTCAATTGTTGCTAAGCGAATGAAATAGATGTTGTTCAATTGTTGCTAAGCGAATGAAATAGATGTTGTTCAATTGTTGCTAAGCGAATGAAACGGATGTTGTTCAAATGTTGCTAAGCGAATGAAATAGATGTTGTTCAATTGTTGCTAAGCGAATGAAATAGATGTTGTTCAATTGTTGCTAAGCGAATGTAACGGATGTTGTTCAATTGTTGCTAAGGGAATGTAACGGATGTTGTTCAATTGTTGCTAAGCGAATGAAATAGATGTTGTTCAATTGTTGCTAAGCGAATGTAACGGATGTTGTTCAATTGCTGCTAAGTGAATGTAACGGATGTTGTTCAATTGTTGCTAAGCGAATGTAATAGATGTTGTTCAATTGTTGCTAAGTGAATGTAATGGAGGTTGTTCAATTGTTGCTAAGCGAATGTAATGGAGGTTGTTCAATTGTTGCTAAGCAAATGTAATGGAGGTTGTTCAATTGTTGCTAAGCGAATGTAACCGCTGTTGTTCAATTGTTGCTAAGCGAATGTAATGGATGTCATTCAATTGTTGCTAAGCAAAAGTAACTGATATTGTTCAATTGTTGCTAAATGATTGTAACTCGGTTCATATGGCATTACTGATAACATGGTTCTATAATTGGCATTGATGTTGTTTTATTTTTTTGTACTTTTTTGTACTTTTTTGTATGAATTTATGGTTAAATTTTTTTATGTTCATGCATAAAGATAGAGGAGCATGGTGATTAGTTTGTGTTCTACCTCATTATTCTCAGCTTCCTACACTAGGTCTTCCAGTTATGTGTTCCAGTTATGGTTCAAGTTATGTGTCACTACATTAAATTATCTATTCTATGCAGCACTGTCATTATGATTGATTTGTACATTTACATTTATGAGGCATTTTATACTATAATAAAAATAAAATACTGCCAAACATGTGAATTTCGTTTTTTATTCCTATTGTTACAAAATAGAACATTTCACTCAAACAGATAAAATATAAAATACCGTAATTCATGGCTCCCACAAATATTCTGCAAATTTACCCTGATTTTTCCCTGACTACAGAACTGTTTTCCTTGACTCTTAGAGTAACCAGGCACCGACGCAATGTTTTTGTTTGGGTAAATAGAGAAAATGAAGCTATATAAGCTTTATATGCCAAGAACAGTTTCAGTAACAATAATACGGCTGATGACAGACATAAAATTATTACAATTTAGAAATTCCTGAGTGAGCATAACAAACAATGTTTTGTTCAGTTATTGGCATTTTCTTCGTTAGCTTTGGCACAAATTGACATCCACAATAATGAATTCCATGACTTTTGCTCAATTTTCAGATTTCCCTGACTTAATCTCAAAGTTGGCAGACTTTTCCCTGACCTTGAATAAAATATGTTTTTCCTGACCTTGGGAGTCCTGATAATATCACAGACAAGATTAAGACAAATTCAAACGAGATTTGTGATTGGTTTACTGGTTCCTAGCTAACCATTCTTCTAGAGCAAACTTGGTACCAGTACTAACTCGTCCTTTCTGGTCAGATTTATCACCAGCAGTTTGTAGTAAATCTCGGAATGGTAATCTCACATCTACCTGCTTCTTGTCTTCATCCAAACATATTGCACTGAAATTGTACATATAATACACAACTATAATGTCCAGATATTAATGCAATCTAAACATATAGATAAAGTATAATAAATTAGTGTCTTGAAATGAAGCATTGATGCACAATCAGAATGAGAGAGTTTTCACTATCATACTATCGACTTTTCATTATCGTAATATCATGTTTTCACTATCGCGTTATCAAGTTTTCACAATCATACTATCGACTTTTCATTATCGTAATATCATGTTTTCACTATCGTGTTATCGAGTTTTCACAATCGTGATATTGGCTTTTCGATAGTACAAGACAAAGATAACACGATGGTGAAAAATCGATAGTATGATAGTGAAAACTCGATATAATATCGACTTTTCACTATCGTACTATCAAGTTTTTAAGTTTTCATCATCGTATTATCGACTTTTCACCATCATACTATCAACTTTCATGTTTTGGTTTACATATATGCTGCGATGACCCTAACAGGACACCATATTTTGGCTTTGATCAGCATTTAGGGTTGTCAGATGATTGTTTAAACTGTTTTGTTAATTGTTTGAAAATTAAATTGAATTATAAAATTTTACTTGCATGGGACATTTTGGAAAAGAGCACAGTTGTGATAAGAAATGAATGAAATTTTATACCTAAATGAGCTGTTTAACACCTCTACAGGTACTGCCTGTTTGACGGCATCTTCTTTAGCAGAAACAATAGATTCCACCTTAGCCTTATCGAACCATGCACATGCACCAACTTCTGACGGATCAATATTTACCTTTGATGTTAGACTGTCGGCTGTATACTCATGTTTCAATTTGGCATGTAGATATATGACAGCATGGTGTCGCTTTGGTTGTCCTAGCGTGAGTTTTGGTGGGAATACAGACTGAAATGTATAAACATAATGTAGCGCCCAGAATATTGTGAAAAGCGGGAAAATGTTGAATGAACCACGGAGGTCGATTACTCAAGCGCGCATAATTTATCAGTGTTATTTTAGTTCAGAATTTCCTGATTTTACTTCAGTAGGCTAAACCAGTCAATGTTTATAAACATCACATTTTTCTGGGCACACTATAACTATGTTAACAATGTACACCTTGACTAAACCACCTAGGTCTGGGTATACCTTGACTGGTTTTCTAGTGGTAGAGTGTCTACTTGACATGTGAGATGTCTTAGGTTTGATCCACAGTCTCAACATACCGAAATCATTAAAAATGGTACTGGGGCCTTATTCACCAACATTGAAAGAATTATACTTAAAATTGACAACATTGATAATAACTGCCATTTCTTTGCAACTAGATTTAACCATGGGAAATATATTTGAATATTTGTTGTTACCCACTGAACATGTATGCCCATTTACATCAAAATCAGTTCATTTACATTGTAACAACAAGATGAAAGGGAATAGAACATTTGGCAATATAAAGTCTAAATCTAAGTTTTAAACTTACAAAGGCCCCTGGTATTTCTCCCTTGCTTGGTGTATTAGGGTCCACATAAATGCTGATCTATCTGGCGTCAGAATATGGGACATGTTATGTTTATAATTTACTGAATACTTGCTACCATCTATACATATTTTGGTTTTATCATCAAATGACAATTTAATTCGAGTTACCTCCCTTAACCTAAAATCGGGCAACAATTTACTAAATTTAATATCACCTACAAAGTTAGAAGTCAACATCTGGTCATAACAAGAATAAAATAAATAGAAAAATAATCTTTAGTTTTAAGCTTTAGATGGGATAAATATAGTCTGTTATCAAAAGGCGAGATACAGTGGTCTGGAGAGTCTAACACATGATTTGAAATATGGTATGCTATCTGACCCAAGATTTAAATGTATGTGCACACGTGTAATTGTTTATACCTTGCAGTCACCTATAACCCATTCTTAAAGTGCAAGTACTATTTCCAATGGGGTCATGTGTTTTGCTGAAGGGACAGCAAGTATAAGAGACATATGTAGCCTCAGGGGTGCCCTAGCTCTTTTTTAACAGACTCCTGGTTCTTTAATATGACCGATGTACAGCACCGATACACGCAAAAGTATCTCTGGGTTGCCAATCAGTTCATCCCTAGTTAAGTGGGAAACACTGAAAAGCGCTAACCACATGACAACTGTTCCACCACATTTGTAGTTAATGCTCCATTCATTTTAAGGAGAAGATTCTTCATTTATAACTTTTTTCACAAGAGCACAACTTACGAGTGCTGGATGCTCGACTTTCTAGTTGTTTATAGAAACAAGAGCACAACCTACGAGTGCTGGATGCTCAACTTTCTAGTTGTCTATAGTAACAAGAGCACAACCTACGAGTGCTGGATGCTCGACTTTCTAGTTGTCTATAGTAACAAGAGCACAACCTACGAGTGCTGGATGCTCGACTTTCTAGTTGTCTATAGTAACAAGAGCACAACCTACGAGTGCTGGATGCTCAACTTTCTAGTTGTTTATAGTAACAAGAGCACAACCTACGAGTGCTGGATGCTCGACTTTCTAGTTGTCTATAGTAACAAGAGCACAACCTACGAGTGCTGGATGCTCAACTTTCTAGTTGTCTATAGTAACAAGAGCACAACCTACGAGTGCTGGATGCTCGACTTTCTAGTTGTCTATAGTAACAAGAGCACAACCTACGAGTGCTGGATGCTCAACTTTCTAGTTGTCTATAGTAACAAGAGCACAACCTACGAGTGCTGGATGCTCAACTTTCTAGTTGTTTATAGTAACACGAGCAGACAACAACAGCTCAACTTGTTTTCTTTGAAAACTCAAGCTAAAAATAAACACATCACTTTTACGTACCTCCCATACTGCTAGAATGTTGACATCTTGTTTCTCACACATATCTGTGGTAATGGTTAAACCTGTTTCTTCTTTCAATTCTCTCAGTCCAGCCTCATGTAACTGTAAAATCATCACAAATCTTCATATTGAACAATGTTAAATTATTTTTACTAACACGTTCCTATGAATGAAACACTTACAACTTTCTAGGAATAAAGTGCTAACAAATTTACAAATATTAACCCTCTTTAATAAAGATAGAAATTATTCACAGAATTCTATGGACACATAGTCACACATTACCACTGGACACATAGTCACACATTAGCACAACATTGATACTGAGGCAAAAACTCAAGTAATCTGGTAAAATGACATAGAATATGATAGATTAAGTATTCTAATTTCTTCTTAACAATTTTGATAATAAAATTACATGACATGAGAAACAAGCCAGCACATACCGTTTCATTCTGTTCTATATGTCCACCTGCAATAAGAATACAACATGGTCTCTTTTAACTACAATCGTTTGTAGCTGTCAATTTAATATTAGAGCATACTAAGCACTTTCTATTTATCGAAAAAATGCTGTTTTGGAAATAAGTAAATAACATAATGTTGCGTGTAAATTCAAGTTATGGATCATTTACATAACTACCAATATATCTTATATATTTGCTTTTATTTATACTCGCCAGCAAATAAACCATATGGGCGAGGCTCCCAGAAGGGTTTAGTCATTTTAGTTTTTTGGGGATAGTGCATGATACAGAAGATTCCCCACTGGCCAGTTCAGCATTCCTGGTTCTTTTACATGCCAGGTGTATAGCACCCATACATGGAACCTACGTTTAAAGTATCATCCAAAATTAGTTGGTCAGGCCTGGGACTCAAATCCACAACCCGAGATCAGAAGTCTTGTGCTTTACTGAATGAGCTAAGCAGGCTAATAAAGATATACCCGGCAGGTCAAGGCTTATATATGACTGTTGAAATTAATTGGTATAAACTGTATGACAAGCATTATGCGTACCTGGAGGGACCCAGATTCCAGGAAATGTACGTAGATGATCTCCACGACGTGTAAGAAATATCTGTCCATCTCCAGATTCTAAAATAACTGCTGCACCACAGTCGATACCTCGAGACCGAATATCTGCAGGAAGGGCTGTTTGTACTTCTTCTGTCATGTGATTTATTGGACAAAATGGAGGACGCTAAAATGATTCAATAGGAAAACATAATTACACTCCGTTTTGAAGACATTTTGACATTTCCCAACCAAGTTGTCTACCTTTAAAATTGTGACCATTACCTATTAAATTGTCTCCGTTTAAAGAACAATTTGATATTCCCTACCAAATTGTCTCCCTTTGATAAAAAATTTGACATTTCCCTACCAAGTTGTTTTCCTTTGATAAACTATTTGACATTTCCCTATCAAATTGTTTCCCTTTGATAAAATATTTGATATTTCCCTACCAAATTGTTTCCCTATGATAACAATTCCCTTTGATAAACTATTTGATATTTCCCTATCAAATTGTTTCCCTTTGATAAAATATTTGATATTTCCCTACCAAGTTGTTTCCCTTTGATAAACTATTTGATATTTCCCTATCAAATTGTTTCTCTTTGATAAAATATTTGACATTTCCCTACCAAATTGTTTCCCTTTGATACACAAATTTTGATAAATAATACAATTTGATATTTCCCTACCAAATTGTCTCCTTTTGAAATAAAGTGTACATGTACATTTTGTTATAGCTTGGCTATTTTGACCTGAACCCTACCTTTATGCAAGAATATATTACAATGTTCTTGCTTTGAATATATCAATGTCCGCAAGCAAATCGTGCAATGTCGGTATTTAAAATTTGTGTTTCTACTACATCTCGAATGTCTTCGTGATACTCCCGACTATAAAAACATACAATCAGTGTTGTTTTGTAGGTAATACATCGTTAAAGTTTGCTAATCCAAAGGTCAGCTTGGTATCAAGTTAGCCAAGCTATACTGTTAACATCGAAATAAACCATCTTATTAAATAATTAATAACTGTACCATCAAAGGCAGAAATTAAATTTAGACACAAAATTATGCTAGTAGACGATTTGAAGACCACGTTAATTTGTTTGCAAATGTTATAGCTACCTTCATTTTGACAGAGGATTTGGTGGATGTAGGTGATGGTGATACGTAGAGTTTACCAGATCTGAGTTCAACCATACCTTGACATATATCGTCAGTGTTGTTTCCATCTATATGATTAATTATAGACTGAAATATACCATCAAAACAACTTGTAACAAGAAATGAGATCAGTCACTAATGAACTATTCATGCACTCTTTCTGTTTCAGCCTAAAAACATGTTACTTGTTTCCAGTCACACCCCACAGGTAACAGTATCATTGAAAAATAATTTCCTTCCAAATGCACCTTTTAAAAACCTAAATTTCGAAGAAAAAAAATGTTTTTCAATTTCTTTTTTCATTTCTTTTTCAATGATGCTGTTACCTATGACACAACCTACAACACTTGTAAATAAGTGTAATTTTGGGTGGATAAAACAGGAAAGATCAAGTTAGAACAGTCTGGCCATTCACAAAGTTTAAATAGGTAACATTTCCCATAAATGGGGATTGGATCATGTCAGTTAATCTAGCAACTAGAGGTTTGTAACCAGGGTGAGGAAGTGGAAGTTCAGATGAAATGGGTAATATTGGTGAGATGTATGTGCTAAACGAGACAGCCACACTCATTCACTCCCTCCCTCACTCACTTGCACACTCATTCACTAACCATCACTGTATCATGTGGTGAACACATCAGTTACTTGAAGTAGACCATGTTAGTATGATGGTTGGTGATCCAGCAATTCTCAGAATGGTAAATACCAATATCGAAATTTTAAATATGAATGAATAAAAGGGATGGCATATTTATCTCTTTTTTACCATCCCATTCAATGATAACTCTAAGTTTCTAACAC
Organism: Spisula subtruncata; assembly: GCA_963678985.1. Classification (NCBI taxonomy): domain Eukaryota; kingdom Metazoa; phylum Mollusca; class Bivalvia; order Venerida; family Mactridae; genus Spisula; species Spisula subtruncata. The sequence goes on along the minus strand of OY787663.1, from coordinate 27,310,990 downwards.
AAGCATGCTTGATCTGCTTGAAAGCATAGCTTAACCAAATAACATACCGGTAAAAGCAATCTGATTCTCAGCAAGTAAGGAATGCCAAGCGAAGGCTCAGCGCAAAACAGAGTTCTCAATAAGTTTTAACCTAGCAGGCCGAAATGCCTCACCAACAGGCCTGATAAGGTCCTTAATGAAACAATTTTCTTCAAATTGTGTATAAATTTCACATTTTCAGCCGGCAAAAAATAGTTTTCAAGCGGTCAATTGGGCCTGCAGCATGCTGTTATTGAGAACCCTACAGAGCCCATGAAAGGCTACCCTATTATACAGTCAATCGAATTGAGATGTCAAACATTTACCTTTATATAATAGTTTATAGTGAACATGTGACTTAAGTCTATTATTTCACATTTCCAAGGATTACCATACTGTAAAATCATTTAATTTCATGGTTTGGGTCAAAACTTTAATTTGTGGATATAGCATTTCAGGTAATAAATACAAGGGTCAAATTATTGTTCGACAGGATTTGAATTCCAGGTTGAAGGTGAACCATGAAATCCACCAAATTTTAATCTCCCATGAAAATTAATGGTTTTACAGCAGTGCATGCTTGCTCATAAACAGAGATTTGTCTACACACAATAAAGCAGGTTAATCCGACATTAAACAATTCTGTATTATAAGGATTATATTTTATTTCCTATTGTAACAGATGGATCGAAAGTACGCGGAATAACAGACTACAACATGACACAAACAACATTCACAGTCTCATAGCAAATATAAACAAAAGTTTGTTAAAAACTAAAGCACCAGAAAGCATGTATGTGTCTCTGTAGCTCAGTGGTTTGTGCGCATCTAGTCTATTCTGGCGACCAGGTTTCAAATCTGGCTGGAGGCACACATATATGCCTGCCATATTTCAGAAAAAAGCTGACTGGCAAATAAAGGCTAAGGTCAGCATTTTTTAAACTAAAGGTATATGATCGTACATCAAATCCTTCAAACAACCAAATATAGGCATTTCCCCACAAACTAGTTGTCCAGTGGATAGTAAGTTGTATTTGTAAAGTGCAACTCAATGTTCAATTCCCTTTCAAGCCAGGGCATGCACTTCCATGAAAGTCTCCCAATATGAGGAGAACTTGCTGGTTCTATTTGAAGGGTAAATAGTACTTGTTACAGTGGTTAGGTGAATCACCTTCTGTATACATGTACAACTGATTTCTGCTAACACTGATCCGTTTGGTTCAGATTTTGCAAAGGACTGGAAGGTTTTGTTGACCTTGTTTATGTGAATATTTACTAATTAAACTACATTTATAAAGACAGCACGGTAGTTTACCTCAGTGAAATCTGCCTTGTGGTATGTATCAGAATCTTTGTCCTTCAGATGCACTAAAACACGCTGATTCCCAGTGATAGCGGCCATTTTATCAAACAGAAAGTCGCGGATCTTGCTGGAGTGTATAGTTCTGGTAGAAGTTTGATATGTAGTGTAGTTCACATACTCTGACCTAATACAAGCAGTCTGACATAACTGAGGGACCAGCCGAAGTATTGGTCCAACTTTCATCCAGATGCAGATGATTCAAACCTGAAATTGAAAACAGAGCCTAATATAAGTAATAGCCATATCCCGGGAAATGTTTTATAGAAAAATCACAACAAAACATCAGTAAACTTAGTTGTTTCAGCTGACATTTCATTATATGGGTCACGTGATTGTTGAACATTTCATTACAGCTGTGATTGGTACCAGAATGCGTGTGGGGTGGCCATGCTATTAATTTCAGAAAAAAGAACTTGAAAGATATATTTTCCTAGATCAAGTGCATGCTTTTGCATTCATGAGTGGACTTTTCAAATCTACTGTATGCAGGCTTATCGAGTGATTACTCCATCATAGCATAAATCAAATTGGTAGTTAGCACATGTCAATGGCTGTTCTTGTTTTATACAAATATCATAACATACGTCTATTATAAAACAAAACAAACAAAGATAGAAATAAACCACAGTATAAGAGCAAGGAATATGTAATATATGAGGGTCGTATATTATATAATCCACACAGCAATCACGTCACTCATCTTGGTCGGATACCGAGTGCGGATTTACCATGTGACTTTTTGGCTAAGACTGCATGAAAAATTCTACCAAAAAGCCAACCGTAAATATTTATTCTTTGAGTGATTTTAATGAAACATGTTTGATGTTCAAACCCAGAATAAGCCCTGCACTGTTTAATTTGTACGTACCCACTATTCAAATATATAACATTACAACACCTACTGAAAGCATCTTACATAAATTGTTAAATGTCAGAGTAACAATCTGAACTATGTTCGTAATTATCAATGTGTGTAAGCCTTTTAAAGTATTTAACTACACATACATAATTATCAATTACTATCAATAATCATACCAGCGTTTTTTATTGGTTTGTCTCCAAATTTTGATATGGGAGTGATCCAAGGTTCAAACAAGATACCAATAATGTAACAATCTCTCCAGAGCAGCCCTCCATAGACCAACAACCTTCTCAATAATAAAAGTTCAATATACATCTTGTTCAAGAAGTAACTATGTACTATATTTTTTACTTCTCCAGGGCAATAACCTCTGTGCAACAACCAAAGAGTGTGTTTCCTGAATGGTTTTGCGAAAGGGAGGTTAAAATTGCAGACGATGTACTCTTCTGGGTACTCAAAGTGGACTATAAAAGAAATCTCTTTCAGTGAGAATGCTGAATGGGTTCCATCTTAACTTATTTTTTTAGATGGAATTGATTCTTCATACATGTGTAACCTGTGTGTTACCTGGTAACCTGTGTGTTACCTGGGGATAGAATGGATCAATTTGATCGCTACACTTGTCAAATCATTCTGGTCTTGGACATGGTCACCACATTTCAGGCAACAGATTTGGATGATGCAAGAAGTAGAATTAATGTGCATGGATAGTGTAAAAGTGACTACATTACAATTACAAGATGTCGCCTCTCTTTGTAATTTTTTTTAATTTCTTCATTTTTCCATTATTATTTATTATACATGTTAGTCAAACCAACTCAACTCATACAGTATCACACTGTACTAAAGTCTATGGGCTGAACAGAAATTTAAAAAAAAACATCAGTCAGTTGCATCTATAGCCCTCACCCCAGGGTATTGGTTTGGACACAAAGTTCCCACATAAATTTGCCTGGCAGTATGGGGAAAGCTGGAAAGTAAAAACAGAGGCTATCCACCGTCCATCCCATTGGATGGGGCCGTGGTTGCAACTGACTGATGCATTACAAAAGTAAAAGGCAACCATCAGGGGACAGCATTATTAAATTTTATTTAAATTTACTAACCATAATTTATCAATTGACACTCATCGTAACATTTGTTAATGCATGATGCTTGATGACCATAGCTATTGGTGCACTTTAAAAGACCATTAAATCAACTTACGTTTGTTCAGATGAGATATGAGTTTTGCAATATTTGTTCATTTAAATAAAACAAAGACCTAAATTACACAGATTGGAAACCTGTACCAACTCTCACGATATCTCGCGGCAGGTCTCTGAAATCTCACGAAATCTCGTCCATTTTTAATACCTTATATCTCCAGTTCTTATATACTTACGAAAAAAACAATAAGTCTATGCAATAGATTTATTATTCAGCTTTCAAATGATACCCCATCAATTGAAATAGGTCAAGGAATAAAACAACAGACCCTGAAGAGCCAGACCTACTCTCATTTTCATCAAATTAAAGTAAATTCTAAGTTTATCAGAAAATACCTGATTTGCCCCATTCAAATCCTAATTTTTTGTATTTTATGAAAGGTAGACAAAAATGAGTTCCTTTGTGTTGAAAAAGAGACTTAGCTCTTCAACATGATACATTGCCCATTAAAATTGGATGACTAAAAAAAGTTTTATGCACAATAACTGAATCTGCTGCATGTTATTTTGCGTTTTCTCTAAATTTTCAGTTGAGTGTCCAATCTGTGTAATTTAGGTCTTTGAATAAAATGACTTTACAATTGATTAAGTCAGTTACATGTAAAATAGAAACCTTTCACTAGTTTTCTCTTTAAAATCATTGCATGCACTTCGATAAACATATTATACCAAGTGCAAGTGTCTCTGTAGCCATCTGAAAATAGTAACTACAACAATATGATCATTGATAAAGTAAATCAAAACTGAAAGTAGAAATTCCAATCTCTGAAATAATCAGCATAATAAAACAGCACCTATAAAACCAGTCAAAGTGACATCACACTAACAATACAGCATCTTTACATGTCGGTTACTTCACACGATTGACGTGTTTACAAATAGGTAGATCTATTATAATAGTAAAATTTGTGTTTACCTTACACTCCTTTGACATGAGTCACGCATGAATGAACCAGTCCGGGCAGCAAACTTTATCTCTACAAAGATCTCGATCAGTGTACAATAGACGCTCAATACAATTATGAACAAACTCAAGCGCTCGGAGGACCCGGTTGTTGTTTATTTGAAAACCAGTCAATTTTCGCACCTGGAAAAATGAAAAATTAACCTACTGGCTAAATTAACAATTAACAAGAACACGATGACCCAGTTTTGTGGGGTGTAAGTATTGACTGTTTATATTCTCTTTTCTTTAAAGTTTGGAACGTGTTTGAAGTGATGATGGTCGTTGTGTAAGGGTGTCAATGCTGCAATACCTTGGGTTATTGTGTCAAAAATGAAACTGATTACTGAACATTTTGTGGGGGAGTAAATGACTAACATGATTTTGAAACTTGGTAGCCTTATCACCGATAGTTCATTATCTACGTTTGCCTGTATGTGTGTAATATGCAATTTTGTGGTTTAAAGGAATGTTGATAAATTCATAATTCAGGTACTGTATTATATATTTTTTAACTTTTTGTATAAATTTCCTAGAGGTCCGGTTATCAAACCTCTAGCCCTGGATGGTGCAGGTCACGTTACTGGACGGGACTTCTAGTTAAAACTCTTAGTGTAAGCTGCAGGTCCTGTTAATAGACATTCAATTAATTTCACCATTCATTATCATTTTCTGTTTACTCACAGTTTAATCACCTTATTCTTACCCGTGTCTCTCGTTTCTTGCTCCAAAGCACAATAAATTGCATTGTATATTGCATGAAACACGCATTGTGTATCTTCATAATATTGTTTTAATTTTGAAAATCGATAAATTATTAATGATAAGGCAAGTTTTTTTCGAGGCAGCCATAAAATTTTATGCTACCGATCATCGCCATATAATTATCGACTTACAGTGTACCGAATATACCAGAAAAACGATGATTAACTGAAAAGGCCGAGTGCGCGCATTGCATTATGGGCGTTTGGCCGCTCGGCAGATAAAAATCTATTTATAGAGTTGCCTATCCGTTCTAAATACATATCTGTGACGCTTTTTATGAGCAAAATAATATTCGGACAAGTATCACTCGTTTTAATTGTATTTTTTTGGACAGTTGACACTTCCGGACAAACAGTTTAGACGCTTAACTTTGTTGAATAATTCATTAATATTGGTATCAAATCCTCAGGGGCGTATTTAAAGGGAATCTGGAAGAAAAAAATATTCAAGATCAACAAATAATTACTTGTATACCGAAAATATCGTCTGCTGTTTTGATTTTGACATCAGCGCCACTGGCGGAACGCAATTTTGTGGGCATGCGAGATATAGCTAAGCGTGTGTATCAAAGATATGTCAGAATTATTGGACCTGTCAGCAAATAGGGACTGGGGAGAACTCCGCTACATTCCTCCCTCCTCTGGGATTTGAGGAGCATCAGCCATGGGTCATTAAATACTACATAGCTCTTGTCAGTGAGATCCTCAGTTTCAAAGTGGGATGATACAAGAGATCCCGGGATGAAACTCTACCACTTCCCGAATAGACAGTGACTCCATCATTCCATGGTTCTTTAACATGCCATACACGTGTAGTATGCATCCCTAGGTGTAAAGCACCGATACATGCAAGTCTGCCTTTATGTTACTCTACCATGATGGCATCCAATTAATTTTTGTGGGAAAGTTCAAACACTTTAACTAGCTGAGAATTCAAACATGGTACCTCTCAATCTGTAGTAAATAGCTTTATCCACTTGACTCAAGTTGGCTGCCACAGGCACAAAGTTCAGTATGACTTTCCCTCAGTCCTAAAATGTTGTGTTCCATATCAGGTTGAAAAATATTTCAGCTAAAGTCATTAAACTTCCTATTAAAGATAGTCATCATGGAAAATTGTGCATCAAGGCATTTTTTTTTCGGATTCCTCTGATATTGAATAATGAAAGAGTTGTAGGCCTACTTAGCTCTAAAAGTGACTGAGGTACATGTACATGCAAAAAAATACATGTATGTTAATATGTTTGAAATTCCATCTCCAAATTAATGAGATATTTGCTATTTATAAAGCCACTGACATTCCATGTTCTAAAAATAACAACTGACATAATGAATGGAAACCGAAACCGATCCCTTATCAATATCTCTACATTTCATCCTTTCATACTTTTATCATAATGTTGTAAAATCATTATTATTTGTTGGGGATTTTAATGTGGTGTATGACCTCTACCACGAAATTAAACCACCACAAATATTATTGAATCTATAGTATTTAACTTAGTGGGCAATGTTTCCTTGAAATTACATCATCACTTAATGTTCTTTTTCACAAAATCCAAAATTTTGTCCCAGTGAAATTGAATGATTGGGTGTATATTGAAGGGTCAACATGATGCACACAGAGGATTTTCCAAGCGTCAAAATGGGGTATTTTGCAAAACTTGTGCGTCAAAACCCGTAGCTACGAGTCAAATGAAAGCCCTGCTCAGAACATTATTATGGCCAGAGTCTAAGCCATGTCAAGCTCTTATGAAATAGCTATGTTTTTTACCAAAATGATCAGGCCTTCAGGGGGAGGGGGCTCAGAATCCTCGTGGATGTGTTGGTTAACCAAGCAGCTGATCACTGAGAATACTAATATCAAACTGTTGACTCATTTTTAGCTCACCTGTCACAAAGTGACAGAGTGAGCTTTTGTGATCACTCTTCGTCCGTCGTCCGTCTGTCCGTCCGTCAACAATTGAGTTGTGTCCTCTCTAGCGGTCACAATTTTGGCCTAATCTTTATGAAACTTGGTCACAATGATCATCTTAACAAAATCTAGGCCAAGTTCGATATTGGGTCATCTGGGGTCAAAAACTAGGTCACTAGGTCAAATCAAAGGAAAACCTTGTGAACACATTAGAGGTCACAATTTGAGCCTAATCTTTATGAAACTTGATCACAATGATCATCTCTGTAAAATCTAGGTCAAGTTCAATATTGGGTCATCTGGGGTCAAAAACTAGGTCACTAGGTCAAATCAAAGGAAAACCTTGTGAACACATTAGAGGTCACAATTTGAGCCTAATCTTTATGAAACTTGATCACAATGATCATCTCCATAAAATCTAGGTCAAGTTCGATATTGGGTCATCTGGGGTCAAAAACTAGGTCACTAGGTCAAATCAAAGGAAAACTTTGTGAACACATTAGAGGTCACAATTTGAGCCTAATCTTTATGAAACTTGATCACAATGATCATCTCTGTAAAATCTAGGTCAAGTTCGATCTTGGGTCATCTGGGGTCAAAAACTAGGTCACTAGGCCAAATCATTGAAAAACCTTGTGAACACATTAGAGGTCACAATTTGAGCCTAATCTTTATGAAACTTGATCACAATGATCATCTCCATAAAATCTAGGTCAAGTTCGATATTGGGTCATCTGGGGTCAAAAACTAGGTCACAAGCCTTTGAAGGCCAAATCATTGAAAAAGCTTGTGAACACACTAGAGGTCACAATGTGAGCCTAATCTTTATGAAACTTGATCACACTGATCATCACTAAAAATTTTTGGTCAAGTTCGATATTGGGTCATCCGGAGTCAAAAACTAGGTCACGAGGCCAAATCATTGAAAAAGCTTGTGAACACACTAGAGGTCACAATTTTGACCTTATCTTTATGAAACTTGATCACCATGATCATCATTATAAAATTTAGGTCAAGTTCGATATTGGGTCATCTGGGGTAAAAAACAAGGTCACGAGGCCAAATCATTGAAAAATCTTGTGAACACACTAGAGGTCACAATTTTGACTCTATCTTTATGAAACTTGGTCACAATGTTTATCTCTATAAAATCTAGGTCAAGTTAGATACTGTGTCATTTGGGCCAAAATCTAGGTCACTAGGCCAAACAGGTGAGCGACCCAGGGCCCTTTGGACCCTCTTGTCTATGATTCTTAGTCTATCTGCTGTTAAATAGGAATCTGCTTTAACTCAGTGTGCTTCATCTGTGAATATATCTAAAATAATCTTAAACGTATCTGAAGCTAAAATTATGGTTCTCTAAACTGAACTCTGCATATTACTACCATATAGCAAGAAAGTATCACCCATATTTTAATTCATGTTCACATAAAAAACTTGAAATCTATCTTATGCCTTAAAGGGCTTTGATTTATGATGAAGTTTGTTATCATTTTTGTAAAAACTGACGGAATAATTTAAGATTGCTCCTTTCTTTGACATTGAACTACTACTGGTAAATTTGTGTCACTGTGTCAAACAATGACAGTAAACTATGACATGTGAATGTATGAACAAGTCCTAGACATACAGTATCAAATTTTTGATAACAACTGCAAAATATGTGTACAAACTACCAATATTTAGGGCACCGTATTAGGGATTTTACATCATATTGATAATATTTGCATGAAATGTCCCATGATATTTTTACCTTGGTAGATAAAGAGGCTTAGATGTAAACTAAATGACCTAAAACTGCAATGTTAATGCATACCAATGGTACTTGTCAGGTTTAATTTTAAGTATGCATGTCCTTGTGGGGGTTATTCAGTAAAGTTGAGTGACTGAAAGGCAGACTTATTCCTTTATTGTATGATATTACACTACAGATAGTCAAATAATCTCACAACATGACTGTACAATGTTGAATGTGTATTACATTACAATTACTTGGAAAAATTCCAGCCTGGTAATTGTATATGCAAATCTAACGTTTTAAGTTCATGTGTACCAGTCTGCAAATAATATTGTTGGGCTGTCACAGCAACTGTTGTCCAGTGGTTCTCTTGTGCTGGAATCGTAATCCTGGGCCAACAATCTAGGTTTGATTCCAAGGCGCAGCAGGTCCTACCCTTCTGTGAATACGTCTCATTCTGAAACCAAGGCTTACCAAGCACCCGGTTTTGATTTCCTGTTGCAGCTAGTCATACCTTTTTCATGAAATTTTTACATCAATAGTTGATTTTATTCCACATGAGGAGAATGATGCTGGTTTTGCGGGTATGTTTAATAGTTGTAGGCCTACCAGGTATTTTAATAGTATGAGTTAACTTATGACATGGTTCTGCTGCAATTGGTTAGGAGAATCAATGCCACATATAACAGACAATTCTGTTTAGCAAAAGCATTAAATCTGAATATTATAACTTTGACCATAAACTACTATTTTGTGAATCCTTAATACTGTGAGTAATAAATGGCTGATTCATCAGGTATTTATCAATTTCCTGTTTTATATATTTGTTTGAAATTTCAGATCTTTCAACTTGATCATTATGATAAATTACAACGTGTGTGATAAGAATGTGGTTCCAGGTTTGTGGTGGGATTTAATGTTCAATGTGTAGGAGTCTATGTATGCCCACATTCTTCAATACTTGGTGTTTCAATTTTATTATCCAGATACATGTACTCTACAGTGTATATATTTTGTGCCCAAAGTTGTGGTTAAAGTTTGTATTGGCATGTTATGCATAAATTGTGGGTGTTGAACTTTGTGAGATTTCAGTGTGATTGTTTGACGTCTTTTCAACATTGATTATTTAAATAATTGTGAATGTCCATCTTAAGATTAACCACACCTAGGACATTGGTATTATATCTGACACTGGTCCAATCAGCAGTAATAATATTGAATACTTGTATCAAGCTGAGCTGATAAGCCAGTATCATGATACATGTACTTATATCGATATAATTCCTGTCATCTTTAGTCTCTTTGGGCAATAAATGTTCAATAAGGAATTATTTAATAATTTTATTGCTAATATGCTTTAATTGTAACTGTGCTGTTGCTGTTCTTTAATTCATTAAATCTAGCACAATCTTGAATATGTATGTAATTTGTTTTGTGTGAATGTCACTAGAGAGTCAATTCTAGCAGAGGTCAGACCCGTGTTCATGCTTGGGTCAGCATTTGTCTGGTATTACACCACAGGGCACTACCTAATCATCTTCGGGTGGGCCATCCTGTCATTATATGGATAGCTCTTTGTACATGGCAGGTACGCTTAGTCACTAGCCCTGTGCACAACCCTATAGCTCTTTCCACATGTGGGCTTAGAACCGACGACAACATTAGGAGTTACCACATTAGGAGATCTGTAAAAAAGACATAAGACCTTGGGACAGAGATAGACCTTGTGCATTTGCAAACATCTTTCATAAACATTCATGAACATTTAAATTTTGCATAAATTTCTGCAGTTTTATGATTTAATATTGTCAAGATGCAATTAAGCAAACAATTTAAATATTGAGAGTGCAGACATTTTATTGCATTTATACATTGATGTATGCATTCCGAGGAGACGTTCACCTCAATTTGATTAAAATCTTTTCTACAAAAACAGTCTCCCCATGCGATAAAGAAAGAGCCACGATTGTACTGTATAGTCTGTACATCATTCAACATTCATCCTATATCATGATAGATTGTCAGTTTATCATGAACAAAAATAATGCTTTTTATGACTGAAAAACTTCAGTTTTTAAGCCCTTCTCTGATTGTTTGTTTGTGAGTATAATTTGAGTTTTAATATGGACCAATGATAGGCATGAATAAACGCGTCTGTAAAGTATCACAATATCACTACTTATTACTGTAACATTTACACAAATGTCTATGAGACAATCAGGTGTTCCCAGTATGTTAAATTGTCAAAAAAAATTCCTGTTTTAGTAATGACTATTCTTTCTGTGAAAATCAAAATCACCTCCCTAAAGTCATATGCGAAATTGAGCCAATAGAATATTTGTACATTTGATAAAGCAGAAATTGATGTATTCCTCCTAGAAACATTGTCATACATGTATAGTCAATCATGCATAACGGTCGATGACCAGTTTAGTTTGTTTGGTCAATATACATGAGGTAACCTATTGTCAGTCCCCTGTGTCCACTATAAAGTTCAATGGTTAAGCTTGGCTGATTATCATATTGATCTATGATGTCCAGTGCTTTCAATTAAATGTCCAGGGGTTGTAAACGTTGATAAGGTCAGCCATAAACAATTATTTGTGTACCAAATAAATAACTGGTAGACTAGACTAGTTCTTACCAAATCGAACGCTCAGCAGTTTTAGACTTCTCGAAAGATTTAGGCTTATTGCAGACTCACAAAAATTCAGCTCATACGAGCCAAAGATTTGAAACAGTGTCCAGCTTGAGTCTGCAAAGTCTGTGTCAAATGAAGGTACCCGTACTAAGTTTCAACAACTTTTTAAGCCTTTCCCTGTGCTGTCAAATAAGATTGAACCTAGGAGAAGTTCACAGTAACTGATCTTTAATCTATAACTCTCCATTTGTGTCCTGAGTACAAACTGTTTGCATTTGTAATTACATTGGTGAAGTTTGCTTTCACATGAAGGTTTCTTTAACCTTTCTGTAACCAAATAACTGACTGAGAGGCTTATACATAATGTATTAAATACGTTTACTTTGTATTGAAAAAACGTTCCTAGGTCGTATATTATCCATTATAAGGATTATAACAAGGTTGTCTTACACTTTTGTATTTCATTTGGTCATTGAACTTCTTACTGCTGGGTCAGACTGTCTTCCCCACAGTTTCTTTGGTGATAATAATAATGTACTTTCAAGGTAAATCATGATCTTTTACAATAGGTAAAACGGTATAGTGATAGACATTCTTGACGTTCTGAAATTGGAAAACATGCTTGTTTTAAGGGCTTTTGTCGTCGGCACATTAACTGGTAAATGCCTTAATGGCGTACATATTTTTTCAAGAACATTGAACATACAATACTGTACATTGTGCACCAGTCAATTGCATCCACAACCCCTCCACCCCAAGGGATTGGCCACGAATTTAACTTTTGGTTTGACTAAACCCCACCCTTCCCCAGCCATGCGGGGGCATTCTGATGGTAATTACCCCCGTCCTTCTGTAGCGTTACACATTAAAACCCTCGAATATTCTATTCATATGTGTCAAAACACAACAGAAAATGTGTACATGTATATTGTTGCTTAAAACTATGTACTACAGTGTTTTGTATCTAGTAAACACCAAAAATATTGTCATTTGGGGATTGGTTGGTGTTGTTTCTGTGGCAGAGAAAATGCCGTATTGAAAGTTTTGCCTGGTAAACTCACGGCTATATGAGTATATGTCCCTGCTGATTTGGGAATAAAACCCCTGCAGTCGTCGGGCAGTGCGTGGGAAGCTGGAAAGTAAAGACTTGACCGTTCCCCCGCTGTCCCCTGTGAATTCCCTAAGTCGCAGGGGTGTGGATGCAACTGACTGGTGCATTGTATTGATTATCATATAAAAGCATATAAACACAAATATGCATAAATTACCCATCTAATTTGTTAGAAAAATTTTAATTACCAAACTGCTTGCCAAATGGCATTCACTGGGATGAAATAAAATTCTGCAGTTGTACACATTTATTGCAATGTTTGCAGTTCGATCATGATCCTTGCATGGATTATGCACGGATGTTTGCATTGTTGGTCACCCTCCCATTCCTGGTATAGTACAGATAATTTAACACGATCCTTTGCCTTTTATTAGCATAATTTAACAGCTGATATATTGTCTATATTCATAATCCTGGTTGTTGGTGTTTTCATATTAAGCAAAGAGAATCAAGAAGACGCTCGAAGTGTAATATGAACACAAACTTAAGGACCAATTTTGCACAATTTGCTGACAGAAATTTGTATATTTACTACAAGAACATTGTTATATAGTCATACAAGTTGAGGAACAGATCAAATTCTCCATACAATAATCGTGGAATGATATGATAATGTTGAGACAAGGTGACCTTGGTTGATGTTAGGATTGTGTGACTTAAGTGATTATCATATAAATATACAGATTGTCTTATCTCTACAATGTGTGAAGTGATCCTTTATTGGTAATAATAGTGTCTGGCTTGGATTGACATTGCTTTAATACCTAGGTGTTATATTTATGTTTGCTTCTGACATGTTACATAACTCACTCCCCTCTATTTAGCCACATGCTTCTCCATCCCATCACCTTTAACATTCATCAACACCAATCTCGACCCCTTCAACTGCTGCAAGAACCGCATGCTAATAATAAATTCCCTTACTCCACACCAACTACGATCCCTCCACATCCACTTGAATCATTTTACTCCACTCTCACTCTTATGTCCAAATCGTGAAAGCTCGGCTATTTCCGTTTGTCTCCGGTAAATGTATGTATTTTGCATTGAATAAAGACCGATGTGATCAGCGTGCTCCATGACCATATTCTAAACAGTGCCCACACCTGACATTGCCATGGTTACCTGGATTTCAATTACTAGCAATTGTCACATCTTGTCCTGTATCAATAATCATTATAGTGGCTTCATCAGATTACTGTAAAATCATTAATTTTTTGGGGGGATTAAATTTTGTGGATTTCGTGGTTCACATTCAACCAGGAAATCAAATCCAATCAAACATTTTAACCCTTGTATTTATTACCTGAAATTCAAAATCAATGAATTCACGTCGAAACGGTCTTTTTTACCAAAACCACAACATTGTGCCATCGAAATTAAATGATTTTAGTATTTACAGCACTTGATGATATTTAGAAGTTGTCTCCCTTTGTTAATCAATTTTGAATACACTTTATAGCCGTTCATGGTAAAAGCATCTATTCGTGGTCATCCAGGCCACTATAGCATAAAACCCATTGAAGCTTGTAATGTGATTTATGTGTTTTATTGTCCAAGGATGTTTTATCTTGCCGAATATCAAGGACTTGAAGGTTATAAACTGTAAAAACTAAGCTACAACACAGGCTGGAATAAATTAATATTTTGATTTGTCATCGCAGTTTCGGGCCACCCATTCCTAGTTTCAGGCCGCCCATCTTTTTATTTGCTTTAAAAGTCAATAACCAATCTTTTTTCAATTTTAAAACATAAATATATCTATTTTGTCCAACCTGTGTCAGACAAAAATACTACAATGTTATTCAAGGGAGACAATCGGTCAAAATAAAAAAATCTGATCAAGAATATTGAAAATATGAAAAATAATAAGCGTGGCCTTATATGGATGTATTGACCAGCCAGTTGTCAATATGTCCCCTATGGTGGACAACCTTGACCAATCATTTCTTACATAATTCGTTAAAATTATTCAAGCGGTAAGAAAATTGAATTAAGCCATAAAATCTTTCCAATGGGTCAAAAGGTCACCAATGTAATTTAAGCCATAATTGGAAAATTGAACCTAGGTTAAACAGCTGTAGGTAAATCAGATACCTGAGACGAGAGTGTATGATGCACATTTTAAGTTGAATTTATTTAAAATTCTTTGTGTGTTATTTTAGGGTCACAGTGTTAAATTCACTTTTGATTGTTAATCTTTCCAATGGATTGCAATCGTACAATCTTGTTTAAATTGGATCAAAATTAATCAAATAATGGATACTTTACATTCTTGGACCTAACTGTGTGTTTTGGATATTGGTTCATTAACGAATCAATTGGAATTGGATTGATTGTTGTAAAACGTGGACAAATTGTGGAGATGTTTGTGATATTAAAAGTTGGGAATTCTTAACTGAACGCTAAGAATATAAACTCAACGTATGATTTGATCTGACTGTTTGCTCAGATGTGATTTAAACTGTTTATTGCAGTTTTTAGGATATTATAAAATTTATACTGCTTAATTTCACTTTCTACAATTGTATAAGAGTATTATAAAGTTGTGAATTATAAAGATAATAACAATAAACGTTTGTTTTATTGGACATTTTGAAGTGGACACCTCACCTGTGATTACTGGTACTGTAGTATATAAACTTCTGTCACACTGTGTCTGGTATCATAAGGTATCATAATTCCTCGTTAATTACATTACCTGCCGTGTTTAGGTTATAATATCCGCGGTCTGGTCAACTGTGACGTAGATATTCCATATATACCACGGCTGCATCATTGTACAGACTACTAGATATCTCTCACTCACTACTGTATGGTGGTTAGATTAGTGGAGGACAGGTTTAACTGTTCACTGCTGAGATAGTGTGCAGTCACGTAGTGTGCAGTCACTCACGATAGATAGTGCAGCTGATACTGCAGTCTTAAATATTTCTGACTTAAGTCTTCCTTAAGATTGAGCTTAAGCTGCAGATATTGACTTGAATCTGTCTGGCAGTCAATTCATTTGTGCTGGAGCTTTAAAGTATTAATTCCATATTTATTAAATTTTGAATGAATTAGTTTTTATAGTGATTGGTGAACATTGAAATATTGATTTTGAACAATTTTCAAGAATTGATTTTTCATTGATTACATGAGGTTCTGGATATATACAGTTATATGAGCAAGGTAAGTTGACCAGTAGATGATCAGATCTAAATAGACTATAAATATAATTTATTAATTTGGGTTTTTTATTTTATTGTATAATATTTATAAATATTTTCAATGAATGATCATACATATGTAAAACTTATTTCCTTCAAAGTGTTGAAGAGTTAAAAACTTGGTACATACAATCTTTTAAATTATTAATATAATTAATGCATTGAGTTTTATTTAATTGCACGATAATATAAAATAATTTTGACGGAAAATTGTTGTGAGTAATCTTTAATATATCAAATTTCTATAAAAATGTTTAAGTTAGTTCCTGACTGTAGTGTTTTAATTCTAGTAATAAATTTATTAAAATTATCAATAAATAAATTTTAGTTGATCAATTTGCTAAATATTTATTCATTTGACTATCAGTTATAAACAATTGTGTTTTTCTTTTGTGGACTTTGACTGGTGTGTACTATGTCTTATGATGTTCTGTAGATTTTGATAAAATCTAGATCTATAATAATACATTTATATTTGCATAAATCTAAAATACAATTATTTTTGCATAAAACACTTATTATTATGACAAAGAAATGTTATTTAAACTTTAAAAGTTACTAGTGTAGAAATAAAATGAATAACTTGTCATGGAAACTATTGCAGACAACGAAGATGAAAATACAGTTTCGGACAAGTTTATTAGATTCTGTTCTTTCTACTTTTGTCCTTGAGATAAACCTGTATGAAATTATGACATACATTGAGGAAAAGCTATATCATGCAAGGTCAAAGATACAAAAATGTAGGATGATTTTAATATGCCAAAAAATGAGCTTTGAAAGTTAAATAGTTTAAAAAGGTTAACATTGAAGTGTTGAATTTGTTAAAATAAAATACCTAGAAGATATAACAGGAGAAAAATTAAATTTCCTACTATACTATGGTCTCAGAAACACTGTCAATAAATACTTAAAAAAGAAAAATATAACGTTAGAGAAAAACAAACACTTTCTAAATCCAAGCATGAGTTGCTATATTCATCCAATTCTAACAAAAAAGGATGCTAATAAATTTGTATATAAAACACTGATTAAAAATGATGAAATACCCACAAGCAAACCCAAGTGGGAATCTGTAAGTAACAACAATATTGACTGGGACTTTATATATAGCTATGTTTTTAAATATACCAGGGACACATACATACAATGGTTACAAACTAGAATTGTACATAAAATTCTAGCTACCAATACCTTACTCTTCAAAATGAAAATTAAACAGAATAATCTATGTACTTTCTGCCAAATGCAAGAAGAAACGATAAGTCATTTATTTTGGGAATGCTGCAGAATAAAACCAATAATACAATTTTTAAATGATGAAATAATACTTTTTAACCCAAATTTTAAGATAAATATGATAGCTATCATATTAGGATGTGGAAAAAAGGAATACATACCTATCGATATTCTTTTTCTTGAATTTAAAAAATATATTTACTTATGCAAAAGAAAAGAAATCTTACCTAGTACTGTAACATTAAAAAATAGCTTAAAATTTGCATGGGAGATATATTTTAAATCAGGCATTACAGAAATAGAAAACAAAAGCTGGGAAATTGTTAAAAAAAATTGTCTCCAAACATAGGTACAGAAAAAAGAAACATTGTCATACTCTAGATTACATAAAGGTGGTGAAACTTGTTATTATTTTTGTCACTGTTTGACGGAAAAAGGTCCAAAGCCCCTTCTATTGTCCCCTATATTGCATTGTTATTATTGACTTTCTTCATTCTATCATTGTATTTATTGCTTAATTATGTTGTTGAATATTGTAAGGTTTGTGGGGGATGATTCTCCGACCCCCACAAAACCAACAGACGGGGACAATAAATGGGGTTACCCTTGTGGGCCCGAAACGAAAAAAAAACAAACAAAAAACAAAAAAAAAAAAAAAACATTGAAGTGTTCATCTAAGAGTTGTAAAATATCATACAAAATGATTAAAGTAATAAATTCTGATTCATTTGAAATTGGTTCTCGACTTTCTTCAAGCATCAGTTAAAAGTATTGTGAATTTATGCTTCTGATTTTGTTTCTCAGAGTTTAAAACTAGCACACCATTCATCTTATAAATAATAATATCATGGAAGACTTTTTACAATATAAACTTATCAATTATGTTAGTCATAATATGTGTTTAAACGATATTTTTGCTGTTTACTTTATAATAATGGTGCCTAAACTAAAGGTTTACTGCTTTATAGGGTATTTTTTACTAATTTACCAGCATTTGAGAGCCTGAGTGCTATCAGCAGATCAGCAATTCTGATCCACACTTTGACATTTTACTTCCTCAATTATACAGGTAATTAAACAATAAATGAGTAATATACGTATATGTGTGACTGAGGTAATATTTAATGATACAAATTATATTGTACTATCATATGTTATAATAATGTTAATTAGGCTGTCATTGATGTGCGTCACTTTCTGAATCATACATGTATAATATATAACACAATACATGTATTCATAAAACTAGATGCAACTTAATTTATATAAAATTACTGCCTAATTCACTGACTGTAAAGTTATTGAACATGGCAGGGATTTTTGCTCACACTTTTTTGTGTATATAAAAAAAGGTAAACATCAAAATTATTGGATATTTTTTATATGATAGTTTGTGAAATTTGTTGATCATGTTTTATTTGCAAAATGTTGATTATCTTAAATTAAAAATATCTTGATAAATGTTTTAAATTATTATCATTATGTCAGATAATAACAATTTGTACTTGATAGTCAAAAATATCTTGTGTTGTAAAACAAATTTGTTAAAGATATATGAATGTTCTTAAACATGTAATTATTGAAACAGCTGTAGGCTAGGTATTTGAAGTATTAGGTATCTACATTGACCATCTGTAAATTACCTTGCCCTGTGGGTGTGTAGCCTTGACTTCACTGGTCAGTGTCCGAAATGCTTGATCAACTCCGAATTCATGCTCTTAATTTCATGATAAAACTCATTTCATGTAGCTGGATTTCATCATACACTGATTATTTTGTATTTTTTTATCAGATACCCAGTGTGTGCAAAAATTCATTTGAGGTGACTTAAGAGTAGCAACCTCACTCAATTTTTGTAAGACCACCAAAATTAAGAGAGTCTCTCACCGAAAACATACCAAACTGTTCCCTTGTTCGTTGAAGTCTTCATTATTGACCTTTGTTATGTCTCCAATATTTAGTGTGAGAGACGATAATTGTCTATGTGCTGTTGTCCAGATGGATGGATACATCTCACAAAGTTTCCCTGCTTATTCTCGTCTAATCCACTGATCAGATTTTAGTGATATTTCGCATGATTACTAAATTAGTACCAAACCTAGTTGTACATATCTGTTAGGATTTTGTTTAGGTCAGATGGTTTATGCAAGAGTTATGGCCCTTTGTTGGTAACAAAACCCTTTAATCATATAAAATGTTAATACCGTATGTTACAATTAACAATGTTTCATAGTGGCCATGTTTAGCACTATGTTATGATATTGTTACAACAATACTGGTAAAATACAGCATAATTATGTTTTTGGTTTTAAGCTTGTATATTGATTTCCACATGTTTATATATCGGTAATGTATTGCTATTGCGTTATTTCATTTCAATTAGTTTTACATTATTAATGTTTTGGAATATTGACAGCTAGTTTGGAAATACCCAATGATAGGCAGGTTTACAATTGCTATTATTAGAACTAGATATTTTGAAATACTGCCAAACATGTAAAATCTTATTAACGAAACTCCAAAGAGGCAGTGCTGTATGTAAACCAAGGATGACTTCTACCTAAATAGATGTATTACAAATGTTATAAAATCTCCTACCGTACATACATTACATTACTTATAATAAACGTCTGTCAACTCTGGTAAACAAATTGCAAAACATAATATCTAATTCACAAAGAGCATGTGAATGACGTCATTATACCTTCGGATCATTCATTTAAAAAGTATTATTTTGAATGATTTGTTTATTTCAAATGAAATGTGTGTGGGTTGATAGTGTAACAGTTTGTTGAAAGTTAAGGGTGTATCTATACTTAAAGAACTGTTAAATTTAGTTGACAAAGTTCACTTTTGAGTTAACTTGTAGTCTTTGTGGTGAATTTATATGATTTGGGCATTTTTACAACCCTTTGTCTACCTTCGAAGGTAATTAAGTATATCTCTGAGCACTATAATTAGGAATGCCTGTGGTTGACCACATGCTACTAAATGAAAATTGAACTGCCAGTGTTAAAGTTAATTTCAAAAGTTTAATTAGATAAGAGCTTGTCCATACTAGTATACCTGGTAATCATTAACTTCTATTTATAGACTGATGTTTCGGAGCCAAACTCAATGGAAGACCCAGGTTTATGCTGTTGAACCAGTCAGTTGAAACCACACCCCCATCACAAGCCACCCCAGTAAAAGTCTGGGGATGGGGGGGTGTGGATGCTTCTGACTGATACATTAATGTGCAGTTTCATAGGTCATAATTACATAATACTTTTATGACCATGTTTTGTTTGCAATATTATTAAGTCCATTTCTCTTCTATTTTCAGATGCGAGATATTTATGAATATTCAAAGATCGTCGAGCTGATGGAGGAATACAAGCCGGCAAAGACGAAGCCGGCTCCAATTCGGCAGTCGGTTCGTTATAAGCCGATGAAGGAGAGAGTGGCTATACCTAAATCACCGTCAGTGAAGGAATTCTCCCAGGCGGTAACTGATGATATATATCGTCAAGCAGCTTCCAAATCGGTACTGGTCAATATGTCTTCACTGGAGCTTTACAGAAATGAACTCACCAAAAAAGTTAAAATGTTAGACGTGAAGTTATCGTTCTCCTACCAGGAAGATTTCTCTACACAGACTGTACGCTTAGAAAAACAATTGGTACGACATGGCAATAAGTGGGTGTGGGTTAACGAGGACGGGAGTAAGGACGTATTCACATTCCCGTATCTACCTGGTGATAGGGTCAATCTGAATGTTGGTATATTTATTCACAAGACAAAGAAGCATGGTTTATTCGGGAAGGATACTATCACTACACAGGCTGGTACAGCTGCAGACTGTATAGTGCTAGCACGAGATAACGGTGTCGGACTCGGGCTCCAACTTGGTACCCCAATACAACAAAATATTAAATTGAACTTTGATATAAATGGGCGTGGCCATAAACTCACAATGAAATTGAGATTAGACTTACAAAAGGAAACAAAGGGTCAGCCAATGATGTGGCTGCGACCGAAGTCGTCAAATAAACGTTTCCGTAGTCATAAGTCAGCATTTGATCTCTTGCGGGAACTACCTCCTAAGGATAAAGATGAAGATGCTCGAGTAAAGATGTTCGTGTTTAATAACCAAAGGTAAGATGTTCTCATAGTACTCAATATTAAACATTGGTTTTCTGACAACAGTTTCTATCTCCATCGTCCACCTTCAAACATTTTATCCAAGTTTTGGGCGTATTTGTCTGGAGTCATAGAGAAATGGTAACCGTTTTTGTCAATAGCAGGAAGAAATCGTCACAAGGCTTGGTGCAAAAGTATGCTAAGTACATTTTTGTATATAAGAAATTACCAAAGTTTTGCACTGAGCGCTTGATTTGTTTATTGGCCTTGTGAAGAATTGTGGGCACTTTCTTTAAAACCAGACAGATATCAATTTCAGTGATTATGCACAAGCATGTCAAATTCATTTAAAATAAATTAATTATTAAAAGATAGTCCATTAATATACAATTTAATTCTAAAACACATAGATTTATGTTTCACCATAGCTACTCAGTGACAGGCCAAGTAAGTCAATTTTGACACCTCATCATTTGTAATTTCTCCAGTGACGTACAGAGCATACTGCACATACATAAATCTGCAACCTACATCATATAATATATAATAACAACTCCGGACTAAACTGCCTATCATAACAAACCATGACGTCAATCCCATTCTGTCATCTTGTCATTAATATATTACTCCAAATGTAAGTTCTGAAAAATATAAATGCTAGGGTGTTATTACTGTAAGTTACAGTGTAACTGAACAGTGGTTAATTAGGTTAATCATTATGCTGCCATGAAACATTGGCTGTACCTTTTTACATACAGATAAATGGACACTTGTTAAGTTTTATCTCATATTTTATATGATATGTCCAGCTGACTGAGGTCAAGGACATGTATCGGTCAGTGACATTAAAATTGAATGTTAATTCTGGAAAATATAAATGCTCAGGTGTTATTGCTGTAACTGGACTGTGGTTCATTTAATACATACAGATAAATAGACACTCTTACCTCACTTTATATTTTGTGTCCAGCTGACTGAGGTCAAGGACATATACCGGTCAGTGACATTAACTACAGCTGATGTTACACCAATTACTGACACTGATGTCGTAGTACCAAGCTGACGAACATCATACACTGAATGGTATTGTCCATGTTCCGAAGATAGTATATTAAATAAGAACACTTATTTTGGTGAACTATTAACTAGACTGTTATTGCTCTGGTTCTAGGCTAGACTCTCTGACAACCAGGTAGCAGTTCTTGAATTTTGACAACCAGGCGGCAGATCATTATGTACCGGTATTTATCGGTTACTGTACAGATCTTCTTATTATATATAATAATACATATATCTACCTGCGATTTATTTGTTATGATAAAATATAATGGCTACCTGAGATCGTATGATATAATTATGTTAATGAATGCTCGGGTATATCCAAAACACAGGATGTACTATTTACAGTGCTACCATTTCATTATGATTCTATATTTAATATGGATATAAGACACTTCCGGCTTATTGTACAATTTCAAGACTGATGCTTTATGAATGGTTCACAGTGACATAGAATTTGGTGTACATTTCAGTGTTGTCTGTCGTCTGACGGAATAATACAATTTATTGTGCCTATTTCGGGGCAGATCTTATAGTTTGTCACCTGTAAGATAAGTAGTTAAAGTCACATTCATCTTTTCCATTCCTCTTCTGCAAACATTTAGTCGGTCATTTACTAGATAGGGTTATTTTATCAAATCAGCAAGCATTGGCATTGCACATGGTTACAGGATGGTGTTATGTGTGATGTCATCAACACGCTCAATGATATGATTGCAGTTGTCATCATGATGTATGTGGAAAGAATAGAGTTTATTTTCCAAATTCTTGATCCTCTTGGGCATACAATTTTAACATTTACATAAAGGCAATCCAAAGTTTTAATAAACACAAAAACAAAACTAAAAACGAAAAGAGATTGGTAGGACCCTTAAACAGTAAAAGTCATGTAGACTAAAGACATAGATGACAACACAGTTGACAATACTGATAGACAAGGAGGAGAACCCTCGTCTGTATGACACGGTCATCATGTAATGATGTAATGTTGTTACCTATATAAAGCTGATGATGTTCAACATGACCTGGCCCGTGTTCTTTCAAGGTTTTGTTATAATATGACAGATGTTGTAACAAGGAATACATTTACACAATACTGATACATGCTAAGTTTTCTCAAATTTCATTGACCTATAATTATAGGCTAGCTATATAACTAAAGCAATTATAAGGAAAAGAAGAACATGTATGCAAACTAAAGTACATTAAAACATCCATAAAAGGTATTACATGATGTATTTTCAAAATGCATCATGCATTTATAATATAGCAATAAAATTTCCCTGGTCAAAAACTGTAGGAAGCATGGCTAGATTGCATGTTATGCTATGTTTTTGCTGACATATGTAAATTTTCCTAGAATAATAAATGTCATGCGTGTATTATTTTTATGGGTTTTGAGTTTTTGTAAATTGAAATAAATTTGAGATATGCCATTTGTTACTTCAGAACAGCTGATTTATATTGTACAGATAGTCAGATATTTGATAAGCTATGAAACATGAGCACCCCACAATGTGTGCAGAGGGATAAATATTAGAACATTAAATCTTTGCTCTTGTCTTGTAATCATTCAATATTGCTTTTTTCCAAAGACTTTAAGTAATTCTTGGACCTAATTGCAAATTTCATAGCTTGCGTATTTGAACTTTCTGCCCTATTAAATCTACAGTCTATTTTAGAAGTGTTAAATTGCATCCGTTCATGTATCTGTTTAATATATATGTTTGACCTGATTTGTAGTTTTGAAATAATATGCCTGGCAAGCATTATGTACTGAGCTCTTCAAAACATCCTCGCCCTATTGTACAGACTGAAAGGATCATATTTCCTTATTTGGCTAATGTGCGGGTATCGTTTACATTGGTGATCACTGACGTATGACTGGTATGATGATATATGTTATTTTATTGTATCCTCGGGTGTCTCTATACTGGGTGTCGCCCATGCCGAGGTCATCATTAGTTCATGGTATTGTATATGGGCTGTTTTCGGCCGGGCACATTTCTCTGTTGTGTCTGCTAAACAAACTAAAGGTGAAAGGTCAATAAAAACATAAAATATGGGCTTACCGCGCATGGAAAGCTTCAGGCTGACCGCGGCATGAAAAGATGGGGTAGTGTTAGTCCATTTCCATATTGCCAGACTATAATTGTGTTTTTTAACAAAGCATTATCTAACAATTTCAGTTGTAGTTTGTAGCATTCAAAATGTTCAATACCAGTATTAGTCTATACTCATGGTCAGCATGATATCTTGTTAGGTTTATTGTTTCAATCGTCTAAGCACATTTTATAACTAAATGTCTGAAATGTTTATCAAATATTCATTTATTAAATATTCATAAAACATTAAATATAGTATGTAGTAATCCCTGGAAATTGTTGTGGGTGTGAAGTGCCGCACCCAACATGTTGACTCCCAATAAACAAGTTGTCATAATATACTACTGTAAATTATTAATAATCACTCTAAATTATTTGAAGGGAGTTTAAAAATTATTCTAAATGAAAATATATGATTTTTAATTCAGAGTTAAAAAGTTTGTTTAGGCACTGTTTCTGGGCGGCATAAAAAGGCTACCTACCTATGTGTAGTTCAACGACCAACCTACTGTCAATTTACATACATTATTTTAATAAAACATCAAAATAATTAAAAATCTTCCATTAATTAAGGTTGTATCATCAATCATGGTAATTGTTGTAGTTTGACCTGGTAGTGTCAATCATCATGCACTTAGTGTAATATTACCTGAACATCATGATGATGACAGTTCATGGAAAACCTCAAACGGTTAGCTGCATTTTAACTGTTGTCACTGCTTCTGTATGGAAACTTAGACTTGATTAAGTTAACACTACATTGTTCAGTCAAATCATATCATTCCTTTGCTACAGACCTAAGTCATTATAGAGCTTATCATGACAAGTAAATTAATTATTCATTAGCATACAAAGTCGTCTTCATTTAAATAATATCAATTTCAACAATATAAAATCATATTTAATAATATTGATATAAGCAGATAGCCACAGGGGCTCTTCCACTATGAAGTCAATGCAGTTGTGGGTTTGATTTTAGGGTCTGGGGCATACTAGGGTGTCATAGATCATGGTACTGATATAGCTCCTATGTTTGGACTCAGTCATATAGGGACCTGTGGCGCCACACGGAGCTCACACCTGACATGAATGTTTGCACTTCCATCCATCTCATGAGTGGGACTTTAAACTCTGAATTTAAAATTTAAATGGACAGTTTAAGCTAAATTTATTGATACAGTCACAATGCCATGTACTCAGCGTGTATGATACATTCATGTGTTATGTGTGAGTAGGAAATTCAATAGAACTTTATGAATGTATAATATCATCATGTACTGGATGAACTTGTGTTAGAATCAGTGTATCGCTTACCTGGTGTATATACCCGATGTTTATGGTGGATATATCCTAGACTATAGAAGCTATTGATCCGTGGTTAACCTATAAGTTACCTTGACTATATATGGGCATGATTCATCACCCAACTATTTGATTGTTCTATCAATATAACCGTAAACTTTCCGTTAGCGCAAAAAGGTTGTAACTCAGTATAAAGTATATATAGAGATACCAGCTTGTTGCACCAAAGGTATGTTACAGAGAATGATTGGAGTAGTGTAACCTATTGTTGAGGGTAACTGTCACTGGATACAATTAAATAGCTCAATCAGCTGATCTGGTTACTCGATCACCTAGTTGGATCGCTCAGTCACCTAGTCCTTTACTCAGTCAGCTTCCGGGGCTCACCTAGTGAACCACAATCTCTCACAGCTATATAATGTAATACAGTCTTCTATCATACTGCTTGATATACTTTAATTGACTTTTAATTGGTTGGGAAATGGAAACTGTGTGTATGACATTTTTAGGTGGTTAATGTTTCCCCTGTAACAATAACTCCTGTGATATCTGTCAGACTGAATGTGTAATGCAAGTGCTGGACATTAGACTATCCCTAAACTTATAGTTATGATTGTGGTTTTGTGACATAGTTTGGAAATGACTGTTGCCAGGGTCTGAATTGAAACATGGTGTATCATTGGTATGACTTATAGAAGCACATAATATTTCACTGTGAAGGTTATCAGGCACATGCATGATGAATGCCAAATTATGCTGGGCATTTAATGACATGCAATTTTAAACTGTGGGCATTAGTCTTTTTGAGCAATTATCTCCCTCACCCCACCCACCATAATTCCCAATTTTCAGCTCCTGTAGGAAGCTGAAGGAAGGTCCATACAGATTCACTCACTTCATCTGACCATAAGTTCTGGGGAGCCTTATCTCAATTCACTCCCTCCCAACCATCAGCCCTGTACAGTCATGTCTCTCTGTCAATTCCCCTTTGTCCAAACATCATTAGCCTTGGTATGCGACGTTATGTCTGACAGTCAAATACCCCTTACCCAATTGTACTGTCAGGGCCCCTTTTTCCAACCTTTGGCCCCCAATGGAAGCCATGTATGACTTCAAGGATCCCTTTCCCAACCATCATCTGTGGAAAGTGGCATCAGATTCTGACAGTCAAAGGCCGCTCTTATCCCAATCTGACAGTCAGTGCACCCATTCCTGACATCAACTCTAGCAAGAACACCACATCTTTACAGCCAACTGAGCACCTTTACCCAACCATCAGCCCTCTGACAGATGTCATGTCTCACTGCTAATCGTTTACCCCTTTCCCTAACCATGCAGACCCCTACAGTCCTTTCAAAGTCAAATGAGAACTATTATAAATATATTATCATCCGGCAGTTAAACTAGGTTCATCGAGGTTTAACTGGGTATACCTGAGTTAAAGGTTACTATTCACAGCTATTCTTTCAAATGGGATAGTTCCCTCATTAGTATTACTAATTGAATCGACTATACATGTTATAATATCACCAACAACAGAAAACCTCTAGATAATTCATACTGTCAGCATTTGTTATATAATATCATGCTCTTATGTAATATTACCATGTATCCAACCATTGTTTATTGCACAAAAAAACTGTATATTTTTTCTCGTGTTCAAGTATTTTTGCCGTCTGTAATACAGGAAATTCATTCCTTTCAACAAGAATTTATGCTTATTTAGAATATGATGTGTCAAGCTTACATCAAATTGGTTGCTAATTTTGGCAATTAATGGGCGGCCGTAAATGCTTACATTACAACAACTGCTTCTATCCAGTTTTGTTAAGGTTGATAAATCATCTTTAAGGCCAGGATTGTTTTATTGTTGGTTTGGTGTATCTCCAAGTTAATTCATAGAAGTTTGTTGAAAATTACTCTAACAGTTTTAGTATGGGCAACTTAAAGATGCAGATCAGAACTTGACACTGGCTATTTTGGTCTCTGGTCTGGTAGTAAAGAAGTGTAAAATTTGAAAAGAAAACAGCTACTGATCCTTCAAGACTTAGTTTAACTGGTCCTTCTTGATTTTCACTGGCTTTGGGCCAGCATAACAATGTTATGGTTGAACTCTGCAGCATTAACTGTATGAACTGGTAGACGTTAATATTGTCATTCAGAGAGCTCCAGGTCTATAGTTCAAGTTTCAGTACTTGTTAGTACTGAATTCATGATTGGCTATTTGCATGCTGCGATGCCTTTACTTACCTATATAAGTTGTGACCTGTGACACAAGATATACATTGCATTTACAAGTCGTAGTGGTTAATCATACTATTTTGTTTAGTATGACATTATTTCAGTCTTAGTAACATAACTCAAGTATGTGAGTGTGTAAGTTAAGAAAATGTTTTATATGGCTGGCCTTAATTAGCTGCATATCTCAATGATTAAAGCGCACCTGTCATAGTATAATAATATATTATATGGCTGACCTCGTCTGTGTGTTACTATAATTAGGCGGTGACCAATGTCTGTTACTACTATTAACCGTTTGACTTCCTCGTGTCTTATTCTGACCTATATTTTGGTCGGTCATTAACCATGTGCAAGTGACCGTGGTGGACTAACAAATTTTCTGCTGACTTGACATTTTAGCTGTTGTAACTCTGTACACATTTAATGCAACCAGAATTCCGGTAAATCATGGCTTTTAAATTAAGTGCAAATTTATAAACAACTAACCTTTTCAACTCAATGAAGTTTATTACATAAAATGAAAGCATTTTACCGCTGAAATTTGCGGACCACAACAAATTCTGTTTCCTTTGTTAATTGTCACTTATCACAAAGCTTTGAAATTCTTACTCATTGAGTCTATCTGCAGTTGACAATTGCAATTTGTTCATAAACTGTTGTGTAAGTTTAATTTTGAAGTACATTTATATAATTTTAATGTACAATTCATCGTACTCTAACAATTGAGGGACCAGCTAGGGAACTGTTTTATCATAGGGCTTGCAAAAATCGGAAAAATGATGCATACATTCAAATTCTTTATTTTTATATAGCAATTCAAAAATATGAAACACACGTAGTTACACGTCACTTGCTATGTTGTGTAATTTTTCTTTAAGGAATCTTTAAACAAAGAAGTTTGAGCCTTAGCCCTATACATATATGTACAAATATTTTGTTTGTCATAGTTTAAGATGAAAATGAATCGCCGGATATATATCGGACATTGGTGAATGGCTGTTTAATGATTATGTTTCCTAAAGAGACATATTATGTATTAAATACCTATATTTATTAACTTAATAATAGACTTACCGTAATAACAGAATACTATTCTATAAATATAATATACGACCGTGAACCATGTTAATGTTCTTAGTTAATTAATACACTCATTATGCTCATGGATTTGGGTCGGACCTTAAGATTTCTCTGTTCTTATGTCCTTAATTATTATGCTAATTATTTCATGATGACCAACATTTGCACAACCCTAAATATAAAATATTTTAGTATTATGCATTGAAATACATAGCATGCATTGAAAGACTTACAGTTTGTCAAAATCTAGTATAAAGGTATATCCCTATCACAATAATTATTGTAGTGCGTCATAGAAGACCGGCAGGTCACAATTTTGAGTTTTAGAGTGATTCTACTACAAACATTAAAGTTTGTTTTTGAAAAATATGTAACAATAATAATACAGTTTCAGAGTTTTGACACATTTTTTAACCAGATAAAGATTGCTTTGAGTGAAAGTCAAATTTACACCATAATGTCTGAATGAAAGTTTTCACTGTAACTTGTCAGGTTCAGAGATAAAAACTTTAAAACTGCATCCTCATTGTTTTGACATTGATGATCAATGCTCTACATGCACTGTTCAGCTTTCATCATATTATCCTAGGTTGAATAACCTGATCATGCTTGACTAACCTTGAATGTTGTAAAATAACTCATTATATAATCAACAACAACTACCGCCCTTTCATGTGGCCTTCATCATACTGTGTGTCATTCAGTTTGTTATTGCTCATATAACTTGTGGGAGTGCTTCCTGCAGGTACATTCAAGACTTTTATGTTAACTTCCAAGCCTTTGTACAGATACATATTTTATTTCCTGTTGATGTGTTACCTTCACAACCATGAATGTCTTCCATGAAATGTAAGCCCAACATTGCCTGACAAACCATGTATGTCTTCCATGAAATGTAAGCACATCATTGCCTGACAAACCATGAATGTCTTCCATGAAATGTAAGCCCATCATTGCCTGACAAACCATGAATGTCTTCCATGAAATATAAGCCCATCATTGCCTGACAAACCATGTATGTCTTCCATGAAATGTAAGCACATCATTGCCTGACAAACCATGAATGTCTTCCATGAAATGTTAGCACATCATTGCCTTCACAACCATGTATGTCTTCCATGAAATGTAAGCACATCATTGCCTGACAAACCATGTATGTCTTCCATGAAATGTTAGCACATCATTGCCTTCACAACCATGTATGTCTTCCATGAAATGTAAGCACATCATTGCCTGACAAACCATGTATGTCTTCCATGAAATGTAAGCACATCATTGCCTTCACAACCATGTATGTCTTCCATGAAATGTAAGCCCATCATTGCCTGACAAACCATGTATGTCTTCCATGAAATGTAAGCCCATCATTGCCTTCACAACCATGTATGTCTTCCATGAAATGTAAGCCCATCATTGCCTGACAAACCATGTATGTCTTCCATGAAATGTAAGCACATCATTGCCTGACAAACCATGTATGTCTTCCATGAAATGTTAGCACATCATTGCCTGACAACCATGTATGTCTTCCATGAAATGTAAGCACATCATTGCCTGACAACCATGTATGTCTTCCATGAAATGTAAGCACATCATTGCCTGACAAACCATGCATGTCTTCCATGAAATGTTAGCACATCATTGCCTGACAAACCATGCATGTCTTCCATGAAATGTAAGCACATCATTGCCTGACAACCATGTATGTCTTCCATGAAATGTAAGCACATCATTGCCTGACAACCATGTATGTCTTCCATGAAATGTAAGCACATCATTGCCTGACAACCATGTATGTCTTCCATGAAATGTAAACACATCATTGCCTGACAACCATGTATGTCTTCCATGAAATGTAAGCACATCATTGCCTGACAAACCATGTATGTCTTCCATGAAATGTAAGCACATCATTGCCTGACAACCATGTATGTCTTCCATGAAATGTAAGCACATCATTGCCTGACAACCATGTATGTCTTCCATGAAATGTAAGCCCATCATTGCCTGACAAACCATGAATGTCTTCCATGAAATGTAAGCCCATCATTGCCTGACAAACCATGAATGTCTTCCATGAAATGTAAGCACATCATTGCCTGACAAACCATGTATGTTCAAGCCTTTGTCTGACACCTTTGACACAATATGTCAGAGTGATCTCTGCTGAGGTGTAAGGCCTAACTGTGGGATTTTAACCACTGACTCTAATGTAATTCCAGCATACATATATACAGATTTTATTTAATATTTAATTTCTTTCATTTTGTAATTTCAGATTAGTGAATTACCAGAAAGCTCCAGTGTTAGAATGTCGATCTATACGTCCAGCGGTCAGTGAGACAGAGATACCTACTGGTATAGAGTTACGACAAGTTAATAGTGGACAAACATTAGCTTTCTTAGTACCTGTTGTAAAAACTATAGATCAGGATGTGAGTATTACCTCTTTGTTATTCTTTCCTCTCCCCCTCCCCTTTCTTCGCCCTGATCTTTGATGAGGGGGTTACAGTATATATGTTGCATTGCACATGTTAGTTGGTCAGCCCATCAGTCGATTGGTAGATCAATTGGTATCCCTTCAGTTTATCAAGAACACATCATCCTAGCCTACTCCAACTTAACTTGGTGATTTTGAGACACTAAGTCAGTCAGTAGGTCACGGTCACCTTGTAGATCAGAGTCCTTTACTTTAACATTTCTGATTATTGGGCTGCCATGCTGACATGCCTGTCTTACAAACCTCACGTTCAAATTTATGTATCATGATGGATGTAAAATTAAATAATAGTTCATGAGGGTATTCAAGTATTCACCCTTCCTACGCATTCATATATTTTAGCTTTAAATCAAGAATAGCACGTTGAATTCAAGTGCAAAATATTAAACAGGATATCATCGTTCAAGTAGCATAGAGTCGTTCAACTTGCCCTGTGACACGACTGTGTGATGTTAGATTGATTGTTGGGTAAAATTGAAGAGTACCTTTGAAATAATGTCATACTAGATTTAATAACACAGTCCTATAAAAGGCTTCGGGCCTGATGTCAATGTATCTCTTTGTATGTTTATAGGTTATATTGCAGGCCTAGGTGTTTGTTTAATTGTACATTTGTATTGAAATATTTCTCAAACAGACAATGATTATTACATAAAATGCTGAATCAATTTTGTAACAATAAACATAAAAAATATATAATGCTTTTTTAGCACTTCAGCATCACATTATCACATTAGTTAGACTGATAGAATGAAAACAGAACCTTATTTATCTTGTTAACTTTAACTACCAAGTCCTTCCATTTGACTACTTTTGGACAAAAAGAATTGCTTTACAGAAAGTCAAATTTTGGGAGATCTTTGTACAAACCAAGCTTATGACCATGATGATGTACTGGCTATCGGTAGAATCTCAGTAGTATATTACGAAGATCTTCGTCTATATAGGGTTTCATAATTCATAATTTCATAAAACAAGAGCTCAGTGCAAAACTATGGTACATGCTTCAGACCTTTTTCTGACCTTTTTGGGAAAAAGGCCTCTGCCCAATTTGGGAATTTTGCGTCGCGGATTCTTACAAATTGGGAAATAAATAAGCGGTTAAATGGCAAAATTGCTTTTAAAATATCTTAAAACCATGGATATATATCCATTTTTATTGGAGGATGGTTAGACTCTGTACCGTTCCGTACTGAACCGGAGCAGTCAATGCATAGTACAGACCGTACAGTGACCAAACAAACTCGATATACCATCCAATAGGCTACAATGGTAAATCCAAAATAAATTAGATATTTGGTATACCGTGTCATATTTAGTAATAAACATTTTTCGCTCTGGAGTAAAAAAAAAAAAAATTTTTTTTTTAAATTGGGATTTTTTTCAGCAATTGGGATTTTTTTCACCAATTGGGAATGGAATTTGAGGCCGAAATTCAGCCTCACACAATACCAAGAAAAAGGTCTGTGCTTCTATAAATTGACGTAGTTACCATAGTTTTGCACCGAGATCTGGAAATGCGTTCAAGGTTTTATAGCAAAGCTCCTCCTGACTACATTATGTGTTAAATAGCTTGTATTCTGTATTGAATTCACCATACTTGGAGTAAGGCAGCTAGCTTTAATAGTGAAGTGTTTGCATGGTTCTCAGACGCTGTCAGCTGTACCTGTGTAACTCGACGAAATGTCAAATATTATACTCCAATTTTACATCTTCAAACAATAGTCAACTCTTCAGTATATTTGTGGAGATTTTAGTGTCAATCAAACCAGTCAAACGTTTATACAGTGTTGGTATAACAAAAAATGTAAATAAAACCTATTTTTATGTACATAGGACTTTCCGTTCATTCAATACGACTTAAAAGTGCTCATTAATAATGATATTCATTCATCTAAGATTTATAAGTGTTTAAAAGCCAGCGTGATTATGCAAAACAATAGTATAATGTCTGAAGTGTCGTGGCTTTTACGACCTTCATTTTTTGTGTCAACCTCAGCAAGTTTGTATCCATCATCTTGAACTATTAAATTGAAAATCTGAACATGTATTCTGGTAATATATATATTCATGTGCTCCTAGCACTTGGTGGTGCCAAGTGTTTACAGTTACCACCTTTGTAATGGACATTGGGAGTTACCCTGGCCACACAAAAGTTTATTTAAGTTCTTGCACTTGATTTGCACATTTGAATGGTCCGGGCAGACTGATTAGTTAAAATGTCGGGATAACGTGACTTTCATCGTCATTTCTAAATGAATGAATACTGTTACTGAACAAAAAATATTTGTTTACTTCGGTTGCGCAACATGCAGTCAAGTAAACACATGTTTGTGTTTATTTTATTGTCCTTGCTTCATTGATTCTGAAGGTTAAGTGAAAACATAACATGGATATACATTTTGTATTCCAATACGCTAGCTGTCTACTGGTAGTCGCATTTTATTTTATGATATAAATATATTTTGTCTCCCAACCACAGCAGATTCAGATTGTAATTCAACCAGTATAATAATGTTCAGTCGTAAACTTTGATTAGTTCACCACACCTTTTGATGTTTTATAGCAACTGTTCACATTAAACGATTATTTATCAGCGAAAATCAAATTTGTCAATTTCTGTGTTTGGTTGACCATGGACAAACATCCCTGGCAGGTATGAATGAGTCATCACATGCCTGCAGCACTGGTCAACAGTCAGTATTGACCTCTGTTAAAGTTTGACCGTTTATTCAGAGTCAATTAATTCAATCTTGCCCCAAGCACTTCAGTTGATACAAATATAGATTATTATATTGCTGATTATGTTCTTGAACTTGAAGGAAATGGTGCACATATTTATTTCTCTGCACATTTATACTACATGTGATGTCAATTAAAGTTAATAAATATCAGAATTTATGATAAAGTTTGTACTTCCCTTAAAGTCCTACACAGTCTGAGTCAGTTATTTAAATGTGATGTGGTTAATTTTCAACCCACTTTGTCACACACCTGTCACAAGCTATACATGTATTGCACATGATTGATGCCCTTTTTAAAAAATCTGTATGTTGACCTTCGTTATTTGTTCTAAAATTTTGATAAAAAAAAACATCGAAAATGAACCTTCTTGATTCAGCTAAGGAAAAGCAATGTTACTGTAATATATTAGCCTTGTTTTAGCCGAGTCAACAATTCTAGTCAGACAGTTGTAATATCATGCCATAGGGACAAAATGATACATGTCTATATGTGTCTGTGACAGTCATATTATTTGGCTGTAACTTCGCTAAAACTATATAATAAGGCTTAGGGTTCCTACAATTCCGAAATAATACCGAAATTCGTATTTTTGCTGCACTAGAATTACTAGTGATTTAATGTATGGTGATTTTTACTAGTGATTTATTGTATGGTGATAAAAATCATGTAACATCAAAACAGATAGGCATTTTATTTTCAGGATCAGGCATTCCTCAGTAGAACCTCCTGTAAATTCAATTTGTACTATAATGTTGCATATGTTATAATTGTATATTTACAGAGCTACAGATACAGATTGGCTGTGCTTGTTGTTACTGCTGAAGGACCACACTGTCTCTGCTCAGCTAAATGGAAAACCTCCGGTATGATTTTACTGTTTTAGGGGATCAAAACCATGGCTTACTGTTTGGGGCGTAACCATGGCTACAGAGTATTCATTTTGTTAACCAATTATACTCAATGTTTTACTGTTACGATTTAACAATACTTGGTGGCATAACTTATCGTTTACTGAATGTTTGTTATTAAGTATCTGTTATACTTAATGTTAACTGTTATATTGTTTCCTGTTAATGTTTCCTGGATGTTTACTTCATTCTGTCTGTAAGGGAATTAGGTTATGTTTGTCATGGTATTAGCACGACTATACACTGTGTGTGCTAGCTTCACTTCTTCATATATTCTCCTGTTATACCATATGTTTGCTCTTGTGATTAACCGTCTTCATGGACAGGTGTACTTAATTGGTAGAATTGATCACTGACTGTCAACAAGTGCATTGAATTGATTCCTGACCACACTACGATGCATTGAATTGATTCCTGACCGTAAATTGGTACAATTACATTGAATCGATCTCTGACCATAACTTGGTACAATTACATAGAATCGATCTCTGACCATAACTTGGTGCATTCCTTTGTCTGCTGACCATAGGCATAACTCATTAGAAGTATTTGTCTTTATTGAGTACAAAGATTTTGTCTGAATAGGGTGGTTTACATACAGTAAATGGAGTATGGGTCTTGAAATAAGTACAAAGATTTTGCCTATAAATGGAGACATTATGTAGTATGATAATTTAGCACACTGTTCAGTTGCACAATTTATTATTCTATGTATTAGTCATTCTGTGAGAAATGCTCTAAATCCTTGCTAGACACTTACACATGTTTTAAGAACTGTTATACTGCACATTTAATTTAAAAGCAAATATTTAGCTAAAGTTAAATTGTCAAACTTTTGATAGTATCAAGTTTTGCTGTTGTCTTTAAATAATATTGCTCTTTAACTTGGAACACATATACAGAATTTAATGACAAAAGGCGTTAAAAGAAATATGGATAAATGATACTTTAACCCTGGTTAGAATAGATGGGTTAGAATTTCCTTTCGGTGTAAAATTTGATAGATGTTCAAGGTTGAACACTCTCAAGGTCACTGCAATATGAGCCAACATATATCACTTGTGACTTATCAAAGTCACATCTCTTGTTTATTGTATGTACCGGCAATGATCACCTTTTGAAAATGGTTATTTACCCATTATTCATTTGAAAAAAAAGTCAAATAACTTGTTTTTATCCCTCACTTATAATTATGATGGTAGTGATATTAATGATGTAAACAAGTGTTGTTATTGTGATACATGAAACCAATGCTTTATAAAATGTGATTGAGATTATAAGATAGGTACATGTATTATATTAACACATTGTCTGTTGATATATCATTTCTCACTGGATAATAGTGTCCAAATATGCTATTCAGCATTGAACTATACTTGAACTGTATACATTAAATGGCTGAGTGGAGATATTTCTTGAATATTTTTGTATTTCATTTAACACAAACTAAGATTGAACCCTACTTGCGTCAATGACTGAATGGGTGGGTGGGGGTTCTGATTAAAAACTTTAATACCATCTGTTGTAGTGAGTGTTTGGCTAGTAAATATTTGGCCTTGAATACAAACATGTTTGTTAACTTAAAGTATTGTTATTATAACTGTACATGTGTGTTAAGCTGGTCTACTTATCCAGACTGTACTGATTGTTTGAATAATATACACACCCCACCCCCTATACTCTGCAAGTTTGACCGCTGATGTTTCATTATCTAATTGCCCACCCCCACTTACCCACTCAGCTACTCTGACTGCTTGGAAAATCAATCATAAAATCTGGTAATATAATCAGTTATAACATAATAGATTTCCTTACCTTGTTAAATTGACTTTTAATTGTAATCAAGGAAACAAATTGAAATCTTGGTAAAGGCACGTCAGTTATTGTTCGGTACTTCTAGGCAGATAAAATTAAAACAATGCCCATGTTTTGTGAATGTTTTAAACATATTTGTCAAAGTTTAATCCTGTTTGGTGTTATGGTAGATGTATTACCTCTGTACAATGTAAACGTAAACATTGTCCTCTTTCTTTTGTAAACGATTACGTCAATGCCGATATTACATTGTTAGAGTATCTGTATGTACATTTAACATGAGCGTGTTAACCGTAAAACAAGACATTCAAATATTGCAATGGGAAGTTTTCTGTCCAGGCTAGGATGTCGCTTTCACATTATGTTACAATTAATTTACAATTAAACTTTATCATCATTTATAACCTTGAATTATTATGCGACGTCTTTTACTGCCAGAATTAAGTTAAGTCAGAAGAATTGCAGTTTTGTCACATTGCATGATGCACGTCATGTCTGCATACACGTACCCTGTAACTTTTGAGATAGGAGAGGAGTTAACCTATATTACCATGTCATTTAACATTATATAGGCCTACATGTAACCAGTGATTAAGTAACTTTTGATATCGTAGATGCAAGCAAATTTTCTGAAATTTTCTTAAGTATAGGGGCTATATCCTGAGACAAAAAAATACCCAAACAACTGTTTTTCTGGGGTATCTTGAGACATTCATTTTCTTTAAAAAAACATCATTTCTAGTAATTCTTCAAATTTTCACTTAGGCAAGTCCCTCAGTGTATTTTGGCGATCCTGACCTCTGCATGGCTATAATATGTCTGATACATATATACTATATACTATTAATGGCATACTTAAGTTTTCACCTTTACATAATGATATGCAACCTACTACAATTTAACTGTTACTTTATTCAGAAGTCTTAAAACTCCTGTATAAATGTAGATGAGAAATGCAGATAATGACATTGTCATGGCAACTGAATGTCATTGTTGATGGTAGAATAAATTGTGCTTCAACATTGAACTGCTGTGCATCTAGGTTTTCTGTCTGCCTTGAAAATATTGAATTATAGTCCGGCAGATAAACAGCATATTTTGGGTTAACCGTGCAAAGTCTTCTATACAAAATGTTTTTGCATTTTCTTGTTCTCTGGAACATACCATAACAGAATCCGAGTGATGCCACCTTGTCATCATTGAGCAATTCTCAGAATGAGGCCCCAAAGGGGGTATATGAATTTTCATGAATTAGTCGGCATAAATACATTATTTTTTTACCAGATGTACAAAAAAACACACTAACTGCTGTTTATATTATGCCAAATAATGTGTTTATTCAATTTATAAACATTTGTTTTGGTAAATTGTGAAAATGAGGCCCCATTCGTGGTTTACACTTAAAACGAGACCCGTTAGTAGACAAACAAATGGCTTACATTAGTAAATGGTGCATGTTAAACAAATGTCTCATCATATCTCTTATTTGAATTGAACTCAGTGACAATAGTTAGTACAACTATTGCCAAATATATAATTGATTACTTGAGTCCCTGTCATCATTTAGCAAATGAGGCCCCATAGGTGTACATTAGTTTTTTTATCGAAATAATCAACTAAAACACATATAATGTATTATATTCTATCATATGTAACGTAAAACATCTGAAATGTAATTCATGTTGTGTTCAGTATTGCATTGCATAAAATACCGTAACCATAGTAAATTGTTTAATTGAGGCCCCGCTTGTGGTCGACAACTAATATGTGTCCCGGCAGTAGGCCTACAGAGATATTAATTAGATAAGTATACGAATACACGTTATACATATATTTTATTTGCGAATAACACAAAATTAAGAAACATAGATACAAATGTACAAACAGCTTTGATAAGGTGTGTGTAATGCTTTAGTTGATGACATTAAGGCCCTGATAAGGGTAAATGAAAATATGAAAATATATATTATGAACCATTATAGTATATGAGAGAACCGTTAGAAATAACTTGAAGTTATGAAAGTGTGAATGAAATATACAGGTATTAAATTTTGAAATACCAGTAATAAATTGTGGAAATGAGACCCTGCTTGTGTGAAAACTATAAATAGAGGTTGTACTGGGAAAATGGTGATTAGTTCATTAATTACTCACGTGTGGAATAAACTGTTAAAATAAAATCAGTAGCGTCGCTAAGTATTAATTACCTCATTTACAGTGATACAAGTGGTATTCAATAAATTTGAGTCTTTTGAAAGTGTGAATTCAACTGTGAATAAGGTATAAGTAATTCAAGATAAGATATAACACCACATTTGGAAATAGAAAAACGGGGACATGGATTTCTGCTAGTAATTTCTACACATGTAGTATTGGATCAAAGGGTTACAGAAAGCAGATAATGAAGGCAATCCTCAACTGAAACAGCAGAACACAATATGCACAAAAAACAATTACAAATTGTTTGTTGGAAGTGGCAACAGCCAAAATGACGAATACATTATAGTGCATTCTGGTGTCGGTTGACCAATTAATAAAACAATTAATATATGAAACTTTGGACCCATATTACACACAGGTTCTGTATATGCTATTACAAATGTACTAACAGCATTTTGTATGAATATTAGCAATCACATTCAATAACTTATTGTTTGATTAGGACTAATTAATTCAGGCATGTGTTATCTAACTGCACATGAAGTATCATTTTGTATGAACCGTTTTATAAAAATTACTCAATGTCAGTGGTTTTTGTTACCTTCTTACCAGTATCACCGCCACATACAGCCTTTCCATTCTGAAAGTGTTATTCATAATATCACTGACTACAGGCATTTGTGTCACTTTGCGGGTATTAACCCCTACCAAACAAATCATTACTGGCTCTTTGTATGTATTGATGGCCACTGTCTGATGTGATTCCGATAGTTTTGGGTTTCTCACAGCCTCTCAGAGCCTTATGAGGAAGACACTTACAAGTGCCCTGTATAACAATCTTACTGTACATCATCAGTCAAAGCCATACCAAGCCTGATGGCAAATAAACCACTCCCAAATGAATATATTTAGACCCCCATATGTTACTCACCACCTTATGTACTGCCGATCTAGGCTCTAAGAGGCACACACTACCACCAACCATTCCATGTTGGGGCGCCAATGTTGTAGGTTCATAAAAATCATATACCCAGGACGGGGCTCGAACCCGCGACCTCCCGCTTGCAAGTTAGATGCTCTACCAACTGAGCTACCCGGGCTGACGACAGTACATAGTAACTGTATCAGTCAAATACTGGCCCTGTGACAGTTACTAGTAAAGTAAGTACGCCATAATCATAGTTGACATGGCATAACTCACTGATGAAGGATCTGAATGACCTAGTACCCTGTTTAGCCTTGAATTACAGTAAATGGTGGTACACTTTGGGACATTGGATAGCTTTACTCTTTAATGATGAGTTTACAATGCCTTTGAATTGCTCCACTTTGTAATCGCATGTACCCATAAGGGACCGGAACGGTGACAGTCGCTCCTGATATGTAACCTGACTATACCATACCGGGTATTACAATTTATATTGAGTTGAAATAGCTAAACCTAATGGCGGCGAATACTTCATAGGGATGTTCTACGTTTTGGTGAGAAAGGTTTGACATGTCTGTTCTTGATAGCGATGAGTACCCCTATGTACAGAATGACTGTGCTCTATTGTTATAAGTATAATACCGGGTGTGGCATAGAGTCACTGACGCTGATGCATCTTAAATATTTTGACCAATACACAGGGTATTGTTTTCTTTTTTGGAGGTCTAATTCCACACCCTATAGCAAAACATTTGATCTGAATCTTCACATGGGAGCTGTTCGTTTTATCAAATGATTTGGGTGCATGTCAGTCAAAGTTAGTGGTTTAAATCGAAAATCAGACTGAAGTCTATTTCCGCAAACCCAGAATCATTCTGCATTATTTCCCATTCGGAAACCCTCTTAAACATTTTGATAGGTACATTACGAGTATATCATAGTGCTTAAGTTCTAAATGGTAATATCAAGGTATAACATCTTATGTAAAAGCGTTTATCGACCCATTACGGGCCTCAATTCATCATTTCATTTCCTAACAATAATTAAGTTGTATATGCGAATATGAACAATTTACTGAACTTTGATTATTACGTAAGTCATATTTAATGTAATAAAACGTTCAATGGTACATTGCATATTTATCCTTTTCTCTTTTTCATTATTTAACACCCCCTCATTGCCTCATTTATCTTTTTCAAAATGTAGAGCATGGCAATTTAAATAACACTTTTCTAACAATAGTAGTGATGGTTAAAGTTGCATTCCGTAAGGCTTAGTGAAAAAACGTGACATGATTACGAGAAGTTTGGATGAATTTCATGAAGTGCATACATTTTAAACTTACCCCAAGTAGGGCCTCAACTCAAGTAATCAAATTGTTGGTTCATGTTCGCACTTTCCAATGCCATTCAATTCAATATAAAATATATTCAAAAATAAAAATGTGTTGAACATGCATCATTTTCTAATTCAACTCATTTGTTTGTCTAATAACGGATCTCGTTTTAGGTGTAAACCATGAATGGGGCCTCATTTGCACAATTTACTATTACAAATGTTTGTAAATGGAATAAACACATTTTTTGGCAAAATATAAACAACATGAACTACATTTCAGGTGTTTTGCGTTATAATTGATTTAACATAATAAATTGTATGCGTTTAAGCTATTTTGATAAAAAAAAACATGATATACCCATATGGGGCCACATTTAATAAATGAAGACAGGGCCTCAAATAAATCAATTATATATTAAGCTATATTTGTACTTACCAATGTCACTGAATTAAATTCGAATAATAGATTTAATGAAACATTTGTTTAACATACATCATTTACTAATGTAAGCCATTTGTTTGTCTAATAACGGGCCTCGTTTTGTGCGTAAACCATGATTGGGGCCTTATTTTCACCATTGACTATAACAAATATTTATAAATTGAATAAACACATACTTTGGCATAATATAAACATCATTTAGTGTGTTTTTATGCACATTTGATAAAATAAT
The DNA here is from genome assembly GCA_963678985.1 of Spisula subtruncata. Lineage (NCBI taxonomy): Eukaryota > Metazoa > Mollusca > Bivalvia > Venerida > Mactridae > Spisula > Spisula subtruncata. The sequence goes on along the minus strand of OY787663.1, from coordinate 27,269,002 downwards.
AATTTATTTATACGGATTAATTCATGAAAATTCATATACCCCCTTTGGGGCCTCATTCTGAGAATTGCTCAATGATGACAAGGTGGCATCACTCGGATTCTGTTATGGTATGGTCCAGAGAACAAGAAAATGCAAAAACATTTTGTATAGAAGATATTGCACGGTCCCTTGAAAGTTCTGCCGGACTATTATGATGCCATTCATCTTTAATGTCACTGTATAATGCCACTGAAACTAAGTTGAATGTGCCTGGTGGACGTCATATTTTATAAAATTGGGCCATAATAATGCGTTATTAAGTTATATTTCCTTAAGTCATTAAATGCTTTATGCATTTTATTTTGTATGTTTTATTGTGACATTAAAGTAAGGCTAGGTTATAATGTAGAATAAGTTAATAAACATAGGTACAGTTGTTGAGTTTTCACCCGAGTCTCCGTAACAAGAATTAGACCAAGTTTTCATGAGTAGTATTAAAATAGATATGAAAGTACTAATATTTTATGTACAAGCAGAAATTGAACATTTATGAAAAAATGAACAAATTCATAGACATCGATAATCAAACGAATATTGGAATATATTGAAATACTGATTTTGGTATTCGGCCCCATCTCTAATATGAACCATCCTTGAACTGGTACCGACTGTTTGGTTATATATTACAACCCTAACTTGACTTAACACATGCATACAAACATGTATAATGTTCGAGTTGTGAAGTACAATATTGACCTTGACATCTTACATGAAGGTTCGTAATCAATGCTTCTACACTTTAATGCAATGTTTTTATACATTGATGAAATACTTCTGGCGACAAATTGTGACAAACCCTTATTTCATGTGGTCAAGCATTCTGTTGAGGCTTAGTGATATAGTCATTGCATGGTTTGCGCTGGTAGATACACTGATATGTAGAACTGTGTGTGAATACCTGGTGGTTAGGGACCTAGGTATCTGGTCCTTCCCAGAGTTATCCAGCCCTTTCCTCTATACCGCAACACTTACATTCATGTTAGTTGACATTCCATGGTTACTCAGGACTGAACGGTCTATAAATAACACCAGTAAATATGACCTAACATCAACCTTACATCAACATTAGGTGTGCCGAATTGTTGCATTTTGCAGCCACCAGTGACCTGACTGTATAATATATGGCATTATTTACATCTTACACCAAATAAACTGTATAATTAGGCAGCTATAGCTTGAATTACAGGATATACTTTGAAATTTAAAGTTATCAAGTAAATTTATGAGTTAAAATGACATTATTACAGTAATACAATACCAACCTGCATTATGATACTTGTATGAATGAATTCTAAGACTTGTATTAAGTAAGTCTGTGTTAGTAATGTATAATTTATGTACTTTATTTATATACCCTTTGCTGATCCTATACTAGTAAATATTGTTTTCATGCCCCCCCCTCCCCCTTTAAAAAAGAGAGGTTATGTTGTTTTTCTAATGTCGTCAGGTTGCATGGTCTGTTTGTTCAACTGTTGTTAGATCTGTTTGTTCAACTGTTGTTAGGTCTGTTTGTTCAACTGTTGTTAGGTCTGTTGGTTCAACTGTTGTAAGGTCTGTCAGTTTGCAGGCCAAATCCTTTCTTATCAATAACTTAATTTGTCATTTGTTGCCTATTGTTTCTAGCTTGATGTTATGTATGCATATATTTTGATTGTTGTTCTGTTTCTTTCAGACAAATTTGACTACAAAATATTCATGTTCAAGTCGGGGGAAACATTCGGACAAAGAATCAAGTGGTCATCCAAAGATTTCTTGGACATAAATTATGCTACACTGAACAGTACTGGACATCAGATTATATTACGGCCCGAGTCAGACTCCATTACTGAAGATGTCTGTATCGCGTTGTCCTTAAAATTATTGGTTCGCTGGAGTGCCGAGCCGTTACCATGGAAACTAAGCAATCGTGCTCCAATGGCTGAGTGTGAGAAATATCTGAGTGTGAGATATGGGAATCAAGGCATTAAGTCAGACTTCTCAAGCCGTGATATACTCGAGCATATGGAATCGTTACCACAGTTTCTAGAAGTCCAGGAGCTAATGGTGTTCAGTGATGTTGAGGAATTCATGGTAGATGATGATATTGATGGTGGGGTTAAAATAGAACTTACACGAACAGGAAGTGATAGCAGTAAAGGTTCTAATCGTAAACGTCGCGGTGAATTGAACATTGAAGATCCCGACGATTTGGAAGAGGATGAAACGACCACCGCTAGTTCTAAATATAGATTTGAAGGTGATTGGGACAATTTAACAAGTTCGGGATTTATCGACGACCGATCGGAATATACCGGTGGTGGATCGTGGATAGACTCAGTATTGTAACATAGTTAGAGTTGTGTATATAGACCAGAATGATCTGAAATCTCAATGTCATGTCCTCACTTAGTCTGTAGAAGTATGTTACAAACTGGCGATAGTTCAACCTAAGCATTATCTACTGTAATGGGAACTGCCTGTGTTTATATTTGCAATGAATGATATAAAATGTTTTGTGCTTATGAGTGATAAAGTAATGGTTAAAATCTTACCCTTTACTCCATAGAAAGGTTCAATCTAGCACCCACCCATTTCCAATATCCATCTTCAATTATTTTCCAATTATGAGGTTTGAGGGGAGACAATCCAATTTACAGAAATGGACTTTAATAATAAGACATCCTATGAAGGGAGATCACTCTTGATAGTTTGTCCATAAAGTTACACATGAGATGTGTACACAATCTAGCTGTTCTTGTATCCAAAATAGTGTTTATTGAGGGCTCAGTGCAAAACTATGGTAACTACATTAATTTATATAGGCACATTCCATAGTACTGAGCACTGAGCCCTCGATATGGAGTAAAGGAATAGTGCTAGGTGTGAATTAACAGTAAACTAGTTAACATGGATTTGAAATTGAGAAAGTGAGGTCTAACACGTGGTGTTACTGTACAGTGTACTTTGAATTGGTTTATTATCAAGTATCATCAGTCCAGGAATAAACTACATTGCAACTAGACATACTAGAGCCGTGTGGTAAAGCTGTCAATGTTCTCATGAACCATACAATGTTGTGTCATGTTTTAGGTCATTTTATGTAATTATACCATGGTATTATAATGTGCTTTACATGAGTTCAAATAACTCACTTCTTGCAATAATGATTCATATATAAGTTTGATATGCAACACTTCCATTTATCATTTAGGGACTGTATGTGTTATTATGTTAGGTCAGTATCTTTCATATTGTTTTACCATGTCCAGTGGTATAACATTAAATGGGTTCATTGAACATCTCAAATTGTTCGCCTTGTCACATAAGCAATGAAGCATCTGAATAGCTTTTTCTGTCACAATATGACTTCCACATCACATTTGTTTCGGATATGTTCTGTGTGGCAGTATCAAAAGTAAGCTTTAGCCTTCCCATGATACTGCAATCTATGATAAGTTCCTTGTGTGGCACGATGTCATAAAATAGCCCCTGTGCTATAGTCTATAAGTTTTGTAGAACCCTGAATTCTCAGGAAATCTTCTATTTAGATGAAACATTTAGCATAGGGGTCTTGCAGTCAATGTGTCTTGCATATAAAATGTTCAGGATGGTTGTTGATCTAACTAGTACATGTAGGTCTTAAGCTTTATGTTTGATTCAAGCTTAACAAATTATCCAGCTTATGAAAGAAATTTGTTGCTTCAATGTGATATACATAATTACATACATGTGTGTATATTTAAGTGTATATGATGGTTTAATATAAAATGAGTTTACAAATTTACATGAAAAGTTAAAATTTTAAATTTTCTGTTTTCTAAATTGTTTATTAATTAATATCAGAAATGCTTAATATGTTGCTGCAGAATATATTCTGCTAATGTTAGACAGTTCTGTTTCGCTTTCGAGTAGAATTGTTCATTCAGTTTTAGTTCTCGATTAGTTTTTCGAGTGTGAAGCAAATTGTAGTCAGCCCTGTGATGTTAACTTTATACATTACTACATGTTCATGCTTGTATAGGGAATGTATGCAATATAAGACGTGAAACATTTCATTGTTTCGTAAGAATAGCCTCCTAATGTATCTTAGTTTCAGTACATTATTATTTATTTAAATCAAAATTTTCTTCTTTTTGTTAAAAGAAAAACTATGACTGATTCCAGTCAGTAATGTTCTAATTAACTACCAAATTTTATGGTTCTATAACTTTTTGTGTTTTTGGGAAATTATTTGTTTTGTCAAATTGTTATTAATTCAATAAAGAAAAAACTTTTTTAACACTGACTCTGTATACTGGTTGAATAAGCTTGTCACATTTTGTATTATAATTATACTAAATTGATTACCAGTCTGTGAAATATAATATAATACAGTCGGCAATAAATTTTCTCAGCCGTTATACATGTCATATGTTCATTATACATGCTAACAATACCAGTATAAATCATGACAGTATGTCATGAAAATTGTTAACATAAAAGTAAACTCTGTGTGGTTGAATCGTGCTGCTGTGACGATGAAATCACGGAGTAGCGATTAATTAATCAGTCTTCAACATATGAATAGTTCATTGTTCACTAATTGATAAGCGTCGCGGTTTTCACTTACGCAATCATAATCTGAATTGATACATATTAATTGCTATAATTATCATTAATGATAATGAGCATTCATTAATTTATTCACCTTCGGAACGATTTCGCTAAATTTGTTATAATTTTTTTCTCAAATTGTTAATCCATTGTTAAGATTTTTGTATATCGTGCGTTCTGGTTGATCAAGGTTTTAGAAAAGTGTATGAAAATGCCACATGCATGCATGTATGAGACCACGAAAGTGACATATGGATTGTGGTGAACATGCTTGTTAATGTAGACTTGGAGATAAGTTTATTATTTTATATGACGGAAATGTACGTAATATGACTGACATGCTCGTTAGTTATCTTGCATAGAAAACGTCAAACCTCATACAATGGAAAGTGTATACTCCCTTCGTATAAATTAATACTTTCCTTGACGCAATAAATTCAAATCATAATTCAGTATTTCTCGTGAATGATATACAGACATGTGCCTGCTGTGCATTTATTGTTGATTGTTGTTATATTAGTTAGGCATACTGCTCATCATCTGAGGTGCATTGTATTCAGTTTCCCTGAAGTTGATCATAAATTTTATAACTTAATTATCATTTCTGGTTGCATAAATATTGAAACATTATAACAATAAATAATTAAATGCAAATTGTGTGTGGTTGTGTGACGCATGTCTTATACGCTGTACATTGTGCAGTGTGCACATACTCATTTTGTTTGTGATATAACTTATGATTTGTGTTCATATAGTCAAACTATTTGTCCGTAAGTGATTTGACCAGGGACTGCTAACATGCAATGTTGATTTGCCACCTCCTGGTTTTATTTCCGAATTCCTGTTGGTCAACATGCTATGAGTATAAAACCCTCTAATGAAATTGCAGCCAAGTCTGTCCTGATGGTGATTGCATGTATAGCAGTGACTCTGAGGAATCATTGTAGCAATCTTCAATTTTGTGGTCAAATACATGATAGATAGATTGGGATAGTAAGGACCAAAAGGTGGGTTGGTGTTGTCAAATACTCGATAATGCAATGATATGTATAATTATATATCTTATCAAACGTTTGTAGAGATATATTCTGCTGTGCAGACCTTCATACACATGTTTGTTGTATTTTATATAGTCAAATTAGCCATACGCAAAGTACAGTCATAGCACAATGCATTTCCTAGCAAACTATTGTATATTACTCCTACTGCTAAAAGAAGGCATACAAGTGACTGCTGTCAGTTACATTTTCCAGTTGTACTTTTGGTCATGTGATAGCGCCCTTAAAACTGGACATGTGCATGGGACCCCCTTAAACCTTATTTTGGAAGGTGACCCTTAAATCCCAATGTGGGAATCTAATCACTAAACCCCAACATGGGAAGGTGACCCTTAAAACTCAATATAGGAAGGTGCCCCTAAAACCCAGTGAGGGAAATTAATTCTGACAAATGTTTTCCTGTAATATACTAGTGTCTATAGATACAAACAATGTCATTTAAGGTTGTAGGGTTTATGAACAGACAATTAGCTTTTATACTAATGAAGTCTATAATAGTTGTCATAGAGACAGAATTCTCTCCATATCTTCCACTTCTTGACCTCTTCAGCACTAATAATGCAAGTGGTACAATTTATGCTGATGTGACGAAAATTAATTATCTAGCCTGAAGGATAGTAAACAAGTATGAGGCATAATATAAGTCCATCAACAGTGAAAGATATTCACATTATAAGCAGGGCTTTATTTCCTCTCACTATTTTATATGTCAGTATTTCCTGCTCTAGATGAACTAGTGATGGCTGTTTGCTCTGTTAGTTACACCATTTATTTATGGATTTTATTACATTTTTGTACAAAAATAGACTGGTATTATACCATATGACTATTTGAAGTAAGATAAATGATAAGGACTGTAAACCAGTCTGCATTTTTTTGCGGTTTTATTGAAGGACACTGTGTGTTATACTACTTTATCTGCCTGTTTGACACAGGTGTGGTACTGTAATGTGATGCTGAATTTTGAATGCATGGACAGGTTATGGTAGTTTTCATGTCGTATATATCACCTAGAATCTACTGACCTTTATGGTCCGCAAATATCATCCTTCGAGAATTGTCATTTATTAAAACATGTCTTCAATGTCAGGAAAATGTTAAAATTTATAACTTAAGTATTTCAAATGTACTACACAACTCAAACTTTGACCTCTAAAACACCTTTATGTCTTATTGTATATTCAGTGTGTAAATCATTGCTGTGATCCCAGTTTGAAATTTATAAGGATCATATTCTGAATGCTTCATTTTATGCTCTAAATATCCATCATTTGTCTTATAATGCGTGCCATTTGTCCGTACCAACAGAGCTGTGTATGTGACGTCACTTTAACAGCTTAATTCAATGTTACACAGTGCTATTCTTGTTCTTCGTCTACTTTAAATATGCAAAATTGTCAGTCATGTTAGAATTTAATTTTACTCTGCCTAGTGTACACACCGATGAACTAGGTTGTTTTTTTTTAAATCAGGCAGTGGCTTCTTCGAACTATCTATTAAAGATAATGTTTCTTGTTTGTGTTGCCTAAAGTCTTGTAAAATTAAATGACAAATTATAAGATCTGATGAGTATGATTAATTATTCTTCAAGTTTGAAAATTATTTAAACTGAATGGTTTTGGGGTAAGATCGATTAACGAGTAATGGTTTTAGGGGTATAATCGTAATATTTGTTAAATAGGGTCCATATTTTTGTCATGTTGTCATTATAAATGTATCATAACTCATCTAGTATTACATACTTTATATTCCTGTGATAGCATTCTATTGTATAAACAATTTAATGGCTTGTAAATTATGCTTGTACAGTTAATTGTATATGTTACAATGAATTCTGCCTTTTTGTCATTCTGTGTATTCTTTATGCTTTATAACTTAATTATCTGATTGGACAATTGAAGAAACTGCAGGACACAATTCTTCCCTTTGGCCCAACAATGTTTTATATCCCTATGAACTATGCATTGAGATACAACCTTGTTGCGACAAAGGGACAAGCACTGCTTGTAGGCAATTAGGTGAATTTTCAATTATTATTCAGTGTTTAATTCAGCAGAGTCTGGCGCTCAATTTTAAGGGATCAAAGTACATATAAGGATATGTTTTATATGAGAACATTCCCTTTGATTGTAATTACTATGAATGCATTCCCTATTCAAAGTGTTCATAATATTATTTCTGAAAAAAACGTGACCAAAGTAATGGGACCAAATGTGTGCTGAAAGCTGATTATGTGTATGATAAATGGATGATGTTGTAAATATAGAAGAGGCAGTGGTATGCTTCTATTCACGATTCCTGTGTGGACACGCTCACAGTTATCACAGACTCTCTAGTGCTTTCAAACATTCATGCATGGCAATGTGATGGAAAAATGACATGAACACCCCTCCCTGATCATTGAGTCGCAAGTCAGCTGTTAATAATACTATACATCATTTTGGGACTTTTGCTGCTATCGCTACAAAATGATTGCTTAAAAGCAAGCTGAATTTAGTTCGTGTTTCTTAAGCTTGTTCATTATTCATTGATATTATGAACCAATCGAACTATATAATAACTATAGCATGATATTTTGCAATACAAATGAACACAAATTGCAATACCATTTACATTTACCATTTCTAAATATTTAGATGCATGCAACCTTGTAACTATCAGCATTTTGTTTTTATATCACAAATTGTCTGACTAGAAGTATACAATTTCAAAAAAAAAAATCTCTGTATATACTGTATAAATGTTGATTTGATATCTATAAAGATATTATTAAACAAAAATTGTAAAAAGGCTACGTTAGATAATTTCCATACACCCATTAACCATTTCTTGGTTTGTTCATTATTAAAAATCCATGTTTATTTAAGGAATGTATGTTTATGGTAGAAGACCAGTGGATGTGCAGATTGAGGCTACTGATTGTATAGTGTGAACAAATTAACATGGTCCTCAAAACTTCTTTTACAATCATTTAGAAGTTGTATTTTTTCATAGGCAGAGAGCATTATGATATGTACAAAGTTTACTATAAACATTAATCTTAATCACAGGTACCGGTATGTTAAGGCATGTTTTTTTGTTCAAATTGATGTTTTCTTCACAAGAACCTTTTGATATTTTCATGCATAGAGGGTTGAGGACTTGGTTAATTGGTTTGGACTATACTTCATAGCAAAACTGATTATAATTTCTATACAGAATTATATAGGTTTTGTAAAATGTACCATTTTATGCCTTACAGATGTAGAAATATATATTTTATACTATTTTAATGTAAATTATATTCATGTTTGTCAGAGTGTATGACAATTTACATGTAAAGTTGAATAATGTAATATTTCCTCATGATGTTTTAAAATGTTCTATCGTATTTTGTCTTCAAGAATTTCTGCAATAAATATGTCAGATTCTTACACAATGTGTTCATGTTTTCCTATATAACACATTATATTCGGTCACAGTTTGGCCTTACTTATTCTCCCAAAACATTTGAGGGATTTCAATGAAGCTTTACATGAAGACTTGGTACTAAGCCTAGTTGTGCATTTTTGTCACACATGTTATGTTTGATAGGTTTTGCCAAAGTATTGGCTCTTTGAAGACCACATACATTTTTTTTGAAACCCTTTTTGTTATTGATACTTGTTGATGATAGTGAACAACTGGTCGAAGATTGGAAAGATCTCTTCGTGTCCAATATACCAGTAATCAAATATGGTGTGCTGCATTATTACAACTATAAATGCTGTAGAATTGCAAATCTAGAATTGCATACTGTATGCAGCAGTTGAAATAATATATGTATTTGATTGGTTTAAACTGATTGATTGTGGTATATAATGCAGCAGAGGGCTGAGAGCAAGTTATACAACTAAATAATACTCAAACATACATGTACATACACAACTTGTCATATAAGGTTAATAACATCTGCAGTTACACAATAAATACCTATTTATCAGCCAGTTCACTTACTTGTTCCTGTAAAATCAAGTATAAGTACCGACTCCTCAATGTGCAGACACCGATCTGCACAAAATGAAACACAGGACGAATGAAAATTCAAGGTAGTACTTTATCAACTCAGGTAGCCTGATGAGCAACCACATGGTGTAGCAATTGTTTCACCAGAACATGTTGAACAATCAATGTTTTATGGTAACAATTGATGCATCAATGGGATACATTAGTGCAATTGAACACCCAGTGCCTCATAAGAAACGACTGGGACCTTTAGATTTGCCAGACTATTTGTCTCTTTATTGCCAAAAATTCCATATAGTTTACTGTGATCAAGATCAGGAGTGTAACTTGCCAGGTGGTGCTCCGTTAGCTTTTTGGTGTGCTTTGCTTTTGGTCGAGATTTTTATGACAGAAGTGTTAATTTGTTCATCGATACTGCATTCCTGTGTCATCAGGTCTTTGTCGCTGTGTTTGCTGTTTAATTTGATAAAATTGACATCATCTGCAAAGCTAGACATATATATGACTAGAGAGAAAAATGAACATATTCAGAAGAATCACGAGAACTGTTTTATAATATGGTAGTGAAAGATTGAAAACCAATAACAATGTAGAATAAAAAATGCGGCGATATCTCAGAAAGATTCTGAGAATACATTGGTCCGAAACTACATGTATATCTAACATAGAAGTAACGGAAAGAATTGATATTTGGGGTATTGGCACAGAATAACAACGATGTAGATAGATAGGACATGTCACAAGAATAGAAACTGCAAGTCGTACAAAACAGCTATAAAATGGACATCAAAGGGACTAGAGGGAGACCGAATGGAACATGGAGAAGAACAGTTGAGGCTGAAATGAAAGTACATTGTAATGGTAACATGTACGATCACAAAAGAAGGCATGCCCAAAAACAGATGTATGTGGAGATCAGCAAAGAGGATTAAGTAATGTAATGGTGTTGGCGTTTTGTCAAATGTCTCTCCGTGGTATATGGTGTCATCTGATTCCGTCAGTTTTCTCATTGCTCGTGTTACACATCCATGTGTACATGTCCATTGCTTGGCGACATCGTATTTGTGCAGTGCACTGAATGTCTTCCCGTACCAGTACACATTCCGTGCGCCCTGTAGGTGGCTGTTTTAGCAAGCTCTGCTTTGCACCATAATACTAATATTAATTCCTCCGCGCTTAAGCATTTCTTACACTTATTCCTTTCGCTGCTTACAATATCATAATAATTTTTTAGCACAATTTGACTGGCATCAGTCAGAATGCGGTAAGCTTGCCATTGGTTAATACGTTCATGTGTTTTTGTTTGCATTTCGGCATGTATATTCGCTTAATATATTCGTGTGTCAAACGATTTCTGAGAAAAAAGGAAACTAAAAGACCATCAAATGAACTACTAAAATGATAGTTAAACTGTCGTACTGGTGAATACAGAACATTCAACAGTTACAGCATTACGTATGTACTGTACTGCACATTCAGGTTGGACCACAAAAACTTTGCGATAGCCGAACATAGATACTAATTTAATAAGATTTCACAGGCAATGGCCTACCTCTGAATATAAATAAGATATAAGTTCTACATGTATTGATGCCACCTAATGAAAGAATAAACATGGTTACATTGGCATGATTTCATGTTTTAAGTATTGTAGATTCGCAATTCAGACTAACAAAACACCTTAATGCATGTAGCCAGTGTAAGCTTGAATGAGTTACATCCCTTGTATTATGACTAACAGTTGTCACAAAATTTGTCGACGTAGGCTTCAAAGTTGACAAGCTCTTGTTTTAATGAGTGACACATACGAAGAAACATACCGGAAGTGAAAGAAATAAAACATGACCCAGTGACCACACGTTATCTGCCGCATGATTGTAGTTCAACATAATGTAATTTTAATTTATTAAGCAGGTGTCTGTCAAACACCAGTATAGAAGACAACTGTAGTTATATGACGGTAGGGATGTTGTATATTACAGTGGATCACATATTGAGTACTGTCGTGTCAGCAAAGTTGTCACATTTGCTTCCTGATATTTCTATTTTTAAAGCAACATGTACAGCATCTGTGAGATGTACATGTGTACGTGAATACAGTTGGCACCAACTTTTTAAGACTTTGCATTTTTGAAAACCCCAATTCATGAAGAAGTAGAAGAAGATGTATGTTGTATGATATATCTGAAATATAACATATTCTGTACCTGGTATTTCGATGACGTTTTACGGAATATTTGGTCTCTGAAACGATAAGGGTGTTACAGATGCTGTTGGAATGGAAATTGTGTGATACATTGCTTCGAGTGGTCATGTAATTAGACCACTTGAAGTACAGAATCAAGGACATGAGGCCACTGTAGCAAACCATTTTCATGATTTGAGTCCTTACTGATAACCGAACATGTAACACTTTCTGAACTCTTTGTATTTCCTTTTTACATGGCCTTGTGTCTAGTTTCTTATCTTTGTTGTTGTAGACATTAGCAAAAGACGGGAAACATTAAGTGTTCGGGCGATCATGAAGGTCACTGTGTTGCATGGAATATTATGTTTGTGTATGATATACGCTGTATCAGCATTTGATCAGAAGAAAATCGATGCATTCCTGAACGCTGTAAGTACTTGTATGATACATATTGTAGTATAAAACATGTCATTGGCAATACAGTTTCCCGCGTTTTGTTTTATAATGTGTATCTGACTTCTGTGATTGGCTCTTGAGTTGAGTGCTGCCTTCCCTGTTCCTGCCTATTATCCTTTAAATGTCACTTTTGTTGAAACTTTTGTTTGTCACACAGACGGAATTGATATTCCAAAAAAGGTATGAGGAAATCGGACAGAAAAGGCAGCCCTCAACTTAACCAGGCAGCCGAGCACATAAATCAGTAACACCACAAAACAACTACGACTGAGCAGTTTCCTCACATCAGCCCAAGCCTCAATCGGAACTCCTCGGCGTTTAACTAAGGAAAGTACGAGGCGTATTTCTCAGTTACGGAAATGCCCGAGTAGTTACGATTGCCCAAACCTCTCTGACACATGTATGAATCGTTTATTGCAGGCATTAGCATGTAGAAAGGATAAGAACCCTGGTCTCACTGTATCTGTTGTGAAAGATGGACAAGTGCAGTTTGCCAAAGGTTACGGTTACGCTGATGTGGGTACCAAACGTCCAGTCAACAATAGAACATTGTTTGGTATCGCTTCAATGTCGAAAGCGTTTGCATCAGCTTTACTGGTCAAACTCATACATGACAACCAGTAAGTTCACACTATTACTTACTATTTATTTCAGACGAGCAATGATTTAGGTATCGAATTACGAACCGACATAAGTGGTTTAGTGGTTTTTCAACGGTGGATAGCCGCTTCCATCTGTAACCAAGTTACCGCCATTGCATCACATTTAATGCTTGTAATACACTTTATAAACTTATTTAAATTGTCCTTTTATTTTGTCCATGCATTACACATGGGTACTCGTATATGTCACAAATACACATGGGACATGGTTTTGCAATAAGGTGTCTTTAGCATTGCAATTAAAAATAATGGCACAAACGGATAGAGAAGGCAACCATGATTGAATGAAACGACTTTGAACACAAAAGGCAAAACTTGCTAGGTCTTGCGTTTGTCACTGAGGAATTACCTCTTACTGCTAAGCGAAACGACAAATACCAGAAAATGGGATATTTAAAAGAACAAAATACAAATTATGTATACCACCTTGTATTTCTATAGTTTGTCCATCTACACCAAACCAGACGATGTCTTACCAGAAGGATACAAATATAACACGACAGAGTTCACTAACTATGCCACAATGAGAGATCTGATGACACATTGTCTGGGTGTACCTAGCAATCAAATGATGAGACTGGACAGAAATCTCACCAGAAAAGATGCTGCAAGGTGAGTTGTAACACAATGTACCTTATATCGGGTTGTGTTATTCTGTGGAATTCTATTTCTGCCTTTTCTGCAGACCGGGATGTCCTTGTTATATAATTCAGTTAATAATTCACTAACTCCAAATTTTAGAAATTTCGAACCATTGTCATAATTATCACCGAGTAGCAGCATATATTTATGCACGTTCGTTGATGATCACGGCGTTTGTTTTGAGACGAAAATGTTGGTTTCCTTTTGCTTTATATTACTATATATAATGACATGCTTAGCATTCCAATATACTTGTTATGTTTGTTTATAATAATGACAAGAGATGTAGAGAGCATAATTTGTTTGTTTACCAGCAATGTATCGCATGATTTAGAAATCTATCATATTTGTCTAGACACATTGCGTCACGTATTCAAAGCGGTCAAATTTCAAAAGCGGACACATCTCCAGTCATACTAGTGCACTTAAAACACAATTGAACCGAATATAATACCACTTGCATCATAGTTCAACGACACTTATGGTTAAATTTGATCCATAAAATATACACAAACGTGACTGCAGCAAGCAAATGTAACGATTGACAAAACATAATCGTGCATGTCTGATTAGAATATGCATTCAAGGTCGCACATGCATGGTTAATACACATATAACTGGTTAATTCCTTTATTTCCTGCAACATTGGACAGTGGCATTCGAGAGTAGCGACAGTGGTGTGATACACGTAATCCGGATCTAGTATACGCTACTCTAATTTGTTCCGAGTAGACTTCTTAGGTTCTTCAGCATGGCTGGTAACCGACAACACCGATTAGACAAGACTTAGTCTGGATGGCCAACCAGTTCATCTCTGTGGAAACACTGAAAAGGAGTTCTAAAAATGACCAAGTGCCCCGAGCTGGGCCTTCGGGATCAGCTGCCAAGAGCATTATTCACTTGACCATTGTCTCTTCTCATTACATGTGTGTATCACACGTGACTCTCACAAAGTATATTGTCTATGATAACCTATTATATTTTCAGACGTATACGATATTTCAAACCAGTGTACAAATTCCGTGTACATTACCTCTACAACAACATGCATTATGGTATCATTTCCTACATTAGTGAAGTGCTCGGTGGTAAATCATGGGAGGATCTTATACGCCAATATTTCTATACACCATTAGGTTCGTGTGTGACTATGTTAAAACAGTGTTTCTGTTGTAAAAACTTTAATTGGCATAGTTTATCTACAATACCTCTAACAAGACTATTTTGATACTGTCAAACGCGTCCCTGAATGTATTCTAATACCTGGGTCACTTTCATGCAGAGTTCCACCACCATACACTAGAACAACGTAAAACAACGGTGCAACTATTTAGAATATGATTTTAATGAGATTGTAATTCTGTGAACCGTTCATTTTGTCTTTCGTGCTCTTCTGTTCATTCAGTTTTGCTATAATACTATGTTTTGGCAAGAACATTATGAATATTGCACTCTCTATGTATATTTAGGCGTAATATACTTAGTACGGAAAATGTGTAATCGAACTGCAAGGAATGTGATTATTTTCCAGGAATGGGCAACTCAGATTTTCTTAGGACTGTGGACAGGGCAGCTAAAGATGTGGCTCAAGGTTATGCCGATGATGAGGTTTATGGAGGACTAGTTCCTGTTGCTGAAGAGCTCAATAAGTATGTTGCTAACCAATGTTTTAATGCACGATATTTAGAATGATGTAGCATTGGTGGTTATAGCATGACCAACAATAAACACCGTTCAGTGTTTCGTCCCAGGGATGGTAAATACTACTATGTGCCGCCCCAGTTCATTTGGAAATAAAATACACACGCATGCAATATATGGATACATGTAAGACATCTTTGACCGAGTTATAAATAGTCAACATGACAACATTCATGAAACATTTACAAACACTTCCAAAAGCTGCTGCACGTTGCCTAAGCAAGGAACTACGTAGCGCTTTCCATGGGAGGTATCAATGCCTTCTATATTTAATTGAACGGGGGTAAATGAATGAAGGTGCTCGGTAGCACTTCCTGTTAAGCAACGGAAACCTGTATCATAGTTCTGCTACTGTACTGATTTCAGACAATGGGGAACATATGGTGGATCTACGGGTATCATGAGTTGTTCTGAAGATATCACTAAATGGATGATGTTCCACCTTAAGGCTGACGGAACCAATGAACGAGGAGATACGGTGATGTCCGGTGCTGACCTCCGTATGTTACACTCACCACAGACAGCTATAAGATCCTCGACAGTGGAGAAAACGTTCCACAAACCCATTGTACCAATCACTGTTAGTGAAAGCGCTTATGCCTTCGGGTGGAAGACTGGATTCTATAACGGTACCAATTTTATAAACCTAAAAACAATAAACTTTATGCTGTCATAAATGATTGGTCAAACGTTGTTCATGTACTCCTACATATACTTGCATTGTGTCGTCAGGCTTTTTTCGGGGGGGGGGGGAATAGAAAGTCAACGAGGGAAATTAAGAGAAAACGCGTAAAGGAACACTTCCTTTTGTGTCTCCTGTATTTGTTGAGTGCTGCCTTCACTGACCGATTGTTACCCAGTAAGATTCTTCTATTTTACACAGGTTACAAGATGTTACGTCACACGGGTACAACATACGGGTACTCGTCATTAGTGACGTTATTACCTGACGTTAATATTGGTGTGTTTACCAGTATGACAGGTGAAGATGAAGGATATATCACCAGGACTTTGTTACATAGGTACATCTACATGTATACTCGTCATAAACCGTGCTCCTGTGTTCTGTTTCTACTTTCATGGTGATCTCAAAAGTTCCTTACTTTCATGTATTTACTAGAATATGACATACACATGTAGTCCTTGTCCATATCACCACCCGTAGCCCTTGTAGATACCAATGTGTCCAGTCCGTCAGTACAATGTGGTCGTTTACCTGAAAGCTGAATACACGGGAGAGAATTCAGGTGGATTGCCAAGATATAGTCATACACTAATTGCCTCCCTCTTTATACTGCAGTTACTTATATTTACTCTACACATCATAATTATACTAGGACATAGTTAGCAAAAGAATAGAATAAAACCATACAACGTGACTACCCATTTGACACAAAGTGTTAAATTTCATTTTGTTATATACCATTTCTTTGCAAAATGTTATTCTTATGAGTCACATCATACCACTCGAACCACAATGACACATCCGACAAACTATTCTACGTCAAGACCAGCACAAGTCAGTACAATAACAGGCGTAAGCAATTATATCACAACATACTCTATCTAGTTTTGACGCCCCTCCCCTCCCAAAAAATAGGCAATTATCGTGAATTGGTAAAAATTTTGGGATGCCAAAACTGTATTTTGTAAAATAATTGCTTTGGCCCGTGGTATAATTAGAGTGATAGCGTACTTTCTTTCTTCCTTCCACTTTTAAAATTTGCAGGGCCCACTCTGGGGCATTATCGCAAATATTAGAGACAGAGATGAGATACAAATAACCCGGGGCGATACCCTAGCTCGTTTCGAATAGATTCCTTGGTTCTTTAACGTGCCCGGTGTAAAGCACCGATACACGCGAGACTACCTCTGGGTTTCCTATCAGGATCATCTACTTGGTATGCGATCACATAATGTGAGTGAATAATGAACCTACTAATCCGATCAACTGGTAGTTCGATGATAATTTTTAATAGCAATAGCTGCTGAAAGATAGATTTAATTGTTTACAAGTGAGCATATACATGTATTACATACAATATACCGGTATGTTACATTTCTACATATGTTTGTAGCTATCTTCTGGACACTTTCCTCAATGAAACACCAACTATAAATGAGACAACAGTGTGTACATTCCCCGAGCCATGGTTTACACAAACCTCACACCGTCAGGCACCTATAGACACCAGTATTCCAGCATCACGAGCCTTACACCAGTATGTGGGAACCTACCATCAGACACCGTATGGCAACCTAGAGATCAGTATTAATACAACCAGCCATCAACTACAGGTGAGATAATAATTCACACTTTTCTAAGCCAGTCACTATATTTAGTCACAGGCCTAAGAAATTGTATCACACACGACAGTTTTTTCTTCCCCACTTTTTCACCCATTCATTATATATTTGTAGAATATATTTCTTTTATCTAATGAATGGGTGAAAATTTAGTGATGTTAAAACGTTTCTTTTTTGTGATATAATTTCTTAGGTCTGTGATATAATACAAGTTTCTGTTTAAGTGACAACAATGTCGATTTTCCTCTATATGTGAAGCAACTGCTAGAATTAATTGGTGAAGTAGGACACAACTCATTACCAAACGTCGTTTATTAATTACGAATTAATGTACATGTTGTATGTTTGTAGTTGGTGTACGGAATTGGACAGTGGATTTTATACCCAGAGACAACACATGATTCTTTCTCCGGGGAACCGTTCGGATATCTGCATAAGCTGATATATCTGAAACACGTCAAGTTCCATATGGGCACTACTATCCGAGTAGAGATACCAGACTTCGAACCCAAAGAACCACCGGTATTCTACAAGACTCCAGCATCTACAGGTGGTCATAACATTATCGGTTAATGTGTTCATGTTTAAAAAAATGCATTAAAACTGTATTAATATTCTCTTTATTATTCTCATTATTATAATAATAATAATAATAATAATAATAATAATAATAATAATAATAATAATAATAATTTATTATTATTATTATTATTATTATCATCATCATTATTATCATTATTATTATTATTATATAAATTCAGCTGCAGTGTCGGAATACCAATGTTTAATTATTCAATTAGTGCAGCTTTACCAATGGCAGTTGAACTTACGTCACTCGTAAAGAATCAATTATGTTTCAAAATAGCACACTATGCCATGATTTGAATACTAGTACATGTACTGTATTTTTCTGTCCGGGATATTACTTTGTGCATATAAAAAACATCCAGATACACCTAGTTATCAGAACAATGTAGCTTTTTCTCTCACGCATTAACGGACACATATTATGTAGTTGAACAATTTAAACTAAACATATCTAGTTATTTATAATTTTATTAATATATTTTGACATAAGAACATGAGTGACAAATATTCAAATATAATATATAGGTTTCTATAAAAATAAATTAATAATGCGAATATCAAAGTACAATAAGAACAGCTCAAATGCACTTTAAATCATTTAGTTCTGCACTATTGTTTTGGAACTGGCATTTAGACAGTTCTAAGCACATGTACACCATGTTGTTTAACGTAGCATAACTCCGCACAAAATACTGATGGACGCCAGGTACGGTACCACATTCAACATTCATTGCAACGCACAAGTCCTTCCTCAGACAATTGAAGGCATTTGGGGGCAATGGTGGAGTTTATTCTTTAAGAGATCCACAAGCATGTCTTAAACTTCCCCAGACAGTTGAAGGCATTTAGGGGCAATGGTGGAGTCTATTTTCAGGAGATCCACAGGAATGTCTTAAAACTTAAAATAGTTTTAGGAGACGTAAAGTCTCACATACAAATTATAGCACTTGTTTCACACTATACAAGGCACACTTATTCAAATAAATGTAACATAATACCGGCCAAAAATATAAATAGATTTGAAGGCACCATATTAGGATTTAACGTGGAAAATCTTTGTCTGTTTTAAGGCGCTGTGGTGTCTTTTGGTCCTTGTTTAAGAACCAGAAATGTCAACATGAATGTTCTCGCTTCATTTGTTAACAAATGAGCAACCCCTTCAGGTTGCAATTAATAATACGAAGATATCATCAGGTTGTGTTTACGAGTTTTTACTTTGAGGATGAAATACAGCCGACTACGTGTATATATTATACGTTTGGCAATGAAAGGTGGTATGTGAAAGCACATAGTATGAAGTTTGACAAGAACACAATAGACATAGGCTTATCGGATATGAACATAAAGGTGACAAGGCACATGCAACGTAACCGCTCTGAAATAACATTCTTCGGTAAATGCAAACTTCAGATAATACACGTATCTTACAAGAATGTTGCTCTAGAGAGGTTATAGATCTACACTAATGCATATATACTCTTCATTTTGGCAGTGTGTCGACGGAAAACATTTCTAAAACAGTTTTCACATAGAACACAAAAAGCAACACCGTCTTAACCAGAGATGGTTAAGAACACAAAGATCTTCTTTGAGTGACCAGTACAATCCCCAAGTCGTATACGTGTGTTCAAATAAAGAACATCAAATACCAATTCCCTTCCCACAGATCATGGGCTGGACTATTTTCTGGTGTTACTGCCTCGCCATGGTGGTTACCACGCAACCGAGAGTGAAGCAAACCGCCATCTAGCTCATCTACCTACTCTATCCGTTCTTTTCTTTTTACGATAGTACCAATACCATACCACGTGTCTGCGCCAACAGACACCATACCATTGTCCATTGTTAACAAAAATACATAAACTGTTGATGACGTACGAGGGTTGCCATGAAAGTGGCGGACACTGTCTGCCATTTCAGCACTATTCAAAAGCGTATTTTTTAAAAACTTTTTCATTGAATACTAGTATTTGAACCAATTATTTGGATATTCTGAATGTGGACATGTTGCAACCGGTAAACATTAAACATCCTTACACAGGCGACAGTGGGAAGTGTTTTAATTGATGTTATTTAGAATATAACATTTCTTTTGGAAGTGGTCTTGGTTTCATCAGTTTGGTCAGTCTGGCTCTCTGGTCAGCAGACATTGATGGAAGCTTTATAGATGATGATGACGACGTCGAAACGCGTGAATTAGGACGTCTCTGAAACATATAAACATAAATATTTCATTAGAAATATCAACAATTAACGACACACGTGTTCTAAGCTTGTACATGTCCATTGTGTGCGTGTTTTAAGTTGTTGCATATCTAATAGATTTGACGGGAACACAAATAAAACTTGTAGAAGCATAACTAGTTGACTTTCTGGCTATGTCACCAAAGAATACTCTAGCAACAAAGTAAGATGGTGAAAACCTGAGAAAAGTGGTGGAAAAGTCTAGTCCTTGTTCCATGTGTTGCTAAAAGTCATAATAATACAATTAAGGGATATGTATTCCAATAATAGAATTCGTTTAAACTTTGTATATGGACAGTAAAGACCTAAAAGTGTAATTTTAGAACCAAACAAATGCAAAAATAATGATAGGTGACCATGTTTGTTAAGGACGTGTGGGTCCTAGAATACGCCAGGAGATAACACACTTGCTTCAAAGACAGTAAACTTTGAACAATGGCTAGTATTGTGTCTATATGGACCTTCTTGTCCACTTACTGCGAACGCCTTTAATTAACATGGTTAAATGAGATACCAAAGATTAAAGAAAGAATCATAAGGTCCTTACAGTTTCTTCAAATCCTTGTACGATGTCGTATGAGAACGACCTTTCTCGACCTTGCACCGCTAGGGCAGACGACATGTTGGCGGGAGCTTGTGGGGTGGATTGTCGGCTGCTCAATATTTGACTAGAACTAACTCCAATCATACCAGCTTTAGGATCAACTATTAATGGTTGTTGGTCCTTGAACACGCGATTAAAATTATTGTCTCTGTTTTGTAATTCTAGACGATATCGTCTCACTTCTGCTCGAAGCTTTTCTAGTTCGTCGTTGTAATTCTGAAATCATAAAAAGTACACAACTTGTATCAACGTGGTACGGCTTTCGTATCGCTACCATGTGGACGTCGTACTATCCGCATGGACATTGAGAGTGTTGGGTGCGTCCGATTCTTGGAAAACAAATATTGCAACTAATATCTATTCATCTACAGATGCCAAAAGATGTACACATTAATGAACATTTAAGTATATATCAATCATATGAAAACTAAACCGCTGAAACTAAGTCATATACGTAAATTTGGTTTACTTTGGGAGCCAACATTAGAATATGTCAACATAAATGTTACCTTATAAACTTGGTTCAACGTTCTAAATTTCGGATCGTATTTAAAGTTCTGAAGGAATGTTTGGAAAACTAGGGACACATACTACTTGTTTGACTAACTCATAACATTGAACAAAAGCGTTACAATTAATGATAAATATCTCATGATACGGCTCTAATTGTGTACTAGTATATGACTTACTGTGAACGACTGCTGGACTGGTGCAGACCTTGGAACTCTGACGACATTGTTTTGTTGCACAACGTCTGATACTTTCTTATGAAAATCTCTCTTCAATGAGCGTAATTCACTCTCTAATTGTTTTACCCTGGCTGTTAAACCTTCTTTAACTTTATGAGTTTCATCTAAAAGCACTTGCATTTCCAAACACTCTTTTTCTAGTTTATCCGAATTCCTTTCTAAGTTTTTTATCGTTTCATTTGCTTGTAATTGTTTTGTTTGCATAGATCTTTCCATTTCTGTCACTTGTCGTCTTAAGTTCGACAATTCTAAATCACGTCTTTGTATTTCGTCAGTTTTAGAATTTAATTGCTCTTCCACTTTTTGTCTTAACTTTTCAATATCCTTTTGTGCATTGATTAGCAAATCCCTGAGGTTTTGAGTTTCTAGTTTCTCATCGTTCAGTGCCTTTTCAGCAGCAACAAGCTTTCTTCTCCATTCGTCTTCCATTTCATTTGATTCTTGAGCAATCACTTCTTTCACAACATCAGTCTGTTTATTCCGTTCTCGTTCTAGTTTCCTTTCTAATTCAATCACTTTATTTTCCAGTTTAGACATGCGTCCTCTAGCATCTTCAAGGACCACCGTTATCTCGTGTTCATACGCCTCCTTCAGTGCGTCTATTTCTACTTCCTTTTCATGATTCCGTGTAAACAGCATATGCACAACCTGAGTCAACTCTGCAACCTTCTTTGACATACGAAACTCTAGCGTTCTTTTCACTTTATCCGACATTTTGCTTGCTTTTAATTTTCAGTAATATTTCAAATATGCTTTTAATTTAGTGATAACAATTTACTGACACAACAAAGTTTATAATAAACATTTTGGTATTTGGTATTCCAGCCGAAGAATGTTACTTCCGGTGCTTATTGTCGTTTTCAGCACGCATTGGTACGTTCACCTGAAACGAAAACAAAAAGAAAATAATTTATCTATTTTTTAAACATTTGACATATAATTGTGCGTTTTAATTGTGCGTATGCATGTCCATCAGTTTGTCTAACCATCGTCTATTTCCGACGCAATCAGCCCATACGATGGGAATTACGGACGTCGTCATGTCTCAGTAAAATCATTTTTGCATATTAACACCTAGGAATATCACTGCGGTATAACGTACACCGGATATTGCTAGCAAGATGAGTAATATTATCAATTTTCGCGACATTCTAGTGTTGACAAGGGTAAGTTCAGAGATGATTGTTAGTTTATCTGAGTGTTTTAATGTACATTTTATACAAAACTATCTTCTCCATAAATTTTCCTAGCCTGTGCAACCGGTAAATTGCCAGGAATTTCTTTAAAGGGTGATTAAAAGACCAAACTCGTATCGTTACTCACGCAGAAAGTAAGCTCGATCTGTCGAAATAAGATGTTTTTGTTTATATTTTTCGTTAAAATACTCAACTTGAATCGAGCGAACTGTCATTTTTGTTACAAAGATTATATTGCAAAAGTAGTATCCGAAACTAATCGAAAATGACGGTGCATTGCGAGAATAAATGCATGTGTTAGTGTACGGAGTATTGCTATATAGTTGCTCTCTGGTGTACGGAGTATTGCTGTTTGGTGTACAGAGTATTGCTTTTACTTGCAGTGACTATTTGTCACTCAAATCGAATAAATACAAGGTATAAGCAGCTTTATTTTATAAAAATAACTTATATTATATATATATATATGTACCTATTAGATTGGATTGTATGGACTGCATGAAGCAATTAATGTAACAAGCTAATCCTAGCTCCAAGTCCTCCCTGAATTTTAACGGAAACTGCTATTAGTAACCGTGTATTTCACATACAGTTAAGAGTCGTAGCTGAGCAATTGCATTTGACAAACACAAAACTACTACAATGTACAATACTTTGAATTAGCAACGTTTAACGTAAATCATAGCAAAGGAACCTCATTACAGTATCTGAAATAGTTGAGAAATTATAAAATAAACCTTGGTGTGTACATTTTGTATATATGGATATGCATGCCCTTATTTGCCATTTGACCATAAGTATGACTCTCAAAGAATTGCATATATCCAAGCTAAATATCACATTTGTACTACTCACAAGAACACTTTATGCATAAAATTCAGCATGCTATTTTGTTAATCGCATTCATCTGCCTGACGGTTGAAATATTTTAACATAGTCATTTAAGAATATTCTTATTGTATCGTATAACCCATAAAACATGACCATATTTGTGAGCAGACGTAATAATACGATAAAACTGTCCATTTACATACTTTATTTACTCATTTTATTATGCCATACTCTCCGTATACTAACGTTGAACTTACGTGCAATACTCCGTACACTAAACAGCAATACTCCGTACACGCACACGTATCTGTTTTGGGGTGTATCTTAGTTGTTTTTCGAACAATATTTATGAAATTTGGTCACAACATTTTGGAGTTCAATATAAACAAAATGGTCAGTTCAAAAAATCTACAATTTGGTATCACAGCCGTTCCAGAAGTCTGTAAAGTCCTGCTGTCAATATTTGCGAGTGAGTAACGGCATAATGCTGGTTCATTTTAACCTTTATGTGATTATCTGATATACAACAGTGAGCTATAAAGTTACCAAAATGCCCGAAGAAGTTAAAACTCAAATGGGATGTGCATAAGAAGTCAGTAATTTGGAAAATTTCGTCTCTAAACTCACCCTGGTCTCCATTTCATGTCCTTAAAATTGATAATATTACTCACTTTACGAGCAATATCCGGTGTACGTTATACCGCAGTGAATATCCCCTATCAGTGTTTACGCGTCCATGCACGACTTCCGTTATTCAGAATGTGTCTGTTAGTTTCGTGTCGATATTGCAATAAACAAATACATAGGCTCGACTAGAACATCCAGAGTATCTAGATATAGATCAAGTACCTTAGCAATCAATATAACAATACCAACAACTGCGCACTTCATGTTCTATAACCGATATGTCTGTATGTCAACATACCTCTCTCTGAAGTAAAAGGAAATATTCGATTTTATTTCAATATAAAATATTACGCTCTTGGCCACTGTAATTAAAGTGCTGTCAGCGAATTGCAATTTGAAATTAAATAATTGCTATTGATATGACAAATAAACTGTTCAGAGCGTTTTTCCAAACCTCTATTTATAATATGGACAAGGTCGTATATTCAATTTACGAGCAACCAGACACCTTACCAACGATTGCTAATTGGTTAGTTGGAGTAATTCGTTTTCTGACATTCGTCGAGAGTGGGGTTGATATTAGTGACATGTTTAACGACAGAGACTTGTCGAATCCATACAGTTCCACGATATCTTTCAGGGCCGTTTTGGTCAATCGACATGTTTCATTAAACTAGTCACACAGCGCAAATACCTAAGGGATATTTAAACAATAACGATTAAAGTCTTTTGAGTTGGAATTAATAGTACAATAACACATTATATATGTAGCATAAACTATGAAACTACAAAGCCGAGTGTTTTGTTAACAAAATACAACGTTTTTATTTGCTATATTTTGTTATGCAAATATGTATTGTGTCGGTTAAGTGCCTTAACATGCCAAGCAAAACAAAAACCTGCCATAAGTAAACTATCATTATTGAAAACGTATTTTACAAACTTCCTTTTTGAGATTGTTATAGCCTGGTGTCTTGTATCTCATTGTCGTTAACCACCTGTCTTTATACCACCCCACGTACAAGTACGCGTACGTATTTCAAAGTCAGAAGGGTATTTACTGTTTCTATAAGTAATTATATCAATACGTAACAAAAATGACTCTGTTCGCAAATATGTTGAACTCTAGTCAGTCAGCATTTCGTAGCGTATGATTAGGACATTATTTCAAAATACACAAAGAAAAACAATTACACATGTGCTGCATCTATACACGATACCCATAAAATTAAACCTAATATTGAACAAAATGGAACTAGTATTTCACGTTTCATCTATTTGTGTCAGGGCTTACATTGGTAGCTATATCACACTTACAATTACAGATACATGTACCATACATTCCTCTACTCACACTTTCAGCTTGAGATAACTCACATGTCTCTTCTCACACTCACAGGTGCCAAAATACGTCTTCTTTTTTGTTCCAGGCACTTTATTGATAAGAAATCAGGCCTTTTTAAATGTGAAAGTAGCTGTCACAGTTTATCTACAAATGCACATTCTTTCATTATCTAGGTCTTGGGCATATATAAAGTCCAAATGCTATTACAAATGTACGTAAAGTCGGTCTAAGTATGTGAACTGTACATTGCTTTATAATTATGGTAATTGTGAATGTTCAATGTAGATATTTTTACAACAATGATCTACGTTGACATTAGTACATACCATTGTCAGTGACTTACATACATGTACATGAGTTGGTGTAAGAATGTAGTTTGTGGCTTCTGATTGTAACACTCCTTTAACATAAAGAAAAGTTTTTTTTAATGTGATAGGAAACCTAAATTAAGTTCCCTTTTGAATATACATGTGGTGTATTGTATACTTTCTTTTTGGACACCCTGTACATGGTGTCCAAAAAGTATACAGTTTCGAGGTATGTTTATCAATTCTTAATGTTCTGCTATCGCAAAGAAATTTTGCACATGATTAGACAAAGGATGTTAGTTTTTTTCTGGTACCAGTACAATGATACTAACATGTATACAAGTAGTTGTGCATGTGCGCATACAATGTATGAATACCAATGTATCCTATTGAGATAGTTATCTCACTATTGTAGTCCATGTACATTAAATGTTTGTGCTTGATTTAACGTGTTAATGTATATAAACTGTAGTATAGTGTTGACTTCAAGTATGACATTAGTTATAAAGATAAGTCTCAACCTTAATGTTCGATCTATTGTTTGTATCATTGTGTCGTATTTACATGTTAACAGATATAGAATTATGCAGCATAACCTGTCCTGAGTGGCACTCTGCCCAGCAACAACATTTCTATATTTTTACAGTAGAAACTCCCCAATACAAAAACTTCGGATTAGAGAGGATTTCGGATTCGGAATTTATTTATTTTAACCACTGTAGAAACAACTGCCAATATTTAACTGCTCTCAGAGGGTGTTGCTTTACAGATGTTTCACAGACGCTAACATCCTCGATAACGTGAGCACTAAATCGTGTACGTTGTATTAAATTTACATTCTTAGAATAGGGTCACCTCTAGGATACAATATTAGTTTTCGTTTCTGTCTAAGTTAAGCCCCTCCGACCACCTTTCACATGTGACAATTACGATAACCAACTTTTGTATCGGAGCTTGCCGATATTACAAGCATGTTTTTATCGAGGGGTCAGGTCAAAACTTCTGCAAAGTAGTACCTTCTGGTACAACATCGAATAGCAACGCAACGTCTAGGTGGTATTGTAGTCCGCAGGCTACGACGGAGTTTGATCATGACGAAAGAAGTCAATAAGTAGTTACCTTCGAACTGCATTAGAATCACAACATAGCATTATTCCATTATCACTCTCAAGTCAACAAATGTCCATATAGATTCCATAGTTCTGACAACATGTATACAATAAAGTCACCATCGACAAGCCGGTGTCGTACTGAAGCAATAGTTTAATCCTACATTCATACAAAGCCTCTAAGCACTCGCAAATAATTCCATTAAATATAACAGCAAGGGCAACTATTGTGTTGAAAGCTAAGTAGGGATTTGAAATTTCTGATCTATGTATCGCTAACTTGTAATGGCAGTAGGTTTAAATATCAGTTAAAGTTTGGCCTGTTATCGTTTAAAGTGGATCAATACCCCACATTAGATTTTACAACAAAAACAAATCCTGACATGTGCTTATCGTAAAAAATGGACAAACTATGGCGTATCATTGTGGCCTAAATATTATATACAATGTATTGAGATATTCCACAACAGCTGTTTCTTTCGAAAATAAATATAATATTCTGATCAAATAAAATAATTAACATGCACCTACCAAAGAAAGGCACATGCAGAAACAATTAACATGAATAAAAAAGGCACACGAGATGGTAAGGACATATAATGAAACCGAAGCATTATTGCTCTACACTAGACAAAGAAATAGAGATCGACCAAGAACAACATGGTGAATACCTGTATTAACATTAGAATTAGGGACATTTCGCACCCATCGGTAAAAGTTAAATACATAGCCAAGAAGCCGAAAGACCATGAAGATAGAAACAACTTGTTGAAACACTATGTTCCATCATCGATCGAGGATACGTAAGCCATTCAATGAATATGTAGAAAACCGTACCAACAGCACACCATATTTAACATTAAACTAATGGCCTGAACGTTACACCATATATACTTTATAATTAACCTGTCCGTTATCGGCTTATTTTCCTTACATTACTTACAGTTGATTTAATCCTTCTATACATCAAAAAATTTAAAACCCAATTTGTTATACAATATAATATCCAAATTTCAATCAGAAAGACGAAGTGCACCGGATGCCTCGTTACTATTTATAGTAACAATCAGCGCAAGTGTGATGGCCACGTTACAGCCGAGAAGACCTTCTGGCTTTTTGTAAAGCTTTCAAATCAACAAGGTCGTCTTATTCATTTATAATTTCCTAATCCAGATAACATTAAGCGACATAATGCATAAGTCGGTTAGTTATTGTGGAATTTCTATCTGTAGTACAGTCCTCTATTGATAAAACTTGTATTTTGTCAATAAAGCGGAGAAAATGATCAATATGATAGCAGACCAAGGCTGATAAATGGTAGAAATTATGTCTTGTCACCCTTAAATCTTTCATTTATTGATTGCTGGAATAATTCCAAGTCTATTTACATAACAGAGTACAAACTTCACTGTAATAATTGTCCAAAGAAATACAAAATTATCTCCTCACCACCGTTATTTCACTGTCACTGACTTTAACAAATTTTTTACAGATAAACATTAATTAAGCTGTCTTCTTGTCATTTTGTTAGAACTGGCGGAACAAAGAGTGCCATGTTAGTCCGAAACGAATTTTGACAAAAGTGATTATTCAACGCGCTTGACGTTTGTATATGATGCACTATCGTTAATGACAGGATTTGTAGAGAAAATTCTGCCCTTGAAATTGTTTCTAAAATACAATGCCAACGTGCATTAGACAATAAAGAGCTGTAGCGCGAAATCCCTGTCTGGTAGACACCTTACTTGTCTAAGATGCAGAGTGACGGGGTGATGATGTTATAACTCATGCAAGGGTTGTTAAGCTTTTCTTAGGCCTCCGATAGTAATCATTCAGCCAATTTCAACAACAGTTACAAGTAAAATAAAATCAAAGTGACATAGAGCGCACTAAAAACTTTCATACCGGCGGTGCATTAAATAGAGTAAAAAATGACATGATAAAAAACCAGCTTGCCAATCTGAAATGCATCGTAATGTTTCGTCTCAACAGTCGCAATGTTCCACTGTTATGCCGGGAGGAGCGGTTGTTATACTAAGGTTAAATTTGCGTTCAATTTGTATGACACGAAAAATGTGTTATGTGATAGTTCAATGAATAAGGGTGTTCAAGACAATAAGCGACAAGCAATAGCACAGTATGCACGGTACCATTATTAACGTTTCTGTTGAGCCTGTTTGTCATGCGACGAAATAGTTTTAATTCTGACACGCAACCACAACATTGTTATTTTTGTCATTCCTCAAATTCTTCGAATTGTCGTAGTACAAACACATGAAAAACAAGTACATTGTATTAATGATTGGATTCATGAGTGGTACGGCCACCAGTGGTTACATTGTCGTAAGAAATCATCTGAATATTGTTCATTGAACAATTTGGGTCCGGTTTTTATACACCAAAGTACTGTTTTGTAAAATTACTGTGGGAATATGGAATGCTACTTCCTTTTCTGTAAGCAAGTCAAACGTTATATCTATTTACTTAAGTTACTTTCTCCCATTCAAAAAATCATCTCTCAGCCAACTGGGTGGGCTGGGTCCATGCCTGTGTACGAACTGCCGCGCAAATCACAACTCCACCCATGATCGTGCCAACTGTACACAGCGATTGTTGGGAGTATGTTAGCGTTATAAATTATAGATCTATTTGTAAATTAGCTTAACAACCCTGGCTTGTTGAAATTACAATCGGTATCATACTTCTGTTCGTCACTTTAGACGGGTATTGAACAAATTTGAGAATAATATTGACTAATTGTTGAAGAGCGAATCGATCAGCGGTTCATATTTGCTCAAGGTATAAAACTGCTACCTTATAATGTTGAATATACGGCGCACAATGAGACACGCGGACCATAAGTGTTTATGTGTTATCAAAATCTAACGTAAAAGATATTGATTTATTTTTAGCTTAACACTTCTATATGAAATATGATCTTTTGAAATAGATATGGTTAATATACAAAAAGCGTGCTTAGACATAACACTAATTGTTTTGTCTGACAATACTTTGAAAATATATTAAACGCCCTTTGTACATCAAATGATAATTTAACAAATATAGTTAAATCATATTTTCTATCAAATAAGGATGCACTCAGTTAGGGTGATCCATTGTCAAATTGATTAAACATTTTAAAGTTACTATAAACGATTCATTTCAAGTACCAAAACTTCGACATGCTATCCAAATAGACAGCGTAAATATGGTTAGAGACCAAACTTTTCAAGTTCAAGAGAATCACAAACAGTTATATCTATATAACAAGTGATTTATATTAAATCATAAAAGTTATTAAAATTATGAATTTATAAATCAAGTTCTCAATTCCGTTAAAGTAATAAAATTGATATCTAATTAATCCATGTATTGATATTTACATTTTACTCTCATGGTCGAATAGAAACGAAACGTTGATTGTAAAGTGATTGTAAAATACGTTATTGCCACCAATAACACCCAGTAAACAGTTCGAATTTATAGTGACATTTATATTTGTTCTAGCGATTGTGTCGAGTATATTTGTGTCACAGCAAAAATGTGACAGATTTTTAGAAAGCTTTTTTATAATGAAATTAAAATGGTGACGTTAATTAAATTAGCAGTGAATCATTACTGTATGTACATGTATGAGTATCTACATGGCAATCTGTACACAAAACACTTACTTGCATTATTCACATGACCCCCGTGAGTTGGATCCTGTTTATTATTAAATCCATAGTAACATTATCAGTGTATCCACTCTATCTGTGAGTAGTCATCGACTTGGTGGTTCAATAAAAAAATAAACCCTTCAGAAAATACAGAACTGTAAACTGGTTGTTACCAACAAGATAGGCAACTTTTGTAAGCCCAAAAGAAGACCATACGTATTATTCCCCTTTCACTACACAAAACATGACAATAGTTATAATGTCGAAACAGTCGTTAGTGATACTCATTATTCGTATCCGAGAGATGCACTACAAGACGTATCTGAAGAGTCTGGTTTCGTGAAAATCGGAAGAAGTAATTGGAGCTGAAAACAGCTTTTATGCAAATGAATAACTTTGATTCAGTTTTTTGCTTCTTACGACCCTTTTCTTCAAATGCGACGAGGAATTAAAGAATTTTGGCAAACTGTGTCTTCAAGAACATTATTTTGTTAATAATTCAGATAAATAAATGAACCGTTCGCCAGGTTCTGAAACCCGGACTTTGTGTCAAAATTTCATGATAATATATCGTTACAAAGACGAAATTGTTTTGAAAAGTTTCTGGAAATTTGAACACTTGAAATTATTTCAAGTTATATCAGCTAGTAGACTATCGCATACTTTCGTCGCAAACTTCATTCAATGGTAATTTGCTGGTGGTGTTTTCTTGAACTTGTCTAATAAGTACATTTCAGACGTTAATTTTGGTTTGCATCTCCTCTAAAGGGGGTAACTGCATCGGTGAGTTGGGGGAAAAGGTCGCTTTATGTTTCGGATAAATCCAAGATGACGAGGTCAACGATCGGCGTGACATGTTCCTGGCCTCTATATCCTACATATTTAGCTTTATATCCGGCCCAAGCCCTTAACCAAGCATAGGGAATACACTTACTAACACTCCTGACGCAATACCCATATTTTTCGTTAAACCTCGACTATCGTTAAACCATCGGCGTGACATGTTCCTGGCCTCTATATCCTACATATTTAGCTTTATATCCGGCCCAAGCCCTTAACCAAGCATAGGGAATACACTTACTAACACTCCTGACGCAATACCCATATTTTTCGTTAAACCTCGACTATCGTTAAACCATCGGCGTGACATGTTCCTGGCCTCTATATCCTACATATTTAGCTTTATATCCGGCCCAAGCCCTTAACCAAGCATAGGGAATACACTTACTAACACTCCTGACGCAATACCCATATTTTTCGTTAAACCTCGACTATCGTTAAACCATCGGCGTGACATGTTCCTGGCCTCTATATCCTACATATTTAGCTTTATATCCGGCCCAAGCCCTTAACCAAGCATAGGGAATACACTTACTAACACTCCTGACGCAATACCCATATTTTTCGTTAAACCTCGACTATTTATGGACGAATATGGACTGTGTAAGTACTAATACTAGATTATTCTCTCCCGGAATTTTTGTAATAATGAGCATCACTATGAAACGAAAAGTCACAAAACTGACGTCATGCAAAAATACTGCATGACGGATCTCCGACTCGCATAAACCGGGTAGCACTAGCATTACTGCGGCATTAATTACAACATACGGTAGATGCCACTATCACCAAAGTCTTCGGGTTTCAATATTATTTAGGAATTGTGGGAACAAGATGCATACGAAGACAAATGAGACGAACACTATTATGCTATTCATTCAATATTGAAGTTAGTTCTGGATACAATAACTAAACTATATTATTGATACTGACGTCGATCTTTTTGCAAGCATCATCGCATACATGCCATACTTAACTGAAGCCGATGCAGAAGATTGGTGATGGAAATGCAGATGGAGGGGATTTTTCTTGCTCAAACTTTTAACTTAAATAAATGAAGTGAATATGCAGTTATCACCTACTTTACTTGTAGGACATTACCATGTATGCTTCATCAAGCTATTTCAATCAGTATGTCTTCTTCTTCTTCTTCTTCTTCTTCTTCTTCTTCTTCTTCTTCTTCTTCTTCTTCTTCTTCTTCTTCTTCTTCTTCTTCTTCTTCTTCTTCTTCTTCTTCTTCTTCTTCTTCTTCTTCTTCTTCTTCTTCTTCTTCTTCCTGGTATTGAGCAGGGGTCTTCCTAGACCGTAAATAGCTCAGCGACAAATTAGTTCATGGTGATGGCGATCAAAAGTTCAAATTGAGTTAAAAATAGCAAACTTCATGGATAAAACTGTCATTAGGATTAAAACTGTATACATGGTTTGGATCCGCCTATGTTGATTCGACCCTGAGGAGAGACTGGAAGTCCTTGAGGGAAGTCGCCGCTGTTACTCTGGTTGGGGGAGAGTTCCAATCCTCACTGATCTAGGGAAGAAGGTGTTGATGAAGGTCTTGTCTGTGAAGCGTTCTTGGTAGAACCTATTCCCCCCACGGGTGCGGCTGTCACTGGGTTTGAGGTATGTGTCAGCTGGGATATCTACAAGTCCGTGGTGAACTTTGAAGAGCATCAGGAGCCTGTTGTTGCGTCTTCGACTCTCAAGGGATTGCCATTGGAGGTCCTCAAGTATTTTCGTGACGTTCCCTGGTGTCTTGCTTGTGATGTCGTTAACCACAAATCTTGCCGCTCTTCTTTGTACTTGTTCAATGTCTTTGATGGTAGACTGATGTACTGGGTCCCAGACAGAGGCTGCATATTCGACAGTTGGCCTGGCGATGGACCTGAAAGCTGCAGCCTTTACTGATGGTGTGCAGTCTTTCAGGTTGCGTCAGAGGAAGCCAACTGTCCGGTTGCCTTTCTTGATGGTGTTACCTATATGACAGTCCCAACTGAGGTCATCTGAGATCGTGACTCCAAGGTACTTGCTGCCGTTAACGACCTCAAGTGTCTGTCCATGCAGCTGGTAGTTAGTCTCTAGTTTCTTGGTTCGCTTGGAAGCAATTCTCATCACCACGCATTTGCTGGGGTTGAAATTCATTTGCCACTTGTGCTCCCAGAGTTCAAGGGCAGTTAGATCCCTTTGCAGTAGCATGCTATCATTGATGTTGCTGATTACCTTGTGTAGTAGACTGTCGTCTGCAAACAATTTGGTGATGGAATCCTTGACAACTTCAGGTAGGTCGTTGATGTATGCCAGAAACAGGAGAGGGCCTAGTACTGATCCTTGTGTAACTCCGGATTTTACGTCAGCATGATCTGAAGACGCACCGTCTAGGACAACTTGTTGATTTCTGCCAGTGAGGAATGACTCGATCCATTGTAGGGTGTTGTTTCTGACTCCATAGTGATCAAGCTTGAGGAGTAATCTTTGGTACGGCACCTTGTCAAAAGCTTTGGCGAAGTCAAGTAGGATGATGTCAACTTGCTTGCCGAGGGATAGGTTTTTTTGCTATTTCATGGATGGTGGTGATTAGTTGAGTTTCGCATGATCTTTTCTTCCTAAATCCGTATTGATTGTCGTTTAAGATGTTGTGTTGTCCAAAATGGGTTATAATGCTGCTGTGAATAATGTGTTCTAGTAGTTTGCAGATTATGGAGGTTAGGGAGATACAAGTCGGTAGTTGGCTGCTTGGTGGCGGTCGCCCTTCTTAAAAATGGGAACTACTGTAGATGTTTTCCAGTCATCCGGGACCTTTCCGAGATTGAGCGAGAGCTGGAATAACTTCGCAATGACAGGGCGAGTTCGGTTGCAGCAGCCTTCAGTATGAAGGGTGGGATTGAGTCAGGCCCAGCTGCCTTGTGTGGTCGAAGGTCGGTCAGTAGTCACTAAGTTATGGATCCCTTTTCAGTTCACTTCAATCTCTGGCATGGTATATATAAGTGTGGAGCTTGTACCCAGGTCTGACAAGTCTTCGTCAGTGAAGACTGATTTGAACTGGTCGTTCAGGATGTTAGCTTGGGCAACTTGGTCGCTCTGGATGAAACCGTTGGTGTTCTTAAGGGGAGCAACTCCAATCGTTTCCTGCCCTTTGTTCTTCGCATAGGACCAGAAACGCTTGGGGTTGTCCTTGTAGTCTCCACTTATTGTTTCCTTCAGGTATGTCTTGTTCGCCCGCCGCACAAGTTGCTGGACCTCTTTCTGAAGGCGCTTGTATCGGTCTCTGTCCGTTATCATTTTCATCTTGCAAATAAAAAATGCATGGTGCCAGTATTCCAAGAAATGCAGGAGATTTGATCAATTTGCCGAAAATCATGCGGGAGTAGAGTCTCAAATGCAGGACTGTAGACTGTTCGGAACTATTCCTTAGTTTGATAATTTGATACGATATAGATAAAGTCCCGTGTTCATTCCGGTCCGGGACGAATTTTTAAACCTTCCCGCTACCTACCTATCCCAGAATGCAATTTGGACAGGTGAGAATTACCTACCTTGAAAGTTGTTTGTCCACAAAGAGTTGACAATGCGATCTCACGACTGTCTACACAGAGGTGTTAACGGTTGATGAATTTACGTACATGTTGATGGTGTTATCTTAGATGATACTGATGTATCGCTGACTTGAAAGATGCCGCCTGACTGAGGGCGACAGGTGTTTTAATCAGGCGGGAACTTCAATTTGTTAATCAAGTTAGTTAATTTGTTGACACTACCTGTAGCGGATAAAAACGCATGTCTGCCTGTTTATTCTGGGGAATCATTGCATTGACAGTTAATTAAGTGGATGATGGAATTTAGTATCTGTGACTTGTAGATAAAATAGTGTTTATTCAATTACTGGCCAATTAAGCAGTTTTTGTTTACCTTTCTGTTTGGATACTGTAACATTAGTGTAAGATGTCGCGTCTCTCTAGATTTCTACCCAAGTTCCTGCGTGGAGACAAGTCCGGTGGTCAAAAGGCTGCTGATAAGTCACAGTGTAAAATCATGTTCTTGGATGACACTGAGTACTTCATTCCGTACAAGGTAGGTTATTATTGCATCTGTCATAAATTTAAGAGTACATGTATCTGGTGGGGAGTGAAGGCCTAGCTAGGTGTAAGGTGAGAGGGTCCCGTGTTCGATCCCCATCTGCTCCCCTCCTAGTACCTGTGTTCAGTGTGTGGACAGTTTCTGTACATGTTCAATATTCCTGGACGTCTTATCTCAATGTTGGCTGTAATACATGTAATGTGTATAAACGGGCCGGTATAAACCAGGGGTGAACTGTTCTCCCAGGTTTCTTCAGGTAGCCCAATGTCCTGTGGAAGTTATAATGTGAAAGATTGTTAACTGGTTCTTATTTTATCTGCATAAATATCGTACAGTAATTGAGTAAAGCTGAGCCGAGTGTAACGGCAAACTTGCGACTCAATGATTGGAAGGTAACTGTACAGTCGATTGAACGGATACAGGTCTGATAATAGACTTCAAGGTTTAACCTAGTATTTCAGTCTACTTTACAAGGAGCTGTCACCTTCTCCACATACGGAGGAATAGCAACATTGTTGTAAAAATTTGACAACAGTTCATGTTGATTATCCACCACTCATATTAATGAAATTGCATGACCTGTCTCCACTGGGCGTCAAACCTGGATTTCCAGACTGGAAAGCCAGTGCATTAGCATGGACCATGGCCCTGTGTCTGTTACTCTTTGGTAGTAACATAATTTGATTTATTTAAAACAAATAATTGTCTTATTTAAAACAAAGTTTGTTATTAACGAATAATACAATAATACTACTGATTAGTAATCATCTTCAATTGTTTAAAATAATTAATTTTGTTTTCAATACTTGATATTGATGACCTTTTTTAACAATCAATCATTACAATATATATTATTGTCTGATTAGACCTCATTAGGCTTATATTTTTTTAGGTGTACAAAAGTTTTTGATTTCTTGGAAAATTAATTTGAAAAAAACCAAGAGGCCCTTATATATATGGGGCTCAAGGTTGCTCACAAAATGATCGGTGAATGTCAAACCCAGGACCCTTTCCTTATTTTTTCATTCCCTGGGTACAATAGTTACATGGTTAAAAATATCTGTGAATCATAATATAAAACTTGGCCTAAATCAATGTATTATAATGACATTCATTGATAGCCTCCATGAAAATCAGATAAATGATATGGAGAACATGCAGTTATAACACTTATTTTGTGTCAATTAATGCTGCCAACTGTTCATGCATGTATTTTGCATTTGCAAGGTTGTTGATTATATATTGACCATAGCTGTCAGCTGGTAAGCTTTTTTACATTTTTTATTCAACAAAAACTTGAGTGACACAAGTAGCAATGTGACACACATTTGACACGTTGTGGCATTTTATGTGCATAAAAAGTTAAAAACATTCTAGTTACCATCATAGATGTCATAGAAGTTGCGTCAGTGTATTGTATTTTGAGCATTAACTGGAATCATGTCCAGTTATTACGTTTGCACACTTAGGTACTGTCTCATCTTTTTTCTACCATATTTGATGCAAGTTTTGACAGATCTGCCATATTTTGTACTAATGTATTTTGATATATTATATTGTACTTACAATAATCATAATTTTAGGCCGAGTTTTGGTGTAGGTTTGTGTGCTAAATAGGGTAATGGCACACAAAACAATACTGGCATCTCATTTTCTGTATTTTGCATTATGCCTCTGTTGTGACCTCTCTGTCCCCTGTTACTAGATGTGGGGCAATCTGCTAGGAGATTTTTTTAATTTCTGACCTTTATCTCCATCGCAGAAGTGGATACTCTAAGTCGAGATTGTTTGACTACCCTGTTACATGTCTTCTGCCTCAAAGTGTCACTGGGAGTTAAAGACCATTATTATATCGGTTTTTCCTGATGTTTGACCTAGTCTATATGTCTATATTTGTATGGCATGGACATGTTGATGTTGGTATATTGTCAAACTGAAATATTTGATGAACAGTTTTATTTCACATTAATCTTGTCCTGTTTATCTAGAGCTTAGATGGTTTCTGACTACAGAACAGTACAGTTAGCCTTGCTTGATTAATAAAGGAAAGAATGTTAGGCAGTTAGGGTCATGTTGGTCATCTGACTTAAATCTTGGTCTTGGTCAAGTCCTTGACTTGTCGTTTAGTGCAATATATTGTAATGTTGTTTACAGCTGGCTATTCATAAATATGGAAATTATGGTTCATTTGCTATAATACATCTAGACAATGAGACTGAATTTACCAACATTAATTAGCTGTGAAGCCTTTCTTAATAAAACCTACCTATCCACGAGAATTTACCCCTGATTAAAATATTTTGGTTTGACTGGCTAAGAAGGGCATTATTGAACAGGGCATAATAGAAACTTAGTAACATAATTACATTGCATTACTTATTGTTACAAAGATAATACTGGTTATGTTTTGGAAAAATGAATTTCCTTACAGGTATATTATACTGGGGTCTGGGGATCAACGTAATGTTCTAAGTTGGTACTTAATCTGCAATGAAAAAGAAAAAAATATTAAA
This sequence comes from Spisula subtruncata, assembly GCA_963678985.1. Lineage (NCBI taxonomy): Eukaryota > Metazoa > Mollusca > Bivalvia > Venerida > Mactridae > Spisula > Spisula subtruncata. The sequence goes on along the minus strand of OY787663.1, from coordinate 27,230,712 downwards.
GGATGGTCTGATGACAAATTATTCACTTTCTCTCCTTGCAGTATCATGAGTATGGTATGTCTGGTAGTCAATCTTATAGGGTATTTAATTGCCTGCGCGTATCGCAGGCTATTGAAAATACCCAGACCGGTAATACGGGTGACATGCGTATTTTCGTTGAGTCTCAGCAGGTACTAATGCTTTAAAAAAAAGTTATTTCCGGTCAAAATTTTCAGGCAGTTTTCTGAGGTGAATGGTCCTTGGAATATAAAAAAAATAGTAAGCTGTAAACGGTTGAGCCTATCGATCTCTTTCAATTAATTATTATTTTTTTAAAAATGTGTAATAAATAAAACAAACTATTTTTAAAAAACAAAGGGAAGTAAGAAATACCTCTACTCCTCATGACCGTGGACAGTGTCACTAGCCAATTCATTGCAAACGTTTGCGAGATTTCCAAGCGCCCGTTTCACATGGAAGATGTTTTAAGAAACATAAAAAAAAGGTGAAATTTTCATTTAAATAGCCGATTTATCATGACAGTACTCGATCTCTGAGGAAATTGGTCTTAAATAGACATTTTTACGTAGCTTTACAATGATATCAACACTCAGATCATACCAGATGCTTGAACGTAAGTAGGCTACAATTCGGTCCATGTCAACAACTGAACAATGCAAATCAACAGTTCTAATTTCTATGTCTCAATGTATAGCTTGTCAAAGCAATGTTTATGAGATTATTTTGTTACTGTCAGTGTGTATAAGACTTATGTACCAGTTAGTTTCATCCACAGCAGCCCAGTCACGGGGGAAGGGCGCTCTGGAATTTTGATTTGTCAAAAACAACAGCCCTTCTACGGCCAGTGGGGGAAGCTGATGGTAAAATCTCCCGCATTTCCCCTGACATCTACCGGTAAATATTGTCTTTATAAATCCTAAATTTCCCCTGCCTTGCGGGGGAAGCTGGATGGTAAAAACATGGCTGTCTCCTTGGCTATCCACCATGGATCCCTGTGGTCGGGGGAACTGGGGATGCAACTGACTGGTGCATTAATTATTTGTGGTGGACAAACTTGTGTACTAGGAGGGTCCATATGTTGTTGCTTATGTAATAACATCTTCGATTTTCCAAGCGGATAAGGACGAAAGACAAACATCGGAGGCTGTAAATTATCTATATTCGGAATATAAATAAACCATCTTAAAGTAGGCCTACAATACTACAATACAGTACAACAAGGTACGTCTTTGATTTTATTGAATTGGAATCAAATTATGACAATTTGATTGACTGACTTGTGTGCTGTATAAAGATTACAATTCACACTGATTGCATGCATTTGTTATAGATCTCCCTTTGATAATGCATAGCAACTGGGGCCCGTGTCTATATCTACAAACATAGCCTAGCGGTTATCTAATATTTATTAAATACCCATATAGGCAATGCCTTAGTTCATATTATCTCAATTATAGGTTGCAGGGTGATGAAGGGCATAACACTTTAGACTATGGATCCATAGGTCCTTGGCACTAAAGGTCTATTCAAAAGTTTTTCACTGGTTACTAATCTACATAAGATGTACTTCCTGATTGGGTAACCCAGAGGTAGTCTCACATATGTCGGTGCTATGCACTGGACACATTAAAGAACCAAGGGATCTATTTGAAATAAACGAGCATTACTATATAATCCCACCTAGATTCCTTGTATCGTGACCCAAACTTTATGTCACTTCCCTTGAACTGCCAATTAAGCAGGGAAAATATTGAAGGCCAATGCACTTACGACTGTCTCAATCAAATACATGCAAAGTTAGTATACTTCATGATGGCCATGTTTGTTGTAAGTACTGGTACGGACCTGGGACCTATGGTATGTTTTGAGTAAAGGGTTCGGACCCCAGTGAGAGATCACCCAAAACAATCTAAAAGTTGACTCACATGTGAATTTTGCCGAGCATAGCCAGGCGCGTAGCCAGGCATACGCCCGTACGCCCGGGCGTACGCTCCATCAGAAAAATGAAAAAATAAACTGACTCAAAAATGCAATAAAAATCGATGCCTCACTAGGGTTAGGCATAAAATTAAATGTTGGAGGCTCTCCTTTTTGGTTTCACCTCATATTTTAGTTTTTTTTCTTGCACGCTCCGATCTTGTTTCTGTGGCATGCTTCCAAAATAATTTTTTCAAGCTGCTCGCTACGCTCGCTCAATACTTTTCTATTCAAACTGCATATACGGCTTGTTGCTCACGTATTAACGTTTTTTTTTTAGCTCGCTTCACTCACTTAGTACTGTATTAAGTGAACGCCATAAAGAAGGAAACGTGTATATCTGGCCTGCTGCTTAGGGAATCAGTGATTTTTCTTGCTCGCTTCGCTCGCTCAGTGCTATTATAAGTGAATGTCATCAAGGAGGGAACGTGTATGTATGCCCAGATGCTTAGGGAATCTGTGATTTTTCTAGCTCGCTTCGCTCGCTCATAACTATTATAAGTGAATGCCATCAAGGAGGGAACGTGTATGTATGGCCTGCTGCTCAAGTAAACAGTATTTTTCTAGCTCGCTTCGCTCGCTCAGTAATGTAATATTTGATTGTCATCAAGGGTGAAACGTCTATATGTGGCATGTTGCAAGGTAAACAGTATTTTTCTAGCTCGCTTCGCTCGTTCAGTACTGTAACAAGTGAATGTCATCAAGGAGGGAACGTGCATGTATGGCCTGCTGCTCAGGTTAACTTTTTTTTTTCAAGCTCGCTTTGCTCGCTCAGTGCTGTAATAAGTGAATACCATCAAGGAGGGAACACGTCTGCCATATGGCCTGCTGCTCAAGTAAACAGTATTTTTTACTGTATTAAGTGAACGCCATAAAGAAGGGAACGTGTATATATGGCCTGCTGCTTAGGGAATCAGTGAATTTTCTAGCTCGCTTCGCTCGCTCAGTGCTATTATAAGTGAATGTCATCAAGGAGGGAACGTGTATGTATGCCCAGATACTTAGGGAATCGGTGATTTTTCAGCTCGCTTCGCTCGCTCAGTACTATTATAAGTGAATGTCATCAAGGAGGGAACGTGTATGTATGCCCAGATACTTAGGGAATCGGTGATTTTTCTAGCTCGCTTCGCTCGCTCAGTACTACTATAAGTGAATGTCATCAAGGAGGGAACGTGTATGTATGGCCTGCTGCTTAGGGAATCAGTGATTTTTCTAGCTCGCTTCGCTCGCTCATAACTATTATAAGTGAATGCCATCAAGGAGGAAACGTGTATGTATGGCCTGCTGCTCAAGTAAACAGTATTTTTCTAGCTCGCTTCGCTCGCTCAGTAATGTAATAATTGAATGTCATCAAGGGTGAAACGTCTATATGTGGCATGCTGCAAGGTAAACAGTATTTTTCTAGCTCGCTTCGCTCGTTCAGTACTGTAACAAGTGAATGTCATCTAGGAGGGAACGTGTATGTATGGCCTGCTGCTCAGGTTAACAGTATTTTTTTCTAGCTCGCTTCGCTCGCTCAGTACTGTAACAAGTGAATACCATCAAGGAGGGAACACGTATGCCATATGGCCTGCTGCTCAAGTAAACAGTATTTTTTAGCTCGCTTCGATCGCTCAGACTGTAATAAGTGAATGTCATCAAGAAGGGAACATGTATGTATGACCAAATGTTCAGATTAACAGTGTTTTTTTTTCTAGCTCGCTGCGCTCGCTCCGTACTGTAACAAGTGAATACCATCAAGAAGAGAACGTAATTGGCCTGCTGCTCAGAAAAACAGTTTTTTTCTAACTCGCTTTGCTCGATCAGTACTGTAATAAGTGAATGTCATCAAGTAAATAACAAATATATGTGACCTGTTGCTTAGGCTATCAGTGACTGCGTTTTTTCTAGCTCGCTTCAATCGCAAAAAAACCTTTATTATTTTCTTTAATCACGTGGTACATGTTGCTAGATACTCTCATAAAACTATAACTGATAACGGGCGTACACTCTAAATATACCCAGCTACGCCCCTGATAGCCTTTATTTGCTTTATTTCTACTGAAACATGGCAGGCATATATATGTACCTCCACCCGGATTTGAACCCGGGTCACCAGATTAGACGGCAAGCGCACTAACCACTGAGCTATGGAGCTATGTAACAACCCACCCGTTCTGTGACCACAAAAAGTGTGGGTAGGCATATTGCATACAAAATGAAAACATACCTAGTATTAAACAAGGCTGATATATTGGCTATAAGGAAGACTGTTTATGTTGAGTTGTCAATTGATTAATTCAATTCCTTTGGTCATGTCCTCACTGATAGATAACATATTCTAATTTTGTTTACCTTTGTGGAATCAGTTTTAATAAGAAGGGACAATATGCCAGATAGATAGGAATGCTAATATTGATCTTAACACTTGCTATGTTAATGGCTATCATAATATAATTCTCTGACTTTTATAATCTTTCTGTATTTATCTATTTATCTTATTTCTTTAAAATTCTTAGCCTTTATTCTTCATGTATGTTGATTACGTTGACTTATGCTGTTATTGTTGATATTTTGTGTAAATAATTGATGTATGATAATAAATTCAAAACTCGTTCAGTAAAGCGTTAAATTTACTATGCAAACAATTCTGCCATCAAAATCCTGACATTTAAGGTGAGGCAAATGAATTGGAATTCCTTATGAATGTTTTAGTTTTGTTGACAGTGGCCTAATTTTTGATTCTTTAAAACGGGGCATGTATATATATGGCTATAGAATACAAATCAAGTTTGATTGTTAAAGTTGTAAATCCACAAACTTTGCAGGAGTTAAATTGTTGCCTTAAAAAAGTTTACCAATAGATCAATAAAGCTTGAACCACAGACCAACCACTCCAGAGAGGACCTGCATAGAGCAACAACCTCTGTTACAACATCTTCAAAATTTTCCTTAGCCAGAATTTACTCTAAATATAACCTCTATAGAGCAGTAACCTCTTAACCACATGCAACCAATATTTGCTCTTTCGAAAAGGGTGCAACGCTTTAGAGAGGTTGTACTATCCATGATGAAATGGGGCATTTTCACTCTTTGAACATCGCTACTAAAGACATGTGCGGATCCTGGATTTCCAGTTGTGGGCGTAAGAAAATAGTGTTGGTCTAGGGCGATTGTATAGGGGGGGGGGGGGGGGAAGCCGCATCGCCCCCCCCCCCCTGGATTCGCCTGTGACAGATAAACATTGGTGATTTTTAGTCTATAGAGTGTCTGTTTCAAGGATGTTTAGAGTCAATAATAAACACACCCATTCACACAAGGACTATATACCTCCCAGAATATAGACAGTGATATATCATAGCCCGCCCACCCACTCAGTGATAGTCAATGACATAATAACACAATAAACTGTCTATACCATAAATGATGGTAACAATGTTTCATAAATGCTCATTGAACTAGTACTACATAGTCATTTATATACAAATAACTCAAATTATAGGTATAAAAAGTATTTGCAGTATTCTCGTCTCCGTGTCAAATTGTCAATTTTCTGATGCATCTGGTATATATATTTATTACTTTAATACGTTCTAACCTCTTTTGAGAAGCCAATCTTATGAATTTCCTAATATGGCTAATCATGGGTGATTTTGATACAGGTGACAGGGGTGTTCAATAAAAGAGTTTGATTAGGATGCAATCATGTTACTATTGACTGTTTAAAACAGGTGATTGCTTCATTCAGTGGACTAGTAATACATTGTATAGAGTTTCACTGCATACTTCTTACTACTAAGTAATTACTACTAAGTAATTATGACTTCAAAAAGCCAATATTACTCAGCTTTCATTAATAGAGTTACTTTAAAACATTAACCAAATTTGTGTCTGAGAAATTTTAGCTGAACTTATAGAATTAATAAAGCATAAGCTTAGGAAAATATTTATCAAAATCTAATAAACATTGCACTAACTAACATTGAAACTAACATTTCGATGGGTGCCCGCAAGACTGTAGTAACTGCATATAGATAAAGAAGGACTCACTACAGTATTGCAGGTACCCCTCGATTTGTCGTCCTGAATAAAAAATCACTTGTTTCAGTTAGTTGTGAAATAATAGTTTCGTCTTATCATTTTGTTATTAAATTACTATTTTTCAAATCATTATCATACAACAATATGAAATAAATGAAATGGAAATAGGGTTTTGAAGGTAGCGTGAACGCAAGATAGGAATTGAATATAATGGTAGAACTGTCACCTGTTTGACAGGTTCGGTAAGTCAATCATAGAGGAGACAATATTAAGACTATCATGTCAACGTCGTACACGGACAAATCATATGAACAATAGAATCAGGTAAAAACTGAACACAAACTCAACGTTGTGGAACCAACTAGTATCAGAATAAAACAAAAAACGTGGCTATCAGGTTTACTTGACGTATCATCGATATCTCTGTCCCCTCTGTCCTCAGTTTTACACACAAACACATACTGGTGACATCGACTTCTCTTCTTCTATAGCTGTCCGAAAAGTGTGTTTAGGCTATTTGATAAACATATTAATATTAAATAGATCTATTATTATTAGGTACCACAAGTAATTCCACCTCTAAACTTTCTAACTTTCTTATTTCTAGTAATATTATGTAGTCAAGGTACTCATTTTGCATCTTTTAACACTTAATCCTTGGTTCAGTGTACGGTATCTCAGACTATCTAAGGATTATTGAGGTTCCTGGTTCGATCAGTCTGCAGTCACCGATGATGACAATTTTTTAAAGTCATTCAAATTGACATTACGGCAGTTGTCAATCTATACCCTTTACATCAATTTTAACAGTAAATTATAATCACATGGTCCAATGGATTAACCTGAAAACCTTTGCCAAGCAACCTTCGACAAACAACCACTGCTCTGGCGTAATGTCAATTGTACTGGCTTAGCTCAGAATCTTATTATAAATTATGCATGGGTAAAGTTACCAAGGACTTTGGTTCTGGGTAGATTCCAGCAACCTTAAACATAATGTGCTGTTCATCACCACATCCAAGCTGAAGACATGAACCGCTGTAGTAGCTGGAATACAGAAAATTTCATATTTTGACTGTCTAGCTATATTCGTAGCTGTCTTCTATGACTAAAAATGAAATATGTGAAATATTATATCTATATAAGTTATAAGAGTAGTTTAAATCACTTATCACGAATCACAGGCTGTTATATGTTATAACATCGACATTGAACTACTTATTCAATTGAAAAATTGGTTATTTTGAATCAATTTGTACTAATTTATAACATAAATACTGGTATTGAATACATACAATTTTACTCAATTTATGTTTCAAATTTTATTCAAAATTTATTACTTAACACCCCATGTTGAATGGATTGCAGTATATTGATATAGTCACCCTCGAATATTGAGACATTGTACCTTGTCATAAAACGGTATTGTCCGTAAAAATACCTGATTAACAGAATAATACAATATTTTAAAGTCAAACAGTAAAAACCACAAAGCCATGATTCAACAAAGCACCAAATCAATGTGCTAGTTTATGTGCGGTTAAGGCTTGCTTCAGATGTTTTGTCGTCTTTGATTAAAAACTGAATAAAAGAATTAATACCATTAGTCAGACCCTCAGCGTATAAACAAGTCAACTTCCAGTTATCGCAATAAGGCATAAAGTTGTATAGCCTCCCAATAAGTCATACAGTGATTTGGTTTGTATGCTGTGAGGTGGATAGCCAGACTGAGGAACATTGATGCACTTGCTTTTAGAAAATATGAAATAGCATAAGATTAAAGCACTAAGTAACCAATAAAGTTCCTTGAGAAAAATATTGCCTCGGTGCCTTTTGTCTTTCTATTATAACGGCACTGCAAGTGATTTTGTGCTTTATGAAATCTTCCAGGGTCATAGCAAGAGACAAAATAACACCGAAGCAAATCTTATCGAGGGTCGATTTGAGCTTTTTGAGGCATAATTTTCCGAAAAAACAATGCTTATTTTTGCAATTTCTCAAATTTAATTGAGGCATGTGTGTCAGCGTGACTATGGGCCTGTCTTCTGTCCTAATATTAATACAGTTGTGTACTCTAATGTGATAATGTTTGATAATCATCCTGTCATAATCCAGTAATGTTACTATATAATCTGGTCATGAATATGTTGTACCTCGCAAAATGTAATATTATACAGTTAAAGACCTTAAACCTTAAAAGAAGCTTTATATTTTCATCCTGCTATTCATTTAAATATAGTATTTATATTTATTTTTTTATTGCAACATTTGGAATATCCGCTTCCTGTACATAAGGGAGGGGTCTTCCATGCAAAATTTAACCATCTGTTTTGGTTATATCCAATTTTCATGTGTTTTTTTATAACAATAAAGATGTCAGTACACAAATTGAAAAATAGGGGACTGGTGGATGTTTGATAAGCCAGTAATTTTATTACTGAGTACCAGTCCTGGTGTCCGTTGCCTGATTGGGGCGCTACGTAGGGCTTTCCAAGGGAGGTCATCCATGCCTTCTATATTTAACTGAACGGGGCCGATAACTGAAAAAAGGGGCTCGGTAGTGCTTTGCTTAGGCAACAGACATCTGTTCTCATGTCTAATACAGAGTGTCGAAAAAGTGTAAATTTTGATATAGACAAAAAGAAATGATACAAAAAGTACCAGCTAGTTATAATGTTTAGATGGTCGACCATTGTTTTAATCTCTCTTGCATGAAATGAAGTTATTAGTTTATTCATATGTTTATGAAGTCAGAGGTGTATCTCAACATAGCTGATATTTTATAACAATTTGATATCAAATCAAATCAATTTAAATTTTATGAACAAATGGTTTAATATCCTGTACTTTCTGGTTCTCATACAGGATACATATGGGTAACTAAATAGCTATAAAATCACAAATAAAACCTGACAGGTGTGGGACATTGTGATCCAGATACAGTCCATCGTCGGATACCCACAGTCGGTGCCTCCGCTTATCGCTTCGAGATGTAGGAAGTGATTTGGGGAGGCACCAACTGTGGGTATCTTGCAATGGATACAGTCAAACCTCATGTAAACTAACGACCACCCCTGAATCATGAACTGAAATGAAAACATAAGTTAAACCTCATGCACTTAAGGCCACCTCAAAAATCATAAACATAATTTTTAATTCATAAGTAAAACCTCACTTAAAGACTGCCTTGATATTAAGAACATAAACTTCAAGTCTTCAGTGTGATGCATTCTGCATGTACATCAGATTTTATGATCAAACTTTACCTACAGTACTTTCAAAGTCAATCGAGAACGGATGTAAATATACTAAATGTACTATCGTCCGGCATGTAAGCTATGTTTATCTAGGTTTAACTGGGTACAGTATAAGCTATATGCCTGAGTTAATGGTATTCACCGCTATTCTTTAGAATGGGATAGTTCCCTCATTATTGAATATACTATATATGATATTAAAATGTTACAATGATCAGGTAGTAAGGTTTCCACCAGCACATGCATGTTTAATGACTGTTACTGTTAAAACTTTACCAGATCAAAATCAATTATAGTATCAAAGGCTGGCATTCATTGTGTATCAGTTTGTACTGTTGACAGATGTTGTTGATGTTTGTGTTGATACATTTAGCCTCTGGTTACCTGCGATAAGTTCATAACACTCACCTAGATATTCTCATGGGAATCTGCTTGCTCAGTTAAATTGCTGACTTAAAAAGAGAAGGTTGTAAGTACAAAATCGATATTTTGAGAAAAAAAACATGAAAAAAACTGTTTCAATATTACTCGTTACGTTTGGTAAAACAACTTCAGTGTGGTCTTGAAAATAGGCTCATAAGAAGCGCCTTATGATGCTGATCTTAAATATGTACATCAGTCTTACAAGGTTGTAAGTAGTTCTGAAAACCTTCTCATTCAAGCCAGCCATATATTTATCTGTAAAATTACTGGTCATTGCTAATGTTGGTCAGTCTGATAGTGGATGCTATTTATAATTGATTAAACCAGTCTCACTGTCCCAGGAAACTGGTCAATGTGAATAATATTGAACATTTAATTTTTGGCAGTCTCTGGAAAACTTAAAAATATGACTGAGTCTGATGACACCGTTTATGACATTACTTGATACAAAAATGTGCTATAGTAATTACAGATATACATCTGATTCTATAGATGTCAAACATATACTACCCAAGTGATTGGATTATCAATGAATCGAAAACATTCAACCTAAAATACTTAAATCTTTCTCCTTATTTAAACAAGCAATATCTCAATCATCGTGGACAGGTTATTATCTCAGCAGGTAGTGGGTTTTGAATGGTTAAAAAATTGGGTCCAGTTTGAAATTTTCCTGTACTCTAGTTTTTTGGTTTCATTTTATTATATAGACCATATACTGTAAGAAAAGTTTTGCCCTCAAATTTTCATGTCAATATTTTGGCGGCCATCTTGGATTCAAAATGGCCGCCATGCATTTTGTGGTTAGATTACTAAAACCTATACAGCTTGGTCAATTGTTAGTTGAAATGAGCCAAAATCATGTCAAAATGATTGTAATGAATAACCCTGCATTTTCCAATCATTTTTTTATTGATAACTTTATTTGCATATTCGTGAATATTAATGAATATGCAAAAATAATAGCATTTTTGTCATAAAATTGGCTAAAGTTGAAGTTTCACCAAATATTTTCTACATAATGTGACACATCGGAGTGGATTTATTAAATAGATTAAAGTAAATATACTAATGCTTCTATAACAGAATGATATCATTTAGAAATTACGCTAAAGTTCAGTTATAAGTGGGTGGGGTAAAAAATTGACAATTAACAAAATTCCCGCTATGCAATTTTGTGGTTAGATTACTAAAACCTATACAGCTTGGTCAATTATCAGTGGAAATGAGCCAAAATGATCTCAAAATGATCGCAATGAATAACCCTGCCTTTTTCCGATCATTATTAAAAAATATGTAAAAATAATAGCATTTTTGTCATAAAATTGGCTAAAATTGAAGTTTTACTAAATATTTCCTGCATAATGTGACACATCGGAGTAGTCTTATTTTAATTACAGCTACTATTTTTAAACCTGTATGTCTTGGAGTTAGTGAGCTCAAATAGTGTCAAAATGAGTATATAAAAACTCACTACATCATTATGAATAAGCTCATTTGCATATACATACATATTGAAAGCATTTTAACAATATATAACACTATTAAGTAAAATCTTAAAATCATATTCAGCATATTCAGTCAATACAATATCTTGATGAATTCTAGTCCCAATGAAGACAATTATTTCATGAGAAGTCTAATGAGCTGATTTTTGCGATAATGGAGAGCTCAAAGTACCTATCTAGCCATACTAGGATGGGATTAAGTCATGCATGCGGGTGCCAGAGAGTTGTATAGATATGATTGTCTTGGTCTTTTTACAATGATGAACTTATAAAGATCTACTTAGAGGTAGCAATACAAAAATGCATATAGTGATAAACGATATACACTATAATAGAGGTTTTGAGGCACATGAAAATACACATGAGGTATACTAATCTTTGGTTGTCAGCATGCTTAGAAAACAGACCAGAGCACCAGGCACATCTGATTGACTCGTTAATAAGGAATTTGAAGAATCTGTAGAGCCAGGTCTACCTCTGATATAAAGGAAACTTGCCAAAGCATGAACGATAATCAGATAACATGAACATTGAACAACAGCTTCACCAACTCGACATCGAGAATGGACGATATCATAGCCTAGATATATAGCTCTCAAAACAATATAATCTCATTTACGTCATTTGGATTGGACCTAGCACAAAAACGCCAAACAAGAAAATGAAGGGGGATGGGGAATATATGGACTGACACACCAACCAACCTCTTTTCTTGGTCTAGCTGCCTTGGGGATAGTCATAATATCAGAGGAAACAGTATGATGCAATGAAGTAAAACCCCCATACTATTCTCAACTACAATGGAAGGCAAAACCAACAACACTATTATCCAGACTGTTAATTTTTGCAAATATGGCCGACAATTACTTTATTGTATATCTTTAAAAAGCATTATCTAGTGATGAGTTACCTGTATATTATGTAAATAAAACTATAATGAAAAGTGATGGGTCAAAACAAAAGTGAATCGAAACATGTCATTGAACAATTCGACACAGTACCAGCAGTAATAATGAAATACATGTATATATAATTGTTGACGTCATGGATATTGTACTGTCAGTTGGAATTTCTTGTTAACATATACATAAACATGTTTGGAAATGTCCAAGGTTTTTGTTGAAAATCATGTATATACAAATTATTGCACTAGAAGAAAGAATCTTTTATAGCTATTAGTGAGCTGTAAAGCACAGGTAGAAAGGAGAAGAAAGTAATAACTGTTCATTGGACTGTAATTGCAAATGCAACACCATTAGACGATATTCTCACAGACTGTAAATCTGATGACAGGTTAACTGTATATTTGGCTTTAAAGGGACGAGTCTGTAGCCGAAGAAGTGGTGTTTGTCTGCAACCAGGATTGTCGGCTTCTTGCACTAGATGGCCAGGCATCTGCAGTACTATCCACTTCATGGCGTTGTCAGACCAGCTCTTGTGTTGCCTTCCTCTCTGTCCCCTACATTCTACATATTGTTTTCTAAGACTAACATGCCTTGTGACGTGGCCAAACCACTAGAGTTTTCTCCTCTTTACGGTTGCTAGCAATGGTTCCTTTGAGCCAACAAGTAACAAAGCTGGTAACCAATTGCTGTCATAATGCAAAACCCTATAATATGATTTCTTAAAATCGAGTTGTGGTAAATGGCAAGTTGGTGTTGGAGATATTTGTCTATTATAAATCTACAGTTTAACATCTGCGCTATTGTGCTTCTGACTGCTTTGAAGTCAGTCCGCTCCTCAGAGTACTTATTCTGCTTTATGCAGACTCTGCCCAGGATTACTTTGGGCATGATATTGCAGGGATGACTTGACAAACTGTCTAATGTTCTTCTCTTCAAGAGTGTTTGATACAAGACAGTAAGTACAAATAGATAGTGCTCACCATCACTATTAAGTATTTCAGGGGGTATTATGTCCACACCGTGTTCAGATACTTAACCGGGAATATCAATAACGTTAAAAACAAGAAAACTGTATCATGCTTAATGAATGCTTGAATGAAAAACTTAGCTCAACTAGGAACATATGATTTACCAGGAACTCAAACTATTGCTGCATGTATGTGTTAGTTATGCAAATTGCTCAGTTCTAAAAAAATACACGGTCGCGCCTAGGTGAACTGTGTTCGAAGACATTTTATCTCTTTCATATGCTATGTTTTGAAAAGGTTCCCTCAACTTACAGTGCATGATATCAACATAAACTGCGTATTTGAAGGACATGCTCTACAGTTTGTTCTTCCTCCCGGCATGGACAGATCGGACATGGCACCAATTTGTACTTCCGATACATGTGAGAGTTCAGCCTGTTGTGCCCCTACGAGCGTAGTCAAACCATTATCACTTGTTCTGACCTGTTAAGGCGGTGTCAAATGGTTACAGGATGACTCCTAGTTCCTTTGCGGGGTGAGTCGTGCCTAGCACTTCAACACCTCAGCTCTGGCCACTGACAAGTGGGGTAAACAACTGGCAATTTTGTAAGTCAAAGCCCGTCAGTACATAGCCTTTCCGTAGCAAGTCCTACCAAAGTGCCTCTCCGTGGCGGCATGGAACAACTGGGCACCTTACCACCCAGGCTAGACTATGGAGGGCTCGGAACCACTCTTGAAGTTGAGGCAGCAGCGCCACGTCAGTTGCCCACCAATGATTCCTCAGTCAATGGGTTAAGTGACCCCTTTGATACCCATGGTTATAATGTTCCCCGCTTACTGGGTCAAGTAGGAAACCACTGCCTTGTGGTTAGTTGTTGGATCGACATAGGCTAAGCCCGACAGAAAAAACACCGGGAGTTGAAATCAGCAATGTTGGGCTAAATGGCACTCCCTAACATACCACAACATCATGTAAAACTGTCATGTCTACACGGTCACCAAATCTAAAAGATGTTATATGTTAGCATTAGCTACATTTTGTAGTATGTAAATGTATTGACAATGAAGAATGTTTAAACACCAGGCAATTGTGTAGGTAACCTAATTACGAGTCATAATTCAGGTGTCGTAGACTGACTGATTCATAAAAAATAACCATGTAACACTGTAACACTGTAGTACATTGTATAATTAAGGCTTTGATCAATAAAAAATCTTCAAAAAGCTATACTCCATGAATGTTAAAACTCTGTTTAGATCATCATACTCCAAAAAATCAACCAAAATAACTTAGTGTATGTCTATTTGCTAATTGTCATTTTATACCCCGCCCACTAATACTTTAACTTTGTATATTTTTTCTTCATTATATCACTCTTTTGTGATATCAAAATTATAATCTTCACTTCTTTTCTATTTTATTCTAATAAGTCTACTCCGATGTGTCACATTTGTAGGAAATATTGGGAAAACTTTAATTTTAGTCAATTTTATGACAAAAATGCGATTATTTTTACATATTCATTAATATTCATGAATATGCAAATGAGGTATTTAACCAAAAAACAATCGAACACATAGGATTGTTCATTACAATCATTTTGACACCATTTTGACCCATTTACATTTAAAATTGACCAAGATATATAGATTTTAGAAGTCCTATCACAAAATTACATGGCGGCCATTTTGAATCCAAGATGGCCGCCATAATATTGACATGAAAATTTGAGGGCAAAACTTTTTTTCAAGTACAAGGCTGAAGTAACAAAATAAAACCAAAAAACAAGAGTACAGGAAAATTTCAAACTCATTCACCATTTGACACCAACTAAGGAGTCAACATTGCAAAAACATTTCATGTGCTGATTTCGTTAAGTCCTTATATAGTCCTAAATAGAGTCATTCTTCCTTCTTTTGTACGGAATGAAGAGCAGCATGTTATTATAAATCTATCAATCAAAGTAAAGACTATGTTATAAAACTGGTGCATTATCTTTGATAGTATATGGCCACCCTTGTCTGGTCCCTGGACCATATATATCTGTACGCCTTTGAAGTCGATTGATTGAACACTTCATTGTGAATCTTTAAATATACCCAGTATGTCCTGTTTAAAGTCTGACCCCTTTTTTGTACCCTTATTTAGTTGTACCAGCTGTCTGGATAAAAAACTTCTGTTTTGATTTTAAATGTGTTTTGTTGAATCAGAATGAAAATAAATGTGCATAATGATATTGTTGTATCGTAAATTCTATTGACTTATCAGGTCAGATACATGTATGTTTTCCTGTCTTGTTAATTTTGTTTGAGTTTGATTCAAGACTGTAACAATGTAAGTGCTTGGTTGTGACTACCCAATTGTCAAATGTCCTCCAGGATTCAACAGAGGTCTTAACTGAATATTTTGTTTATTGAATTTCGAGGTGGCCTTTTTATTTAGATGCTCACCTTTATTCTAAAGAGACTGTGTTTTGGGTAATATATAATTTATAAGTAATATTCAAATTATAACAAATCCTATTATATTGTATACTATGACTCTGTATAACATAGTGAATGTGTTTTCCTCATTTAAAGACACTGTCCCATTGTCTACATAGTTGCATGCTTTCATTTAATGTGTGTTTTATGTGCTAAATATTTAAATTCAAGTTGATTTTGTTTGTACGAGGGGTGTTCCAGAAATAATAGGACTTTTCTCATAACTTCTTACTCAATGCTTACATTTTAATGAAATTTGTCTCATTTGCTTAGCAAAGTATGCCCTATATACTGGTAGCAACAGAATTTCGTTGTTGCTGATGGTGATCATACAAAGCGTTGTCATAGAAACCATGTAACGTCAAGGCGGGTCACACTATTTTTTGTCATTACCATCCTTATTAAAAATGTGAATATCTCAATATCCACTTGATAAATATTAAAGCCTAAGTGTATGGCATTATGGGGATGACTTTGACATGCGCATGCAAACTTTCGAAGAAATTGGTCCGTGTTTGTTATCAAAAGTCAGTAATCAAGGGTATGCATTGAAGCGCGTCATGGATGAAAATGACGTCAACGCCAATAAACAGAAACCGCCTGATTGTCAAATAATGGTACATATTTGGAAAACCAACAGTGCTATCCAATGAAATAATGAAATACATGTAATGTAATGGCATTAAGCAGCCACTTGTGTTCTGTTAGCTCAAATTGTTTACAGATCCCGGATTTATAAACATACAAGTAAGCACAGGTGAGGTCATAGAAAATTAAGTTGACGTTAATAAACACTGTTCTTACCCTGATTGACGCTCCAATGTTTGAGCAATTTCTAACATCATTGCAACACATTTTTTGTGAACAGTGTTACTGAAACACATTTAAACAATTGGAACAGTGTTATTAGATCTGTTTAGAAAGTCAGTATGGCTATAAACAAAAATATTAAATGTTCCTTTATGTTAAAATACTGTGCTTGAAATGCGACGTCATAATAACGTCACGGTGCGACCCGCCTCCTTGATGCATAGCATATTTAATGTTTAATAAATTTCTTATTTGTCATCCAATTACTTTGATATTTAGCGTGTTTGTCAGTGAAAGATAAAAATTTAATTATATACAATTAGTTTTCTTAATTTCTGAATTTCCGTACTGCTATGAAAAAAGTCCTATTAATTGTGGAACATCCCGCGTATATGTAAATGAGTCGGGCATTATATGGTTATATAACACAGCTGTATGCTAATATATGACCTGCTAAATTATGTTGATATCATTTCTTATAGTATATATTTACTCAGTAGTTAATTTGCTGCATTTGTAACCAACCAATCTCAGTAACTGTTGCTGCAGGTCATACCCTTCCTTGAAAATTTTACAACCATGTTGTTCATTTAACACAGTCAACCTATACTCCATGTCCGGAAACAATTTCAAAATGGAGATGGCCTAACTTTTAAAATTGATGTAATTGAAATAGAGATTAAATCGCCATTGATAAAAGTAATTTTGATCAGTATGGTACGGGACTTGAATCCTATCTGATTTGTCAATATATTACCGGTTCAATAATTTATGATTTATTTGTTAAATAACATTCAAGAAATAAAATTTCGACAACATTCATACTTGCCTATATATTGCATACAGACACTGTAAACCAATTTACTATTGCGAATACTAACTTTCACGTTTACTTTTGCGAATAAAAACTCTCACGTTTTTGCAATCGTCAGCTTATTCATGAATACAAATTTTCACTTTTTTATGTCTTCGGCGATGTCCATAATAAAGTTTTGAACACTTTCGCAGCTACTTAATTTCCCGAATTTCTCCCACTCGTGAACTCCTGCAAAATTTAATCATGCTAAATAATTTCTTGGTTAACTGTTGTTGGTTGATTCATGTTTATGGGCGTGGAATGCGCACACACGTTGTTCACATGGTGTCATTACAGAATACGTATGTTATAGCTGACATTTATTTAGATTTGGAAAAGTGAATGTTGGGTGTAAAGGCATACTAGATCTTTAAGTTATCTTGTACCTCTTGTCTGCAGTGTCCTCAAGTACGGTACTGTAAAATAATTAATTTTCGATGGAACCAAATTTTGTGGTTTTGGTATAAAAGACAATTCCGTTTGTTTGACAGGATTTGATTTCATAGTTTGAGTTGAAGTGCTGAATCCATGAAATTTATTCCCAACAACTTATTCTAATGAGACTTAAAAAACCTAGGTCCAGTTTTTCATCAGTCACGTAAAAGAACTAGTGATGCTTCTGGAACTGGGGCATCTTCTGTAGCATGCACTATCCCCTAATCATCTAAACTCATATTGGGGCCATGCTCAATAAAAGCATATAAATAAAATAAAGTGAATTTAGTACTATAGTCTAGAGGCTTTGAGGTCTGAGGAAGAACATTTAAAACTTTTTAATCAGAAGTTTGGGAGAAAAAACTGTAAAGCAACCTGTCAAAAGAGATTATCTGCCGATAATGCAATTCCTTTTTTTGGATTCCACCACAATGTACTGTGATAAAGTCTACCATATTTCTATTTTGATGCATTTGAATGCTCGTGGATGTGAGATTACTTTGAATAGATTTTAGGCAGTATATCACTAATTACTGTATGACTTATTGCCATACTATATAGTTCAACATTTATGCTGTATTGCAACATTGCCAGAAATGGACTTGTTTCTACATAATTCTTGTTTCTGTATAATATACATGCGTATGTATAAAATGTAACATGAACAAACTATGATTGGTATGTTACAACTAACTGATGTATTGTATTTGTTCAACACCTTACTCTACAAGTATTTTATCTATGTGTCTAACTGATCGTAATCATTTGGTCTGTATTGTTAAAACGTTAGTTGTTAAGGTAGGCCTATGACCCTCACTCTATATTGGGTGGGGCGTTTTTAGATTCGGTTTGTCGGTCATCCTGCAGCAGAAAACTTGAAGCACAATATTCTCTCATTGTTTCAAGAAGGACATCAATGTCTTTCATACGTAATCATGCACTCAGCAAAGTGTAGAAATGTGATTTACAGTTTAGTGTTTGTTTGTCCAACATGAATACAAGTTACATGTTCATGAATATGGCAAAAATATTCATGAACATTTTGACAAGTTCATGATCACGAACCAACAAAATTGAAATTGAATTGCTGCAAGTCATCTAATCTGGAGAAATTACTTTTTGTTCCAATATTTAGTGGAATCTAAACTTGTACTCATTTTCAAAACTATCTTGGTACCATTTACTGGTTTCCTGCATGTTCGCCACTATAAGACCTGTATGTTCTATATTTCAGGGTGGATTTAAAGGACAGTATGCATTAGACAGAGCCTTTGAACAGCTTAACTTATTTGAGAAAGATTATTTTGGACTTCGATACATTGATCTCACTGGACAAACAGTAAGTTGTTTTCACTCGAATATTCCCTGTAAGTAATAATTATTGTTAATAGTTAAGTATTTAGGAAAAACGTTAATTTCTGGAAAATTGACATTTTGCAGATAACTTCACTCCCCTTAATGTTTTTCAAAGATGTTTTTCGGAGGCTTTAAAGGCAAACTATTGAACCATTTGCTTATAATTTATTGACTAGATTTTTAATCAGATTTTCCAATGGAAAAAATGTTTTTTTAATAGACAATTTTAGCTGTGGGTAGGCAACCACGATTCTTTCAGTTGGTTGATACCATATATACTTTTTCGCTAAAAACATCACTTGCAACTTCAACTTCAAACTATCCAAGTATTAACTTTATAACCTTTGATATTTCAGCATTGGTTGGATTGTAATAAAACATTATCAGCGCAATTAAAAGGTGAGTTTTGGTCCAAAAAATGATTATGCTACGTCACCTACCATATAGGCTTCCAGTCCCTGGAATTTATAATGTCTCATATTTTGTGTGGGGATGTCTGAATGGATATCACAAAGTTTATCCATGCTGATGTTCTCTTCAATGATTCAATCACTGGTCCAATAATCTTAACATGAATGCTTGGTACCGTACCAACCTATATTCTCAGAAATTAAAGTTGTGAGCCCTTGTGCAAGACATTCATTTCCTGTTAAACAACCCTCTAGTTTGTATATACCTAAAATGATTAGGTTAACACAATTAATTTTGTATTGTAACCCTTAATTACTATGAGGCTAAAATGCCTGGTGGCTTTTATGGCCATGGAGTTACTTTCTGAAAATATTCAAACCTTAAATCTATCTCTCAAATTGCATAATGATATAAGTCTTAACCATTGCTCTTCACAGATAATATGTACATCTGTATGTATGTTTATACTGGTTTATACTACAGGATGTGCAATACCGTTCACATTATATTTTGGTGTCAAGTTTTATCCAGCAGATCCGTGCAAACTAAAGGAAGAAATCACAAGGTAAGTTTACTACTGAGGCCTTGCGCATCAACGTTGTAAGTCTAAAACTCATACTTAGACTTTATATTGCCAAATGTTCTATTCGCTCTCATGTTGTTATAAATGTACCAATTTTGATATATATTGGTAAAAATAAACAGTGGGTATCAACAAATAATCAGATAAACTTTCACATGGTTAAATCTAATTGCAAAGAAATGGCAGTGATTATAAATGTTGTCAATTTCAAGTCTAAGTCTGAGTTTTAATTTTAAGTCTAAGTCTGAGTTTTAGTCTTACAATATATATGTTGGTGAATAAGGCCCGGTATTATTAAAAAGAAAAACATGACAGTCAAAGTTTACTTACAAATAATGAGTTTGGGTATAGAACTGTGGGTAAATCTCTTCTATGAAATAGAGATTGCACACTGCCTTCACACACTGTCAGTCAATGAAAACCACTGTATTGCACTGTATTGTCTTCTATGCAGACGACAATTTTAGGAACATCTTATTTAGTCAATCATAGATTTGATTTCTAAAGTACTTATAAATTGTCCGTGCCTTACAAACCAGGGCCTTGATTTTCAGGGTCAAAGTTTATATTAAATATTTGATAAAGGAAAATGTATTGTTATCTTTCTGCACAGTTTTTGAAGACACATCATAATTATATAATAAATAAAGCATTAAAGTTAACAAGTTTTGTGAAAGTTGAAACAGCTTGTAGTTTGTCAAGCATGGAGATAATTTCTTGATTGCATTTTGAATACATTTCAATTACTAGTATAGTGGATATAGATTTTAATCTGAAAAATGCCTTACCATGAACAGAAGCTGTTTAAAACTGTGCGAAGCGTGGGATAATGTGTGCATGTACTGTAAACCTGGTTATTTTTGTGATCTTATTCTGTGAAGTTTAGTAAAACACTTATTTTGCAGATTTATGAGTTCATAGTTCAATGTTCCAGGATAGATACTCATGATATTATTTTGGAAGATTGTTTCAACTGATATCACCTTACAATGTGTTTATTAAGCCTCCTATCAAAGATGGTGGGGTATATTGCTTTGCACATGTCGATCTGTCCGTAGACTGAATGGTTTCTGTTCAATAACTCAAGAATGCTTTGCCCTAGGATCTTCAAACTTTATACATGGAGGTTGGCCGCAGCAGTAGATGACGCCTATTAATTTTGAGGTCAGTAGTTCAAGGTCACTGTGACCTTTACTATTTTCAACAATTCGGCTGTCATGGGGTATATGTGTTTAACAGTCATCTCTTGTTTCAGATATGAATTCTTCCTACAAGTTAAGAGAGATATCCTCCACGGTAGATTACCAGTGACGTTTGAGGAAGCTGCTGAATTATTTGCTTATGCTGTGCAATGTAAGTTGTATTGTTATTTTGTGAGACAAATTGATAAACACACTTACATTTACATGTCCATTTACATTTTGCTATTGACCGTATGTCTCCAACTACGATATTAGTAAGGAAAATTAATGATTTTGTGCTGAACGTCTTGATTTCACATAGTTTGCCTTCACTTGTTCTACTCAGATTGTCTGCCAAGTTTCAGCTGAAAGCTGACTGACAAATAAAGGCTATGCTCAGCATTGGCATGCAGGTGATTATATTGTGAATAATAAGTTAATTTTCCATTTTTCAAGACTTTCCAACTGTTCTGCCACTCAACCACCCTTGAACATTTTAACTTCCCTTGGTCATTGGGCTACCTAATCAAACTACATTTGAGTATCCCTGGGGAGACTATTTCTCCTCTGTGGGTGTGGCAGCCAACATCATTCTGCGGCGCTTAGGAATAGACACTTGCCCGCACATGTATCAATTTACACCTTGGCGGAGTGGAGCATTTTCGTTATTCTTGCTCGGAGAAATTAACTAGTTGTCCAGACGGGGGTTGAACCCGGGACCTTTTGATCTTGAAGCGCGCGCCGTACCTCTAGGCCACCCTTCCCAATTATCATAAGATTTTACTTTGTACTTTCAGCTGAGCTGGGTGATTTTGAGTCACAAAAGTTACCTCCAGCTTATGTGTCAGAGTTCCAGTTTGTACCTAACCAGACAGAGGAGTTAGAAGAACAAATACAAGCTTTACATCGTAGACTAGGGTATGTATGTCGGTGTGCTCAATATGTGTATGTACGTGGGGTTATCCAAAAGTTCGTGGACTTTTTCTCTTATTCAAAAATAATTTAACTTAAAGCTTCGAATATATGGTCCCTGTAAAATTGATTTATATTGAAGAAGTATACCAAATATCACATGGATATGATTAAAAATAACATAAATATAGCATTTGTAAGCATGTGTGGTAGGCATACCCGGCGAACGCTCAGAAATGACGTACAACGTCGCCCTCTCGACTTAATCATTTCATGAAGCTCTTAAACACTGCAAATCAGTTGTTCTTTGTTTCCCGTAATCAGCTGTATACGTATAATATGCAAACGCACTCGTTCTGACGATGTGTACTGAATCGACACGTTTCTATCTCAACAAGTGGATTTTTTTCTCTAATACCTAGGATGGTCGATTCTAACAAACGTAACGCTCATTCGTTGAACGTCGGTTTTGTACCTATTAACATGCATCGTCTGTCACACCACCCTGACATTCTGATAACTATTTAAGTCATTTAAAAACAATTGGATACAATGCAGAAGGGTTCTTACTTAATTTGCCAAACAATTCTTGTCTTCCTTGCGGATTCTCCTAGCTGTATATATAATTGAAATATTTTGCGACTGCAAGTGCTATCTTTTGACGTCATATTTTACGCTGAATTTTATTTGACAACATTAACACTCTTAGTCATAAAATGACGAATATATAAGATATAACATTTAAATTATACCAAAATATTGGTATGGCACTACTCAACATAAGAACGCATTTTGTATTTTTCAAATGAAGAAACCCTGTAGCAATCGGCAATAACGTAACGCATTTTACTGGAACATATCTGCAGCGCGCCGCTATCGTGTTTTTGTGTTACTATGGCAACGTGTTACTGTTGGTATAAAGGGTACCTTATCAAAATATGTTGACGTTATTATTTGTAATAGAATAATGTCATTGTATGGTAATTTTCATACTGATCTGACTAAAAATAAAAAAATAAGAGCAAAAGTCCACAAACTTTTGGATAACCCCACGTATGTCATGCATGCTAAGTGATACAATTTGTCTGGAAGCTCAGAATTGGTTTGTCAAAACTACATTCTTCCCTCACATTTTACATGTTGTTGGATCTAGTTTTTTAACAGAATTATTATTTTGCAACTTGTATGCACATTTACAGCTCTGAAAATAGTGGGTGCCAACTCATACATGCACCGGAAAGCAACATTCATAATGCAATAATTCTGCACATTTTTAAGGAGACTTATCGAAGAAAAGAAAGTTGAGCTATTTTTATGAACTGATTGTTTAAGTAGGTTAAGTTTATTAACTGTCAGAGTGATTTTCTCAAAAACTATCAAAGGTTTCCATCCTATTGAAACTCAACCAAGTTATTATTCACTATCTCAAGATTGGTCCAGATTGACAAGACTGATAACCCTTTGACCTATATTTATTGAGTTATCTGCCCTTAATACTCTTTACAAATTTCACACACATATGAGCAAGGTTACTATCAAGAACTAGAAAGTTGAGCATCCAGCACTCGTAGGTGGTGTGCTTCGTTGATTTGTTTTTGTGCAGTTTATTCGCAAACAAGAACATTACGTATACGAAAAACGTATAGCCTAATTATATATTTGACAGTGGTACTGTGCCTGCTACAGCTGAGTTAAAGTTTCTGGACAAAGTGAAATGGCTGGACATGTATGGTGTGGATCTACATCCTGTTATGGTCAGGACATATTATATTTCATTTGTAGTACAATACTCATTAAGGAGTAGTCTTAGATCTGTGATCTAGTAGTAAGTTACAGGATTGACTAGATGAGAACTAAACATTGTTGGACATTTATTTCTTTGACATTGCTTATGTAAGATAGGCCGGTTGCTAACGGATGATAGATCTTGCCTACATGGGCACAAATGTGACATAAAGTGGGATATTTTTATTTTCGAGATTTGCATGTTACTGGTGATATTTAGCCAACAAGACGAAAACAAATGGGCTCTATAACATTTAAAGGTCTTTTTCTGGAAATATTATAACAACAGTGTACACTTGATTAGGCCCCTGCCGTTTTTCAACCAACATAGGGCCGTCACCACAGCTCGCCATTTGACATGATCTTGTGCCATCTGCTTGGCTTCTCCACGACATCCTGGATCTTCGGAGCTGTATGTTGAGGGTTTTTTCAATGTCATGTTTGGTCTGCCTTGTGGATTCCAGTCTAAAATGTGCTAAGCAATGTTTTTCGTGTCTCTTCTGAAAGTGTGTTCAATTGATATGGGAATGATTTACTGTGGTATATTATGGTATATTATGGTATATATAATAGTGTGGTGTATATTATTGCAGGGTGAAAGTAATACAGAATATTTTCTGGGTCTTACTCCGACAGGAATTGTTGTCTACAAAAATAAAACCAAAGTTGGCAATTATTTCTGGTAAGTTTATAAACCCTGTATATTACAGGTTTCATTTTTGACTAAACCAAGAAGATAACTAGGTAAAGCATGTTTAAAAGTTTGCAAACTTTATCTGGTAATTTACATCATCTTGTTTGCAATAAAATTAAATCCAATATATTCTTAAGTGAGTGCATTTGCTGCAGAATTTACACTACTTGTAAAGTAAATAAAATATCAGGCACATTAAAGATGTATAATTTATTATGCCATTTGTCGTTTGATTAAACTGAAACTTTATGACTTAGCCTGGTAAGTAATTAATTACTTGTCATTTTAGAGTCATACATTAGTGTCAAGTTCCACTAAATCCTTGTCGTCTGATATCAAGTGTAGACATTTCAAAAAGTATTTTATTACATGTAAGAACAAATCACAAAACATTGTTCTCCAATGTGTGGTAACAAATGTGTTCGTCACCAACTTTTTGGCACGAAAAAGTAACATTATTGGCTTAAATCTTTCTTTGACCAGGTTACCATAGTTATATGATAAAGAGAACTGCCTCTAAATCTTTGATGGTTTTAAAGCAGAACATTTTTTAAATTCATCACAAATTAATATTCAATGCACGACTAACAAAAGGCTTGTAAGCCTCTCTTAATATATTGTGTTTCCTGGACAAGTTTAATTTAGAAATATTGATCTCCAAAGAAAACAGTTACACTTGACAGATTCTATATTTAGTTCAGGCCATGTAATTTGCCAGGACTGGTAAAGAAGTAAACATGCTTTTCTATAACCAATGTTCAGGCTGAATTTATCCCCTCGTATGAAAACATGTTTTAACAATATTGCTTCTTCTCTTGTTTTGTTTATGTATGGTTCATCACATCTTTGATCTTATATTTCAGGCCTAGAATTACCAAAGTAAACATGAAAGGCAAAGTTTTCATTGTACGGGTGAAAGACAAAATTGTAAGTGTTTAGTGTATCATTATACTGTCCTGTAAGTGTTTATTGTATCATTATAATGTCCTGTAAGTGTTTATTGTATCATTATACTGTCCTGTAAGTGTTTATTGTATCATTACAGTCCTGTAAGTGTTTATTGTATCATAATACTGTCCTGTAAGTGTTTATTGTATCATAATACTGTCCTGTAAGTGTTTATTGTATCATAATACTGTCCTGTAAGTGTTTATTGTATCATCATACTGTCCTGTAAGTGTTTATTGTATCATCATACTGTCCTGTAAGTGTTTATTGTATCATTATACTGTCCTGTAAGTGTTTATTGTATCATTATACTGTCCTGTAAGTGTTTATTGTATCATCATACTGTCCTGTAAGTGTTTATTGTATCATCATACTGTCCTGTAAGTGTTTATTGTATCATTATACTGTCCTGTATTGTTCCAACTGTTATTAAAAATAGGTAACGAAAAGTCAGTGAGGGAAAACACAGCTACTTGTATGCACATCTCATGTATTGTGTTGTTATCAAAAGAGCTGTGGTCGTGGTCCAGTGGTTGATGCGCAATCTGGATTTACTTTTTTGATGTCCAGTCGCTGCAGATTATTCCCTTCCATCAAAATTTGACATCAACATTGGTGTTGATTTTCTTGTGGAACAGTTGCTGGTTCCTGGCGGAAGGTTGACTTGACACTTTCATTTAATCTTGAACTTTGGGATTTGACTATCAAATTTTGCAAATGAAAGCATACCTAAACTTTACCTAAATTTCCTAATGTGTCACACCAATATATGAAAATCTGTTTTCATATAGTTCCTAATAGGAACGGGAGGAAAAAGAATATTGCTAAAAGGTACAGCTAGCATTTGTAGGTTCTGTCATAATTGGGGGTCGTGTGTTTGATTCACCAAATAACACTGTGCATATTTTGCGTTTTTAGTGTCTTATGATACAAAGAATCTATCACTTGTTGTCAATTGATTTATTTATATTAAACTCATTCACGAAATATTAAGCTCACCAGAGGCTGTTTAATATAAATTTATATCAATTGAGAACTAGTGATAGATCCTCTATTTATTTACATTTTCAGAATGAAGAGCACCTGTATGCCTTTGAGTTAGCAACTAAGTCTGGATGTAAACATTTATGGAAGTGTTGTTTAGAACATCATACATTCTTCAGGTAAGGATCCGGGTTGTCTGTGTCTGATATAGACATGTCTGCGTCTGACATTGACACATGTAGTACTGATAACTCTAAAACATTATATCAGTAATTATCTTCATATTTACTTTCATTTTGACATTATCCATGTAAACTATGTGATGTCAGCAAAATTTGTTAAAAGTGTTTTTGGACAAACATCAAAGGTGAATTCTGCATTGTTAAGCCCAATTAATAATGATGTTGCAGTAACAGCAAAATGCTATGACTTATGATTATATCTTTGACTGCTATATTTACTGTATGTCCAAGCTCCCTTCAAAGAAAGAATTGGGAGGAATAAGATTACTGATATCATGTTACTTTACTAACTCTCTTGTGTTGTATTGACAGCATATATATCAGGGGTTGGTATGCAACTTTGATTTAAAAAAAATGTAAAATTGTAAAACAAAAGTGTTAAACCCTTGATATTGTATTGTCTTCTAATGTAGACATGTTCACTAATGTAGACATGTTCACTAATGTCGAAATGTTTGCTCATGTAGACATGTTCACTAAATGTAGACATGTTCACTAAATGTAGACAGGTTCACTAAATTATCCATATTACTGATACTGTTATGACATAACATTGTAATGTAGAGCTTATTATATTGTCACATAATGCTAGAACGGTGAAAATCCAATTAATGAGCTTGCAGACCAGTCTTAGAATACAGCCTCATCATTGGTCAAAATCAATGCAACATTCAAAAATGGCCAATCGGATGCTAGATAATTTAGACTGGTCTTCAAACATTTAAGTTTTAAAATCTCAACTCACTCTTGTTCATTAACGTGTAGAATACTAATACTGTATAAAATATATAAAAAGCAATGATAATTACAATTAAAGCATTAATCAATTACTTTTTCTTGTAATTGTGTTCAAAGATATTTATTAGAGATTATAACTTACATATCGTTGTGCAAATTGCAATAAGAATAGAAATCACTATTTGTATTCCATATATCTGCAATGTGCATAAGAAGTTGTACTAACAACTGATTTGTGCTTTTAAAAGACCAACAAAAGACCATGCTGTATTTCTGATTTCGCTGCCACATTATCGGAAGTTTTACATCAGTATTTTTCTTGTATCCAAAGTAAGCATATAATATTGTATATATTTGAGTATTGATTTGAAACTAGCACTGTGTGTGTATATGCCATGTAACCATTGGTTTGGCTAGCTGTATACAAGCAATACATTTAGATCTGCTAGCACTTCATTACCATGCAAGGGTTTTCATTATTAACCAATTGCCTGTGTGTCTTAATCAGTTGTTTTTACTTAAGAAAGGGGCCTGGCCCTATTGATTGTTTGTCCCCGGACAATATCAGATCTATGATTATACATAAATTATGTTAAACTGATTTCCATGTTTTTGTCTTAAAATCTCAAATGCCAGCCTTTTGCCCATGGCACAATCACAGGTCTGCAATTTGTTATCTATAATGAAATCCCAGCATGCACACATCACAAGTTGTGTCAATGGCTTGTACCTACATGTATAATTATATGTATTTTATTTCATCACAATGACAGAGTGTCAAGGTATAGAGTTTGTTTTAAGTTTGTTACCCTGTGTGACCAGATCGCAGCCCCATTTCCCTGTTTACCAGATCATGCTCCTTCCCCTTTCTGGTTTACAGGGTGTCTGTGCTAGAATTTTATATTTGAAAACCGTGAGAACAGTAATTATGTTAACCTGTGTATGGAACTAATTCTTGTAATTCTCAGTTTAGTGTAGTGAATTTGTTGGATTGACTCTGCTATATTGTTGTGCAGCTACAAATAATTACATCATACTAAATATGCTTCTTTGAATCTGTTTCATTTATCCATCTTTGTTTAACAGATAACTCATTGCAATGTATTTTGTATTAAACATTAACTTGTTACCTCATTTCATCAGTATCAGTTGCTTTATCATACACCTGTTCAAATACTCACTCAGTTCTTGTAAATGCCCATTTGCCCATTTTTACTCTTCCTGGTTTGGTTTGCTAAGAAATGATGTTAGGCTTAGGGCATTATGCATATTATGTCTGAATGTGTAATTTTGTCCTAACACACTTTTATTGATTTGCTTTTTTGTGGAAAATGTTTTATCAATTAAAAAAACCTATATCATCATGTCATTTTGTGTGAATGTTTGGGTACTTTAGTGATCTATTCTTAATATCATGAATTATTCTTCTGTTAACATTAATTCATTATCCATGTAGCTCACATTGTAACTGTTTATGCATCGTTCATTATAAACCTTACCCCTACACACTAAAGCTTGATATGCGTCATAGTCTGGGTGGAACGCAACCTTAAAGGTCCCTGTTTACTTAACCATCTCATAAATCATTTTATATTCTATAAACTATATTTATGTTCTGATATCTATAATATATAGAGGATCTTGCATGAGTGCTCATAACATACAAGTTTTATTAAATGAGTGGACAAAACAATATGACACAAGGCTTTGCCAAGTGCCATATTGTTTTTGTAGACTTGTTTAATAAAACTTGTATGTAATTAGCACGATTGTAAGATTCTATTTTACACATAACCTTAGAGAAACGCTCATTAACGTTAAAAACGCTCATGTACGCTACATAGGTTCCATTCAAAATTTAGCGTTGCAATGTGCGTGACGTCATGACGATGTTTGTATTATACTCACGTCACGGATCGATTCAAGGCACAGATTGGCTTACGTTACGTCATCCTCAACCAACCAATCAACGTTAAGCTAATTTAAATGTTTAATGAATAGACTGGTAGTGCATTACGATATTTCTGGCACGGCTTTAATGCACTCCCATGCTGCAGGTTATGTAATGAATAAATGCTTTACTATTGATAGTGTATATATTGTTGTAAGGGCCATCATTGATCATCAATCTATCTGTGTACAATGTTACTGACATCATTCTGTGTAAGTGTATTTCTTTACTCTTTGCTCTATCAGGAAACAATCTGACTTGTAGTTTGTGTGAACTTAGAATTTAAAGATTCACAATAGAAGTGAAACTGCTGCCTTTAAAATCTCTACCAATTCTCATACTTGCATTACAGTAATTTTTTGGGTAAACTTAGTTACATTATTTTACTTATACATGTTCTGTGATATATAAAACCGTATTTGACCTAATTATTAAACATACCTGTGTTAGGAGATGCTGCATCTACATTGCTATGATCTTTTTTTTCATCGTCATCATTTTAATTTCTCCCAAAATTGAACTAAAATAAGTTAGTATGAACATTTATTTTTAGAAGTCAGATTTAGTCCTGTGTGTGTGTAGTCTGAACAAATAACATGATCCTCGACCTAGGGGCCTATAGTACAAGCTTCTAATACAGAATGTACCTATCTACGTGAGAATTGAATGCTTTTCTGGTCAATTAGATTTGTGTATATTATACCTCATACATTTTCTGATTACTTTCTTTTTACAAAAAATAGACGGAAATTGAATTACATGACTTTTGTATAATTAAAAAAATGAGTGTTGAATTATGCCTATAGAAGGTTTGAGGACCATGTTAACGTGTTTGTACTACTGCAAAATCATTAAATTTTGATGGGATGAAATTTTGTGGTTTTGGTAAAAAAAGATCTTTTCAATGGGACTTTAATTCATGGATTTTGTGTTTCGGGTAATAAATACAAGGGTCAAAATCATTGTTCATGAGATTTAATTTCGTGGTTAAAGGCAAACCACGAAATCCACGAAATTTAATCCACCACAAAAATTATTGATTTTACAGTACACTGTATCATTCTATATAATCGTGAATCATCATTCATACTGACATACATGTTTCCTTTTGTTAGAATCAATCAACTTGGTGCTACAACAACTAGAACTAGTAGACCATATAGATCTACATCTAAACACAGAAATAGGTAAGTCTATCACTATACACAATCTACAGGTTGTGATAACTGCATGCAGTGTTTGACCTAACATATAGTTGGTTAATAACTTACTATTGAACACTGATTTTTTACTGGTGTTTGACCTAACATATCATTGGTTGATATTGAACACACTTATTTTTTACTGGTGCTTGACCTAACATATCATTGGTTGATATTCAACACACTTATTTTTTACTGGTGTTTGACCCAACATATTATTGATTAATATTGAACACTGATTTTGTTACTGGTGTTTGACCTAACATATCATTGGTTAATATTGAACACTGAAACTGGTGTTTGACCTAACATATCATTGGTTAATATTGAATGCTGAAACTTTATGCGCTTTTAAATTATTGTTTCATCATGAAGGAGTTCAAGAAATAACCTCCCATGTCTGGATGGATGTTAGAAAGTTTGTCAGCAATTGTTTTCCTATACTACCAGTAGTGGTTGGATTTCAATGAAACTTGAATGTTTGGTACAGAGCCTATTACTGTCCATATTGTCAGCATTTTTAGGTTGGATTATTTTTGCTAGAGTTATGGCCCTTGGTTCGGAGTCACATTTTTATGCAAAAAAAACTTAAAGCTAACATTTGTTTGATAAATAATGAGTTACTTTGAGTAGACATAATTACAGAGTTCATGAAATATCTTTGTAATGAATAATTTGTAAATGTGTTTTTTTTCTCCAATGGTAATATTAGTGGGTATGCCTTTATGTCTTTAACTTACCTTGATATCTTCATAATGGAGCGTAATAAATACTGAACTACTGGTATTTCACATAATATGCATGTTGTCACTTATATAAGCTTAATTGCTGGGATCACACAGTAAAATATAAAGAATGTGATTTAAATGAATATCTTGCACACAATCATGTACATATATTGCAAACATTGCATGATATATATATAGGGTGGTTGTTAGTGTTAGGGTTAGGGGCTGCATGGTTTTACCATCAAATTTCAGTAATGATTGATAATGCTTATTTTCAGTGAAACTTTCATGCTTCTTATTTGTGCATTGCTTTGTATGAGCCTAAGGTGATTTTGGTCATTTTGGGATAACGATTGTAAGCTAAGGCAATATATTAATACTTGAGTTTCAAGTTCCTATTCACGAATCATTGCCATCATTGATTTTTCATATCATTCATATAAATGTCTTCACCTTGAAAACCAGAGACCTGTCATTAGTTCAGTGCTTCTTGGATTGAAAACTGATTTTACCTAAACCTTTTATACATTGGTTATATTTATAAAATTCTTTATGTTTTTCTCATACAAACAGTTTACAAAGTCATGTGAAAATTGATGGCTCCCTCATTGTGTTGTGGAGACATATGGATTTTATCTGGATGGAGTAAATTACTGTTACAATTTGTCCACCCCTCTTGTTCTTCTTAACCACTTGTGTTATTTCAATGAAACCTCCCATGAATGCTTGATACCTCACCTAGTTGTGCATATATTGTCGGGAATTTAAGACCTGGTGAATTCCAATTTTGGCCCTTTGTGCCAGTCATACTTCTTTGTGTCATAAACCCTTATATATAATTATCTTGTTTATATGTGTGACAACTAGCAGCTGAAAAGCCTTTACATTTATAAAATAAATTATACAACAATTATTGTATTTTCAAGTTCCAATTTTCATGACATCTTCATTGCTTGTAATATTCTGCTATTATAGACAGTATAGTTGCTTACTGCTTATATTAAAGCTTTACTTACCACCTCGCTTTTCGCATTAATTTTTAGTTTCTTTATTAAACTCATAATTTTCATAATCAAACATTGCTACTCTCAATTATAAACGAGCCAAAATACAGGTATCACTTGTCTACTGAATGACTATTGGTTAATCGTTTACAGAACTTGTTTTCATTGACTGAGATGCGGCGCTCCGCTTTTTTTACAATGTGTAAAATGTGTAGCTCAGTGGTTAGTGCGCTTGCTATCTAAATTGGCGATCTGGGTTCAAATCCCAGTGGTGGCCCATGTATACACACTTGTCATATTTCAGCAGAAAGCTGACAGCTAAAGGCTAAGCTTGGCAGCTTGGCATACAAAGAAGACAAACCTTGACTAAACCTCTTGAACAATGGAGGCTGTGGGTATCTACATTGTTCTAGGTTAAAGTGGAAACATAGTTTGAATTACTGGAATTTGGTTTTAAATAAAGTTAGGAATTGAGCGAAAGTTATGGAGACTTGGTTTCAAAAGTTGAAAATGGAGACTTAGTAATAAAAATTATGATGAGTGGAAAATTATTCTCATCAGTGGTGCAGAGGAGTAAGTATTTGACTAGAAACTATCAGTTCTTTTATATAGCTCTGATGATGAAATTATATCCTCAAAGCTGCTAATGGGGACCAGCAGGAACATGCAGCAACCAACAGCAACCAACAGCAACCAACAGCACCAAACAGCAACCAACAGCAACCAGAAGATACACACAGCAATTACTTGTTATTTGTTTTAGTGGTTTGTTGTCAATTTTTTTGTACACATGTATACAATGTACTTGTTAACTTTCATTATTTCATCACAATGGTATTACTAACAAACATGCCCATGTATACAGTTTCATGTGTATAAAAAGTAAAAGTACCGAGTAAAGTCTATTTTCAGACTTTTGTTTGTTCGACAGACTGTACATTTTATTGGTGACACATCCAGCCATCACCCAGCCACGTTGTAATACATACTGTAATGTAACACAGTTTGTTGTTTATGCTTCAGTGGTCGCCAAGATAGACAACATTCTGCGGAACAGAATGGACGAGAACAACCTCAAGTATTACGTGTTCAAAGTCGACGACAAGCTCGTAGAGCCATGTCAGATACAAGACTTAACCAAAAAGGTAAACTGAAATTTTGTTGTCCTTTCTGTAAAGGTATCCTTGGATTCTAGTGACCTCTATTCTCATATTTTCTGTGGCTTGTTTCAATGTCTTATGTACTGCTTTATGATAACCTTTAAATATTCAGAACTGGTGCATAACTATAGAGCCATTTATTTACAAGTCTTGGCAAAATTGATAATTGGTATGAAATTTAAAATGAATGGAAACATGTGAATACCGCTTGTTTATTATCTATAGTGGAGATAATATTTTTTTGTGAATATTATCTACGTGTGATAAAATTCTGTGTAGATTTAATTCTTCGAATTGATCAGGTCTTCAGAATGGCAGAAAGTTCAACCCCCAGAAATATCCAGCTATAGGGTATCATTGAAGAACAAAATCAAAAGATTTTTGCAAAATTGAAAAATCCTGCGCCAAATTCTCAATTCTTTTGCAAATGGCGCCATTTGCGAATGCCAGCAGAAGTACTGATCAAAGTTCCATTGCCTTTGCTGGTCTCTTCCTAAAACATGTTTGCAATCCAAGAGTTCTGTGGTCATGTCATTTATGGATCAACTTAATGAAATTAATTTCAGGTGATATTGTTACTGGGATACAGTATTCTGAAGGTCATGTGACTATGGTGGTGAACCCAGAGCAAGTTAAGGGGTAAGTAAAGGGTAGAGTTAATAAATACCTGTAAGTCATACAAAAAAAAGTCATGCATACCATACTTTCCTGAAGCTTTGGAAGGAGATTGGTGATGCAAATGTAGGAGATTTCAATAAAATACAGGAGATTTTTCTTGCCCAAACTATCAACTAAAAAACATTAAGTATATATATTATGCTATTTGCCCTTTGCACTGTATTTTACCGTAAGTGTATCATGGGCATATAGGTCACAGTGAATTATTTTGTATTCATAATTTTATTCTCATGATGATGGGATTAGTGTGTGATTGAGTGTTCATAATTACGTTTTGTTCAAAAAAGAAATTTACTTACTCATTGTACATTTGTAAATTATCTTAAATTCCACAAAATGTTACCTCTTGCAAAATATATACAGAGTGATCTACAATACAGTATGCTTTTCTGCTTTAAACAGAAATACTTTTTAAAGCCTTGTGGTAATGGGTCCCCCTAGAGTGTGGAATCTCAGGAATTAATTTTTTGCTTCCTGACCTCATGATGGAGTTAAAATTAAAAAAAGTCTTCTGGCTTGTCTTGTCTCATCATATGCGTACATACAATGTGGAATGGGGTGTGAAGATTATGCATTTGTGTTTATATGTTACAGATCTCGTCATAGAAGTTTACCAGATCTGAAAGGTAGAGGATCACCTACCAGTACAAGATCAGCTCCGTGGGAAAATAATATGGATGCGTAAGATTATTTTATATTATATAATTAGTCGCTGTTGGTCTTAAACCTCGTAGCTCCAAACTTTCCATCAAATTTTTTTCTCTTTTCTGAATGTATAAAGTCTGACCTATATCTTATGGTAGGTCTACCATATTTTGCAGCTACATTTGTATTTTTATAAAATTTAAATTTCTAGAACATCGTGATAAAAAATGTGTCGGTTTTTTCTCTCTCTTCTGAAAAGTTTACATTTTGAAGCTACAAGGTTTAAGAATGACAGCGACGATATGCTTGTTAAAAGTTTTTTACGCCCAGTACACTAAAGTATTCTTCTTCCATTTAATTTGCAGGGCCCACTCTGGGGCATTATCGCAAATGTTAGAGACAGAGATGAGATACAAGGAATCCGGGTGCGATACCCTAGCTTGTTTCGAATAGATTCCTTGGTTCTTTAACGTGCCCGGTGTAAAGCACCTATGCACGTGAAACTACACCTGGGTTTCCAACCAAGATCATCTCTAGTTGGGTGGAAAACACTAAATAGCGTTTCTGAAATGACTAAGTGTCCCGACCGAGATTCGAACCAGGGACCTCTCGATCAGGAGTCGAGCATCTTACCACGCGACCACCGTGCCACCCTATTCTATATATAACTGAATACTCTACAAAATTCCTGTGATAGAATACACAGGTAACTGTGTCAATGAAAACGTAAACAAAAACGGGAAAAAAATGAAAATTTATATTTTTCTTTCATTTTTCAAAAAATAATTTGTTTTCTTTCTTTTTTACGTTTTCAACAATACAGTTACATGTGATTGTCCAAAATATCTTAGAAACCACAACCTCTTCACAGAAGCCAGTAATACAGCAACTATCAAGGATGATGTTTTGTATTTATATTTCCTTCGTTATGACAGACATTGATTGTTGCTTAAAACACTAATGACAGCTATTGTTCTTAAATATTGAATCTTTTTATGCCCCGGCGTCTACTGATGTAGGATGCATATAGTGATTGTCCTGCCCCTTTTGTCTGTTACAAAACTTTGAGACACAAATATTTTTAAGTCCATCAAGGCATACTTTCAAACTTGGCATACTATCATAAACACAATAAATTATCAAAGCCATGTAACACTATCAAACATTGCAACTGAATTATGGCCCCTAAACGACTTATCTTTTTGTTATGGACAAGGCTTCCATCAGAGCTTAAGGATTGTTTGACATAGTTTATGATAGAAATTCTAAAATATTGTCTTTATTTTAGGGGCATGTATACGTCTGGTCGTGAATCTCCGGTGTCTGTTACACAGAGTGAGAATGTTAACTATCTACGTCGTCATAGAGACAGTGATAGTGAGGGTGGACACAGGCGAAAGTAAGTATCCATATAACACAACGGAGGATTTGTTGAAAAACTGGACAATTCTTTCCTTAGCTATTCCATGTATAAAGTTTGTACAGTCGGGTCTTGATATAACCACACCCTATAGTATACATTGACACTTTCATATACTGACATCATATTTAGGGGACGAAATTTTGTTTTAAAATGCTTGCGTCAATTCAGTATTCTGACATATTTGTTACAATTAAATTTTCTTGAAAAAAATAACTGTGTCATTGTTTCGAGACCTGACTGTAATGACATATTATATGTTTGATGTATAAGACTGCTTGCTCATTATAATATGATTATACCCAGCTTGTATGATCATTACATAACGCATATATATATATATAACATTATTCTATATTGTCTTAAAAAAGTTATATCACAAGGTATAAATGAAAAAAATGTAGAGAAACGTTTTTTGATCTGTATGAAAGAAATAATGAAACATGTTAGACTGCAAAAATAATGCATTTTGAGACTTATCTGTACAATCAATATCAAGTTTTACGCTGCTAATATAATTATTGACATGAGTAAACAGGTTCATTTCTGCCTACACTTACGCTGTTTCTCAGTTCGGTCGGAGAACTACTATTATTATTTGGCTCTCATGGAGATGAACACCGGTGTAACATTCAGATGAAACTTGGTAAGTTTTCATTTCCGTCAGAGCCATATAAAAACAGTGCAACTCTCTGAGAGAACTGAGAAGTGATGTATGAGGAGTGCTACCGTATACCAGTACATAGTTGGTGGTGACGGTGGCTGAGAGTTGGACCATAATGTATACATATAAACCTTCAACTATTGTACTATGTGTCATATTTCTATCACTCAGACAACATAGAGTTGGTTATGATTCAGATGGTGGTTCCAGACATAAGTAAGTGTATGGTGCATGGTTGCATAGTGTTGTGTGTAGCATGTAGTATGCTAGAACTACTGGCAGTTCTAGCTGGTAGACCTGAATCTAAGGTTATAAAATAAGATGAGAAACCAGTCTTAGAATGCAGCCTTTTGATTGGTTGATAGAATGCAGCCTTGTGATTGGTTAATATAATTCAGCCTTGTCATTGGTCGATAAATGAGACACCATGATTAGTTGATAGAATGCAGCCTTTTGATTGGTTGATGTAATTCAGCCTTTTCATTTGCTGATAGAATGCGGCCTGCTCATTGGTTGATTTAAAAATAGCCATGCAAATCATCCAAACAGATGCTGAGTTTTGCTACTGGTTTCTCAATGTTTTATAACCTTGTATGATGGTGTGAAGATGCTTTAATTTAGAGACAAGATTGTTCAAACCATGGGGCTAGCCTGACTGCCTGGACATACAATTGTTAAATGTTTGTTGTTGTTGATGTGTCACATTGCTATGCATGTAGTGATAGGAGAGTAAATCCTTTTTAGGACAGTTTTCGGTTCTTCACATGTATAAACTGTTGTAGCTGTAGCTATATTATTACAATCACACTGTGTATGACTGTTAAGGTTCCACTAGCTATTTCATTTCCATCCATGCCACCCATTTTTGACAAGAGTTGAAGGGTTTTTTAATCATTTTTAATGGGAAAGTTCTGGTGTCTGTTGCCAGAAATTGACCCTTCTACACAACTCAAACTTTAAACTTTGTTGTTTGCCAAAAGTGTGTATTTTGCATTGATTGTCTGGTACTTTAGCTTTTAGCCTAAATTGTTTTATACATAAAAAGCATGAAATGTTGTTTTCTAATCATACATGTGTTACTATAGTGATATTTTGACCTTATTGGTATAAATCATGGGCTATAACTCTTGCCTTGTTTGTACATAAACATGTACTTTATCAATACACCATGGTCGACTGGCTGCTTGTTTTCAGTGTAGATTGAAAGCCTGGAAGCGTACACCAATTAAAAGTAATTACGCTCAATATTGAACAAAATGGACATTGAAAATGCATTTAATTTCCATTTTCACTTGTAAACAAATGCTAGTGTTATCAATACCTGACTATACATGATTACTAGTTGTAAAATAAGCTTATTATTAATGTTTGATTTATTTTTTTGTTTTGTTGTCAATATCTCTATTCTATATAAAATGTTTAACTGATTTTGTGTACTTGTGTATATATATGGTATATCTTGTTAGAATGCAGTTGATCAATAATTTATTGTCACAGGTAATTATCTTTGAACATTGGTTTGAGATGGTATTTAGGTACAGTCTGTTCAAAGTTTAGTGATAACAGTTACAAACATAAGCTCATATGTCAGGTAAACTATATTTATCTAGGTTTAACAGGATGTAATTGAGCTGTAATCCTTGCTATTCTTTCGAATGGCGTAGTTCCCTCATTAGTATTACTAATTGAATCCACAGTATAACTGATGTGTATATTTTGATTGATTTTATTTAGACATCGACACCACATACACTACACAGAGTATGAGAGTCAGCAATCACTGACAGGAAGGTCTGGGTATGATAGTGATGCACTGAGTTCTCGTGCTAGTGTACGACGTAGGAAGTGAGTCATAGTGACCAAACACACTCTCCCTAGTCATCCCTAGGAATGCATTCACAAACAATTTCACGCTGAAACTCAACACCTGAAATATTCAATTATTTTATTTTTACATCTTTGTTATCTGTATACGTAAGGCAAAAAATACAAAATTGTTTTGTTTCCCCCCCCCCCCCCCCTCCCAAAATTGCCCTAGCTGAAAATGTTATTAAGAAATTGGAAATAAGCGAAAGTCGTTGAATGTTACTTTTTTAAAAAATATATACTTAGATCACAAGCATCTTTTTAACACAGTCTTGTTTCCAACTATAAAAGACATGATCTGTTTATAATTGACGATATTTTCAGCTAAATGTAAATTTCATGTTTGAATTTTGGTGTGAAAATGTTTGTGAAAAACCCTAGTTATTGAGTTACTAGCACATATTAGATTGTTTATTAATGAATGAGCTACAGTATCAGTTATGTTAAATAAAATAAAATATCCCTAGTATAACGCATGTGTAGAAGTATTTTTATGCCTCAGCCAAATAATTGGCGTGTGTACTAGTATATTTTTTTCAAATAATATTTTGTAACCAGTCTAGAAAACCAAGCCTCTGATTGGTTCTTTTGAAGCCTAGTCTTAGATTTGACCAATGGTCTTGAATCTCAATTGTGTAATCTCAGTTCATCAAACAATAGTGAGTAATCTCCCCACACTACTTACTAAAACTTAATTTTGGCTGATTATGCAGATTACTCTTTTTTATTCAAAAACTGATTAAGTATGATTTTCAAATTGGTTGTTTCTCTGAAAATTTGTGGACCATAATGACAATTGGTTTGCCAATTATGTTATTCACAGAAGATAAATATATTATTAATAGTATCTCTTTTGTCTTACATGTACTTGATTCATAAGGTCGTTAAACATACAAATGAATTAATTAAGTTTTTGAGATACATGTGCTCAGATTGGTGTGTCGTTTGCTTGATGTGGTCGCCTAACAATGTGATAGTTTTAACCTCCCCCCCCCAAAAAATATTTAACAATTAGTCTGGTCTATTTTACTCACCCTGGTATCCGTCCACACCTTTAAGTTAAAGTTCTACCTACAGTCGGCATCACATCTACTCCAATAATTAAGCTTAATAGCTCTTACTTGATCATAATGAATGTGTTGATTTTATTAATCTTAGCTCACTTGCTGAATATGATGCAGTAAGTTTTTGTGACCATGCACTATTTCTCGGATCTAAAGACTTAAGACTTGCCTTACTCACTTTGTCTTGTTCATTCAAACTTAGTGTAATATATTTTCATTGAAACTATTAATAATTTTCTCTGAAATTAACTAATTAACTTTATAACTATGACTTCGGATTGTACGATTCCTTTACATCTTAGTTTCAGTAATTTCTAGGGTTCTAATTTTTTATGTTTTATTCATTAGTAGCATTTAGATAATTAGTTTTATCAAAGTATTGTTGGTTAGGAACCACAATGAGTGCTTCATCTTTCAATTAGTGTTTTATGTTGCTATGGGTAACTACACTTTCTGGTTGTGAAGCACGTAGACTAGGTTTAAGTTGTGTGCTTGGTGATTGATTGGTACGGTTTGGAAGAATTTAGTATGTGTCCTGTAATAACATAAATTGATATTTTAACTTGGTTTATAGCTTGTAGAATTTGACCTGATCTTGACCTTTATGCATGAATTCAACATACTTGCTTTGAATTTATCAATGTCTGCCAGCAAATTGTGCAATATCAGTATGTAAAATCTGTGTTTGTATTACATCTTGAGCATCTTGGTGATACTCCTGCATTATAAAAACATATGGCTGGGGTTATAAATATGAACAATACATCAGCTGTTAAATTACGCCAATTAAAAGGTCAGGATGGTGTCAAATTCGCCTAAATATACGTATGGTAATATTGAGTGAATTTGGTGCAAGGTTGGAAACTGGTCAGCCATTTTCAATTTCAAGCGCATAACCAGATTACTTTCAGAATTGCTGTAATAAAATAAGATCATAATTTGAAATTTTGATAATGGCATGGTGTATGAGATACTGAACTATTCATCTTTTATCATTCAATTAATTTGCATTACCGTTAAATCATTTAATTTTAATGGGACAAAATTTCGTGTCTTTTTTTTGGTAAAAAAGACAATTTCGATGGGACGTTAGTTACGATAGTGGATTTTGCATTTCAGGTAATAAATACAAGGCTCAAAAGTATTGTTGGATGCAATTAAATTTTGTGGTAGAAGATGAACCACGAAATCCAGGAAATTTAATCCCCACGAAAATTAATGATTTTACTGTATTGTTGTTTGTGCTTGAATCATCTTATTCCTGTGTAAATGTTACGATACTATTATGTTGTAAATGTGCGGATAACAACACAATGAACGATTTAAGAAAGTTTTATTCTCCACCTTAAAATTACAATATTGGCACTCCAATAATCAAGCAATATTTCGTAACACAAAATATTATAAGTCACTCGTAACACAAGTAAATTAAACTATGGAAATCTACAGTAAGATAATAATGGTAATCCTTATTATACTAGTTCTTAAAGTTCACTGCTGACCATTCCCTGAAGTAGTTTATATACACTCAGTCTTTGCTGTCAGGCGCGAACTCACTTCCTTTGACAACAAAAGATTGAGATTGATATTTGATTACACTTCCTTTGATAACAACTTATAACAATGACTTTGACAACATGTCAGATATAGGTGCTAATTGCCAAGAGCAGAATTATGAAAAGTACCTAAAACAATTTCCTGTATGGTTGGATAAGATATGACATGTGACATATTGAGTAAGATTAAACAGATATACAGTAATAACAAATAATAACTTAAAAATGTGTCTGAAAAGTAACGTGAATGTTAAGAAATACAATTATTTACTGATCAGCATTTAGGAATGAAAATTGTCTGATTTTCTTTCATAAAAGTACAATTAACATTTTAGGCATTTGCATGCTTAGATATTTTGTTTGTATTTCATTGACTGTTTTTTATTTATTGGTTATTGATATCGATGTTATCACTTGCCATATAATATGCTTTGATAAAAAATTGAAGCTTGAGACTTGATGCATTTGATAGTATTTTTACATGTTTTTGACAGGAAGTTTAGATGGTACTTATTACTTTAAGAATCAATCTGGGAGCTTTCATGGAAAGGTGTCTCAGGGATTTAATTGTACGAATATGAGGTGACAAAGCTGAGCTTTATTTAGATCTATATAAAACATGACATACTGTATATACTTCAGGTATTTCCCCAGTAGTAGGAAAGGTTCAGACAATGAAAGTGATGCATCGTTCTCTAGAAGAAGAAGGTAAAATATATGTCCATCAATTAAAATCATACTACCAGTAGTATACATTGTAGATCAAAGACATTCTTCAACTTTTTGTTCTTGATTAATCTGGAAATTTTTCGAAATTCATTGGCCAGACATGCACATAAGTACGCTCATTATAGTTTGAAGACAATATAATTCTTTTGATTTGTGACCAAATGAACACATTAATTCAGTGTATATGTTATGTACTTCAATAATTAAATTTCAATGTGGCGTAATACTTCTTACTTGTTAAAGAATTATTTTGCAAATTGTACAAATGGCATTTGATATTGACCAGACAACTTTAATTATAAGTATGATTGTTTGATTTTGTTAGTAACATGTTATACATAATTTGATTCAGGAGAGACGGTGATTCTGGTAGTGAATCTGATGTATCACCTAAATACGCAACCAGACAAAGAAAGGCTAAGAGTGTTGGTGCTGATAACTATGAGAGAGAATGGACCGATGCTATGCAACAGTATGTATTTGTACATTATCTGACTACACATTGTCTCTCTGTCTACCAGGCCTCATGTTCCGAACAAAGAATCAGTTATCAGACTCAAACTCAATTATTTTATTTTTCCATATGAAGAAATATGTCAACAGACAATAATTTATTTTACACAGAGGTAATATTATTGATACCTCCTTTGATTTAAAAGACAAATACATAGGATTTAATGCCTAAATGGAATTGAGCTTAAGACTGATCATGAAAACTGATTCTTTGTAAGCGCGGGACCTGGGTATAAGACTATACTGGATTCGTACTCTTAGCAACCATAAGCAAATTTCAAAAGGTGCTACTCTGACATGCAAGTTGGGTCAGCTTACCTGCATGGACTGGTCTTGGTTCTGTGATGTCTCTCAATATTAGGAGGTTATCATATCAAACTGGGATGTACCAATGTTATAAAAACAGGTTCTGATATTCTGTAGTTAACATGTTGCTTATTTTACTGAATAATTGTGTAATGTCAGTCACTGAGGTGGTTGATCCTGTGTTCGGTAAAGTCTAAAAATCACAAATTCAAGTAAAATGTTTAACTTATCAACAAAAAATAGATACAAGCCTTGGGTGCTTATATAATTAAGTGAACCAAGGTTGATATGTCAGATTTTGTTGCCATTTCATACTGTATAGCTTGATCAGATTTAATTGACATTCATCAAAGTCTGGGAATCTCGTCCGGCCATGCTCCGTTGTATTCGATTTGTATGTAAATTTACTATACATACCGTTATCTCTGGACTTTTACAAATTATGCTAGGAGTCTCAGTTTATTCTGGTAGGGCTATACTATATTTTGACGGTGCATGTGACACAGTGATAATGGTTGATTGTATATTTGCAGTGTATACGTACCAGATAAAGAGAACAGACCTAACGGGTGTGTACATATTGGATTCTTCATTAATGGTCTTTGAAGGTCAACAAGTCTAGAAAAAACAGTTGATTGCAAATAAAAGACCACCAAGTTACCGAGTCTACTTACACCAAAAAATAAAAAAATTCTATTTTACACTCACAGTATGTGTTTCAATTTGATTTTTTTTCCATTTTCGTATCATATTTTTGTTATTGATTATTTATAAAAATAGTTTCTACATTCTTCTTTCCCGATACAGGTCAGTTCCATCTATACATTCGG
Organism: Spisula subtruncata; assembly: GCA_963678985.1. Lineage (NCBI taxonomy): Eukaryota > Metazoa > Mollusca > Bivalvia > Venerida > Mactridae > Spisula > Spisula subtruncata. Next base: position 27,186,919 of record OY787663.1, on the reverse strand, counting down.
CCCCTCTGGGTGAATCACGACAGAAGAAGATGAGACGACGACGTAGTAAGTCACCTGGCAATAGTAAACGTCCTCCTGAAGAGTTACGACAGCATATTGAATTTGATCTTGTTGAACCAGAAGGTGAAATGACAGAGGATCAGTTACGAGAAATACCTTACGTCAATGTTGAGTAAGTGACTGACTTATATATTTCAAAATCACAAAAAATCTATTTGTAGGGACTAGAGATGAGGTCTGTATATTAAGACAACAGTTTGAGGCATATGTTCTTCTTTGAGGCCTATATTGGTTGGTTAACAGGAGCATTGCCATCTATGACTGAAATACTAATGCTCAATAAAATATTTGCCATTGATGATGCAGTTGTACCTTCCAAAAATTATACATGTTGCAAGAACTTGTTTGGTCTTTTTTGCATAGTACTTTGACTTAAATAATGTTATAATATTTCAGCAGTCGTATGGTTTATGTTATGTTCATTCATATTTCAGAACAAAAGCTGAAGCATTTAAAGTGAAGTATTCACCGAGCAACAGAAGAAGATACAGATCACCTAAGAGAAAATCTATGGGGTATTGTTTTATTGTATTTAGTGTGTACAGATCACCTAAGAGAAAATCTATGGGGTATTGTTTTATTGTATTTAGTGTGTACAGATCACCTAAGAGAAAATCTATGGGGTATTGTTTTATTGTATTTAGTGTGTACAGATCACCTAAGAGAAAATCTATGGGGTATTGTTTTATTGTATTTAGTGTGTACAGATCACCTAAGAGAAAATCTATGGGGTATTGTTTTATTGTATTTAGTGTGTACAGATCACCTAAGAGAAAATCTATGGGGTATTGTTTTATTGTATTTAGTGCTGTGCAGGCTAAAACCAGATCCCTGTGCACTCCTTTTTCACATTTTCTTTAAAAATAAACTGAAGTCTGTTAAATTGTTTATTCTGGGCTCATAAGGACCGTATTAAAATATCTTGATGAAGTGTGCTTCCATCTTTTAAACTGGCACCATTCGTTATGGCCTTTCTCAACTATCATTGATAAATGTATGTATAATTCATGTATTGATATATTCATATGGTGTTGGGTGTTTCATTTTTACAGTGATTTGGAGTACAATATAAAGAATGGATATAACTCGGATGTTCAGTCACAGAAATACAGTCGTACCCCGGAGCGAACACCAGAACCCGTACATAAACAGTTCAACAAACCACCCGGGGGATACTACTCTGATACTGGCAGGTCAGTTATATCTACTTGATACAATTTCAGTAAAACCATTCATTTTTTACTACTTGGGTCCGCTATGAAGCCTGGCTATTGACCTTTACTGATGAACTGATGATTTCATATGGAATAATGATATCCTACAGTACCCTTCTCATATTCAATTTCACATATTTGGTGGGTTAAAAGGCGTAATTGCTAAATTGATAATGACTCGTGTGATTTTTCCGAAGGAGTGGATGAACACACACTGTTTATACCAAACAAATGTCAAGTAAGTGGTCGTCCTATGGTTTATAACGTTTAACACTGGGCTCGAAAAGATATTCTAGCATATATTAATTGTATTTTACAGTGCATCAAGACGAGGACAGACTCTCTCACCATATACACAACAATACAATAATACATTACCATCTCATTCTAAGGTAAGATTCTGACTTCTAAAATAGAGTGCTTGTCATACTGAGAATATATATTATACATTATGTTGATAAAAAAGTTAGAGCTTGGTGTTTTTGATACGATCCTGACCTTTTGATTCGCATAATTTAAAAATCGATATCATTTCTATATTTATTACCCCGGTTGTATGGTTTCATAATCGGGGAGTATCACGAAGGCACTTGAGAAGTAATACAAACACAAGTTTCAAATACTGATATTGCACAATTTGCTTGCAGAAATTGATATATTCAAAGCAAAAACCTTGTAATCTATTCATTCATAAAGGTCATGATCAGGTCTAACTCTCCAAACTATATTACCCATGTATATGTATTGATGCTGTGTAATTACCCATGTAAAATGCATTATTCCAGCTTATTACCCATGTATATGTATTGATGCTGTGTAATTACCCATGTAAAATGCATTATTCCCGCTTATTACCCATGTACATGTATTGATGCATGTATTACCCATGTAGCAATTTAATTAATTCACTTGTGATATCAATGATGTGACATCACCAACGTCTTGCATTTAGTGCGGCATATTTTGGAGAAAATATTCAATCAAGGTTAAGTATTTTCTGATTTTGTTCAGTGTTGAAAATATACAGTGCCCACCAAAAATATGGATACTCTTTTTGACAGATGCAGAATTACAATTGGTTTAATTATTCCATATTTTTTGGTCAGACGGTAACAATGTTTGCAATTTCTGAAAAAACAGTTAATGAAGGAGTAAAAAATGTGACAGATAGAAAGATGAACATTTTCTGATTTAAAAATAAACTATGGGGTTCAAGGGGCTGAATTTGCCATATTATATGATCATGTTGTTGTTTAAAGCTGGCAAAGAAACTTAATAATTTCCGTCTAGGGTACCATTCAATGTATTGTCTTTACACTAAATAAGAAAAAATATTCCTGGTCTACAAAAACATTGTTGCTTCTCTGTTCTGCAAGTAGTGTTATACAGGCAAGTGAATGGGGGAAAACTCTCTGTATTCATATTTTTGGTGGGCACTGTATATTTTGTTGTTATGGAGGAAATGCAAATGCCTTGAATAAAAGACAAAGGGCTTGATTAGTTAACCAGAGGTGATATATATGTAACACAATTACAATGATATTGTCATTGATGTAATAAGACACTCATGTATTTCATGTAACATACCAATGCAGTCTTAATTACACAGGTCATATACTTATTTACATGTGTATACTGTAAACTCATTAAGTTTCGTGGGGGATTAAATTTTGTGGATTTCATGGTTCACCTTTAACCACGAAATCAAATCCCATCAAACACTAATTTTGGCCCTTATATTTATTTCCTGAAATGCAAAATTCACAAATTAAGGTCCCATAGAAATCGTCTTTTTTAACAAAACCCCAAAATTTTGTCCAATCAAAATTAAATGATTTTACTGTATTTGCTTGTGATGTCATGTCTATAGATAACTTACATTTTCAGCCGACCATGAGCGATATTAGAAGTAATCCACAATTCCATGAAAACTCATTATTCTATGAACCTAAGCAATCCTCACGTTATCAGCATACATCTCGTGTACATACATACCATCCCCCACCCACCGCAGTGTTCAAGGTATACGGGTGTACATGTTTAACACATAGTGGGAATTGGTATAACATTGATCACTGTGTTCGTTCACTTACACAACAATATCCAACACTCATTATGTAATGCAATGTGTTATCATGCTCATATAAGTAGATGTTTTAGTAAATAAAACTGTGTTAGCTAACGACTGTCCTAGTGCATGTCTGGCTAATGGCTGTCCTAGTGCCTGTCTGTATGTTTTTAGGTTTGTCTATATGTAACAAAGCTTTAACGTTACTTTAAAACTTATTCTGATGATTTTAATGACATTTCATACAAACTTGAAGCATAATCAGAACTTTGGGTATATACCTTAATTGTCACAGACAAGGTCTGTCCTAGATAAAAATCTGTAGTTTAAAACAGAAAAAAACCTACAGAAATAATGATGTACATGAAAATAAAGTCCCACCCGTATTTGTTAACTGGCGATCCAAATTCAATTCCCTGTTTCATCAGGTTATACCCTAACATGAAAATTTGATTTTCCTCCACATATGGAGAAGTGGCCAGTTCCTATTGAAGCGTTTATAAGTACTGGACAGGTAATGTTTAAAATACAGTCTGGGAAAACTGGTTTGGTGAATTGGCCATCGTATATAACTGAAATATTGTAGCGACTCGGCATGAAACCCAAATAAGCAAACAAGAAAATGATCTCTAAGCATGATCAATTCAAGTCAAGGTCATAGTGCAGGGCAGAGCCTCATCTTGGGTATACACTGTATATATATCATCAAAGAAGTCCAAAGAAAGGATAGGAAGGTCTGCTCAGTTTTAGAGCATTTTCGATGAGACAAGCCAAGATGTCTTGTTACGTGATCTGGTCACATGACGCAATTGTGGGTGATGCGCAAAGCATTATGGATCATCACAGATATTCGGCAAAATCGTTGACCTGCAAATCCTTTGTTTGGACTTCTTTCGTATTATACATTGTGTTGTGTGTTATACTTCAACAAGTCAGCATACATGTATATAGTATAGATACTAGATAGTGATGCACCTTTCTAGGACAATGTTTTATATGCATTTATATACATCACAATGTTAGTTATATCTCAAGAACTTGTAGTTTAGTCCTTGAACTATTGGTCAGGCGGTCACAGAAGGTCATACACAATCCATGAACATTTTCCATCATGATACTGAGTTTTAATTATATTGTTCCTATACTTAATGTCATAAATAGTGTAGGAGACAAACTGTTTATCATACTGGATGACAGATTAGGTTTTTACTGACAAAAAGTTGAATAGTATAAAAAGATTTGAAGTGCATTACAAGACCAACTCAAGTTGGGCCAATATTGCCCTTGAGTAACATATAGCTCTGAGAAATACCAATATCTTCTTTGTAAAGAAAAGGGGTCAAAAATAGGATTTGATTACTAAATGTTTCTTATACCGTGTAGTTGATGTTACTGAATAAGAATATGCAAAAAAAATTAAATTCTTTAAGAATTGCTAGTTGGACTAGTAGTGCGCTTACCCATCAAGCTCATCTGGCCTTATTCTCCTTAATCATTGATAGCATGTCAATGAAACTTCACATGACTGATGGCATTAAGTATATTTGTGTGTATTGGCGGGAGTGTAAGGTAGAATGATGTTTAGTTGTCAGAGTTATGGCCCTTTGTGGAAGACGTTTGCTTTTGTTACAAACTTAAAAAGTGACTTACTTTATCAGTGTTGTGTGGGGTTTGAATATGTAGTTAAGTTAACATTATGGATTCTGAAGTGTTCTGTGTGATTTGATTTGCTGTGTTTAATGAATAATTATAGCTCGACCAGATTAAACTGACACTCATAAAACTCCGTAAAACTTGTCCGGCTGTGCTTGGTTGTATTTGATTTGTATGCTAACTTATTATATACCGTTATCTCCAGACTTTTACAAAATATGCAAGGAGTCTCAGTTTAATCTTGTCAAGCTATACCTGTATACTAGTAATAATAATTGCTTATATTGTACATGTTTATGAAAGTAGAAACAGTGTTGATTATCCCAAAATTCCTTAAATTTTGTATTTAATGTGTAAAGTCACTTGCCGTTTTACTAGTATTTTGCTTTGAATTTAATTATGAATGAGTCTTAGAATAAGTTTTGAGAGCATCTAATGCTGCCTATTACCCCAGTATTAGAAATAAAATTAGTCATGTGACTGCCTGTTTAAGTAAAATTCAAGCACATTCATATCACACTTTTGTATTTTCCAGTATGATTTATTTATTGTTGTTCTTTATGACTTATGTTTAGTTTCAATGTATACCAGTACTCAAATACTCAAAATTTGCATCACTAAACCTAAAGCACTATTCTTAGTTTATTACATTAAAATTCAAAGAGCGTGATCTCAGGTTTATCTGAAGTCCAGACTCTGATGTGAGCAAAATTGAGATGTTTCAGGATATTGGGGCACGTTGATCTCAGGTTTATCTCAAATCCAGACTCTGATGTGAGCAAAATCTCAATTTGAGATGTTTCAGGATATTGGGGCTTCGTCCTTGACCTTTATGCATAAATTAAAACCTTTTACAGTGAATAATTAATTTCTGCATGAAAAGTCCAGTCTTGCTGAGCTTTAGACTTGTGTTGATAGTACACTTCTTACTTAATCTTCATACTTTCTGCTTATGAAAAGTTCAAAACAAAAGACTGAGATTGAATTTTAGACAAGAAATCAACTGTTAAATTATGCAAATAGAAGGGACCATGTTAATTTGTTCACACTGTAGCTACATTCTATCCTAAATACTGGATACCATAAGGCCTGGAAAGAATAAGTCAGCCCTAAAATCAATGATTCCCACATGTTTGGGGCTGTATATAAATACAATGTGTATCAGTGTGTAATCTATCAACACTTGTGTTTTATTATTTTCAGCCAATAGAAGCCAGTACAGATGAGAGGACTAATGCAAGGTAAGATGTGGTGTACTTTATACAGTATATGATTGTATCCTGGAGTCTGTTGCCTAAATTAAGTGCTACCCATTGCTTGATAGCCCTTTGCTAGGAGAGGGTTTTCTGTAAAAACCTACTAAATCAATGCAAATGCTTCTGGCGAGTGCTTGCAGATAGCAGACTGTTGTGCAGCAAGTCGCTTTTAAGCTGCTAAGTGCTTTCTTGTGCAACAGGCCATTTGGGTAGCACTCACCTAGCAAATTGCTTAGACTCAGTATGACATTGGTAGGCACTGCTTGATGGTAGTGTGTCATTGCATAAATCGAGGGTTTCTGAAAGAGAAGTATTTCCTTCTTTAATTATAAGCAGGTTCTGCAGTCTTGTGGACAGACTTGAAATTATAATAAAGTGCTTGACAGAACTATTTTGTTGCATTTTCATTAAGCAACAGGCTTCATGAAAGACACTGGTCAGGCCATCTTTACAGTACGTTTTATTTGTGTAACCTAGTGCCACCTTACATAGGAAACATTGGCTACAAGGTTATGAAAAATACATTGTATTTTCATTAAAGCTCAGTTATGCTCTTTAATGAAAAAACAAATGGAAAACTTGGTTTTCGTGAATTTCTACATTTCTCATTCTCCTCTATAGTGCTTAACTTTGTAAGTATAAAATTGTTTAAGGATACATTTTATTTTTAAATAATTTTGAAATACTTCGTAGCAACTCTCTTGGGTTATTATTAATAAAGTTTTAATGATATTGATTTTATTATAATAAATGATGGTGGCTATAGACTTAGATTTTTCTTTAAAAAATAGTTTTTATATGTTTAGAATATGGTATTAGATTTTTTAAAATGAATTTATACACTATTGCTATAGATTTTCGACTCTTCGTATGACTGTTAACAATGTAGAATGGAAAATAAGCCTCCTACATCGTTCATTGACGTTCCACAGGTAACGCCGCTCTGCTATATAACATAATGGCTAACTTTTCTTACAATGGCAATGTTTATTGTGGTTTCTGGGTGTTTACCATTGTATCAATGATATATGTCCTGGGTACACTGTATTCTAATCCAATATTGCCTACCGGTATATTATCTTTCTGGTTTAAGGTAGAGCATCAGTAATTTAATTGTGTTGATAACTTGATATGGAGGTTTTGGGTTCAAATTCTGCAAATGAATGTGCACAGGTGACATATTTAGCTCTGAATACTGGCTACCTGTTTGTAATGCAGGAATCAGGATTTAAGCTCTTGATTTATCAACTTTGTGGAAATAAGCCTTTTGCCAAAATTGCCCTAAAAGCTAATCAAAAGAAAAAAATGTAAATGTGACCGTGGAGAGAAACAAGAAGTTTATATGAATCTAGATGTTATTAACATTACTCATGTATATAATTATAATATTATCTGTACTAAAGTTAATGGTCATTAAAAGTAACCACTATAATTAACTGCAGCTATATTAACTGCTGACACGATTATCCTTAACAATCAAACTACAAACAGTCTACCATGTAATGTCCCCAGCCCCTAGCTGTCCCCTAAAGTAGAGAACCCTTGATATATCAACCATGTTAACCAAACTGTTTTGGCAAAACATATAATAATACAACCCCCTTAATATATGAAAAATTCTAACAAAAGTTGAAAACTCATCGTCTGTTCACCCCAGATGCTCATTATGCTCTAATAGAAATGGGGAGTCAACATGCTATTAATAGAACATGGGTGTCTGATGATGACCACTCAATATTTATTAAAGGCAAATCCTTAGTGGCTTTTTTAATGTTAAATATCTTTACAATGATAACTTATTGTTATGGTATGGTGTGGTTTGTGACGGAATTGTGCTTGTATGACTAAAATGGACCTTTATTGTTGTATGGTTTTATATCATGCTTTGTAATTCTACCGGGTGAAGTTATTATAATGATAACATTTTTATTTGTGAAATATAATTAATATATAACCTTTATTCATCAGTTTTTGTAATTTATGCATGTATTCCTGACCAAGTTTAAATATAATGGCTTCATTTTTGTCTTGAAACTTCGATTCACATTAAATAATACCTTTTATTTGATTTATGAACTTAATATAAATGTAATAAACTCAACAACAACATGTATATTTTTTATCTTAACATGAAATAATATGTTGTGAAATATTCTCCTGTTGTGGTGATATTTTTCCCCATTTGTCAGTTTTTTGCCCTAATTATGATAACTGTGTTGATATTTTGAGTGTTTGATTATAATTTAGTAAAAGTTTCAGATGCCAACTTGCAATGACCTGAGCTATCTCATGACAATTCTGTGATTAATGCAAAGGAACAAAAAGTCTTAACTTGGTAATCAGTCTATTAAAATAAAGATTTCTATTTATTAACTTTATAGTTTACGAAGCCCTCCACAATATTACAACAGGTAAGTTTCATGTATAGTTGTGTAACATCCCACATAATGCAAGGTAGTTGTGTAACATCCCACGTAATACATCCAACTATCATACATGTTAGTCATGTAACAATCCCCCCATGTACTTTCACCTTTCATACATGGTCATGCATGTTTCCATCATGTTTCCATGATCAACACTGAAAATCGGGTACCCATAAAGGGTTTCCATCATGTTTCCATGCTCTACACTGAGAATCCGGTACCCATAAAGGGATTTAGTCTATAACATAGAATCTAGGATTAAATATGAGTTTGAGATTAGGTACGATTCAGAGAGGTTGTATTAGTTTGTATGTGATTGTTGGTATATAAATTTGGTTACTGTTTATATTTTGCATGTGGTGCAATGTATTGTATCATACAGTTTATCTTTATCAATATTACTTCATACTATGAATTTGGCTCTAAACCATAGAGGTTGTGGGTTCCATGGATGCAGTATTATCAGCTTTCAATCTGTTCCAATGGTACTGGTATTGCACTCGTTCAGCATGGCAGTTCAGGTTATAAGGGCCATAATGACTTAGCTCAGTATCAGGGTAGCATTGTTCTCTCATGTTAGAAATAATGTCGAAGGAGGGAGTGGGGCTTTAAACCAAAAAACATACTTCTTATAATGGTCCTTAATTGTTTCTAATAACATCTAGTGTTCATAATACCAGTAATGCACTTGTTAATCCACACTGTGTTAAGTATCTTGTTGACACCCACACTATGTATGTCGGTATCATGTCTGGAATTAAAGTTATTGCATGGTAATCATTTTATCACTGATTTTGACTTTGAAGTTATTTGATTGCCTTATTGGGTATATAAACTGATTGGCTACATTAAATAGTATTTAGTACAAATATAGTGTTTGGAATTTAAATAGCATGTTGTAAGCACTGTCAAACTTTGCTGACTTTACACTATTGTCTGTTAGCACTATCAAACTTTGCTGACTTTACATGATTGTCTGTTAGCACTGTCAAACTCTGCTGACTTTACACCATTGTCTGTTAGCACTGTCCAACTTTGCTGACTTTACATGATTGTCTGTTAGCACTGTCATACTTTGCTGACTTTACATGATTGTCTGTTAGCACTGTCAAACTTTGCTGACTTTACATTATTGTCTGTTAGCACTGTCAAACTTTGCTGACTTTACATGATTGTCTGTTAGCACTGTCAAACTTTGCTGACTTTACATTATTGTCTGTTAGCACTGTCAAACTTTGCTAACTTTACTCTATTGTCTGTTAGCACTGTCAAACTTTGCTGACTTTACATTATTGTCTGTTAGCACTGTCAAACTTTGCTGACTTTACATGATTGTCTGTTAGCACTGTCAAACTTTGCTGACTTTACATGATTGTCTGTTAGCACTGTCAAACTTTGCTGACTTTACATTATTGTCTGTCAGCACTGTCAAACTTTGCTGACTTTACATGATTGTCTGTTAGCACTGTCAAACTTTGCTGACTTTACATGATTGTCTGTTAGCACTGTCAAACTTTGCTGACTTGACATGATTGTCTGTAAACACTCAAACTTTGCCGACTTAACACTTTTGTCTGTTAGCACTGTCAAACTTTGCTGACTTTACATGATTGTCTGTTAGTACTGTCAAACTTTGCTGACTTTACACTATTGTCTGTTAGCACTGTCAAACTTTGCTGACTTTACACTATTGTCTGTTAGCACTGTCAAACTTTGCTGACTTTACACTATTGTCTGTTAGCACTGTCAAACTTTGCTGACTTTACATGATTGTCTGTAAAAACGTCAAATTTTGCTGACTTTACACTATTGTCTGTAAGCACTGTCAAACTTTGCTGACTTTAAATGATTGTCTGTTAGCACTGTCAAGTGATTGTCTGTTAGCACTGTCAAACTTTGCTGACTTAACAATATTGTCTGTTAGCACTGTCAAACTTTGCTGACTTTACATAATTGTCTGTTAGCACTGTCAAACTTTGCTGACTTAACAATAATGTCTGTAAGTACTGTCAAACGTTGCTGACTTAACAAAAATATCTGTTAGCACTGTCAAACTTTGCTGACTTTACACTATTGTCTGTTAGCACTGTCAAACTTTACTGACTTTACACTATTGTCTGTTAGCACTGTCAAACTTTGCTGACTTTACATGGTTGTCTGTTAGCACTGTCAAACTTTGCTAACTTTACATGGTTGTCTGTTAGCACCGTCAAACTTTGCTGACTTTACACTATTGTCTGTTAGCACTGTCAAACTTTGCTGACTTTTCATGCCTGTCTGTTAGCACTGACAAACTTTGCTGACTTTACACTATTGTCTGTTAGCACTGTCAAACTTTGCTGACTTTTCATGCCTGTCTGTTAGCACTGACAAACTTTGCTGACTTTACACTATTGTCTGTTAGCACTGTCAAACTTTGCTGACTTTACACTAATGTCTGTTAGCACTGTCAAACTTTGCTGACTTTACACTATTGTCTGTTAGCACTGTCAAACTTTGCTGACTTTACACTATTGTCTGTTAGCACTGTCAAACTTTGCTGACTTTACATGATTGTCTGTTAGCACCGTCAAACTTTGCTGACTTTACACTAATGTCTGTTAGTACTGTCAAACTTTGCTGAAACATGATTGTCTGTTAGCACTATGTGTTATCTAAATTAATCTAAATAAAGAGGAAACAAATATTAAGGGATGTACTTTATTCACCATGTATAATGTGTAGTATATGTTGAAAGTTTTAGATGGTGTTATTAGCATATAGTTTAAATGGCAGACTGAAAAAGCATGTATGTTTACAGAACCACAACCGGCTCAATCATAGTGTCCCCAACAAACTTACCTACAGGTGTTAAACAAAATACTTCATTATTGTACCAGGGCAGTAGCCATGCAGAGGCAAACCGAGGCAAATAATTTGGCTAAATGTAAGGGATAATTTGAGAAATAATCAAAATAAGCCTTTTTTCTAAGGGTAAACTACACAAAATAATATTTGCCTTGGTGATTTTTTGCCTGTGAATACAGCCCTTTGTATCAACTGACATATATAAATCTTTGAGGCTATGAGTACTGCAAACATGCTTGTTTTTTAGAGTTGCCTACCCCTATTCTTGCATGCAACTTCACCCTATATATCTATTCCATGGTGTTTTCATAGTGTCTTGTAGTTCTTACTGTGATTTTGTTTTGTCTCATTTGCACAGCATGCACAGCACATCAGATATGAAAGTCAGTGACCACCATGGTAACAATGACCTTGACACTGATCAACAAGGTCAAGGTGAAATAGTTGAAGGTCATGATGGGGTAGATGATAGGTAATGCATATTGTATTTAATTCCGCTTTGCAAATCAAACAATTCTATTAGACATGGCTTAAGACAGGGATTTTAAATAATACTAGAGAAGATCCTGTTTAAGAGAAACAAAATTATTGAATGAAGTTTTCTGTATTTACTCGCATTTTGCTACCGACTGTGTAATGGTTGCAGGTTTATATTAAATGGTCAGAAGTTAAAAACAATTGTCAATGCAAAAAATTGTAAAATTCTAAAAATAAAATTGTGTTTCTGATTTTCCATGTCTAAAGCTGTGTAAAGGATGTATATTATTTTGAATAACGATTATGGTTCGTAACAGTGTGGGCAATGCTTGGGAGAATTTGTAAACGGCAAGTAGTTTAATGAATTTATGATAAAATGGTCAAATAGTATCATGATATTCTATACAAAAGACTTAAAGATGACCAGATGAGGCATTGGAACTTTTTTACCCAATTTTGGTTGAGGGTTCATTATCACACCCATTGGGTGAGGGTCAATATACAATGCGTAAGATTATATTATGTAAACTTTTGAAAACATTGAACCCCGTCAGCTGTGGGGATGCAAGCTGTGTGTACTTCTATTGCTGTAGTTATGTTTGATATAAATGTACTCTCCTTTGCATGTTCATATAGTATGGTTTTATATAATACTACCTCTTTGATATTGTATTTGTGCATTTCTATACCCATGAAATATGTTAGTTTCATGAAATACAAGAAATTCAAGAATATAGGCCCATGCTTAGGGATACATTGTATTATGATTGGATTGTTTTATTGCTCAAAATAATATCAATTCTCATTGGCTGCAGGTTTGGAAAATCTTTTAGAAAATCATTAATTTGAAAGTAAATTTAAGAACCAAAGAGTCCCTTTGGAAAGAACTAGGACTGCCTCCTGTCCAGATTTCTTATAGTCATTAATTTTCAAAGGGGAATTAAATTTTGTGGATTTTGTGGTTCACCTTAACCATGACATCAAATCCCATAGAAGAATAATTTTGACCCTTCTATTTATTACCTGAAATGCAAAATCCATGTATTAACGTCCTATGAAAATGGTCTTTTTTACCCAAAACCACAAAATTTTGTCCTATGAAAATTAAATGATTTAACTGTATCACAAAAACTTTCTGTCTCTTTTTTCCAAGTCGGAGGTCATTAGCCAAATAGGTAGGGATAAAACTTCGGCAAATAGCCACACGCTGTATGACTATCTACGCCAAATGCATTTTTAGCAAGACTTTTCAAAGAAAAAAATTCAACTATATATATTATAGCGACAGGATTGTGTGTGTTGGTTAAGTTTATTGTTGCAATCATTTTCTCAAGTACTATCAAACATATTCTCTTGAAAATCAACATAATTACTCACAATCAAGAGGGGATTCCATATTGATGAAGCTGATAACCCTGTGACTTATTTTTATTGAGTTATCTGCCCTTGTTACTCTTTTAATTTTCACTGAAAAATTAGCACTGAAAAATTATCAAAAACGAGAACGTTAAGCGTCCAGCACATGTACGTGACGCTCTAGTTTTAAAAATTACTGTGACACACTACCTGTCTGTGAATGATTCTCTGTTCTGTTACAGCCATCACAAATGTCAACTTTTACTTGCTATGTTTTAGATCTGGTGATTTAGGAATGAACAGTTCTCAGGGACGTCTCGGAACCTTCATGAACACCCCACCTCGTGGTAGAGGTCATAAGTTTGGTACCCAGGATGCAATAGCTCGTCTGTACAGTAGTCCTGCTGGAACCAGGAAACCAGTACGTCCAGGAAGTCAGCAAAATGATCGAACAACCAATCAGAATACATCTTACAACAGGAATGTTGGATTGACCAATGAGGGTTCAGGTTACAATCAGCATGGTTCGTCCAATCAGCATGCTTCTTACAATCATGTGAGCTCGTCCAATCAGCATGTACCTTACAATCACATGCCAGATAGACCTCCATATAAAGTGAATAGCTATGACAACAATTCTAATATTGTGAAAACAGTGAATTCATTTGGAGAACCGTTTAATCATTCTGGTGTTCAGCAACATAAAGACAGACACTATCAACAACAACAACAACAACAGCGTCATTACCAACAGCAGCATAAACCACAACATATGCAATCAGATTCTGTTGTTCAAACAAGACAACCCTTACAAAATGGACAACAAAATTACTCTTCCAGTAAGTTCTTTTATTCACAAGATGAGAATGACGGATACAGAAACACTATGGGCGATAATAGTTATACTCCAAATGGTAGTTATCCTGTGAAATCCAGCAGTTATAATCACCAGACTGTGCTAGATACCAGTGTTAAATCTCATCCTCAGTCTAACTACTCGCAATATGATACACATCATTATTCCACCGGAAACCAGTCCAATATTCCGCCTCAAAATGGAAACCAGTCCAGTATTCCGCCGCACAATGGAAACCAGTCCAATATTCCACCTCACAATACGAGTAGATTCAACCCTCAAAAACCAACAAACAATTATACTGGAAACCAGTCTAGCACGGGTATGGATGATAGATTGGGTCTACAACCTTCCTGGCAATATGTGAATGGTGGAAGATCTGTCAATAGGAATGGAACTGATAACAACACAAACTTTGGACAAAAGGTATAAACAGTTTTAATTAATTTATTTTATTTCTGAAGAAATAGGATTTGGCAACAGGCATAACAGTTTTCATTCATTGACTTCTGAAATTTTCGAAGTCTAGTTACTTGGCTGTTTATAGAAAATTGTTTATACAAATATTATAATTTATTAATTAGTTTTGACAATGAAATGGATGTCATAATATTTTGTGAAAAAGATATGATAAAAAAGGCTGTAGATACAGATTTACATAATAAATCATTGTCAGTTGCTGTTACATTAGAATTGGTCATGATGGAGATAAAGATTTAAGCCTGCAAAGTGGGAATTATATTAAATTATCGTGGTTAAAGATATTGTCCATGGATGACCATTAGTTATGGTTAATATGAGCTTTATTTAGTTATTATGATGTATGAATATTCTAGGGTAGCAGACATATGCTGGACTTAGGAAACAATCCAATATTGATCTAGCTAGTGCTTTATACAGGTTTGATACAATTGTCTGTCCTATATTCTCTCTACTTGTTCATGCTGTGATTCTTCAATGTTTTTATCACCAAACTGTATCATTTACACTATGGGCATTGAAAGCAACACTTTCTGTTTTACCATTTGTAAAATACAATTTGTTGCAATATAGTTCCTTTGCAGATAACAGTAATATCAAATTTTGTCTCTTTGTCCAGTCATAGTGGTCTTGTAGAGTTTGGACTGTATGAAGCAATGGCAAGTTCTTGCTCTTCTTCCGTAATATGACTAGTTTGTATTATTGGTGCTACCTATGAGAGACCAGAAGACATACAACTGGGAGTTGCAGTCATTTCATCAATTCTCCATATTTTGAGTATTTACTCAATTGCTAACACTATCAAATCAAAGCATTCCAGGCTTTCAGTGCCCATAGTTACTCTTAAAATGTAATACACATCAATCTAATTGTGTTTCATGTAACAAAGCATTGTGTAATATTGATCTTAAACTTTTAAGTGTTTGAACTTATTACTTAACTCAAGTGAGTTTGATAACTTGTGTTTGAGAAAGATAATAACTTCAAGGTGTCTTTTGATCCATGGCCATTTGCCAATGATTTAATTGGAAGTTCTACTTTTCTAATTAATGAAACTAGTAACATACGGAGTTAAGTTTGTGCTGCATCAATTAATGCTTGAGTGGATTTTACATGAGTTGATGTGTGAATATTCTACCTGAATTGAAATGTTTGTGGCCATTACCATACCTGTTGTTGTGGTATTTGTAATACATTTGTGTGTAGGTTTGTGCAGTATTGTATGATTTGATGTGGCTTCTGTAATAATTAAACATTTTCACATATTAATGATTTAGGGGAGCCGTGCTTTTGTAATTTGGCAATCCGGGTTCAGTTCCTGGTTCCAGTTGGTCATTACTTTCAATGACTTTTTTATAACAATGTCGATTTTCCTCCATATGTGAAGAAATTACTGTTTAAGGGTACGTTAGTACTGGTTAGGATATACAGTCCAGGAAATGTGGTTAGGTGAAATACAGCTGTGTATAAATGAAAAATTTATTGCCGGAACGGGCGGGTTAAGGTCTTCCATGAAATGACCTCCACAAACTGATCTCAAATCATCACTGTAAATAACCTGGTGGTTATTTGTAGAATATAAAAGCAAATCTACTGCAGATTTGCATTCATGTACGAATATTCAGTAATCATAGGTTTTGAATTTTAAGTTCAGTGACATCTTGTTTTTCCATTAACATGAAATATGTAGATTCTACATGTATAATATTCTCTTCCCTACCATAGTAACTGTCACATGTCACAGTTATCTTCTGTTGTTTTCCTGGTAGTTAATATTCTACTTCACATCATATTTTAGTTTATATAATCTTGATGTACCAATATATTTATTATAAGGAGTTGTTTGTTTGGAATTGTTGCTTAGCAAAATCGATACTAAGCACCCACTTTCTAAGGTTATTATACCCCCGCAAACAAAGTTTGAAGGGGGTATACTAGAGTCACCATGTTGGTCTGTCGGTCTGTCGGTCTGTCGGTCTGTCGTTACATTAGCATCGTGTCCGCTCTGTAACTTTGTCATTTCTTACTGGATTTTAAAATTGCTTGGTACAAATGTTCACCACATCAAGACAGTGTGTCATGCGCAAGACCCAGGTCCCTATCTCAAAGGTCAAGGTCACACTTAGAGGTCAAAGGTTATATAGTCATGCAAATCGTGTCCGCTCTGTAACTTTGTCATTTCTTACTGGATTTTAAAATTGCTTGGTACAAATGTTCACCACATCAAGACGGTGTGTCATGCGCAATACCTAGGTCCCTATCTCAAAGGTCAAGGTCACACTTTCAGGTCAAAGGTTATATAGTCATGCAAATCGTGTCCGCTCTGTAACTTTGTCATTTCTTACTGGATTTTAAAATTGCTTGGTACAAATGTTCACCACATCAAGACGGTGTGTCATGCGCAAGACCCAGGTCCCTATCTCAAAGGTCAAGGTCACACTTACAGGTCAAAGGTTATATAGTCATGCAAATCGTGTCCGCTCTGTAACTTTGTCATTTCTTACTGGATTTTAAAATTGCTTGGTACAAATGTTCACCACATCAAGAGGATGTGTCATGCGCAAGACCCAGGTCCCTATCTCAAAGGTCAAGGTCACACTTAGAGGTCAAAGGTTATATAGTCATGCAAATCGTGTCCGCTCTGTAACTTTCTCATTTCTTACTGGATTTTAAAATTGCTTGGTACAAAGTCATGAAATTTCAATCATGGTGTTTTTCAATCTGTATAGCAGCAGATTTCTATCAAATGTGTTGTTTAGACTATAAATTTAAATAATATTCCTATGTCAAGGCGGTGCTGCGGGGGTATGATTCATCACTCCTGTGATAGCTCTAGTTTTTTGTATAGTTTATAATTTAACTATATATTATTATTTTTCATATTTACTTGATATGTTATCGATGTTGCTCATACTACAGATTTTGTTTTGCACTTTATATACTTGATATTGTACTGTTTTAATTTGGCTTTGTATAATCAAAACAATGGAACAGTGCAAAACTATGGTACATGCTTCTATAAATGGTTGCAGTTACTATAGTTACACACTAAGCCCACATTATGGTTTTAACAGTCATATTTTAATTTGTTTTAAATATTTTTCAATAAAAAGTTAATAAAAAGTGTACAGGGAAGGTAACAGTCAACTTAAACAGGAAATTAGAGATTAATAAGATAATTATGTGACTTAAAAAATCTAAAAAAGGATAAATATTTAATTTATTCAAATGAAATTGTGTGAGTTACCCTCAATTGCTTATAACATGTCGGATAATTGAACAATGATGATAATCTACTACAGTGTATACATAATATGTCTATGTATTTATTTACCATCCCCCTAACCTCTCCTGTGTACTTATGTTTTGTTGAGTCTTTTGTCTAAACCATCTATACAGCACTCATCTCCCTTATTAATTGATTACGGTAAATGATTATTATGTTTGACTGCTACGTCAGGATATGATAATATAAACAAAAGGAATGTCAAATTTAATATGAGTGGTCCTTTTTTTAATTGATTTTTTTATAAGTTTGTTAGATATTTTTGGATCAAGGCTCTGACTAGTCTAGTATATAATTTTGATGATTCAATTTGATTGATTTTTAAGTTTAATGCTTTAGCTAGGTTTTGTAGAGTGCAATTCATGGACACAGCCAAGTACGTATTTTTATTCCCCACTGACTATTAAATTTTTATACAGCTATGTATATGTATTGACATTCATGTGTTTGCGTATTTCAGTCGACACCGAATGCTTCCACATATAACAGATCTCCAGCTCAATCAGCGACGAAAAGAAACCGCCAGATAGAACTGACACCAACACATGACACACGAAATCTGTCAGCCAATCAAAGTGGTTCTAACATCAGAACTTTCCAGTCCCCAGATAGTGCCATTAGTTCACTAACTAGTTTGTCCATTTCCAATGTTACACGCTCACCAAACAAAAACACTCCGCGGTCAACAGCTGATGTATCACCCGGGGATAATTTCAGTCGTGTAAGAACTCCAGCATTTGGTCGGTCAGATATTTGGACCGAGTTATGACCCAGTCTAAGACAGAATGAGTAGTGACACGGTCTAAGATGGACCGAGTTGTGACACAGTCGAAGACCGGAGTTGGTATTCATAAAACATCTTAGTAAAAAACTTTGTTATAAGTATTTTATAAAATATGTGCGCTAAACATGACAATCATAATTAATAGTTTAAAGCATGATGTAAAGATCTACAGTTATCATTAACAAAACATTGGTTGATCTTTAATTAGCGGAAAATATGTGCAGCACAATTTCTTTACTTTTTTAAAGTAAAATTATTCAAGTTTTCCTCTCAGATGTTTTCTGAATACCAACGCTGATGTACCAAGTTGTGATAGAGTGCAAGTTAAATTAAGTTGTAACACAAAGACTGAGTCAATATTGTGACTTTGAATTAAGATAGTTGTGACTCTGTATACATAAGATCTGACACATGAGAATCTGACAAATAATGTGATACACCCCTCCCCCTATTTACACTTACACAGTGCACTTTGTATTTATCCTATATGACAACACATGTGCATCGCTGGCTTAGAATAAGAAGGTCATTTGTACAAAATTGATAAAAAACTGTCTTAAATTTACTTCCTTTTGGTCTACCTGATAAGTTCTGATTTTCATGAAAATAGGCTAATAAGAAGTGCCTTATGATGCAGATTTCAAATATGTATCAGTCTTATGAGGTTGTAAGTAGTAGTTATTACCATCTAATTCTGAGCCAGCGATATATAATTATATATGCATGTTGTTTACAAGTTTCATGAGTTGCCTTTGTGTTCCCACCTGTGATAATCTTTTGTGGTTAAATATTTGCATCTAGAGACTAATTGTCAAAATGCTTGGATCTGATTGGTTGCTTTTCAGCAGAGGTATAAATATTGACCAATGACAAGTCAACATTCTGAGAATGGTTCTTACTATTATATGGCATCAACTTGACTTAGATGTAGAACTGAGTCTAGTGAACAACTGTGCAGGTATTGTGCAGTTTTCATGCTCTGGCATCTAATGATGCGGAGGCATATAGCGATGCACCTGTCCGTCCGTTACAAAATGTTGATTCTCAAATATATTTAAGTTCATCAAGGCATTGCTTTCAAAATTGGTATGCTTGTTTACCATCATTTTACATTACCAAAGCCATGGAACACCATCAAACATTTCAACAGAATTACTGCGCCTAAATGACCCAGCTATTTGTTATGGACAAGGCTTCCACCGGGACATAATCGTTTACTAAACACAGTCTTAAGTGTAAAAATCAACAACTTTCTGGCGATAACTCATCTATAGTGTGCACATTTTTAACAAACAACAAAATAAGTTCTTTTTCAGCCATCATAATTTATATAAGTGTGACAAGAACGAGTTTATGAATGATTTGGTCAAGATGGTTGGAATTGATTTGTTTTACTTAGTTATTAATTAGTTGAATGACAAATTGATAATAGTAATCAAGTACTCACTAACTCAGCTTCAGGCATTGTATACAAAATCACATATGCATAGTCTGTAATTTTGAATCACCCAAGTTTGAATATGTTCAAAACCAGTTGAATTTTGGTCATAACTATTTTTTCAGGTAACCTTTTTGTAACATGTGCACTTTATATGACTTTATACAGCAATATATTGATTGTAATTTAATTTATATGTGTATGTTTTACATGTTTTTTTTAAATATAAGTAACAATGTAATACTGAATGTTTGTTAGTTTATATGCTTTTATTTATCCTCGCCACCGAGCCAACCATATGGAAAAGAAGAGTTTGGGAGATGTACATGGTAGGGAGGATGCCCCAGTTCCAGAAGTATCCCTGGTTCTTTTACGTTCCTGATGTAAAGCATCGTACATAGGGCCTAGGTTTTTAAAGTCTCATAGAAAAGACTGTCAGTGAAGAAAGTGTTTAGGTGGGATCGAACCCACAACCTTAGAATCAGCAGTCAGTAGCTCTAACCACTGGACCACTGTTCCAACTATTATACTGAATCATGAATGAGTTTCTGTTTACTGTTATCATAAATGTGGGAATAATGTCCAGCTATAGGTATGTGTGTGGAAATGTCATGTTACTATTTACCGGTAATGGTTATTTGAACCCTGGCTGGTATTCAAACCACAAATCACAGACCACCCCCTCCTTTAGGCAAGACCATTATCCACTCAACAGGTCCACACTCAACCACTGCATGTGCCACCCATATGGACCAAAGATCAAAGCATTACATGCATGCACCAATCAATATTATGCCACCATTGTCCAGGTTCCCACGGTCAGGAAAAAATGTAATTTTTTCAAGGTCAGGGAAATGTAAAAATTACACAAAAGTCGGGGAAAGTCAGGGAATTCTTCATTAATGATGTGGATAAGTATCAGTTCCTATTAAGAAAATACCAAAGACTGAAAAAAAACCTCGCTCACAATCAGACCTACCAAGATAATTGAATTCGAAACAGGAGTGGTAAAGCGAAACATGTCACAAATTGCACTTAAATGTGATTTAAAAGGGATTTAGATGCCTAAACAAGGCAGGTATTAATTCTATTGGTTATAGATATGGGGAAAAGATTATAAAATGAATGAAATTGTGCAAAGGTAGGTGAACTTCAAGTCTTGGAAAACAAGACATTTATCAACGAAAATAGGAGTTACTCCACTTTAATAGGAGAACTTGGCAGGTATGCTCACTCAGGATAATTCTTGATGATAATTACTTGATGTCAATCAACAGCTCTAAAACTTGTAACTGTTCTATCTGTAACTTTTTGAAACCAGTTTTTGATGACATTTAAAATCTCAGATGAACATTCTGGGAGTGCCACGATCTGACAGTTGGAAAATTCAAGAAGAAATGAAAGAGCCAGACACTGGTGTACTAAACGAGGATGGCAGTTCTAGAGCTATTAATGGTGACCAATTATCACAACAAGTCTCTTTCTCTGAATGTGCACATGCCAGTAGTAGTGCTAATGTGTATTGTATTGCTGTCATGAACAGAGAACAGGCTTCAGGAATGGACAAACATTATTTATAATATGAATTGGTACCGGAAACCTCTGATGTTGGCTTGCCTGAACAATATTCAAACATATACTATACCAGCCTTGCTGATACGTCTAACAAACCAAGCAGATGACAGTCACATGAATGCAACCGTGAGATTCAGATTTGCCCTTTCATATATGCACACTTATAAGATTTGTTAAGTGTACACACCTCTCATTTAAAAGAACGCACACAGTAGTTCTGTAGTTCAGCTTTATAGGCTGAAAGTAAGGGAAGTAACCGCTCTTAGCAGTTGACCGTGTTAGACTGGATTTTAAATGTTACCAAAATTTTATTTGCATCTGACCATTTGCATTTTTATATATGTCTGGCCTAGTAACAGATATTTTCAGATAAACAACAAATTTGGCTGTTAAAAGTGATTTTCTTTTCGTCAGTGATGTTTTGATAGATATTTTATATCTCCTTTGTTACAGTAAGTTACAGTAAGTATTTGAACTGAGTATTTTATTTGTAGGTTTTCAGAAACGTGCCATTTACAGAAATTGTGTACAACTGTTCATATATTCGGATAGGATAAATTGGATAGTAAAGTTCATTATTTGTAGCCTGCTAAAATCTATTTGTGACATTTTTGTCAAGAGTCTATTTCAATGACCTCAGTAGCTCCCGATACGTATCATTCAATTCTAGGTGTCCGATAAACATTTCATGCTTTCACAGAGAGGGTTATATATGGCTTTACATGTCGCATAATCACAGGGAAAGGGTTATAAGTAAAGGTTATTACCTTATCAGTCATCTAAGACCATTCTGCTTACCAATGACGCCACAGAGTCAGTTTATGACGGCCTTCCATCATGGCCGCCACAGCTCAAGAGGGCGATTCCAGAATGCCCTGGGGTGTCACCCTGAGACCCTACAAGTCTGCGAAAATAATTTTTGTTTCTACAGATACAGCCTGATGATGCAAGGAGTAAGAAAAGTTTATTTGTCCCTGTTTGCTGTGGTGTGTGCGTTGAATCTGGTTGTCATAGAAACAGACTGTAAGAAGTTAGGTAGTCATAAACCTCCGTCACATAGTGCTACAGTATTGTCCGGCAAGTTTCCACCTCCAGGAGTGTTGTTCTACCATTTTATACAACCTGGCAAACCACTACTCATGAAAAATGTTCTCGAAGAAACCGACTATCCTGCATTTATGAAATGGACAGACGACTATTTATCGTAAGTTTGAATAAACCTGTGTTTTATTGGTATTGATCGTTAAGTCTAAATATTGATGGTAGAATCACAAATGGGGTTACAACTGATTAAGCTTACCTGTACTTACCATATAACCTAATATTGATTCTGGTTATCATAAACTTATATTTCTCAGCAGATCAAATAAACATTGGTCTTTTAATAAATTATATAGATTAAACCACACAATCATATTTAAGCTGCTGGCATGTTTTTAAAGGGGGAGAGGGGTCATATCATAAATACAAGCTTATAAATATTGTATGCAAAAACACGTTGCCATTATCAAACACATATTGTAATGCCCAATAGATGAGCCCTTACCTGCAGGGTTCGATTTTACCATTACCCAAAACAACGCCAGTGCCTAGTACTTAAGTAACCATGACCATACTGACTGTTTCACCTAGGCAACTATAAAAATAGTTGCTCAAATGATGCGGAATTCATATTCTTAAATGTATAGTTTCAGAGAAGTAAGAAAATATTATCCAACTTTCCATATATTTACAGGTCAAATTATGGAAATGAAGTGGTAGATATTGAAAAAGGAAAGAAAGAAAATCGAGAAGATGGAAATCTTGAACTAACCCTGTCAAACTTCATCAAAGTTTATAACAAGAGTGATTTATACATGGTTCATACAGTACCAGAGACTATGCAAGGTAGGTCGCTCTGTGTGGAGTACCGTATATGTGCATACTGTAAAATGATTTAACTTCAATGAAACAAAATTTTGTGGTTTTGATAAAAAAGACCTTTTCAATGGGACTTAAATTTGTGGATTTTACATTTCAGATAATAAATACAAGGGTCAAATTTAATATTAGATGGGATTAAATTTTGTAGTTGATTTGAACCACGAATTCCATGAAATTTAATCCCCCACGAAAATGAATGATGTTACAGTATTTTACATTTAGCTTACAGAATTTCCAATTGTCATTTTAAAGTTCATGTATGACACAACCACCTGTTTCCCATGGGTATTTTCAACATATTTAAAATGGTAAAAATCTCAAAATGACCCTTGAAAATTAGAAGCTAGATATATTGTTATAACCCCGCAAACAAAGTTTGAAGGGGGTATACTGGAGTCACCATGTTGGTCTGTTGGTATGTTAGCATCGTGTCCGCTCTGTAACTTTGTCATTTCTTACTGGATTTTAAAATTGCTTGGTACAAATGTTCACCACATCAAGACGGTGTGTCATGCTCAAGACCCAGGTCCCTATCTCAAAGGTCAAGGTCACACTTAGAGGTCAAAGGTTATATAATCATGCAAATGGTGTCCGCTCTGTAACTTTGTCATTTCTTACTGGATTTTAAAATTGATTGGTACAAATGTTCACCACATCAAGACAGGGTGTCATGTGCAAGACCCAGGTCCCTATCTCAAAGGTCAAGGTCACACTTACAGTTCAAAGGTTATATAGTCATGCAAATCGTGTCTGTAACTTTGTCATTTCTTACTGGATTTTAAAATTGCTTGGTACAAATGTTCACCACATCAAGACGGTGTGTCATGCGCAAGACCCAGGTCCCTATCTCAAAGGTCAAGGTCACACTTATAGGTCAAAGGTTATAAAGTCATGCAAATTGTGTTTTGTTGATTATAATTATATAACTTTGTTTTGTTCTAGTGTGTTACTTATTTTTTTCTTCATCAATTTTCACATTAGCCTTCAATCATGGTGTTTTTCAATCTGTATAGCAGCAGATTTCCATCAAATGTGTTGTTTAGACTATAATTTTAAATAATATTCCTGTGTCAAGGCGGTGCTGCGGGGGTATGATTAATCACTCCTTTGATAGCTCTAGTTTATTTTACAGATGAAGTACTGGTGCCATATTCTTTGAATTGTGGAGGATTTCAGCACAATATACAGGAAGCTGTTTTGTGGTTTTCTGGAGGCGAAACAAAGTCTGTGCTCCATTATGATCAAGTGGACAACATTAACTGTTTATTAGATGGTAAAAAACAACTTGTTCTCATTGACAAGGTAGGTTAGATCAGTCTGTCCACCTGTCCTAGAAAGCTGGGCCTGTGACTGTAAACATTAGAGTACGTACTCCATGCTCAAACTCATATTCCGTATTCCAGTTGGAGCATGTTCTTTGTTACAAAAACTGCTGTAACTTCGTTAATATTACTGAATGGAAACATATTATTTAGGGGTTCATTTTCTTAATTAGATCATTTGCTATTGGTGGTGGTTTTGATGCAAAATTCTGAAAAAGTTGTTTTTAAGTTTGAGTATGAAGTAAAATAAACTGGAGCGAACATTTTTAAACAAAGAAGTTTTTCAAGTTTCAAAACTTGTTTAAAGACATTCACTACAGTTTTTTATTTGAACATCTTGGTTAGTTTCAAGTAAACAAGTACTATACTGTTAAAAGTAAAAACATTAAAGTATCATACATATGTACCAAAAAATAACATTGTAAAATATCTATAATGTGAAGTATGCTTTTTATTTACACTTGAATTTGTTATATAGTTGCTACTGGTGGGTGATATTGATAGAGCAGTTATGTTGAATTGATAGGATATGATGCTGTAATTGATAAAGCAAGTTAATAATATACAGGGGTTCTATAAATCCGGAATAATCCGGAGTGTTAGTATAATGATTTTTCGAGAATTAATGGATAATATCATTTTCCTCATAATTTTCTTTCAAACCATTGAAACTTACTCCATTTTTATCATTTTCTTACTTGCTCAGTATGACATTATATAACAGCAATTTATTTGATATAAATTCGGATTTGCTGCATATAGGATGAACTATATTTTCTGCACAAAATAAAACTAATTAGAATGTTAACAATAAAACATTGTTTTAATGGCATCCGAAACAGACTTTCGACTTGTTTTCAAGATTGGGCCTTATAACTCAGTTGAATCCCTGTATATATTACTGAATATATTCCTAGGAACATGCTGCATTGATAGAAGAGACTGGATGGGTAGAGGAAGGATCATACAGTCAGGTAGATGTTGATGATATAGACCCGGACATGTACCCTGGTATACTACAAGCACCATGGTATCAGATCAACATGGAGAAAGGAGACTGTGTATATATACCATACAAGTAAATATGTCCCTGTAACACTAGACTGTGTATAGATACCATACAAGTAAATATATAACTTTATTATATGCTATCAATGGGTTATAGAGATTTATCAGTGAAAGAATCTGGTTCCAGTACCATACAGAAAGTGCTGAAAGAATCTGGTTCCAGTACCATACAGAAAGTGGTGAAGGAATCTGGTTCCAGTACCATACAGAAAGTGGTGAAAGAAGCTTGTTCCAGTACCATACAGAAAGAGAAACATAACATCATCGGGCTAAAAATTATGATCACACAACCCACCCGATAAATTACTCCGCCTTGCAACATAAACTTACTCATCCACAGCACTAACCTATTATTCTCTATGTACGAGAAAGAATCAAATCAACGTAATATGATATTACTTGTATTTACAGATGGTACCATCAAGTATATTCACCAGCTGGTCGAAACTTTGCTGTCAACCTGTGGTTCTCACATCTATGGTGGTTCAACCAAACGGATTGTAAAACACTGAATAAAGAAAGTCTACCAATGTCACAGTTCAATGTTGCTTCTCCCAATGAACAACTTAGGTAGGAATATAATAGTCTGCGTTTATACCATCTCAAGATTTAGTTTTAAAGAAATTTGTGAATTTATGTCACAATTGTCACTACTTGTTTGCATCATACATTACTTCCATTTAACCAGACTCACAAAATAGCTCTAAAAATCAATCAAAACCGTGTTAGTGCATTTACTTTCAAGTAATTAGTCTGTGACAAGTTTGGTTTGGAACTTATGCGCACCATAGATATACTGGCTGTATTCTAATTAAAATTTGAATGAAACGTGATTACCGAAGATTTAAGAACAATAAATTATTGTTGTATCAAGGTACATGATTATGTCATATTTAAAGTACAGCATATTTATCATGGGATGGACATTGTGTAACCCAGTGCTTAGTAGGCAGGATATGTGATCCCGCACTCTGGGTTTGATTCCCTGAGGCCTGACGTGGCAATTCATATTCTTAGATACATGTAATTTAATCTTCAATATTTTATACATCTCTTGCTATAACCACATTATATTACAGGTCTGATTTCTTGTCAAGTTTTGCTGATATGAAGGACATAAGTCAGGAAAGATTTATACAAGATTCTGGTTGTGCTGATGATCAAGATTCTATTAAAGTAAGTATGGGGTACATGATACTTCAAGCTAGCTAATTCATGGATGTCTGTCCTTCAATGGAGTGGTGTAGTTGTCATGCATATGAACAGGAGCCCATTGCCTTACTAAATGGCTATCAATCGCTCGATAGCACTATGCTAGGAATTGGGTATGTTCCTAAATGGGCTACATAGCAGAAGTGAAAAATGTATATGCTGCCATGGTAGTTTAGTAGGCTATCACCTAGCAAAGTTCTACCGAGCGTTTCGCTCGCGTATAGTAGGCCATCCCACATCAAAGTGCTACCAAGCGTTACCGAAGCGATCCGTTGCACAAGAAAGTGCGCAGTAACACTAGTCAAGCGGAGTACTGAGAAACAGTACGCTATCGGTGAAGATGTTATGGTGTAGGGAGACTTACTGATTTTGTGCTGGATGTTTGACTGTCTGTCACAAAATTTGTCTGTGCTTGTTCTGCTAAACCACTGAACTACTAGTAACTTAATGAAACTTCACAAGATTACTTAGTACCTAGTCTAGTTGGGCAGATAATTCAGAAGATTAAGGTCAAATAATTCTTGTCAGAGTCATGGCCATTTGTGGGAAACATAAATTTCAAGGTCCAATTGGCATGCTTAGGCACCCCGGGTACTTGCCTGGATGAAAAAAATGCCAATATAAGCATGTTTTTTGAAGAATGAAGAAAAAATGCAGAAAATAGACTCTAGAAAATATTTGCTTCTGTGCTTTTTTGTCTCTGGATACGGTCCTGGTTTTTGCCAAAACCCTTCTAGACTAGGATTCAATAGAATTATACAGAAATTGTTTGTATGTCTTGTAGATGTGGAATCTGCTGAATTGGAAGAAAGATGAACGTCTCACATGGGAAGAATTTTACAGTTTTAGAATGGAGGATATAGTTCAAAGATTTCCTCAATGTTTTCATGGTACGTTTGACGACGAGGTAGCAGATGAGTTTACAATGGATAACACAGAAGTTCCTGACACAGTGGAAGAACCGGATCTCTTTGAAGCAGAAATTGCTGATACAGAAGACAACACTTACACGTTTACAATTGATGAAGACTTGATAGCATCTGACAACCTTGAAATACCCGATGACCTTGAAGTTGACCTTTCTGAAGCTTATGAAGAGTTATTAAGATCTGATGACCTTGATATCACCAATGAAGTACCAGAATTTGTTGATAAAGATACTGAAGATGACACAAAAGATGAGAAGAAATCAAGGGAAAATAATAAGAAAAACTCTAAAATAGATAAACATGAAGAATTGTGATGGAACAATAATGCTGAAAGTGATTGTGTCCTGGGGGGGGAGATGTTGAACTTGATGTATGGAAATCACAAAGTTTGGCTAGGCTTGTTCTCATGAACCACTGGTTGGATTTCAATGAAACTTCACGTGAATAGTTTTTATCATGCGTAGTTGTGCATATTGTCTGGAATTTTAGGCTGTACGAGTATTGCCAGAGTTACAGCCCTATTTGGGAGACATACTTTTTTGTCATAATCTTTTTGTTTATATACTGTATCAAAATGGAAGATGGGATTATCTGATGGATTTGCTTGAATTGCAATATTGGGTACCACTGGCTTGTTAGTCCCCTACCGGTTCTCACCAAAGGGGACTTATTATATTCTAAGGTTTGCCCTCCGTCCGTCAAGAAATCTGGATCCTGCCATAACTGCCGAACAGTTTTCAAGCTAGCTTTAAGAAACTTGGTATGTGGATAAGGAGTCCAAGGAGATTATGCATGTCTAATTATTTTTTAATTCTGACATAAAATTGTGATTGCCATGGCAACTCAAACATTGGGAAAAAACAGGTAGGGGACTTCTGTATGGCTTGTAATTCCTTATTACTTGTTAACACTTGTAGTGCAATTATGATTGCAATATCAGCTTGAGCTAATACGCATATTATTACATTTTTTTTCTAAGATCTGACTCATATAAACACATTGTTATTGTTTGTAGTTTAATACTCAGCATGATCATACCACAGAATATTAGACAGATTTGTTGGCTGAGAACGCAAGTAGAAATCGGTCAGCAAAACGTTGAACACATCTAATATCCTTGACGTTCAAGCCAAGAATGATTTCTATCACACAAACTTGATATTCTTCTACAAAATATCACCATTTATGTCAGAAACTGACACATAGCAGTTGAGTTGTTTTCGGGCACAAACTGACTTTTTGCTCAATAACATTGACCTTCTAATTGATACCTACGCAATTAAATTCACCGGTATTCAGGCTAAACTTTTAATTTCTATTTCCTAAACAAAGCAAAAGTTCATTTAGTCACTTTGTGACAGTTAAGCTTATGAGAAATTTTACTAATTTGTGTATTTACCTATAGCCTGCTTTCCTGTGTTTTCGTGAACATAAGACTTGTTTTTGGAGAATGCTCAATTGTTTGTTGATTTATAAACATTTTTCTACGATGAAACTAATGCCTGAACCCCTCTCTACAAGTTAAAAACAAAACATGATGAGAAATCATCGTATTTTCCAAGTAACAGACATCTTACAGAGTGGACTCCAACTCTTCAATCAGAAGACAACTTTCCTAAGGATTCGTGAATTCTGATTGGCTGGTCAGTAAAAATCCTTCTGGTGATGATTCTGACGCACATAAATGATGAAATTATAGACATGGGGTCATCTGATTCTCTGTCTAAATGAATTTTAGGGGTATTTTATATTTTTTCCATTAAAAGTTGTTTTAAAGAGACGTATGCTCAAAATATTTATGGAAAATCATTTTTTAACTTCTTCAATCATTTGTCAATAATTTTGGACCTGCAAGTTTAGCAGAAATATGTCGAACAGGGTTCACGAAACCATAGGAATTCACGAATTTATAGGAAAGAAGGATAATGTTAAATTCTTACACATGTTGTAGTTGTGAACGGGGTCATTGATTATTTGTATATATTCAAGTCTAAATTTTATTCTGTTTACAGATTTTCACATCACCATCAATTTTAATGTTGGCTTATACGTGGGTATGGCGCACTAAAATATAACATGCTTTATATACCATGACACACTAGATGTGAACACTTTGCAGTCCATGTAACTTGCTTCCAATTTTGGATGTGAATTTTGGACACCCAAATCATTTTTCCTCAATATATGTATATTGATACCTTAAAATACCACTAAACATTCCTAGCTTTTACATGTGCATTAACATAGTATGGTATTAATGTGCAAGAAGTTTCTGCTCAAATTCTTGCATTTTTGTCTACATTTGTATTTTTACATTTTTGTTTAACCTTTGTGGTCTTTAGTGTGTTTTATGTTTATGTAGTTAATTGTTTGCGTCCATTTCTAGTATCATATCAAAGTGTATAACACTAACACATCCAGATTTCATATCAATTTGTTAATTGTGATGAAATTTTATCACTTATTTTTTTGTGATAAAAAAGCATTGCATGATTTTGATTAAAGATTCTATTTCTTATACAAGACGTGTTGTTGTTATTTATCCATCCTGGATTGGTTTTCTTCTTTGTCCATCTTTTAGCACAGATTATAACTTCTGTTAGGATCTGGTGTTGAACTAGACAATCCTCTGTAGGTTGCCGGTATCTCCCCACAGTTAGGATCTGGTGTTGAACTAGACAATCCTCTGTAGGTTGCTGGTATCTCCCCACAGTTAGGATCTGGTGTTGAACTAGACCATCCTCTGTAGGTTGCTGGTATCTCCCCACAGTTAGGATCTGGTGTTGAACTAGACCATCCTCTGTAGGTTGCTGGTATCTCCCCACAGTTTGGATCTGGTGTTGAACTAGACAATCCTCTGTAGGTTGCTGGTATCTCCCCACAGTTAGGATCTGGTGTTGAACTAGACAATCCTCTGTAGGTTGCTGGTATCTCCCCACAGTTTGGATCTGGTGTTGAACTAGACCATCCTCTGTAGGTTGCTGGTATCTCCCCACAGTTAGGATCTGGTGTTGAACTAGACCATCCTCTGTAGGTTGCTGGTATCTCCCCACAGTTTGGATCTGGTGTTGAACTAGACCTTCCTTTGTAGGTTGCTGGTATCTCCCCACAGCTTGGAGCTTTATTGACATATCTGTGGGCGTAACTTTCTGTCGTTATCCTCCAGATATGGGCAGATTGCAGGTCTGGCCTTCACGACACCCAGCTGTCATCAGATTAGAGTTTGACTGTAAGTTCTTACTAATGTACCATCAATGCATTGATTTAAAACTTAGAATATTTGTTAACCGTTATAAACACCTTATTTTGACACAGCCATGTAACACTATCCAACAGGTCAACATAATTATGACTCCTGATTAATAATTTTTCATGGAAAAAGCTTCCACCAGCACATAAGCATTTATTAAACACAGTCTTCAACACATGACAAATGTCTTATGTTTCTTAATTTGAACTGAAGTCAAAATATAAAAGATTTTCACTAAGATGCTTTGTGAATACCACCCAGGACTGCTGTACAGCTGAATCAGGCCATATGACACCAATGACCTCCTTTCGGAATCCTTAGAAAAACTAGGGCATTTAGAGCTATATTAGGCACTAACGTTCTCATACTTGAAAATTGCAGTTTAAACCGTGAAATTCTGCTTTTCAATATCAACTAAGAAGGAAAGTTAAAGAATCACAAGCCCGAAAAATACCAGGCCTGATATTAGCACAGCTGAACCAAGTAACGTCTTCAATTTGCATGTTGAATTTTGGTACCTTAATATGGGGCATAATGAATATGGTACTAGTAATTTAAATTCTCTATTGGTGTTTACACTAAAGAGGACTATAAGTTTGCTGTAATCTGGATTCCACACTAAGAGATGTTTCTGAAGCTGTGTAGGAGCAATGGTGCATAGGGGTCAATAAAATTATGCACTTTTGAATATATTCCAACAGAAATTGTGGTTGGTATGAAGATGGACATATGTCACAAATCTTGGTCCTGCTGTAAGTTACGCAGATTTCCGAGTTAAGTTTGTGGAACTAGGTATGTTTGTAGGGTCAATAAGGTGTTTAGCCAAATATAAGTTTTTGTTTTTATATTAACAATGGTATCTATGGAGACAAAAATATGTCAATATCTTAATGGGTCATGGCTTCTAGTCAATAAAGGGAGACTTATGTATTGCTTGCAATTCTTGGTGACCTGTGTGCTGAAGTTCCTTGGTAAAGTTTTTTTCATGTAAATCCATTGGATTATGTTTTTGCTGCATTTTGACAGTTGTAGGTTGTGGCTGGTCTGTTTTATCCCATACTATTTGGTCAACACCATGAACTATCATTTACTAGTACAACATACTTCTATCATCATATCGTTGATTGCACCGTTGACTCAAAGTCAGAGTTAGGAAACTCACTGAAACTGGAAGGAAAAATACAACAAATTCACATTTTATTTGCAGAATGAGCTTCACCATACTGAATGTACAATCTATAACAAATTCGCAATTATGCAACATATTAAAACAGTTCTTTTATTGATGTCTACCAACAACAAAATATCAATGAAGTCTAAAAATTGTATTCAGTTTCACCAAGTAAGCAGAGTTGGTATGTAATGTAACTCATGAAAAACATAGACTCAATGTCATCCTTGAATGATTTTACCATCATAATGTAACATGTAGTGATACTATCATTCTTACTAGTTTGCAATAATTACACAGGCACAAAAGGAATATCCTACATCTTGATACTAAACTGTCTTAAACAAT
Organism: Spisula subtruncata; assembly: GCA_963678985.1. NCBI lineage: Eukaryota > Metazoa > Mollusca > Bivalvia > Venerida > Mactridae > Spisula > Spisula subtruncata. The sequence continues at coordinate 27,153,920 of OY787663.1, read as the reverse complement.
CTAACCATTAAACAATGTGAACCAATAATGTTTGCTTTTCTGGTACAATAACTTGCTGCTTAGAATGAGAAGGTTGTAAGTACAAAATCGATGTTTTGAGAAAACAAAAATAATTTACTATTTACTTATGGAAAACTAGCTTCAGAATCTATAGAACTTCATTTTGGTCAACATGACCTGTTCAAATTTTCATGGAAATAGGCCCATAAGAAACGCCTTATGATGCAGATTTTTAATATGTATCAGTCTTATAAGGTTGTATGTAGCAGTTACGACCTTCTCGTTCTAAGCCATCAAACTGTTTAAGTGTATAATTTCTATACAGAAATGAGTGTTGATTATATTGACCAAGAAAAGTTTGCAATACTGACTGACTAACTCTAGATGATAATCAATGATAAAGCTTGCAACTGGAGTATCAGGCTTTCATGACTTAAACAGAACATATTGAACAAACTAGGTGACACATAAAAGTATGACATACTAGCATTCAATTACTAGCAAATATTTAACAACAAGTCATGAATTTGGAAAATGAAAACAATAATGAGTACAGTACAGTACAGTACAGTGCAGTACAGTACAGTACAGTAGTTCTATTTCATCACCAATGACAACTGGGAATTACTGCCTAGTGCCTACATCACTTGCATTATACTAAAAGAACGGTACAACACATGCTGCCTTATAACGTACATAATGAACAGTTTACTGCTTCAGGTGCCCTATATACAAACATTATGTCTCAGTTGAAAATAATAGTTGCATAACAAGTAACATACAACACATATTCAGTGATAACATGGTTGACAGAAGTAAACAAAGTTATTGTAAACTGCGATTTTCTTGTAATTTTTTTAAAATCATAAACTGACAATATGACGAACCATATTTACACCGAGTATGAAAGCCACCCCTATATGACTGGTGAAATCATGCAACTAATACAATCATGTTTGTCATGTACTTAACATTTTTTCTGTAAACAGCGTAACATCCTTTCAACCATAGTTCCCATAGTAAATGAAAAAGGTATATCAGTCTTTAACCATCACATGCACAATATGATGGACATTATAACAATGTCACCCTTGTGACAAAAGTTAATTAATATATAATTTTTATATATACTAAGACTTAAAGTACCAGTTTTACATACAGGAAAACATTCAAATAAAAGTTTGCTTCAAAAATAAGTTTAAAGTGATTTGCTTAACTGATTTCATGAAAAATTGAAAAACAAAAATGCTGCAAATAAATCCTATGGTAGCTATTATGACACAGTAGACATTCAAAAACAATTGAACATGATTGATCACTAACATAATTTTGGTAGCAATGAGAATGATAAAAAAATGCTATACAATATTTCCAATGTGGAAAACTTGATATCTAAAACAGAACACTTATCAGTACCTATAGTAAGGATTCCGGGGTCTAGGTGGAAAATAGGGTCTCTTAGCGGGAGACGGTCCCCTAAAATTGTCCTGGAATATTGGTCTAGGAGGAGGGAAACCCCCTCGTGGATGAAAACCACCTCGATCATGGCTAGGGGATCTAGAACGCCAAGGTCTATTCTGATGTTCCTGCCAATGTGGAGGTTGCGAGTTATTGAAATCGGGACGATCAAAGTCCCGACGGTTATTGTGTGCATGGTCATCCCAGCGCTCATTAGCTGCCCAATTATTTGCACTAGTTGCAGGATGTTCCTGCTGGTCCTCATTGTCTAGTTCCATGTCATCTGATTTCACTGAAGCCGGACGACCAGAGTTACCTAACACACCTATAGTACTGATTGGTTCACCATGACCAGGCAATAGTGAAGGGATATCTGTCAAGTTCCTGTTCACAGAGGGCTCTGGTAAATTACTAGTTGCACCAGATTTTTGTTTGAGAATGTTTATAAATTCTGACTGCGTATTATCACTATTACTAGCAGGAGCTTCAGATGGCGGCCTTTTCAAAATGCCGACAGGTTTCTGGTCACGTGCCTGTGGAATAACAGGCATATATTTTGGGGGTTCAGAAACAACAGGGGTCACATTACCTACACTAGAACTACTACTTTCTTCTACCAGAGTTACCTCCCTTAATGAAGATTTCCTGTTGTTACGTAAAATACTTTTTGGAGCCGTGGGGAGAGTGGTCTCTAGGATTTCATCAGCAAAGTCAGCATCATCATCTTCATCATCGTAATTCTGTGGTTCATCCCACGGATGATGGTACCCAGTAGACTGGTTCTCGTTGCCTCCTTCCCAGTTCTGTTCTTCAAAACTTGATGAACTTTGACTATTCCACTCGGGACGCTGAGACGGAACTGATGTTATTTGATTATTGTAAGCATTACCATTATTTCTGGGTTGATTATCTTGACCATCAGGTTGCCAAGGTGGGGGTATTCTTGAGTCAGGTGGGGGAGGAGGGCCAGCAAATTGGTTAAACTGTATAGCCTCCGAAACTGGTGGCGGGAGACCAGGGGGTCTCGGGGGTTGCCAAGTAGGATCCCTAGGCATGAAAGGTGGCCCAGCCTGGTTCGGATTTGAAACAGGTGGGGGTGGTCGAGTCAGATTAGGATCTGATCCAGGGGGAGCCAAGCCATATGGGACAGCAGGATTAAACACAGGACGTGCTCCTGGATTGGCTAAGTTTGTGGGAGGCACTGTAGATAATATCATAGGTTGACTAGAGAATGTAGGTGTGCTAGATACCTGGAGAAATGTGGATGAATTGGGAGGAGGAGGTCTAGGTGGAGGAGGGTTCATGAACGACTGAGACACACCTGGTCTCATGTTGGGAGGGGGCAGTGAGAAGTCCTGAGGAGATGGAGGCTGCACACCGTATGGCTGGGGAGTTAGTGATTCAGCAGGAGGTAGGGGAATCTGTGGGAGGGGAGGTGGAAGGGGTTGATGGGGCAGCTCAGTAGGTTTGGTCTGTGATATAATAGGGGGTGATGAAGGATCAGGTTGTGCATTATTTGTTTGTTTCCATCCCGACCATCCTGTATTAGCTTGTGTACTAGGTACCGGGGGTGGTACACCAGTGAACTCAGCTGACACAGATTGTGTAGATCCAGGTGTAAACGTTGGTGATGGTGGCTTGGCATCATCTTCAGCCTTTGGTATGTCTGCACTCTCACTCTCTTGTTTCTTGTACTGTGTTTTAACCGTGTTTGTTAACAGTGATAATGTTTGTAAGAAATTAGAACTAGACGATGAACTACTTGTCTTTGTCAGTAACTGACTTAGAAAGTCTATAGGATTGGTCTTCGTCTTTGTTTCTGTCGGCTTCTTCTCTGGGGCAGGTTTCGGAGGAGGAGTCGGTTCTTTGTCTTCCTGTTCATCCATTACCGGCGTGGAGGATCCGTTGTCTTCTACTGATGCCGTCCTCTGTTCCACGACAGGAGGCGGGACTGATGGATCCACACGTGGAGGTGGTGTGTAGACCTCGGGTCTAGGAGGTGGTGTATACACGTCGGGTACGTGTATGACAGGGTTGGGAGCCGCAGCATAGATGTCTGGTGGCTGACTACCGGTAGGTCCTCCAACCAATCCTCCAATAGTACTGTTACCCTTAGCTAGACTGGGTAACATTGTAGCAATTCTTGACTCAAGCACATCACTTCCTATAAAAAAAATATACATGTTTGTAAATTGAGTTTCTTCAGAATACAGCTGAAATATTCCCAGTTCAAACAATTGATGTAACAGCGGCAAATTTCATGGCTAAGTAAGTCAGCTGTTTCATAACACCCGAATGACAAACATACGTAATAGGGCCAAGATATACCAATATCGCTGACCTAGATATGGAACACCTTGCGCAATTTTTCTTATTGTTCCTTATATGCGCTGACCTGACTACAATGACCCAAATAACAAGGCATACCGAAACTGAGATGGTTACCAGGTACACCTTATATTCCGTCCAGTTCAGTATACACAAGTTTTTTTTAAACTTTTAACCTTATGACCGAGCTTTTGACCCCAGATAACTGATGTTCGAAGCTCATCTGGTCACTAACTATTTTGCTTTTTTATTTGAATGCAAGAGCTCTACAAGATCATTAACTGTTATAACAACCTCGTTTTAAGAGTTGAAACAATTGGCCAAACCCAGACTTCCCAGTGAGCCAAATGTGTGCGCGTCATACAAGATCACTAATTCCCCATGCAATGTGACATGTGAGCTTTTTTCCTTTGACTGAAACAGTTGTATGACATAGCCAGTCAGTTTTATTCCTGTCCAATTGGTCAATACCCTAGACTTTTAAGAAAGGACAAGAGCACTAAAAACTAATGAGTGATTTCAGTACATGCTAACCTTTGAACTCTGTATTTCCTCCATTCACGTCTTTCTTGCTACTTGCTTGATCTGAAAAACAGAATTGATGGGTAAAAATGTGCTGCAGATTTAAAACCATTCACAATGCCTAGATTTATCACTCCACAAAGCAATCAAGTTTATACTGAAAAATATTTCATTGAAATCCAACTGGTGGACAAGGAGAACTTGCGATGACAAACTTCATTAAGGACAGACATCCAGTAAAAATTCATAACATAAATGTCTGCATCCAATGTTTCTCATCCATGAAAATGAAAAACCTTAAAAATCTGCCATTTAGCAGTGAAATATTTTCTATTAACTTGTTGAAAATTTGTTAATTCAGTTAATACCGTAAATACGCAGCCATAAGTCACAGGGGGACTTTTCAATAAAAAATCAAGGTTTTTGTCTAAACCCTTTCATAGGTCGCATGTATAGTTTTCCATTTTTGTGAACGTTGAAATCATGTGCTCAGTGTCAAGTGTCGAAGGAAATGTGGTCATTTTCAGCTAAAGTTGGGAGGAATGTAGTGATTTTCAGACAGAATATGGAGGAGTGTAGTAATTTTCAAACAAAGTTGATGGGAATGTGGTCATTTTCAGATAAAGTCAGGGAGATGCGGTCAGTTTCAGATAAAGTCAGGAGTAATGTAATGATTTTCTGACAAAATCGGTAGTAGTGTAGTAAACTCTTCCATAAGTCGCGGGGTGACTTTTTAACTTTTTTTGGGACTGTTTTTGCCCGACTTATGGCTGAGTATTTACAGTAAATTAATTATAACATAGGAGTTTTTTGAACAGTTAAAACAAGAAACTACTGATATTATTATACTAAGGTGCGTACACACAGTAAATTTTGGTGTATACATCTTGACCTACGAGTCAAGATGTACTTCCGTAGTAATGTGTAGTACGCCTCTACCAAACATTTTCTCAAGTTTTTACCCAGTCATATGAGGGAACTGTATGGACATTGTGTATATCTTGTAAAATGTACATCTTCAACTTATACACCAAAACTAACTGTATGAACACACCTTTACTGTATCATGATCTCAAACATATGAATAAGATTTTATTTAGTCAAATTTAGTTGCATCGCAATTTTTTTATTGACATTAGACAAGGTGTTTATAAACATGCATGGTACAAACTTTTTATACAGAACAAACAGACTCATTTGAGATTTCGTCAAATTTAGATGGTCAAATTCTCAAGGTCTGACTGTTATTTAAATTTTCTTCTTAACATGACACTAAATTACTGAAGTTGATTTGAAATTTGAAACTGTAGGACTATTGCTACATAATAAGATTATTTAACAAACCAACAAAAAAGGGCCATAATCCTGACATAAATAATTGTAGCGCAAACTGTAAAAGAATGGGTCTACAGACTGACGAACAGACAAAAACTAAATATAGTTGATCGATTGTAGTGAAATTTAACATAACTTAATCACCTATATCATATATTTGAAATCTTAAATGAATTGTGACTATACCCCCACCCCAAATATAGCTAATTGGATGAGAATGAAAAATACATAAATTAACTGATTCATGATTTATGTATAAACAATATGCAAGCCAACTGTAACTTGTAAGAACAATGTTAGTATGTATATGTGTATGACATTGAGCAGGGTTGCCACTTATTTATAAGCAATCAACCTATCCTTTATGGGGTTAACTACAAGGTCATACAACAACAATGTGTGCCAAATGCATGAAAGGTATCCAGAAAGCTGGAGATGCCTCATTTATTAAATGGATACACAAGAAATAATATCTGAATTCTAACTTGTCAATTGCATATACATAATGTTACTTTCGCAAGCCCATGTGTGCCTAGTGTATCTCTTGCATTACTGACTGAACATATGCAGAACTTTCAAGATTCTAGCGCACCAACCCAGGTCAAGGCTTTACATGTATACTGTATAATTACCGGGTATACAGTAAGAAGTCTTTCATATACAAAATACACTAACTGTCAGAGGAAGCATCATTAAGAGTGATCAATAAAAGTTTGATATTTGCCAGGGGCCCAGGTCATGCTCCCTTCACCCCACATACAAACCCCTAAGTACCAAAGGGAACATTTAACAGACATATGCAGCATAGGAAACTACAAGCAGACGTATCAAAGCATTCCAAAGAAATAACAAAAAATTGCTTTCAAAAAGTGCCAGTCATGTATAAATTCCTAGCCTATGTGAACAAATTCTATTCAACAATCAACTGAAAATTACAATACAAAAAGGTTTAAAACTGCACAAATCAAGAGATGCAAAACATATTAAATCTGTCTACACTTGAGGGAAGATAGGACATAAATAGTTACAAGCAAGAGCATAGCAGGGGTCTGCATCCATTTCTTACTTAATCAGTATAAACTCTAGATGATCAAATTTAACATAAAATAATTAAAATAAAATAAAATTCCACAAAAAACCACATGAACTTCATTACAAAGTACATGCTATTTTTCACATCAATTGAACTTTTAAGAAAGGTAGGTTTACATAATAGTTAATAAATTCAAGTTTTTTAGCATGACGTAAACATTTACTGGTATGTAACCTATGTCTTTGATAATGCATACTTTATAAAAATATTTTTTTAATTTCTGAATTTACATATAGCAACTTATACACATTAGAAACTCATAACAACTATGTGTCACAAGGTCAAACAGAGGTCAATCAATTAAAGTTAATTAAACACAAACCCAGTATGGTCACAGACATCCATACAGATCAAGCTAAGAAAAGGGCTGCAAGTTTGGTAATAGGCTCATACAGAACATCTAGATAAACACATGTTACTGTTTTCAAGGGTTGATACTAATGATAGATTTTTGGAAATTTATATGAAAAAATATTTCCTCTACCAAAGCACAAAAATATAACATCCAATAGTGGTTGACACACTTTTTATAGTTGATTTTATTTTTTCTATAAAATATTTGATAATTTCAGGTATCTTTCACATTTTTCACAAGTTATTGGAACAGATTTTCACGGACATTCAAACTCAATTAAAAAACAATCACCTATTTCTAACTAAATAAAAATAATAAAAATCCTCTAATTTATCATTTTTTTTTGCTATTTAAAGATAACCACTTTACTCTTAGCAGCTCGCCATTTTACATACTAGCAACAAATAAAGTTCTGTATGAACCTAGGATCAGCAAGTTATAGCAAAAAGCAGTTGATAGCAAGTATAAATTGCTAGGTGAAAATGGGGACAGCTACCTGTCTGCCGCATGACAATGTTAGTTAGACTCGCTATAGGCTGAGCAATGGACTTAACCATGGCTGTATAAGCTCGTCCCGGCATAGCAGGATCTAGAAGTAAAATCATACAATAAAAATTTGCAAACACACTAAATCAGACATCAATTAGCTAATTTAATGCCAAGTTGTCAACACTGAGTCGTTTTATCATATATATCTCTTTGTGATACAGTATTACTCATATCTTAATCACTCTTAAGTCTGCTTCCTCAATAAAAACCTTACTAATATCTTTTGAGAATCATTAGATATAAACCTGACCTCGGCCGAGACTTGTTACGAAATATATGAAAAATACCCCCCCCCACGAAAAATAATTATTTGACAATAAGCCTTAGGATTTTCATGGCCTTAGAGAGATCAAATTATTTCCATTAACATCTGTGGCAGATACTTACCACTAGTTTTAGATTGCTCGGCTTCCTCATCTAACTCCATGTCAATTTCCTCATTGTCATCCATGTTAAGTAATGGAGGAGAATTTCCCGGTGAAGGAGCATCCGCTGTCGGCGACGGAACCGGACTCGGGGTTGAAGGTATGATCTTCTTCATGTCGTCAACGCGTTTCTTCATGTTAGTCACTCTAGCTCCGAAGTTTTTGTAAGCCTGCAAAATGCCAGAACGTCCTCTAGTAAGCATTGAAAACATTTTTGCTTGACAGAAAAGGTAGCATTAACGGTTTGCTACTATTCCTATGCCATCAAAGCATTGTGACTTCTAAGGGGTCATTTTAGTGGGTAGTCAAGTTTATATCATATGAATAGTAATATTTTTATCCTACCAAAATTTTGTGTACAAGTTAAGAAGCTACAAACAGTTTATTTCAAGGAAAAGACAATTTTTCTGTAGAAAAAAAATCAATTTAAAACTGATAAATAATTGGAATAAGGCAAGGTTAAGGCACATAGAAATCAATAGTCACCTTGGTCATTTTTGTAATAAATTAAGTAACATGGACATTAGACAAAATACTAAAATAAATTTACAATAATTACTAGATAGACTTTTTACACAAAAACAGATTGGGTCACTATTCCGGAAAAAAATCATCCTACTTGGAAATTCACAATTTGCACAATTTAGCTTGGAGCTTTTCATGATACATTTCATTGAAATCAATGCTAATTTGATATTTTAGTTGAATTAGGACCAAATGTCAAAGAGAACAAGCACAGACATCCAAAAAGACATCCAGACATCAAGATAAACATCCAGCATCAAATGAATATGTCTCCCCCCCCCCATCAAATCTGGTAGGCATATCAAAATGTACAACTAAGTTTAGTATTAAAATTATAACATACATTAGCAACAACGGTAGCCTCGTCAAATTGTGTACAATAGAAAGCTTCAGCATCATCACACACTGTAAGAACGAGTTTACGTTGTTTGATTTCCTTCTCCAACATTGCTACATAATCCTCTATCTTCACACAAGATTCCTCAAATGATCGACAAAACTCATTGCCATGGGAGCGATCTACATAAAAACAATAACATGCATGATCAGAAATACACAATCATGTTCGATATAGTCATTTTTCAATGACTTTTCTCAACAATTTTCAGTCATACATGTCGGCAGAATCAGTTTTCCTGGACTGCATTCTATCTAGTAATTACTTAACCTTCCACAAAGATTTTTTAGAACCAGCAACTGCTTCACATATGGAGGGAAATCAACCTTGCATTGTCAAATGTTCATGTAATTTAAGTATATGACAGAGCTACAGATAAGCTGCATATTGGGGTAATTACCCAATTAATTTTCTTAAAAACCCAATAGATTTTGAGAGTAGGGAGTAAGAAAAAGCAATGACAATCTGAAAAACCCAAAAAGAAAAGGATGATATAGTGAAAAACAGTACATGAAAGATCATTTACCCTATGAGTTTGATTCAATACCCAAATAAATTTTGTCAAAACCCAATCAAAATTGAGACTTGGGGGTAAAATACCCAATGGACTAAAACCTTATCTGTAGCTCTGATATGACCTTCCCTAGGTCAGGGAATCAAAATCAGAGAGTGGGATCACACATCCTGCACACTGAACACTGAGATACACAATCGCTGGTTAAATATTACGCTATACTTTAAATATTGCATTTATAATCATAAAAGCTGCATCTTAATAAATTAAGATATATATAACTAACCTTTCAGTTGTTTAACAGCCTCAATATTTGTAGCATCAATTCTAAGTGCAGCTAACTGCTTGGCTTTCAAGTTAACCTCTCCTTCTAACTTTTTCAGAGAGGACATCTGGTTAAGAAATCCTGTCGGCTGTAAAATCAAACAAACATAAATGTCAGAATACAGAATAATAATAATTAAATATAAAGAAGAAAACTTATAGGAGACATATTTTGACAATAACTGATAATAAGCAAATTTAGGAAATACAGATAAATCAGTGAAGTAAAATGGATATACGAAATGTTCAAAACTAGATGGATTTTTGAGGCACAACCTTGGGCATTCTTGATAATATGCTCAACAAGACTTGGTACAAGCTATTCATATGAAGTTTCATTGAAATCCCAGCAGTGGTTAAGGTGAACAAGTGTGGACAAATACTATATCACTGGATAAGAAGACTAAGGTTGAAAGTGCGACTTACAACCTTTTTAGAGTACATGCCTATACTTATTCAAACTCTGCATCACAATGCACATCTTATTAACACATTTTCATCAAAATCAGAAAGGGTCATGTTGACCAAACAGAAGTTTGAACACCTCCTTTTTCCATAATAAACAGCTATTTCGCTGATTGTGTTTTCTTATTTTCTCAAACTAACATTTCTGTAATTATTCTTCTAAGCCATTGATGCTGAGCATCATCCTAATAGTCTTTATTTGCCAGACAGCTGTCTCTAAAAATATGAGTGCCTCCACCCTGATTCGAAACTGTGTTGCCAGATTAGATGCCAAGCACACTAACCACTGAGCTATGGAGACATACATGATACATAAAGGGAGACAAACCTTGAATTCTCCGGAGATCTCTGGTGTACTTTCCACAGCTTCAGCTATAATCTTATCACTCTCTTTCTCACTCTTGGAGCGTTCTTTGCGTTGTTTACTGGATCTACTGCTGGGTTTATATGTAACAGGGGAGACCACTGATGGTGTACCACTAGCACTAGAACTCTTACTGGTAGATCCACCTATAACATCAAACATATACTGTAAAATCATTAATTTTCATCCATGGGAGATCTACCACAAAATTTAATCCCATCAAACAATAATTTTGACCCTTGTATTCATTACCTGACATGCAAAATCCACTAATTAACGTCCCATCGAAATCGTCTTTTTTACAAAAACCACAAAATTTCATCCCATCAAAATTAAATGATTTTACAGTACTTAGTTAACATTGGATATCATAAAAGATCAATAAACTTCAATGCATTTGAATTTCATTGAACTGTTCTTTTTTGTTACTTTCAAGCACCTCTTTCATTGCAGAGCTACCATTTATATACTGTTCTGTTTGTACGTGCCTTTCGTACTCTGCCTATACATTTTGTCTGTTTTTGAATGAATATTTCTACACACCATACTGCACACAATTTGAACATGACAGGTGATGATTTTGTACACATATGAAAATTATGATCATAAGGCCAGCATGGAATAGGCTGTTATCTTGTCCTGTTATGTGTAAAGATCACTCATTGTTCTTCATTAACTCTATGTTTATAAAAGACAATTAGCAGAACGCTGGATATGCATGTGCAAAAGTCATACATAATTAATAATTTACCGTCTAAAATACTCCTTAATTCATCAACAAATTTCCTGTCGTACGTCCTTCTTTCTTCCCATATTTTAAATATACGTCCAATATTGGGCTTGATAGAATCATATTCCCTGCAATATAAAAACCATAGATGTAAATATACACATGTAACCACTACAGCTAAACAAGTAAACAAGCTGGCACTTATTGGCTATGAACCTATGGTACCATTAAATAGCTCTTGAATCTTGATAGGAAATAATCTTACAGTACCAATTACTGTAAAACAATTAATTTTCGCGGGGATTAAATTTCATGGTTCACCTTCAACCACGATATCAAATCCCATCGAACAATAATTTTGACCCACATATTAAATACCTGTAATGCAAATACCACAAATTAACATCCCATTGAAATTGTCTTTTTTAACAAAACCATGAATTTTCGTCCCATCGAAATTAATTGATTTACAGTATACCATAGTCTTATATACTGCACAAGTTGTTTAGGGGGCAATGTTGAAAATATGGATGACTTTCATAAATCATTTAAATGATTTTCATATTTTTCTGCAAGACCAGAGTCCCCTACTCATTAAATGGCTTAGGCCACACATAATTTAAATTTTCTAGATACTGTTACATGTATGTGTTTTAGTTTCAAGTTCAGTGGGACAACGGATCCAGTGATAGTTTTCAATAAAACAATTTTAATTTAACAAACATGGATGCCCGTGTGCTAAACTAGAACCATCACTGTCGTGATCAGGGCCCTGTCGTTATCATTGTCAATAAGTATTGCGAGTTTCATTTGAATATCTTGAAAAGTTTTTGAACTATGGCCAATGAAAAAGTTTTGAAGTCAAAAAAGGGGCACAAGCCAAAATTTATTAAAGCTAGAGTTGTTGCCCTTTGCTACACATGTGCGTTTTGTCACTGTCAATATGTATAGCAAGTTTCATTTGAATATCTGTTAGGGTTTTGAAGTAATGTAGAAAAAAAGATGATAAATGAGGAAAATTGTAATTTTACAAAGGGCCATAATTCTTACAGTATTGTAGCTGGAGTAACATAACTTGGTGTACAATAGTGTATTGTTGCTGTGACCTTATTTTTAAAGTTTGAAGTCGATACCTTTAACGGTTTGCAAGTTATCAAGAAAAAACATTTTGAACTATGGCCAATGTTAAAGTTTTGAAGTCGAAAAAGGGGCACAGGCCAAAATTTATTAAAGCTAGAGTTGTTGCCCTTTGCTACACATGTGCGCATTGTCACTGTCAATATGTATAGCAATTCATTTGAATATCTGTAACGGTTTTGAAGAAATGTAGAAAAAAAGATGAAAAATGAAGAAAATTGTAATTTTACAAAGGGCCATAATTCTTACAATATTGTAGCTGGAGTAATATAACTTGGCATACAATAGTGTATTGTTGCTGTGACCTTATGTTTAAAGTTTAAAGTCGATACCTTTAACGGTTTGCAAGTTAGTAAGAAAAAACATGAAAAATGTGGACGGACAGACGGACGGACGCCCCCACGATCGCTTCCTTACGTGGTCATTCCATTGTTTAAGATCAAAGGAACGACCACTTAAAGGACAAAAGAATTAAGTGGTCACGGAATGAATTGAATAGATTTCTATTGTGTTAGGCCACACCTCCGACCACCTAAGGTAGCTTTCGTGTGTGCGGACAGACAGACAGACGGACAGACGGACAGGGTGATTACTATAGGGCACCTGCAAAAAATTTGCAGGGCCCTAATTACTTTGAGCACTACAAATCAAAGCAATCATTTATACATAAACCACTGTAGTCTATACCTGACAGCTTGAATAGCATCTCGTAGATGATCCTTAAAATTCTCCAAGTAGTACAATGCCTTCTTTTTCTTTGCATGTTGAACAACATCATTGCACAAATACAACAGTGTCAGTTTGTGCTTCGATTCACCTGGAAAAATATAAAGCGCTCAAATGTCAAGCAGCAGTTTACATTGAATGATTGATGTACACAGAGCAACTGACAAATTTATTTTTTCCAATGGTAGATCACACACCAATTTGTCATTGTTTACATGCAACATGTGCGCATTTGACCTTGGTTAAACCACATGGATGCTCTGAACCAATCCTAGTCGCTTGTTATAAATACTTATCAAAAATAGGAGTAGAAAAACAATGTGTCGTATACAGCACTGTGCAAGCACAAACAAATTGTTTTTTATGTTAACTTTTGGAATGGGCTAAAATAAAAATGTGCCGGACATAAATTCTGTCAGACCTTCCAACAAAATGTCCGCGAGGACTGATGCATTTGGCGATGTCTGCCATGACGATTATGTTTCATCGGAAACAAGGTCTGATGGAAAACTAATTAAAGCCAAATGCACCGGACTGAAACTGAAATAGTCAGGCTCACTAGATGTGTAAAGAGCGCTTTACGCTTGACCAGGGCAATAATACTAATAGGATACAAACAAATGTATAATATGTATAAAAAGAGTGCTTGTCAAGATAAGACATTGTACAATGATTCATTCCAAAGCAAGAATAAAATACATAAATATTGTGCATTGGTCGAAGTGGATCGAGGTCGAATATCACAGTATCCTATCAGACTTACTCTTTTTCAGAACTTTCAGCCAAGTGTCAACTATTTTCTTGTGATGAGCTTTATGTTTCATAATCCACAGAGACATCTGCTGTACACTCTCCTGGCTACTGTTGAACAGTACAAGTTTTTGTTCAATAGTTTCGGAGCTTAATTTTCTGGATTCCGCCATTTTGACGTCAACTTCACTATTTTAAGACTGCAGAGATAATTCAATCAACAATCGAAACGTTACAAGCAATGCATCAAACAACGGGAATGCATATTTTTCAAATGCATTTAAAGCAAACTGTACACAAGTAGCGACTTTTTATGTTTATAATCCAAAAAATGGAATCTATCACGCTAGACGGCCATATCGCAGGATCGCAGTGAAATGTGCCCTTGAAGCGAAACGGGTACTAAACGGAACGTAACAAAATTATCCGACCAAAATGTTTAAGGATGTTGGAGCGGTTTATAACCCATACCCATTTTTTTGCAAAGAATGATGTACAGAAATTTATTCTGAAAGCATTAGGTCAATCGAACTCGTTTTCAGAGTAATCACTTGTTTGAGGTAAATTAGAATGTGTGTTTTTAATTGGTGATTTTCAAGAATAACTATTAGATCTAGCATTATTATAGTTATAAGAGTTCATATTTTTCATATTTATTATACGAGTTAAAACAATTATAGCAGAAGTGTAGATCTATCTAATGATATACCACTCCTTGCTAAAAATTCTATTGTGAGTGAATCCATTGACATTATAATATATCTCATCGACTCGATCCTTCTCATCGACTCGAGCCCTAATTGTTTTGGTCAAATATGCACACATGCGGAGATGGTTCTTATCAAAAACATGTTAAAATCTGCTGGAAGGCTTATTTCTGTCACAACAGCAAAACACATGTGAATTAAAACATTTTGTAATCGTTCTGTGATCACTAATAGCAACCAACCATGAAAATCCATTTTGGTAAAGCATCAATGCCTTAGCTTTTTACCATGGGGTTCGGTTATTGACGATTTATTTGTCAACAAGCTCGTTCACATTGGTTAAAGTTTGTGAATATCATCTAAGATGATTTAACTTTATTTCACAACTGTGTTTTGTGAAAAGTTTTCGGTCTTTGGGTTAAATAGAGGCTGACCAATCAGAGGGCTCGAGTCGATGAGAAAGTTTCAGAATGAATAAGGTTCTTGACTGGTACTTACTTTATGGCAATTATTTTACAACAAAAACGTTTGAATTGCAAAACTATTTTGATTTCATAAAGTTAAGTAATTTCTCTGTCAGTAAAAATAAAATTGGTTAAAGAATAGACTGTAAGAAGTGTACATATAAGGCTTTTAGTCCTAAGGGGCTCGACTCCACGAGAAAGCAATATAATACTCCACGTGATATCCGATTCACAAAAATAAACTGTATGGTCACAGACCCTTATCAATTGGATCAACATATAGGGCAATAAACAATGATGCAACTTATTCCGCTAACCTAATGAAAGCAATCAGCCACGTATGTTATCAATTCATGAATTCAACCATCTGGATAGCCGACGATTTCGACCTCCCAGACATAACACTCTAATGCCCAGCAGCCACGGCTATCTGAAATTTCTCACTATACAATTGGACCTTGGTCTTACCCAAGTCGTAGACTTTCCCATCAGAGCAGAAAACATACTTGATGTGTTCTTCACCAACAGACCAGCTCTCATCAACAAATATGCTGCTCAGCCAGGCATCAGTAATCATCATGCAATATTTGTTGATATAAATATGTATGCACTACGCCAAAAGCCAGCGAAGAGAACTCTGCAAACTCAATCATAGACACACTTGCCAATTTATAATGACATCAACACAATCTGGCAACTCTTCAAATATGGCTGTCAACACATCATTGATGATGAGGACTGATATGCTGCCGGACAACAACAATAACCCGAAGGTCTTCTGGAACTATATTAAGTATAGGAAGAAGGGCAGTTTTGGAGAGTCACCACTCAAGAAAGACGGCCTAACATACTGTGGTGAATTACCAATCCTCCTCAGTATTCTCACATGAAGACAATATCGAACAGGCACAGGTTGCCACCCGGCTCCACACCTCCATTAGGTTACATCCACATTGGCATTGACAAGGGGAGTTCAGAAACTATACTACATAACATAAAGCACCTCAAAGCTGCAGGTCTAGACAAGATTCGCACCCGACTACTAAAACTTTCTTCTGAGGAACTGGCTCCAGGTCTAGCTAAACTATATCAGTTATCCCAAGACCTCAGTAAATTCCCAGACGACTGGAACAGCTACTGAATCTCCTGTCTTCAAGAAGAGCAGCAGATCTCCCCTTCAGCTATCTACCTATCTCGATCGTTGACTTTGTCTCCTGCAAAGTCTTCGAGCCCATCGTCTCTCACCTCGACCTTCACCACATTCCGTAAACGACGTTCCTGCGACACCTAACTTATCAACACAGTTAATGACCTTGCCAAAGGCCTAGACAAATCCCAACAGATTAATGCCATCTTTCTATATGTCTCGAAGGCCTTTGATAAAGTATCACATTCCAGAGTCCTTCAAAAGCTCGATCATTATGGAATCCGTGATAACATCAATCTTTGGATCGAAGACTTCCTATCTGGCCAGGCCCAGGCGGTTGTCCTTGAAGGTGCTTCTTCTTCAACCTCCCCTGTCAATTCTGGAGTGCCACAGGGCAGTGTGCTAGGGCCAATTCTCTTCATGGTTTACATCGATGACATGCCACTCTCTGTAAGTTCCCCGGCAAACTTATTCACCGACGCTGTCGATCGAGGTGCTAAGTACCAAATAGGGTTTTGTATGACTATATTAAGCGGTTGTGAGTAGCCATTTGAGTAAAATGTGGCTGCAATTGGTTGTGGCGAGTACATATTAATGAGGCATATGGTGGATTTACTTGAGTTCCGTGGTGGTGAATGCCCGAATACGCCAGGGGTGGTTGAATTTTGTTGTGATGAGTACCTTATACGACAAGAAAAAGCTACCTGTCCAGTGAGAGTTGATGTACACACCAGGGCACAGTATGAATAAAGTATTGTTCCATATTACCCCTGACCAACGATGGGGCAAATTGGAACATTTTTCGTCGTCACATTAGACACTCATATTTTGATAACAAATTGCTCAGTAAATGAATTGAGTCGATATTCTGTGACAGAATTTCCATTCTTAAAATAAACGTAATTCATTTGTGCAATTGCATAATTTGAGAGAACCACTCGTAAAAAATATGCGTACATATTCCTACGTGTCACCTACGACCAGTTGTGACCACCGCTTTAATGAACAGCTACTCTGACCTATATTTTTAATTTCAGTCTATTTGAAATCAACTCAAATTTTGAAGATACAATTTTTTATTTACATTTGGTTGACATATAACAGAAAACATTAGCTATGTTATAATGTATAGCTATTTAACGACAAAAAAAAGTTACTGAAAAAAGACATGATAGCATGTTTTTATTAAAACTTTAATTCATGCTTATCAGTGGTTTACGGCGGAATAACGGTGGATTATTTAAAGGTTCATACATGACACAGCCGGGCCGGAAGGCGATAATCGGCCCGGAAAATTAATAATCACCGCGAGGGCTTTAGCATTCTCACATGTAGTCAAGTAAATAGGTAACTGGTTTTGGACGAATATTTTCCAAATGGATGTGATAAATACACAAAGAGTCGTATTGGGTCTACAATACTACCATTAAAAGCAATTTATGACTTTAAAAACATCATTTTAAAGAGAAACAGCCAAAAATCAGCAAGTTGTTTACGGGTACTTTATACTAATTAAAGCGAGAATGTAGCGTTGTGTGTTAGATTCTTTCGTCGCCTAGCAACTGGTAACCAAAACAACTGTATACTCATAAGTGTTTACATTATCACAAATGAATGAAACTTTCACATAGTTTTCAAACTGGTTATATCATGTTATACTTAAAAAAAACAACATATTATTCAACTTGGGAAATAAATTAAATATTTGACATTTATCGAAAAAAAAAGACTTTTTTGGGGAATCTTAATTCCTATATTGCAAAGATAGTAGCATTGTCATGTTATATACTGAACAAAATGGTGAAATGTTGACTTTCCATTGATCGGTTTATAAATATATCAGATGAGATCTAGCATGTTCTCATGCCATTAGTTTGTAATGGGGACAGATGTTATGAAACACCCTGTATTTCCATAATTTAAGCTATTTGAAGCATGAATTAAATATTAGTATTTTACGGTGTATGATCATTTAATAATTTACCTCGAGAGTAGCTGACTTATATTTTCACGAGTGGATACGCTCGGTGATATTCAAATAAACGACCATACAGTACGTGGTAAAATACAGATATCCTCTAATAATAACTTAATAATGACGTCATCACGGCACAATTTTCTCACCACTTTCCCGCTTCATCTAATTTATAACGTAGAAAACCGAGGCATCTGAAACTATCGTTAGTTGTATATCGATTTGAGTGTATTCTGAAAATTACTCAGGGGTTTCAAAAAATTATATTGAAAGTTGTCATTGCGTTATATTTGTTCCGATGCGTTTTTTTCTATTTTGGCTACGTTCCGTTAATTTTATCATTTCGCTAAAATTACCGGAAATGACCTTTATGGGCGACCTACCTTGATTGACATGCAACTGCGTAAACTTTATTGACCGAATTTCTCATGAATGAAACACACGTTGATACGACATCATGCTCCATTGCCACGTAATATTTGCATAAAAGGCGGAGTTATGTGAATTAAACGAACATCTGTAACATTATGTGTAAAAGTTGTAGATTTTACTCATGTGGCTCAAATTTGATTTAGACTTTCATCGTCCTAGGAAAAGGAATAAAGACTACTTCTGCGACTGTGGGGATCGGAGGTACTTGATTATGAAACGGACATTAACTGAATTTCGTATGTGACACTTCAAATTTTCAATAATAATAATATATGCACAGTATAATTATTTTAATGCAAGGTCTTTTGAAACTGATCTAAAGTGAAAATTTAATTCTGAATTTGTTGTAGATCATTGAAAATGATGGTTGGTAAAACACATTTTAAATCAGGACGGAATATAAACTTTATCGCTGGAACCATATTTGGACTTTGCATTGGTGTCATACTGTCAACATGGTGTAGAAACAAATTCCTTCCCTGTGTACCATCATTTTCTAGGTCCGGCTGTTGCCTAGAAACGCTTGAATTAAATGATGCAGGAAAAGTGCCTGAGGGGACCGAGGTTGAAACTGCACCAAATAATGTTTTTATTGAGGAAGCAGATGAGAAAGGATTTTTATTTATCGGTATTATGACTGCGAAGAAGTATCTTGACTCAAGAGTCGTTGCTGCTTACAGAACATGGGCTAGAAGCATTAATGGCAAAGTGATGTTTTTCTCTAGTGAGGGCTCACAGTCTTCGTATGACATTCCAATAGTTAGCTTAAAAAATGTTGATGATTCTTATCCACCACAGAAAAAATCATTTTCTATGTTAAAATACATGAACGATCATTACTTAGATAAATATGAATGGTTCATGCGAGCGGATGATGACATTTTTATCAAAGGCGATAAGCTCGAAAAATTTCTGAGGTCAATTAATAGCACTAAACCTCAGTTTATCGGTCAGGCTGGTGTTGGAACCAAAGAAGAGATTGGTTTGCTGAGTCTTGGTAGTACAGACAACTACTGTATGGGTGGCACAGGAATGGTACTGAGTCGAGAGACATTGAGGTTAATTGGACCACATCTGAAGTATTGTGTCAACAACCTCTATACTTCTCATGAAGATGTAGAAATTGGTCGCTGTGTCAGAAAGTTTGCTGGAATACCATGTACATGGTCATTCGAGGTAAATATAAATTAATTTCTCTTTATACCCTTCAGGCTTGTATAATGTCAATTGAGAAATTAATTTTGACAAATGGAGTTAACAATTCAGCTATAGATGCAAACTTTTACCATTATCTCTACTGGATTGATCACTCTGCTACAGTTAAACAGCAGAATTAGAATGTATTTATAATTAAAAATTAGCATTTCTTGTTGGGTAAGCTCTGTTTCTCTCTCTTGTTTAAGATAAAATTTAACCAATTTTTAAAAATAAAATAGTATTTGAACCAAAACTTAAATTTCTAAAGAATGTATTTTTATTAGAACTGCTTTAATACCTTATAAATGTCAAGAGTGAGATTATATTATAATTTTAATGATCTAGAATCGTGATGGTCTTATAACAATGAGTGGCATGTCCGGTTGTTTTACAATCCTTGGCATGTTTCATACATCATTACATGGCTGTTAGCTGACTATATAGTTCAATGAACTTGATATTTAGTCTAGCACAGCACATAAAATAATGATATACCAAAGGCAACTTGATGTCAATTAATTGGCTATGTAATTTGTTTATAATAAACATACATTAAATCACTGTTCTACTTAACTTATGATCTGGTCATAGTCATAGTCTCATAGTGATACATACATGTATGTAAGTTTAGATAGATCTATAAGACAATCTGAGACTACAGTAATAAAAAAATTATATAAATATAGCCGTTGTTTGCCACCCCTAGACAAATTACATGTATGATACAACATACAAACTACAAACAGTGACATATGTTGGCCTGTTTCATGTTCTGTAGATATTTGATGTAATGTGCATCTTAACATCTATCATCACTTATTGGTAATAAAACAAGTATTTTATTGATGGTGATATGTTTCTGTTATTTTATGATTTCATTTTTATAGATGCACTCTGCCACATGTCTATAACACACCCTGTCTAGCTCCTTAAGTAGGACAGTAAATATTTATACTGGCTACTTTGGCTACTCGATGCATTCCCCTGTACATCCTGTTTGTGAAAGGGATTAAGATTTTATATATGATAATTTGATAATGACAGTCAGATTGTTTAATAAATCCATGTGTTGATGAACATATTCTGATATTACTGATAAATTTACATGATGAGCCTCTGGGAATCTGAATATGTAGCTATTTACCATTTACATGTAATAAGAAACTGTACATTAGCAACTGCTCAGCAGACCGCCCATTATTAACATGAATGATTGTAAGTGTACTTATCTTGACCATTTTGAAGTATAATTTAATGTAAGAAATTATTTCAATTACAAATTATTTGATTGGTGTCACAAAAAGTTACTGTCTGACATAATTCTACAACCCTCACATGGCAGGTGGGATAGGAACCCACAAGGTGTCAGAACTTTAAATACTATGTAATTTATGAACTTTTATTGGAATGAAATTTTTCTTACAATTTATATAATATATAATACTATGGGGGTAATTTAGGTGTCATTTTCTAGTTTAAAACCTAATTTTTCAGCCTGATGCTATGACCCTCTTATATTGCGGCGTAGCTATTATACTTTAGTTCTACATTGTTAGAATTGTAAAAACATTTTATATTTCGCAATAGGTTCATCTGACGTATATAATGCAGTTATTATATATACTGTAAAATCATTCAATTTCAATCGACATGGGAATTTTTGTTGTTGTTTTGGTACAAACGACCATTTCGATGGGACATTAATATGTGGATTTTGAATTTCAACCTTTCTTCAGGTAATTAATTCTAGGGTCAAAATTATTGTTCTATGGGATTTTGTTTCGTAGTTGAAGGTGAATCACAAAATTCTCGAGATTTAATCCCACTTGAAAATTAATGATTTACGGTATATTATAATATATATACCAACATTCATTGGGCATTATGTTTCACCTTGTACTGTAGACCCCTGAATGCTTCGTTAGATCTCTACAATTAAAACCTTAAATGTATTGAATTGTCCAGACAAGTGTGTAGTTAAAAATGTTTGTTTTGTGTAACCCTGTCTACTGATATGTATAAAATAAATTAAATTAGTCCCGACTATATATTTGAGTAATATTATATATATGATATAAAGTTCTGACCGGACCTTTCAGCATCATGTTTAACGTTAAGGCTTTAACTAGGGAGACCATAAAATAGTAGACCTGTGTATAAAAACTACCTAAATCCAAGCCAACCCTACTACCTACACAATGATACTTTGTTGGGTTTTTCAAAAACAAATAATTGTTTATCAAGGGCCTTGTAGACCACAAAGTATATCAATCTATCAAGCGACCATTATTTGAACTTTTAATGTAACCAAGCTTCTTACTACTTCACACAAGTGTATTGTACTATAAGTAATTGTTAATTGAGCGGCACAATTACATTTATAGAGTACTGTGTTTAAGTGTTCTGGATGCTTTGAAAGTTTGAACGATATTACCATTGGTATGTCACTACCAACCAGAAAGCTGTTTTGCTTGCCTAACCTAATTTGTTACTGTAAGATTATATTCTAGGTCTGTTTAATTCATGAAATATCCTACCAGAATCGCCAGTTTATCTTGCTTAGTATAATGACCTCATTTTTGGAGTGCCTTATACAAGACTTGTATGAGTTTATTCAGTCATTTAGCCACTGTGACCTATGATGCTATGCACAGGGGACTGGAGTTACAAAGACTTAAGTCAAATAAGACCTAAATCATTCAGTCTTTGAAAAAACAAATATCGGAATCTCCAAATTCAAACCGACTCTGCATTTATTATGACTCAATTGCTCTTGATTGTTAAATTTGTTAATATAAACTTATGACTTGCCAAGTTCATATTGTACAGAAGTTGTTAAAATCGGCCCATAGTTTAGGCTAGCTTTTTGTTTCTAGTATCTATTTCCTTCAATTACTCATCATCCAATTATCCTATAACTACACATACATCATGTCCCAAGGGCTTTCTTGTACTGTATGAATACCTTAATGTTCTCACTGAACCAAACCTTGGTAGGCTACTCTCAATGTGTTTAGCAGTACTTTGAAAGTTTCTTAGTTTCTACCATAGGCCATAGCATCCTCATACATAAGTGGTTATTAAGTTTTCAGACTATATATATTGGTGAACAAGGACAATATTTGCTGACGTAAGCAGATATCTTTCCCAAGTGATATTTGAATATATATGCTTATTATGTTACATGATTAGGCAAATTCAGTCTAACAGCAGTACATACTTACAAGACCTATTTGATAGTATTTTTAGACTACCATACTTTAACATAGTTATTATGCTGTTGACAATGTCTAGACTTCATATTGATAAGTAAGTTAGTGATAAGTTGATTGATGTTAAATTGTCCTACATATTGATAACTAGGTCAGTGATAAGTTGACATTGTCCTACACGTTGGTAACTAGGTCAGTGCTAAGTTGACATTGTCCTACACGTTGGTAACTAGGTCAGTGCTAAGATGATGTTGTTCTTCATGTTGTCAACTAGGTCAGTGCTAAGTTGACATTGTCCTACACGTTGGTAACTAGGTCAGTGCTAAGTTGACATTGTCCTACACGTTGGTAACTAGATCAGTGCTAAGTTGACATTGTCCTACACGTTGGTAACTAGGTCAGTGCTAAGTTGACATTGTCCTACACGTTGGTAACTAGATCAGTGCTAAGTTGACATTGTCCTACACGTTGGTAACTAGGTCAGTGCTAAGATGATGTTGTTCTTCATGTTGTCAACTAGGTCAGTGCTAAGTTGACATTGTCCTACACGTTGGTAACTAGGTCAGTGCTAAGATGATGTTGTTCTTCATGTTGTCAACTAGATCAGTGCTAAGTTGACATTGTCCTACACGTTGGTAACTAGATCAGTGCTAAGTTGACATTGTCCTACACGTTGGTAACTAGATCAGTGCTAAGTTGACATTGTCCTACACGTTGGTAACTAGATCAGTGCTAAGTTGACATTGTCCTACACGTTGGTAACTAGGTCAGTGCTAAGATGATGTTGTTCTTCATGTTGTCAACTAGGTCAGTGCTAAGTTGACATTGTCCTACACGTTGGTAACTAGATCAGGGCTAAGATGACATTGTCCTACATGTTGGTAACTAGGTCAGTGCTATGGTGATGTTGTCCTACACGTTGGTAACTAGGTCAGTGCTAAGATGATGTTGTTCTTCATGTTGTCAACTAGATCAGTGCTAAGTTGACATTGTCCTACACGTTGGTAACTAGATCAGGGCTAAGATGACATTGTCCTACATGTTGGTAACTAGGTCAGTGCTATGGTGATGTTGTCCTACATGTTGGTAACTAGGTCAGTGCTATGGTGATGTTGTCCTACATGTTGGTAACTAGGTCAGTGCTATGGTGATGTTGTCCTACATATTGGTAACTAGGTCAGTGCTATGGTGATGTTGTCCTTCATGTTGGTAACTAGGTCAGTGCTATGGTGATGTTGTCCTACATGTTGGTAACTAGGTCAGTGCTATGGTGATGTTGTCCTACATATTGGTAACTAGGTCAGTGCTATGGTGATGTTGTCCTACACGTTGGTAACTAGGTCAGTGCTAAGTTGACATTGTCCTACACGTTGGTAACTAGGTCAGTGCTAAGATGATGTTGTTCTTCATGTTGTCAACTAGGTCAGTGCTAAGTTGACATTGTCCTACACGTTGGTAACTAGATCAGGGCTAAGGTGACATTGTCCTACATGTTGGTAGCTAGGTCAGTGCTATGGTGATGTTGTCCTACATGTTGGTAACTAGGTCAGTGCTATGGTGATGTTGTCCTACATGTTGGTAACTAGGTCAGTGCTATGGTGATGTTGTCCTACATGTTGGTAACTAGGTCAGTGCTATGGTGATGTTGTCCTACATATTGGTAACTAGGTCAGTGCTATTATGATGTTGTCCTACATGTTGGTAACTAGGTCAGTGCTATGGTGATGTTGTCCTACATATTGGTAACTAGGTCAGTGCTAAGATAATGTTGTCCTACATGTTGGTAACTAGGTCAGTGCTAAGATAATGTTGTCCTACATGTTGGTAACTAGGTCAGTGCTATGGTGATGTTGTCCTACATGTTGGTAACTATGTCAGTGCTAAGATAATGTTGTCCTACATGTTGGTAACTAGGTCAGTGCTATGGTGATGTTGTCCTACATGTTGGTAACTAGGTCAGTGCTATGGTGATGTTGTCCTACATGATGGTAACTATGTCAGTGCTAAGATAGTGTTGTCCTACATGTTGGTAACTAGGTCAGTGCTATGGTGATGTTGTCCTACATATTTGGTAACTAGGTCAGTGCTTAGATGATGTTGTCAAACATATTTGTAACTTTAGCTAGGTAAAAAAAATAAGTTACCAATTTTCAACGGCTGTCTTCAGCAGTTCAGCCACTCGACCACCCTTTGACACTTTTAACATATAGAATGGGCATAGTAATTTAGAAAGTCAGGAGTATCTGAGTATGTCCTGTGTAGTCACCGCACATTGAATGTTTCCCATGTTCTGCTGATACAGTTTGCTGACAAGTTTCTCATAATTTGATTACATGTGCAGGGCTTGATCTGACAGATATGACTTAAAACTTTGTATCATGGTGCCAAGTCGTCAAGAAAAGAAGCTGTAATAATTTGTACACTAGTAAATTACATTGTAAGGATTGGGGCATTAACCTCTACAGTTCATTGAAATAAATCATATAACCACAATAAACGACTGTTTCCTGGGAACAGAAAAATTAGGAATTATTTTAGATGCATGTAATTATAACTTGTGTGTAGTCCAATTAATAAAATACACTTTTATGTAGGCATGTAGAAATAATAAAGGCTGATGCACATTACTGCAGTATGTGAGTACTTGGCCGAGGTTGATGCGCTTTTCTATGAACCACAAAAACTCAACACTTTGAACTGTAAGAAACTTTAAGATGTAGAATTAACTTTCTTAAAGCATGGCTTATATGTCTTCTATCTTGATCCAACTTGACTGGAGTCTGGAGATGCGCAGGTTTTGGGTTGTAACAAGCTATAGAGGGAAACCTCATTTATTTGCGATTTAATGAAACAGCTGCCTATTTCATGACAAGTCTTTTGTAGTTTGAATTTTTTTTACTAAAATGATTAAATCATTAGTTTCTAAATTATTTTAATCAACTTCTCAAGAAGTTTTAATTTATTCCCTAGAAATAGGTTAATTTGAAATTTTCTTCAGGATTTTTTAAATCTTGATAAACCCCTTTTAATAGTCATAAAATGGCAATAAAATAAGATAATTACGTCTTTATCAGAATGTTTTTATAGAAGCCACTGGTTCCACTATATAACTTGGAATTTCGAGGTATATTATACTTGATAACTTTCAAGATAGTCAGAATGAAAGGAGAACTGTAAAGTCTGTTTGAATTGAATAATGTTATTAAGAAACTCCAGGATAAGGAGATAGGTTGATAATTGTTTGTTTTATATGCAGGTACAAGTTGTTTTGGACGAGTAGATTTGTCCATGTATAATTTTGTGGAAAGTTTAAGACATGAAAGCACAGTTTAAAACATTAATTTGACCAATTTTGATGGGCCTTGACTTCGTTTTCTGTAACAAGAAAATTAGGATCTGTGTGGGTGCCATTTGCTTGCATTTTACCATATGTTTTCTCAAACTAGAAAGGAATAAATATTACTACACTGGCATTGATACCACTCATTGTAGCCTTACAATGAGTATAAATTACTGGCATAAAACTTCAGTAAATTAATTACTAATAACATATTTTATATATCTCAGCTGGCTTTAAGATGTACTTACTGCTCATCCTTCCTGCATTCTAATATCATCATGATAATTAATGAATATGATAAATTAATGATTCTCGTATAATATAATAGATTAATGGTTCTACTGTACTCATTCATACTTCCTCTGGGTTAACTTGTTTTCCCTGTATTCTAACCATAATATTTAGATAGTAAATTTGCCAGAACTTTCTCATTATATTCATAGTGATCATTATTTTAGGAAGTCAGAATCCAGATCATGCATTTTGTAAATTTAGTATAATTGGTCTCAGGCTTTTGGGAAAAAAAATTTAATTGCCGTCTGCTCCTGTTAAGTTTAGGGTGTGTCAAAGAAAATTAAAATTGTTTGATTTTAATTTTTTTTTTTTATTAAAACAAGTTACAAGCTATGAATGAATATAAATTTAATTTTAGTGCCCATTAGTTAAATACATTATCTTATTTTGATCCCATTACATTTTAATGTGCAGCAATTTCTGTAAAAGTTGATGATTTTGCCACATTGAGCTATAATAAAATAGGATGTTTTGAGTATACTTGCAAATACTACCTTCACAAATACAATAGTAGGAGCAAATATTAAATTTGTAACACTTCTTTCAATATTTTTTTAGACCTGATAAGACTAATGTTTCAATGACTTCAGTCTCAGGGGTTGCTCCAGAGTTTTATCTTTTTAGCAAATGAAAACATTATTTTTAATCAGACACCTTTAGAGAATTGACATAAAAGATAAAACGTTGGGAGTATTTATTATATAACATGTTGTGTTGTATGCTGAGTGATATATATATAAACCTGTACACGTTAATCTGTTTGAATTTATATTTTCAAGGCCGAACAAACTTAATTATTTTCCAGTCTAATCTGACATGTCAGGACCAAAGCTAAGCTATTTGTTACTGGTATGCTCCAGTCCAAATAGTCATTTTCCGGTCCAACCAAACTGACCAAAGGCAAACAAATAGTCATGATCAGGTATGACCCAACATACCCAAGGCCAAGCATAAAAATAGTTCAGATTATGCTCCACGAAGCACTATTGGCCAAATTATATGTGTAGTTCATGTATTGTTTGTTGTATTTTTGTTATGCTTTAATAGCTTGCATCATCCCTCGACCCTCGTTATAGGGAATTATCTGTTTGCTGCTGCATAACATATCCTAAAATAACTGAGCGAATTTGTTATTGCAAGATTTTTGGGTACATTCAGTGAATCATTGGTCCTACAGAAGAACCTGGGTTTGCTGAACTGTAAAACTGTGAGCTTTTCTGCAGAAAATAAAGTTATTTAAAGAAAAATACCAAATTTTGACAATAGAACACTTTTGAAATAGAGCTTTGATGTGTGCCGTTGGCATCATGTAACATGGCACAAACAGATGTTTGGATTAGCCTGGCTATGCTGGGGGTGTCTTACATCTATAGATAAATGATGATGTACATACTATGGTATGTTACATATGTTAAACAATTAGCATGTTGTATGTGGGTATTACGAATGTTGTTTGTGATATTATGACATGTTTGATAATCTCTCTATTTATCATATCTAGACAATTAGCAAACATACAGTTTGTCTTTTATGTCTGGGTGTCTTGTACATTTAGACCATGTACAACAAATTGTGTCTGTCTGTACAACAACGTGTCTGTCTGTACCACATTCACTTGTCTCCTCTTCCCAGAGTTTTTATATCTGCTGTCTCAACTCACACTCTAAACAGGCTCTTTCATGCAGGGTGTAAATATGCCCTGTCTGAGCTCCATGCACCAGATTCAGAGAGGGAGGGGTCTTTTTGGCAAAAATGTCGTTATAAAAATCTTAATTAAAATAAAAAAGTTGACAATGGGCTGAGAGTCTGATAGGTACAACCCTCTAAGAAAAATAACATGTTCAGGACTCCCTTTGGCAAAAATTTCAAATTGAGGAAAAATAATAGATTCAGACCTCCTTAGGATGAACATTTGAGTGCACATATTGATGACAAAGCACAACCTCTCCAGAAAGGCCCTCTGTATAGCAACTTCCTCTCTATAACATGTGCGAAATCGTCCTACACTTTTGTTATTTAAACTTTATTAAATTTTAACCTCTGCTGAACAACAACCTGTCTCATGTAACAAACTCTGTGGAATCCCAAAGGGTGTTGCTCTTCAGAGGTTGTACTGTATATAATTATGTATGATAAAACAGGAGGGACCACATTATTGTTCAGTCAACAGATCATTTTCCCCATTGAATTGCTGTTATAAAATGTACAGTTCTCTCAGTCTGTGGTTGCTACAAACAATAACATCGGAATGCCATCTATGATTAATATGTACACAATGTTTTTACTAGGAAGGCAAACTACAAAGTGCAGACATAGTAAATCATGCTGTGATGAGTGTAGGTGTGAATTTTTTATAAAGCTTCAGAGCTTGAGATTCAGTACTCTCATTACTGTAAAATCATTTAATTTCAATGGAACAAAATTGCTGATTTCCTGTGAAAAAGACCATTTCGTGGGGTCGTAATTTCAAAGATTCATTAAACATTAAGTCAGATACTATAGAATAATTAATAATATTTGTGGGGGATTTAATTTCCTGATTGAGGTCATCCACGAAATCCACAAAGTTAAATCCCTCATGAATAGTAATGATTTTACAGTATATGCGCTCAAATTCTATACAAGAAGACATAATTATTTCAATTTACTCTAAGCTTCACTGATTTAAACGGACATTAAAGATGTAGTTGGAATATACTCAGTTGAATTACTATTGCATGCATGCATGATGCATTTAAAATTTTAATTTTGGATCGATGAAATTTATGATCTGGAAAATAGTAATATACACTTTTCACGATCATATTAAAGTTTCATATTTTGTATTCAGATTTTAGTGTTGGCGGGATACTCCCAACAGTAGTAGTGAGTCTGTGAATGAAAAGCATAACCTGTTTTCTAAAAAAATGTTGAAAGCAGATGCCTGCAGGAAGTCCACAAATACTGTAATAACCTGTAAGACATTGACTTTAGCTTTCAATTGGTATTTCATTCAACTATATAACTTAATAATTATACTTACAGTATAACTTCATCTACAGCCAAAAGGACCTATCAGCTTATTTAATTCATTTGCTGATAAGCCCATATGGCTGTTAATTGACAAACTGAACTATCTTTCTAGTGTTGGTAATATAATCAGGTGATGGTAATCTGATTACTAAATCTTATGTTGATATTTCCTGGTTGATGTAAGGTGAAGATTCAGGGCACCTCCCCTTCTCCGTGGTGGTTATTGTAGCACCTGATTGATCCGGTGAATCAATATTGTAGCATGGTTCTCACTGCATCCTTGGTGTTGCCATAAATTTGCCAGAGGTAGGTGGGACCTGGCAGGCTATAGTAGGTGGGGACCTGGCAGGTAGTAGGTGGGACCTGGCAGTGCACCATACCCTTATATCATCATTCATACAGGAAACATGCAGCCAGGTGATAATGCCTTAATTGTTTGGTAATTAAGTTTAATGGATGCTATTAACACCCTCCATGGCCTATGTTGCATTCAAAGTACTTTCAAAGTCTACAGACATAGTGCATCATTCATTATAACTTTAATTGACATGCCCCGCCCCCTCCCAAAGTTGAGACTCTATTCAGTCTGTAAGATCAAAGATGCAATGAATAACAATATTTATGTACTCTTATTTCATGCTTACCGGTGGTTTACGGCGGAATAACGGTGGATTATTCCCCGATAATTTCACTGTTCATAATTTCACTGCTCATAATTTCACGGCAAACAGACTATTTTTTAAAATCAAATTTCCTCGCCGTAAAAAATAAAATAATAAGCATTTTCACTTGCTCTCTTAATCTTTAACAAAGAACACAACAGTATATATACATAAATGTAAAACAAATGGACGAAATTGAAGCCATTGCAGAAGAACTATTTGATTGCAACTCGACGCGTGCATGGCGGGAAAACGACGTCACGCAAAACATTTGACGTATATAGTGGAGTATTTCCATCATTTAAGCTATTTGAAGCATGAAATAAATAGAATATTAGTATTTTTCCGTGAATGATCGTTTGATAATTCACCTCGTGAGCAGCTGACTTATATTTTCACTCGTGGCTACGCCACTCGTGAAAATATTACATCAGCTGCTCACTCGGTGAATTATCAGCCGATCATACACGGAAAAATACAAATATCCTCTATTTATCTAAACTGATGAAGTTTGATTATTGTACTAAAGTCTTTCATTTTTGAAACTACTCTAACTTGCGACAGTAAAACGTCATTTGGAGACCACCTTATTTAAAAAAAAAAGACATCTCAAAAATGAAAGTAGTCTATTTTCACTCAGCCTTTTTAAATGTCAATATTAAGAACATATTAGTTTGATAGTCCCAAAGGGGGTTATTATATTGAGGTTTTTCTGTGTCTTTTCAATAATATAAAAAGCTGAAAAACTTGATTTATTTAATAATTGAATCAGATACCAATTCAAGAACCCAATCCTTGCTTGCCAAATAACCAACATTCTTTTCACCACCTCCCTTGATTTACAGTGTGAACATTGTACATGTATGTTGAAAGGTTAATTTATAGTTCAATTGTTAACCCAACATGTGCAGTATAATTGCTTACTGAAGTATCGGGTAGTTGGCTAGCCACAATAGCGGGGATTAGGTTCGGTGAAGCGTACGATATGGTGTGATATCCACCCGGCCAATCATACTCAATCATACGATTCCATACCCCTGTTAATCAGCTCAGTTAGCCCGCCTGTTACTACACTTAACAAACTGCAAGCATCAAAAGAACAAGTACTATATCAACTGTTTTAATGTCGGGTATCGGACCACATGGTCTGATGTAGGTAAATGTTACGATGGTAATAAAATAATTCCTTTAGACTTCAGTCAATCAGTGTTGGGAGAAGAATTTGTGGAAAAAACTCGGTGTGAACCTCATGGTATGAGAGAAAACAATCCACGTTCTCATTCACTTGTAATCATTATTGTCATAATGCTAGAATACAGAAGTCGGTAACCCACCTTATTATTTAATGATTTATTTCTCTCAGGCCAATATAAGTTAATTAAGAGATTATCATCTTTTTTTTGTTTGGAGAAGAGGGAGGGATCAGAATTTTCTATTTTCAAAGGTCGAATATTTCAAATGATCTGTCATGTCTGATTTGCGTCCTTATTAGATAAAAACTGGACGTTATAAACTGGTCAGGTTGCATCGATATTGGGGCTAAGACGCACAAATGTTGGGGCTAAGACAGGGAAACTGCTAGGATGATATTAATTGTGAATTGATTCAATCTGTACATGCACTTTTACTTCATATTCATCAATATAATGTCTGTTCAAGATTTAATAAATTCAGTTTTCGAAGGAATGGCATTTTTCGATACTACAGGAAATTGGCAGGTTGTTATATTTCACTGGATAAACATGCTATTAAAATGCACATTTTCTTCATCTGACATAGAATGAAATGAAGGAGAGGTTTTAGAGTGTTGAGCGCGTGAAAATGGAGTGAATTAATTGGATGAGTTGTGGAGGCCTGGTATTATGTCTGGTTGTATGGTTTTCACATTATATGCTTCCTTAGTGGAAAACATACATACATGTATCTTCATCCCGATCAGAGCAAAGAAACTAATTAAAATAAAGATGTTTGAAATCTGCTTGCATTCTGACATCTTGTTGCATTGAATCACGTCCGTTTGTGTTTCATCATTGGGGATTAATTGGTTTAAGTAGATATATAAATAAAGGAAATTGTTGAATGGGGATTAGGATAATCTGAATGTAAACATGCACTTACTGTCAGAGGATGGTTGGTTTTACAATTGAACATGTGTTTGATTGTCTCACGTACATTCACCTATCATTGTTGGTTTCCGTTGACGTATATATGTATGTGTGTTTGTGTGTTTGTGTATTCTACAGCTCCTCCTTCCTATGTCTGGACTTACAGTTCATGTTTAGTCTGATCATGGTGTTCAATTAAGGACACCGGTTGTGTTATAGTGATCTGGATAGATGTATTATTGACATGTTGTGTGTCAGCAAAACAGTATTATTATGGCTATAAAATATTCTTTCAATCTTTAGTAATCAGGAACATTGGAGATAAGGCCAATGTAAGACACAATAAGGCCAATGTTAGACACAATAAGGCCAATATGTTAGACACAAGTCGGGTATAGTCAATGTTAGACGCAAGTTTGGTAGCCACACTCATTACCTGTCCTTAATAAACCTTTCTAAGGCAATATCCTTGGGAAATATACCGTTTGGTTGTTGAACAGAGGTTGTTGCTCATTTAAAGAGGTAAAATTCAAAGTTAATGGTTACTTTTGGAACAAAACGATTAATGCTGTTAAAGAGAGGTTGTTGCTCTAACGAGGGTCATTCTGGAGAGGTTGCATTGTTTTGTCTAATAAATTATTAAAAGTTTGTATTAACTGAATTAAAATGAGAAATTCTCTCGCTTTTTTACTTGATTTTTTTCGAAGGTTACAAGTTTCACTAACATTCGTAATTATTGCATTTTCAAGATTGCCATAATAAACTTCAACTTGAGCTCAACATTGGATTAACAGTTATGTCTGGTATTTGTGGTAGACACTTAGATTGTAACAAGATTATGTTTTATACAAGTAGCTTGATAAGAAGGATTAACATTATAGAATAATAATTAATATTTATTAAGAAGGAAAAGAATTACTTGGTCTTATAAAGTTTGGTCTATATTCTAATTTCTTATTGTCGTAGTGGAAACATTTGTATATTGAAAACCACTTGAGTCAATTTGTATTTTTTTTCTGATCAAGCCATTGCATTCAAGTTTTTAGCATTGGTTGAGTCAAAGGACTGGATTCTGGTTGCCATGGTAACACATATTGTTTATATGTTAATCATTTTCGATGCATTTTCAATTCGTTGATGCATTTTCAATTCGTTTCGAGACACTAAATGTAGTCAATTTATATTGCCATATCATTATAAAGCTTTGTACTTTTTATATTATATATAGAGCCCAGGTTACAAACATGAACTTCTGCCAGGGACAGCCAGTCATCTGGTCAAAATCAAAATTTGACTCAAATCACAGAACCAACAACTGTTAACCTCTGAACAAGGGTTTGTTACCTACTGTAACCAACAACTCGTCCCTTTGGTGCAACAAGGCCCTATCTCACTTTTTCACTTTTTTCAGGAAGAGGAATTAACTTTATTATTTTGAAACAAATTGATGAACTAGTGTTTGCTTTTGATATTTACTTCAATAAAACATTACATTTAAGTTAATAGATAATACATACAACAAAAATACACTATAAAAAAGTTTTTGATCAGTTTTCAAGATACAACCTTGTTGCACCAAATAAATTCAAGATTATTATCAATGTGTTTGGTGCAACAAGGTTGTATCTCAATACGTTTTAGAGATTCATTTACTTTTTTTATTGAAATGCAGTTTATTATGAGGTTTATAAACACAATAACAAAGAAGATCAACTTATCAACACATTTGTGACTAAATATATTGCAAAAATCCTTTTTTGGGGGCCTTTTTAAAGAAAAAGGGAACAATCATAATTGTCAGCGTCAGAGTCTCGAATGTTTGTTAAGTAAAAGACTCATATTTTCTGAGGTATACAACATATGCATTTGAAACTTATAACATGCAAATTATGTCTGATATGCAATCACTAAGTCTTGAATTATGCTCCATAATAACATGTTCTGTATTTTGATGGAGTTAAGGCCTTTTTTAGCCCCCTACCAGTTTTCAACTGGAGGGGACTATAGGTTTACTGTTGGTCAAGAAATCGGGATCCTGTCATAACTCAAACATTTTCCAGTCAGGTTTATAAAACTTGGTATGTGTATTTGAACCAATAAGGAGATTAATTTGCAAATTCAATTTTGTTTTGATTCAGACAAAAATTGTGGTTGCTATGGATACGAAAGTAGTGAAAACACTTCAAAATCTGGATCTTGTCATACCGATAACTCATATAGTTTAAAAGCTAGGTTAATGAAACTTTACATGTAAGTAGGTAGCAATAAGGACATAATGTATATCTATTTTATTTTCGCTTATGACAAAAATTGTGTTTGCTATGGCAATAGAAACATTGAAAATAAATTAAAACCGATAGGGGACCTTTGGATTGCATACAATTCCTTATTAGCCTACTTGTTAAATTTAGATTTGGATCAAAAGCCAATTTTGTGCAGTATCCATCCATATGATAAATTCTTAAGTATCAGCTGTATTATCTTATAACTCAAGTTTGACAGGGTCTAATAAAGAATCTCCTCAAGTTCAGTTATTTTATAATAAATTGACGGATTTCCGATAGGGTGTGGGTTCAAACCCCACTAGAGCGGAATGGGTCAAGGTCCCCCCGGGTACTACTTCACCGTATCCCGGGTACTTTGTAGTATACTTCACTGTACGCCAGTATGCTTACAGGTACCCTATTTTTACAGCTGAAAAAAAATTGATATGATTTTAATCGCCGAACACAACATTTATACATGAAAGAAAGGTAGGAAGATTTCATTTCGGTATAGTTCGACCCATAATATTTATTTTGTTTTACCGTCGAATTTCTAAAAAAAGATTTCATTGTCGTAAAAATCGATCATGTGATGGTCATGTGACTACGCTTGGAACAAAGTCCGTAATCAAAACACTGACGTTTTTGGCGCACTTTATTGATATCTTTCTCCGCTGGATACGTTCTCATGCATATTTTTTTTTACTTCTTTGATTTTTATAAACAATATTTTTTTCAATGCCGTGATGGCCGCCGGTTTACGTCATTCTATTATTTTTTTTTTTTACGACATCGATTTTTGGCGCACTGTTAACCCATGTACGGTTGAGTACATCGGGGTACGGTGAAGTATTATCTGTGAAATCGGGGTACGGTGAAGTATACTTCAAAGTACCTGGGGTACGGTGAAGTAGTACCCGGGGGGACCTTGACCTATTCAGCCCCACTAGAGCAACAATATTTAAAAAAAAATTTTTTTTTTTTTTAGACAATGATTTGGCTTCACAACATGACTTTCAAGTGTAATTTGGAGAAAAATATTTATTTTAAATTTTTTCTCTTAGTTTATAGGAATTTAAACACGGAAAATAGATAAAGGGACTAAACTCCAGTTGGTAAATCGCAAAATTTATCAAAAGCTCTCATAAAATCACATTTTTTGTCTTGACCGACCAAATACACTTATATATCTACTTATATACGAATCTGGACTTATACATCAAGAAGAAAAACAATTGCATAATGTCAGTTCATTATGATTTTAAACCCCTTAAATCTAGTGCTTGACTAATGCAGCAAAATATATATTTAATGTTGTTACAGCATCGCTAAGTGGGCAAATACCGAGAAAAGTAAAACATGTTTTCGAGTTTTTATCAATAGCACCTTTGATTGTAATGTAAGTTGTAAGAATACTTTATGTGTTCGTGAAACATTGTTTTGTGATTCAGATTAAAACGTCTCAAAATGTGTTTTTATCATTGAAATGGGAGTTTAGTCGCTGTAAAATCAGGTTTGACTACGGATTTCTGGCAAACAAGCATTTTGCCTTAATTTTAAAGGGGTTAGGGTTACATTTTTATTATGTATTCATTATTTATTATTTCATAATAAGTTTAAACATCATTTTTACACTTTTGATTGACTAAATAATCATTTGTTTTTTCAGTACATTTTTACACTAGAGGTAGGGAAATAAAACTAGGGTGTACACAAGGTTTTTATAAGATTTTACCTAGTGACCTAGTTTTTGACCCCGCATGACCCAGTTAAGAACTTGTCCTAGATTTCATGGAGAACAACATTCTGACCAAGTTTCATGAAGATTGGAACAAATTAGTGACATCTTGAGTGTACACAAGATTTATCTAAGATTTGACCTAGTGATCTAGTTTTTGACCCCACATGACCCAGTTTTGAACTTGGCCTAGACTTCATGGAGAACAACATTCTGATCAAGTTTCATGAAGATTGGATCAAAACTGTTGCCTCTAGAGTGTACACAAGCCAATTGTTGACGGACGACGGACGATGGACGAAGAGTGATCACAAAAGCTCACCTTGTCACTATGTGACAGGTGAGCTAAAAAGTAATTACTCTCTTAAGTGACGGTAAAAGTTATTAAAAAATCACATGCAAATATCTTAACGGGTATACAATAGAATGAAAATGTTTAAAATACAGTCCTCAGCACGTTTTTAAAAAAAGTTTTGCACCCTGACATCCTTAAAACATAATTATAGAATTATTTTTTAAGTCAAACAGTCAAATATTCCACTTAATAATCAGACTTGCACCCGATAACTGAAGAGTTATAGCCCTTTTCACTTATATTTTTGGGGTGAATAGAGAAATTTAAGCCAGAAGACTAAAATAATCATGAAGTAGCAAGACTTAGTATTAGACATAATTCAATTGATATTTTAACTTGTGTGTAAATATAAGTTTAAGTTGAATATCTATAATATTACTGAAGTTATTCAAGAATGTCAAAACTTTTAATCTTGATTTTTGCTATTTTTAAGTAAAAAAGGTGACATAACTCCAAAATTAGGGTAGCCAGTGTTACGGGCCTTCATAGCAAACTAAATGGTGGTTTTGATGATAACAAGTATTCAACTTTTGAGTTGGATGTCGGTGAAAGTGATGGGTTAT
The DNA here is from genome assembly GCA_963678985.1 of Spisula subtruncata. NCBI lineage: Eukaryota > Metazoa > Mollusca > Bivalvia > Venerida > Mactridae > Spisula > Spisula subtruncata. Next base: position 27,116,456 of record OY787663.1, on the reverse strand, counting down.
TTAGAATTGTGAAAAACTTAACCTTGTGATGCAACGCGGATGCCGACATACACTTAATTGACAGTATATTAAGCTCCCTTTTTCTTTAAAAAGTCAAGCTAAAAATCTACTTTATCATTTTAAACAAGAATTTAACATTTTTAAAATAGCCAATAAATGCTGGAATACACAATGAATTTACCCAAATAGTATGGAAATACCAACCACTGGAAAGAAAAAATGCCTTTCTGTTAGAATCCTACGTTTATAAGCGTAAAATGTGACTTTTAAGGAAATATGAAGGGTCAAATGGTGAATTAAAGGGTCAAAAGAAACCCTTGTAAAACAATCTGATATCTTTATCATTACTATACGTTTGTATTCAGTTTCTTAAACTGAATTACTTCTCAGTTAGGACTAAATGACATCATTATGTATTTAAATCATAGTAGTTTCATATTGAACATCCAGTTATACCCGGAATATGCATTACTAAGATATTTTCAGCTAGATTTTAGATACAATATTCATACTATAAAATATTAACTATAATTCATGTTGCACATTAGACTGTTAACTTAAAAGTACATAATCATACAGTACTCTTACATGAGATACAAACATGTTTCACCAAAGTATCCGGACTAAATGTTAGTAAAATAGTTGAGATAGGGCCTTGTTGCGCCAAACAAAACTCATCAATATGAGATACAACCTTTTGCCAAATATCATTTTTAAGGGGTTGTAATTGGAATTTTTCTTTCAAATTTGAATAGGAATATGTATTTATGGATTCTTAGTCATTTTATGCAAAAAAGTGATTTTGTCAAAAATGTGAGATAGGGCCTTGTTGCGCCAAAGGGACGAACTGTTCATTCTATACTATTCTGGCCACCCGACTAGATAATATATTTTATCAATCAAATAGCATAACTTTTTTCAATTTTAGCTAGATTTTATTCTAGGTTTGATTATATTTGTTTGAGGGTGCAAAGGGAAATAATTTCATAAAAAAAAGAGTAGAATGATGAGTTGTCTTTCTAAACATACCGTATGTTAGACAGACTAATTCTATACATGTAGGATTTGTTGCTTGTGCATGACTGACTTAAACTTGGTCAGATTTCTAGACTGAATTCAGATCAATTTTCAGCTGGGTCATTTGAGGTGAAACCCGAAATGTGTTCAAGGTTATCAATCAACTGCTGTATTTTATTACTGTGATCGCTTAAAATGAGAATTATACAAATTGAGAATGATAACTTTATCTGAGTATGTGTATTTAATATAATGTACATACTATTTATCTACTAATTTTCACACATTTACTGATAAGCCATAAGGTCACTTACACCTTGATTTAGTTGTCAGTTTTATATCTCAGATGGTCAGAATTATTTAAAATACTTCTCTCATTCCGGAGACTGTAGACATTGAACTATCCTGGGCTCTGAATCAGTAACCCATTTCCCCCTTAATGCACCAGTCAGTTGCAACCATGCCCCCACAACCGGGGGGGGGGGGGGGGGGAGGGCATAAGATGGCCAGAGAAGCGGCTGTGTTTTTACCTTACAGCTTCCCCGGTACTGCAGGGGAAATGTTGGGAATTTTTTCTCAAAACCAATACCCCGGGGATAACATTTAGTTGTCAGAGGCCAGGGAATAATACCAGAGATTTTTCTATTACCTGTCCAGGCAGGGCTGTGGAAGGGTGGGACGTGGATGCATCTGACTGGTGCATGAATAATGCATTCTGATTGCTGTTGCCTTCCAATGATCGGATGACATACTTTGATCTGATCGGTTCTGATGCCTGACAGACAGTAACATCCTTTATAATGGTGCCTTGACAATGGGTATAGTACACCGTAATGATCATAAGATACACCAACATCATTCAGTGTACAGTAGTATTACCCTGCCACCTGATGGTATTTATTACCTTTTAAACTAAAATCCACAAAATCTGAAAATTTGTGTCCATTTTAAAGGTTGTCACTGTAGAAATATTGAAATATAGTTGGCTGATGAACTTTTATGAAAAACCCTAGACTATTTTGTTTTCGGCTTCTGGGGCATCACAAATAGTGATACTATAAACTTACTAGTTTACTGGAAAACTATATGCGTTATCTGCCCCCATTCTTGCACTTGGTTGATCTCTGAATATTATGAATACACTGACATAGTATTGTTTGTTAAAGTTAACATATTGTGACAGAAGTTCAGCAGGTCAGATGATAAGAGCGATTTATTACTTACACTTGATCTAGTCTATGCTGTGAAATTGGGATGATGTATTTATGTTTTTTGGTGAATTCATGAATGAATCGTTAGTTCTTTACATTGGGAACTCTTAATTAATTTTCCTCATTGGTAATTTGTCTTATTAATTGTTTATACAGGTGTTGAAAGTACTCTATAGACTATATTTGTGACAGAAAAGATTGCAAAGATTGACTGATGCCTTATCAAGCTGTATGTGGTTTTATATGCCAGTATTTTTGGGTTTTGTTTTGTTATAAATATGCCTTATCTGAAAAAATAAATATTTAGCATAAGTTAAAATTGATCTGTAAGCATTTTCTATTCATTAAGTAGTCCATTACGATGTATCTGTGAGCAGGCTCCGTGAAAACTGTCAGTCCTCCAGTCCTGACTGACAAATTTTGGTTGAGAAGAGCCCTGGGAACATTCACTCAATTTACCAATTTGGACTGGCAAGTTTCAATGGAGCCTGCGAGAACAAGGGGATTATTCTTAAACAAATGTAGCCTCATATTGCATCATTTCAAACTTTATACGTTTTCATTAGCTCACAATCGGCACTCAATGATGCCTAGAGGTAATGTTTAGATGTTAAGACAGACTTACTGTAGAGTCTTTAGCTATATTACAGGATTAATGTGTCTGTGGTTGTTTACTGGGGTTATAAAACAGATAATAAAGCAGGGAATGTTATGAATGCCATTCATTGAAATCTCCCACAATATAATGTTGATGATGAAGTTAGGTATCCGACCTTTCACTCAGGTATCCGGCCTTTCACTGAATGTTGTTACTGGTTGTACAGCTGGTAGCTAGGATCATCAGGTATATGGTGGGTACACATTGGATTGAATGTCTGTTTCAACTATGAAACGGTTGAAACCCTGTTAAAGTCATTGTTACGCAATGTTAGTGTCTGTGACAAGTCACAATTTAATTAAGTATTTATTTTATTTCCAAAGAAATAGGATTGGGCAACATGCCTATATAAGCCCTCTCCTTGTCTACAAAGTCACAATAAGGTCAAATATAAACATGTGGTTCCACTGATTGACACAATACCTCTTATCGAACATAAGGTTTGGTGCGGACACAATACCTCTAATCAAACATAAGGTTTGGTGCTGAACTGAAGTTGATTGTTGATAGGTGTAATATCATGCAAATCAATGCAATGGCACACCAAAATGTAGCATGTTTGGGTATAATGGGAAACAACTCTGCAGTGGTTCTGTGAGTCTAACATGAAATAGTTTAATGCAACATATTTTTTGTTTTGTATTGTTAATATGCATGTTGCGCTTTATATCTCGTAGTTACAGCGTCATGCATGTTCAACATTGCATTCTATACACATCAGGATTAACAATTATACTTGACACAGCAGAAAAGAAAAATAGGCAGGGTTCGGCGGCTCTAAAAAAGCAGTCTTTAAATAACAATCATTTATACAGGAAAGACTGTGCCTCGGCAGCCTAATGATGTCATGCTTAAGTAAGTGAGTAAATGTAGCGGTTCCCTATGTTAATGTACCGGTTCCCTGCTGGTATTGAGGCTATCGACACACCTGGTACCATGCATGGTTACCCTTACAGGATTCCTGGGCTGATCGGGACTGATGAAAGCTTAGAATGCCTGTAGTTTACTAATTTGTTCTCTGTTTCGGCTACAAATGTCAACATGGATTGTAGGGTACAATGTATGATAAAAGATATATTTCATGTTCACTGAATTCCGAAAGACGTTTATATGGTATATATATGATGTTATCTTGACATTGTATCATCGTATTGTGGATTTACAGACTGTCATGATGTATGTTAGTGGGTGCCCCTGACGTGTGTACGTTCATGTAATACACCTGTTAACAGTCTTTCATGTTGTTGTACTACAGGGTTATAATGTTGCTGATTCCGTAATTTGTCACCGAGTTTCTAGGATACCGAGTTTCTAGGATACCGCTTGTTTCCTGTACACTGACACTACCTGCACTTTCTGCTGACACAGTGATTTTTTAGCTCTCTGAGTCATTGTTTGAATGCAATCGGAAGATAAGAGCTTATTGTGAAGCTAAATCCTTCTGTTGAAAACTTTTTTACTACATTTTGTATTTCATGTATGACATTAGCACCTGACATTTTCACCTGTTATTCATTTGTCACCAGACAACAATCAATAAACCAGAGTAAATTGTAGAAAATAAATCTCTCTACTTTTCTCAATGAATTGTATGCACAGTTGGAGATATCCCAGCATGCATTATGTAATAGTTTGTTTGTCTGCTTTAAGTACCTGACCACATATAGTTTAAGGCCATAGTTTCGATACGTTTTATGTCCGTCTTGTATAGTCAGAGTTACCAAGTCAGAGTACTGGTACCCTTAGAAAATGCCTGACCCAAACATTGGGGAGCTATCGAGAAAAAAACAAATCAGATAAACTATTTTCACTTAGACGATATACGTACATGTATGAGGGGGAATGAATTGGGCAGTCTGTGAAACCAACATTCACTTATAGCATTCATTTGTGGAAAATATAGTTTAAAACTTTTCAAAAACCGCATATCAAGTTAAGTCTGGCCTTATTTTAGCCTGCACTGTACACTCTGATGGTATAAATAATGGTGCAATTGTGTTCTTGTTCAAGATTTGGTAGTGATTCAGCTATTTTAGTGTAGCTTTTACAATGGGCAGAAGAGGCTTTATTGGTTAATGAAATACAGAAATAGTTTTCAAGGCATATGAATGGGGAATCTAGCTTGTTACTGGATACACTGTTGGGAGCTGACCTCACTCAGTTCTCACTGCTTATAATACATAATTGTTTAACCAGACCCCAACAACAGCAATAAAACATATCACTATGAAGTTCATTTGAGTCTATGACCTTTAAACCCCTGATTGGTGTACTTAAATGGCCGACTGAACAGAATAATTGGGGTTGATGAACTGTCTAACAACTCTCTACTTAGTATTTGTTTGGAAGTCTCTGAGGCTTTGTAGTATGTACTTGTTCAGGACTCCCCCCCCTGACCTACATCAGCAGGCTAGAGGTCAGTAGGTTAAATTTTGTTAATATTTGCTAGGTATAATAATTCATATGATGGAGTAATGAAGTTAATGATGTTGTTAACTGATAATTACTTAATTGTGTGTGAACTTTATAATATACATTAATTAGTTATTGATGATTTGTTTAATAGTAAAACATTACTTCATCGACTGACTCAATGTTTGTTTACCACTGTTTTCGTTGGTAAATGTTTAATATAAACGACTTGTTTACAATAATGAGTGAGATTTTGTAGTAATTATATTGTTATATTATAAAATTTATAATTATTTGTCTTTCAAATAATTTCTGCTGGTGGGGGCAAGAAATAGGCCAAAAAGATAAGAAATTATTGGTCATATATTTTCCATAAACAAATGGTCTTGGGCTGATGGAGGGTGATAATGTATTGTAGTACTGTATAATACTCTGCCATGATTAATTACTATGATATATATGTTTTATGCCATAAAAAATCATGGAGTGTCACACAAAGTTGGCCTGTGTCTGTACTTTATGATTAGTAGGTAGAGTTTTATAGGCATTTGTTACATTGCCCCAGTCTGTACTTTATGCTTGTATAAATCATTTGTTGCTGGTTTCAACAGGTCTAGGTATATGCCCGGGTATCTTAGACTGTCTTTATTGCTATATTTTATTGTGGCCATTCTTGTTTAATGGTAATGGTTTGGCTTTAACATTGCAACAATTGGGGAGGTCTTAAACATCATATATATTGGTTGATTTTAACTCTT